>CM060679.1:190321885-191521885 GCA_030686995.1 Artemisia argyi | reverse complement strand
TCTTTTGGTTGTTGTACAAACAAATATATCAAGTGCGACTCTACTATGTTGGAAATGTTGTGCTATATATATATATATCGGTCTATGTAGGCCGAAATTTTCATGTATTATATTCATGTGTTGTGATTATATTTATGATGTTTCATGGTTGCTCTTTATGGTTAACGTATTTATACTTGTTGTGGTTGTATCTATACGTGTCATGGTTGTATTTATACTTGTTGTGGTTGTATATATACATGTTGTGGGCGTATATTTTTGTACGATGACTATTTCTATTATAGTTTTCTCATGGTTGTTGTCGATTATTATTTATCAGAAGTATGGCGCCAAAGAAAGCAAAGGCTACATCAGAAACACCCGCTATGACACAAGCAGCTATCCGCAAGTTGGTCAGGGATAGTATAGCAGAAGCTCTAGAGACTGAGAGAGCTGAAGTTGCTGCTAGGACTGCTGAGGTTCCACCTACTGCTGAATTGGTTCAACCTACTACTAGGCGTGAATGTACTTGGAAGGAGCGGTTGCTTTAATCCGCTGGTTTGAGAAGACTGAGAACGTCTTTCTCATGTGTGGTTGTCAGGAGGTTAACAAGGTAAAGTTTGCTACAGGTATGCTGCTGGATGAAGCCATGTCTTGGTGGAATTCGTATGCTCAACCTATTGGTATGGAGAATGCCTACAAACTTACTTGGGCTGAATTCAAAAAGCTAATGACTAAGAAGTTTTGCCCTCGTACTGAGGTGCAAAAGTTGGAAACAGAATTCTACCAGTTAGTAACTAAAGGTGATGACATTGAGACTTATATCAGGAAGTTTCAGGAGTTGGCTACACTATGTCCAACTATGGTTCCGGACGCTGAGAAAAAGATGGAGAACTTTACTGGGGGATTACCCGAAAGCATCCGAGGGGATGTGATGTCTTTCGACCCACAAACAATGGAGGAGGCCATTCGTATAACTCAGAAACTTATGGTCCAAGTGTTGAAAGGAAAGTCTGCTGCAAATAACAACAATAACCGTTCCAACAACACCAACTACAACAACACTCGAAACAACAACAACAACAACTATAACAATAACCGAAACCGCAACTACACCAATAACCAAAACAACAATAACAACAAGAGGAAGTTTGATAATAACCAAGGTGGGAATGCTAACCAACCAGCACCTAAGAGGCAGGAAGTGGCAAAGGTTTATGCTGCAGGACCAATAGAGGGAAAAGGATATAATGGAAAACTACCCAAGTGTAACAAATGTCGAACTCATCATAACCCTGGAAATTGTCCTAGAGCTTGTCAGAACTGTGGAAAGGTCGGTCATTGGACTAAGGACTGCAAAGCACCACGAGGAATAATTAATCAGAACCAACCAGGAGCATGTTATGGTTGTGGAGAGTTGGGTCATTTCCAGTACAATTGCCCAAAGAGGAATGATCAAAGAGCTGGGAATCAGGGAGGAGTAGCTCGAGGAAGGGCTTATGTTATGGGAGGAGAAGATGCCCGTGAGGACCCGAATGTTGTTACGGGTACGTTCCTCGTTAATAATCGTTATGCATCCATTTTATTTGATTCAGGAGCGGATAGAAGTTTTATTTCTATTACATTTGCACCTTTACTTAACATAGAACCAACTACCTTAGACATTCCCTACATTGTTGAATTAGCCGATGGGTCTTTAGTTAACACCAACACCGTTATCCGTGGTTGCACCATCAATTTCCTAAATCACCTATTCAATATAGACCTTATGCCCGTAGAACTTGGAAGTTTTGACATCGTTATCGGTATGGATTGGTTGTCTCGACATCGTGCAAGGATCATTTGTGATGAGAAAGTTGTTCATCTTTCTTATGGAGGTGAAACTTTGGTTGTTCGCGGGGAGCGAAGTGGAACTAGACTCAGTATCATATCATGCATTAAAACCGAGAAGTACATAAAGAAGGGTTGTTATGCATTCTTGGCACACATAGCGGAAAAGAAGTCTGATGAGAAACGACTTGAAGATGTGCCAATTGTTAAGGAATTTCCAGAAGTATTTCCGGAAGAATTACCAGGACTGCCACCTACACGTCAGGTTGAGTTTCAGATTGAGTTGGTGCCAGGGGCTGCACCAATTGCCCGAGCACCATATAGACTTGCACCTTCTGAGATGCAAGAATTGTCTAACCAGTTACAAGAGCTTTTAGACAAAGGATTCATTAGACCGAGTTCCTCGCCTTGGGGAGCACCGGTTTTGTTTGTGAAGAAGAAGGATGGATCTTTCAGAATGTGC
The DNA here is from genome assembly GCA_030686995.1 of Artemisia argyi. Classification (NCBI taxonomy): domain Eukaryota; kingdom Viridiplantae; phylum Streptophyta; class Magnoliopsida; order Asterales; family Asteraceae; genus Artemisia; species Artemisia argyi. The sequence continues at coordinate 191,519,613 of CM060679.1, read as the reverse complement.
ATAGACTATCGTGAGCTGAACAAGTTAACGGTGAAGAATCGTTATCCACTACCTAGGATTGATGACTTGTTTGATCAGCTACAAGGTTCCTGTTTTTATTCTAAGATTGATTTAAGATCAGGTTACCATCAACTCAGAGTTCGGGAAGAAGATATCCCGAAGACAGCATTCAGAACACGTTATGGTCATTATGAGTTTCAAGTGATGCCTTTTGGATTAACCAATGCACCTGCGGTATTCATGGATCTCATGAACAGAGTATGCAAACCATATCTTGATAAGTATGTGATTGTGTTCATTGACGATATCCTGATTTATTCCAAGAGTAAGGAAGAGCATGAAGCACACCTCAGAACAATATTGGAACTACTCAAGAAGGAGCAATTGTATGCCAAATTTTCAAAGTGTGACTTTTGGATACAAAGAGTTCAATTTCTTGGCCATGTCATTGATAGCCAAGGATTACAAGTCGATCCAGCAAAGATTGAGGCAGTAAAGGATTGGGCTACGCCCAAGTCCCCTACAGAAATTCGTCAATTCTTAGGACTGGCAGGATATTACAGAAGGTTTATCGAAGGGTTTTCTAAGATAGCGAAGTCGCTGACTAAGCTGACACAAAAGAATCAAAAGTACGAGTGGGGAGAGAAACAAGAATCTGCATTTCAGTTATTGAAGCAGAAGCTTTGTAGTGCACCGATTTTGTCACTACCAGAAGGTATTGAGAACTTTGTGGTATATTGCGATGCTTCGCATAAAGGACTTGGAGCTGTGCTAATGCAAAACGAGAAGGTGATAGCTTATGCATCTAGACAGCTTAAGACACACGAGAAGAATTACACTACACACGACTTGGAGTTGGGTGCTGTTGTTTTTGCACTCAAGATTTGGAGACACTACCTTTATGGTACCAAATGTGTAATTTTTACCGACCACAAGAGCTTACAACATATACTTGATCAGAAGGAACTTAACATGAGACAACGTCGTTGGCTAGAATTGTTGAGTGATTACGATTGTGAAATCCGATATCACCCAGGAAAAGCAAATGTCGTAGCAGATGCACTTAGCAGAAAGGAACGACTCAAACCTTTGAGGGTCAGGTCATTAGGAATGACTATTATTTCACCATTACCATCAAAAATCTTAGAAGCTCAGATTGAGGCTCTCAAGGAGGAAAATCGGCCACAGGAGAAACTTTATGGTATGCCAGAAAACAAGAATGGTTTCGTTAAGAGAGCAGATGGAGTGTTATGCTTCAAGGATCGAAGTTGGATACCACTCTATGGTGGAGTACGAGATTTGATTATGCATGAATCACATAAGTCAAAGTACTCTATTCACCCAGGTTCTGACAAGATGTATCAGGATCTCAAAAAGCTGTATTGGTGGCCGTACATGAAAGCAAAAATAGCTACGTACGTCAGCAAATGCCTTACTTGTGCTAAAGTGAAAGCCGAGTACCAGAAACCGTCAGGACTACTTCAACAACCAGAAATTCCACAATGGAAGTGGGAACGTATTACAATGGACTTTGTTACTAAACTACCCAAGACGTCAGGAGGTTTCGATGCTATATGGGTAATTGTTGATCGTCTTACTAAATCAGCACATTTCATACCCATTAGAGTGACTTATTCCATGGAACAGCTTGCGAGACTTTATGTCAAGAAAATAGTCTCGAGGCATGGGGCACCAGTTTCTATCATTTCAGACAGGGATAGTCGTTTTACTTCAAACTTTTGGAAGTCATTACAAGATTCCTTTGGATCCAAGTTAGACATGAGCACTGCTTACCATCCATAGACTGATGGTCAGAGTGAGAGAACTATTCAGACACTAGAGGACATGTTGCGAGCGTGTGTGATTGACTTTGGGAATGGTTGGGCTAACCATTTGCCATTAATCGAGTTCTCTTATAACAACAGTTACCATTCAAGTATTAAAGCAGCACCATTTGAGGCATTGTATGGTCGTAAGTGTCGTTCACCAGTTTGTTGGGCAGAAGTTGGAGAGGTACAATGCACAGGTCCAGAGATGGTTAGGGAAACAACAGAAAAGATAATACAGATTCGAGATAGGCTTGAAACAGCTAGAAGCCGACAGAAGAGCTACGCAGATGTTAGACGTAAACCATTGGAATTCCAGGTTGGAGACAAGGTCATGTTGAAAGTTTCGCCTTGGAAGGGCGTGATACGATTTGGAAAGCGTGGAAAGTTGAATCCGAGATACATTGGTCCATTTAAGATACTGGAAAGGATTGGTCCAGTAGCTTACAAGCTTGAACTACCATCAGAACTCAGCAACGTACATAATACATTTCATGTCTCAAACCTCAAGAAATGCCTTTCAGATGAGTCTTCAGTTATACCATTAGAAGAGATTCAGCTAGATGACAAGCTTAACTTTATGGAGGAACCAGTTGAAATCATGGATCGAGAGGTCAAACAGTTAAAGCAGAGTAGAATTCCGATCGTTAAGGTTCGCTGGAATTCTCGAAGAGGTCCTGAGTTTACATGGGAACGAGAGGACCAAATGCAACGCAAGTATCCACACCTTTTCACCAAACCTATTACTGAGACCAACACTAGCTGAATTCAAGGACTGAATTCCTATTTGGGTGGGCGGATGTCACAACTCACCATTTCAGGTCATTTACCATTTCAGGTCATTTTCCCAAACTTCGACTTTTTACTATTCATAAATCACTATTCATCAAAACACTATTCATCGTTTTACTATTCATCATTTTCGAGGTCAGTTTGATATTCTGAGAAACTTTTGGGAAATTTACTATTCACTGAACACTATTCATTTCCGGAAAAGTTTTCACTATTCACTTGCATTACTCATTTCATCGTAAATTTAGTTTACGGGTATTCAAATTCGCGTAACCGGATTGGTTTAGGTGCGAATTCATTTCATTAGTGATAAGGACACTGCATACGGACTGGAAATAGTCTGCATATCATCATAATAGCATTTTCATGTTATACCACTCTCAGGATTTTCAAATTTATATATTTGATACATTTAACGTTTTTACGTATAAGTATTTATAGTAAACGTTAACACCCGGTTTATACACGACGAATATATCTAAATATTCCCACAATAGTCCCGACATATTTTTATATCCATTTTAACATCATAAAAGTTATAACATTCAGTTACCCAGTATTTTGGAAATTTATTTTATTTATAACGTACGCTTATGAATATAATGACGGTTTTCGTGAAAACTAAACAATAATCACCCGATCACTCAGTAAATGTACCCAACATATTTTTAATATATTTTTATCATTATTATAACTTTATTTCATCCCGGTTAACTTCGTGAACGTTTATTTCTATTAAACCCGGTACCCGATTTTAACAAATAACACATAATAACACTTAACCTTACACTAATTTCCTAAATAAATCCCAAGTACCCCTACCCCCCCCCCCTTGGCTCACCATAACCGGCCACATGAACACCCCTTAACCTCATGCATTAATTTCCTAAGTATAATACTAATAAACCTCTAAAACAAATACTTAACCAAAAATCAAGAATCATATCTTACACTTTTTAGATAAGAAAGAAAATCTTCTCATCCCTTTCTCTCTTGCAACGCCACGACCCAAACCCAAAATCAAAGATCAAGTGAAGGTTTTTCAAAAGCTAAAGCACCAAAGTTGTTCCTTATACTTGCCTAATCAAGAATCAAACAAGAAATACACAAGTAATCCAAGGTTTCTAGTCATCTAATCATCTCATTTTATCAAGTAAGTTATCAACTTTATTTTTACATGAATCATCTTATATTTACTTGTATTGCATGAGTTCCATGCTAAAAACCATGTACAACTAGCTATACCACTATTTATTTTGTCAAAAATGGAACATACAAACCCTAACTTTTTATTTATGAATTCCCTTGCTATAATAACTTGGTTAGGAGCCCATGGCACCCTAAGAAGGTGTATGGTAGGATTAGATTAGCTATGTGGTGATTACAAGAGGTTTGGTGATGTTAGAAATTAGTTATAAACCTTGAAAACTTGATTTGGAGCATGTTTTAGACATGCTGTCCCATTTTGTGAAAACCTGGAAAATCAGTAAACACCAAGGGAACTTTGGCAAAATTTTTAGAAAATAATTTCAAAAACGAATCTGTAGGCGAAAGAACGGATTAAAAAGAGTTCATAACGAAGAAGTTATGATTTTTGCAAGATTGTTGACGAAAAGTATTTTTCTGAAAAATAGTTGCTGTTGGACGTTTTTCATTGGACAAAAAGAGACTTTAGACGTAACCCGGAGGAGCCGAGCTTTCCAAAATATATTACTATATACTAAGACGTAACCGTGGATATAAAGAACAAGTAAAACGGACATATAACGACAAAGATATTCACGTTTGAATATCGGCTAAACCCATTTTTATTTTGACAGCTTTTAATAAAAATTGGCACTAAAACTACGTAGTACTTTTATAAGCTAGAAATAATATTAAGTACCAAATTTTATAACTAATGAAGTATTAGTTATTACAAGTATATTTTCATCATTTCAAGGCGATATTTCAAGGATTACAACCCGAGGATTTCAACACTAACATGGAAACATACGATATATATATAAGTATATATATATTACAACTAGCTTATTTTATTTTCTAATAACAATATTTTTCCAAATTCTTGGATTATATATTTTTGATAACACAAGTGTTTTTCCAAGAGTAGAGTGATATAGGAACATGAGCATGGACATTCATAACATCATTTGGTGATCTAAATGAGATCGTTCATCATTCATATTAGGTTGCGGCAGCTAACCGTGCATTGTTGTTCACTTCATATTATCATCAGTATCATCAGTTGAGGTGAGTATTCATAGCCCCGTATACATTTTTATTGTTTTCAAATCCCACGGGAGAGAATACATTGCACCATTTTAGTACGAGCCCAAGTATCAAAACCTATGTACATAGCTTAAGTAGCTTGTCTGCCATGTGATAAGTCCCCTGTAACATCATGAACCGTTAATTTACCGATAAGCGAGAGTGAGTGGATAGATCTATCGAGGGTGACGCCTCCATCCGTGGTAGTGATTACCAACAGTAAGCGGATGCATGTCATGTCTTTTACATTTGAGTGTTTGGCAGAACATTCGGGAGGGGCATAGAATTTCATCAGTCATAGCTTCGGTGTCATGAGCTTAAGGTCTATTGTACTATTTTACGTGACTTTTGTCATGCATTTATACTTGTGGTGGCCGTACAAACATTACATTTCATAAACCTATGATTATTCACCAACATTCGTGTTGACCGTTTTCGCAATGTATTTTCAGGTAACTAAGGCATCATCATATTACATGCATGGAGTCACATTAGGGTGTGCCAGGGATGACGCACTACATTTTGGATTTTCATGCACTTGTGTAAATTATCGTTTGACATTTCTGAACTTGTTTTCTGTAAACGTTTCAACCTTTGGGGACCTATGTTTTGTAGCACTGGATGCTTTTAAATAAATCAAACGATATGTATTTTCCAAACGACACTTTAGGTCGTTCAATATTTCCTTGTTATGGTGCTATGACAGTTACACCCCCAGGCATTCCATTCCGCTGCAAGTCAGGTAAATTGGGGGTGTGACAGTATCCCTGAGTAATCATCCCCAGACAAGCTTCCTGTTTGCTCCTTCAAACTTGTTTTTGATTGACTTGTGATGTTGTTTGTTGGGTTGTCTACTCTATAATAATATTGGGCACAGTTTTCTATGGTATCCCATGCTTCTTCATCACTTAATTCCCTAGGGCCCCCATTGGCAAAATCATCAATGCACATTTGGTCACATCGGCTGACACGATAGTAAAAGGTTTCGGTTAGGGATGCTAAAGAGAAACTATGATGAGGGAATTTTCGAAGTAAAATTTTAAAACGAGTCCATGCATCATATATGGGTTCATCTCGATATTGTTTGAAATTCGAGATGTCAATAGGGTAGAATGGCCTTTGTGGTTGGTGGTATGGTGGATTCGCGTACTCCATAATGGTGAACGGAAGAGTCAATGGAAATTACGAACAAACACACAAAGAAAAAGATAGACTAAAGAAAACCTAGAAAATAAAAATAAAATCTTACTAGAAAGGAATCTAGCAAGTAGACCTAATAAAAAGAAATTCTAACCTAGACAATAACTATTTCCCCGGGCTGCGGCGCCAAAAACTTGATGCGTGGGAATCGCAACAGGCTTTACCTCTCGAGGGATCTCGAGAAGCTTACAACCCCCACCAGGCAGTGTACCTGATCGTTGTAGTATAGTATAGTGACAAGTACCGGGGGATTGATCGTTCAGCTTAGGAATAGTGTCGCTAGGATTAGAAAACCTAATTAATAGTTCTAAAGGTGAGGGATGATTATTTTTGTATTTTTATATTTTTATGAAAGCAAGTAAAATCTCGGGTTTTGGAAGAGTGGGCGGAATTAGTTGCTATTCAACTAACCCAAAGCTAAGATATAAACAAAATAAAATACTGAAAATGAAATTAATCTAAATTATACTAAGGTTGTGAGCAGTAATTGGAGAAATTGTGTTTACTTAGACTTCACTACTCCCTAGACATCTTTTACACGTTAATTATTTATTATACTTGTATGGATGACAGATTGTATTCCTTAATACCATTCGTGGGGTGGCATACATAACTCCCCAACTCTATGAGCTCTTATCTCCTCCTACACCATGACCCAGCACAACTATAGGGATTGTAAACAGTGGCTCATGCATTAAATACAACCAATAAAGACCTAGTACGCCTCGGTTCATGTTTCTTAAGACGTTCAAGCATGTTACCATTTGGAGATCTGCCAGTTTTCTTAAGCCTAACATATAAAATCATTCATCCAAGACAAGAATAGACAAGTAATCAACACATAATCAACATCTAGGTTTCATTAGATCTAAGCAAACACAAAAGAGATCTAGCCTAGCATAATGGAATTGAGACAAGAACAAGATATAAACAACCAACACATAGACATATTGATTGAATTAGAAGAACACTTATCTCAATTACAATGCAAGGTATCAAGGGTTTGGAACCCTTGAAAAACCTGTAAAAGATACACCAAATTCGTCTTTAGGGTTTCACCAAAACTTCTCTCCTTTTAATGAAAAAACTAGAAAACTATATATAGGAAAACTGGGCTGACGGCGTCAAGACAACCATGTGACGTCGTCACCTCGCCGTCAAATACTTCCTCGGACGGCCTTGATCTACTTATGACGGCCTATGTGACGCCGTCACCAACCACGGTATTTTATTCTTGGTACTTTGACGCCGTCAGGATGACTTTTGACGCCGTCATCAACTACGGTATTTTATTCTTTGTACTTTGACGCCGTCAGGATGACTTTTGACGCCGTCATCAACTACGGTGTTTTATTCTTGATGTCTGACGCCGTCAGGGTGTAACTCTTGACGCCGTCACCTAGTGTCTTCAGCATGGAAAATTGATACTTTGCCGTTTTCTTCACTTTTATGCTCCAAAAACGTCCAAAATGGCTTCTTTTCCAGAATTCACTCTCCAAACACCTAAAATCACAAAAGGAACGATTTTGGGCAATATTTGATCAAATAAAGTCGGATTCGGGCTTAAATGACCCCCTAAAAACGGATCATTTTTCGCCTCATCAGAATACTTACAATGATGATTGATGAGCAATGTGAAGGAATGGAGGATCAAAATTTCAAGGGTGTGGATGAGTGAATAGTGGCAGTTTGGAAATGGTGGTGTGAAATAAAGGGTGTTTGGTTTAATATAAACAATTGTGAAGTTTCTGTAGGTCGGCAGAAACTACGGAACCGAAAAGAGGGTTCCGCCTGTTATGGCTGAGGGTTCCGCTTGACTCTGCTGAGAAAAAGACTTATTGGTTTGTTTTGATTTTTGTGATTTTTGTCTAATGTCTAGAACTACAAGATAAGTTCCATAAGTCTTAAGCCTAGCCTAAGGAGGTTAAATGGTTCTCGTTTAAGAGGTTTTGTGAGGATGTCGGCTATGTTGTCTTCGGAAGAAACTTTCTCAATTGAGATGTTTCCTTTTTGAACGTTGTCACGAAGGAAATGATGACGGATTTCAATATATTTGGTACGAGCATGTTGAACTGGATTTTTGCCAAGATCAATGGCTCCTTTGTTGTCACAAAGAATGGTGATGTCGTTAAGTTGAATTCCGTAGTCGACAAGAGCTTGCTTCATCCAAAGAGCTTGTTGACATGCCTTTCCGGCCAAAATGTATTCGGCTTCCGTTGTTGAGATAGCGAGAGCCGTTTGCTTCTTAGAGGACCATGAGGTGAGACAATGTCCAACAAAAGTACAAGTACCACTTGTGCTTTTTCTATCAACATAGTCACCGGCATAATCCGATTCGGCATACATTATGGCGTCCATTCCCGTTCCTTTGGGATACCATAAACCTAAATGTGTAGTGCCCTTAATATATCTAAAAATCCTTTTAACGGCTTCAAGATGAGTTGTCTTAGGATCTTCTTGAAAACGAGCACATAGACAAACACTAAACATAATGTCGGGTCTACTAGCCGTTAGGTAAAGTAAACTTCCAATCATACCCCTATATTTAGTGCTATCTACGGATTCACTTTCCTCATCCTTGATAAGTTTAGTTTCCGTAGACATAGGAGTTTTGATTGGTTTAGAATCTTCTAATCCAAATTTCTTAAGCATGTCCTTTATATATTTAGATTGGTTAAAGAAGATACCATCTTCTAGTTGTTTAATTTGGAGTCCTAGGAAAAAGTTGAGTTCTCCCATCATACTCATTTCAAACTCGTCATGCATGATTTTTGAAAAATCGTCGCATAATTCTTGACAAGTGGATCCGAATATAATGTCATCAACATAGATTTGGACTATGATAATATGTGAACCTTTCTTCTTAGTGAAGAGAGTATTATCGACTAAGCCCATGGTATACCTATGGTCAACTAGGAAGGTTTTAAATCGATCAAACCAAGCTTTTGGAGCTTGCTTAAGTCCGTATAGAGCTTTTTTAAGTTTGAAAACATGATTAGGTTTTTCAAAATCGATGAAGCCCGGTGGTTGAGCAACATACACTTCTTTATTTATAAACCCGTTTAAGAATGAACTTTTGACGTCCATTTGAAAGAGTTTAAAATTGTGTGCACATGCATATGCAAGTAAGATTCTAATTGACTCGAGCCTAGCAACCGGAGCAAAAGTTTTATCGTAGTTAATGCCTTCTTGTTGATTATATCCTTGTGCTACTAGCCTAGCTTTGTTTCTAGACACAATTCCATTTTCATTCATTTTATTACGAAAGACCCATTTTGTTCCAATTATTGTTTGACTCTTTGGTTGAGGAACTAATGTCCACACATCATTCCTAACAAATTGGTTTAACTCTTCTTGCATGGCTGTTACCCAAGACTCATCTTTTATGGCTTCGTTAATGTTTTTCGGTTCAATGGTTGACACGAAACAAAAGTCGTTACTTTCATTTTGGGCTTTAGATCTTAGTGTTCTCTCATTTATTTTTCCTATGACATTATCTAATGGATGACTTTTGGATTGTTTAACGTTAATAATTTCTTTGTTTAATGGTTCATCTTTCTTGTCATTTTCTAAGATCACTTGATTTTCAATAGCTTGACTTTCAACTAAGTCATCATCTACCAAAGGTGATGTCTTAGAGGGAGGTGGACTCTCGTCGAATGTTATGTTCAACGATTCCTCGACTCTTAAGGTTTCTTTGTTTAAAACAATGTAAGCTTTACTATTTTGTGAATATCCAAGAAATACACCTTCATAAGACTTTGAGTCAAATTTGGTGAGATAATCCTTGGTGTCAAGAATAAAGCATTTACTCCCAAACACTCTAAAGTATCCTAATGTAGGCTTTTTACCTTTATATAGTTCATAAGGAGTTTTATTCAAAAATGGTCTAATTAAGACACGATTTAAAATGTACGTTGATGTGTCAACGGCGTTACACCAAAACTTTTGTGGAATATTTTGTTCATTAAGCATTGTTCTACTCATCTCTTGCAAAGTCCGGTTTTTACGTTCTACTACACCATTAGATTGAGGAGTACGTGAAGCCGAAAAGTTATGAGTAATACCCTTTTTATCACAAAAGTTTCCAAATTGAAATTCATTATCAAATTCACGACCGTGATCCGTTCTAATAGACACAATACTAGACCCTACTTGATTTTGAATTTTCTTACTTAGAATCTCAAATTTATCAAAAGCTTCATTTTTACTTTTCAAAAATTTTGTCCAAGTATATCTTGAGTAATTATCTACTATGACCAAAGTGTAGAAGTTACCTCCATAACTTTGTATAGCGGATGGACCAAATAAATCCATATGCAAAGTTCTAGACACTTAGATGTGGCAACCATATTTTTAGCCTTATGGTTATTATGAACTTGTTTACCGACTTTGCAAGCATCACAAAAGTGTTGGTCGTATTTCAACTTGGGTAGGTTTCGAACTAAGTCTTTGGAGGAGAGATTTTGAATTAGTCTCATGTTAGCGTGTCCTAAACGTCTATGCCATAAAGTTGAAGATTCATCTAATGAAGTAAGACAAAGTTTGTCTCTAGATGTTTGATCTATCTTCATGACATACACGTTGTTCTTAAGAACACCTTTGGCTATGGTTATGCCATCTTTAAGTATTTTACTTCCATTTTCACTAAAAAGGACGTTATACTTATTACGACAAAGTTGACTAATACTAAGGAGATTAAAACCTAAGTTATCAACATGAGCTACATCATCTATAAAAAGAGAGTCATGAGAAATTGTACCTTTTCCGATGATTTCGCTCTTAGCTTTACTACCGAAAGTAACATTACCTCCACCATATTTGTGATAAGTTGAGAAGGCTTTTGTTAGCCGTCATGTGCCTTGAACAACCGCTATCTTTAATCCATTCATCCGGTTCCAAACATACTTTGAGGCACACCTATTTTATGAAAAACACTCAAACATTTGGTCCCCAATTTCTCATGGGTCCATTTTGGTTAAACATACCATTAACTTGATCTAAGTATGAAAATAGAACATAAGGGTTCCATGACATGTAATTTGGAGTTTGGTAATGTCCAGGAGTGTTTTGGTTCCAAACATGTTGGTAGTTTGGTCGTGTGTTGTAGTTACTCTTTGGAAAGGGGCGTTTGGGAATAGGAGTCTTAGGTCTCGGTTGAGTAGTTCTAGTTCTAAATTCGTTTTTATTAAGTCCTACTCCAGTTTTAATAGCATGTTTTGTTTCATTTTTATATGTGACTTTAAAAAATTTTGAACGATCCGACGTGGAAGCTGACACTGCTGCTGCAGACCCGGTGGAACCTTTGGGTTCAACGGGCGGAACCCTATTTTGTGTTCCGTCTGTTCCGCGGGCTACTGTAGCAGTTTTGTTAGTTTCTTGTGCTTTCTTTTCTTGTTTCGTTTGACTCTTCGAAGTTTGTAGTTTTATGAAACCTAGTCTTGTTTTATCAAATGGCGACTTTTGAAGTTTCATAATTTCATCCGCACATGAAATACTTTTATCGAACTTCTTAAACTTTGTGGTTTGTTTTATTAGATCATCTTGAGTAATTCTAAGTTTATCAATTTTGAGTTTAAGCTCTTCACATGATTTGCATGATGTGTCAATACATTTAATCTTTTCTAATCTCTTAACTTTTTCTTTTAACTCATAAACTTCATTTTCTAAAAACTCCTTTTTAGTTTTCAAAAATTTATTTTTGTTTATGATTTTTAAGCTTAATTTACAAAGTTTGTTATATTCTTTTTGTAAGGTGTCATCATCAATAGAAGAATAAGATGAGTCGGAGAGTACCTCATTTGAGTCGTGAGCCATTAGAGCGATTTCATCATTCTTTGGCTCATCATCATCTTCTTCATAGTCACTCCAAGCACCACTTACAAAAGCTTGTTGAGACTTGCTTTTGGGTGGTTTTGGACATTCTCCTATGAGATGACTTGTGTCTCCACACCTAAAGCATTTCCTTTCAACCTTTCCGTTCTTCTCATCACAATCTTTTCGGAAGGTTTTCTTGTCATCTTTAGGTTGCCTTACAAACTTCCCTCGTCTACGAAAGAACTTTTTGAAGTCTCTAACGGCCATGGCATATTCTTCATCATCACTATCCGAACTAGATTCTTCATCATCACTTGATTGGACTCTAGCTTTCAAGGCAATGGACTTAACCTTTTCTTTCTTGCCTTTAACAATTTCCGAATCTTTTTCCATTACCATTTCATGAACTTTGAGGTTTCCAATTAGCTCGTCAAGTGACATTCTTGAAAGATCCTTGGATTCTTCAATTGCCGTCACTTTTGCTCTCCACTTCAGATGGAGTGTTCTAAGTAATTTCCTGACAAAATTCTTGCTGCAAAAAGATTCATAAAGTGCTTTAAGTGAAGTAATAATAGTGTTAAACCTAGCAAATGCACTATCAATAATCTCATCTTCGGGAATAACAAATTGTTCATATTGTTGAACAAGAAAATCAATTTTGTTATACTTAACTTGTGAGTTTCCTTGATGAGTGATTATTAAAGATTGCCAAATTTCTTTGGCGGTTTTACACATAAAGACTCTTTCATATTCTTTCTTAGGCAAAGCATTGTAAAGCATCATTTTAGCTTCATTATTTTTAGCAATCAATTTCTTTTGATCTTCATCTTTACTATTCGTAGCTACATTATCACCATCAATGATTATATACCATAAATCTATATCTTTAGATTTCACGTAAGTTTCAAATCGGTTTTTCCAATATATAAAACCATTTGCTTCAAAAAGTGGTGGTCTTTGCATAGATTGCCCTTCTTTGTAATTTTCAAAATACATGGATCGTTTCAAGTTTTAAAACACAATATATTTTAAAAGCTTGAGTAATGTAGCTCTTGATGCCAATTATGGAAAACTTGAAGGGGGTTGAATAGTTTACCGTTTTTAATTTAATTATCTTTGAAACTTTCGTGTATTCAAAGATCTAAACAAAACACAATATATAATATGCAAGATAAAGAAAGAAACGATCAAACCACAACACGAGTATTTATCGTGGTTCAGCTACAAGGACTCTTTTCCTTGCCCTACGTCCACGCCCCGAGTATCCAACTCGAGAGTTTCTTTCACTAGTCAACAAGCTCCTTTCATCGGCGGAGAAAACCTTACACGTCGCTTATACATGTTTACCGACACTAAGCTAGATGTCGAGTTCTTTTAAAAGGGTACAACCACTCCCATTAGTTCTTTTACAAGGGTACAACAACTCCCGTCACACTATGTACTTTAAGTACTAAAATACTAACCAAACACAATTGAATACACACAATCAAATGAAGTGTAAACTACACGAAGTCTACACGATGCTAAGCTAATAATTCTTGCAACGTTATGTTGAATACTTGTAACTTTATATGTACTTGTGAACTTCTTTGCTACAAAAGAATCTTCACACAAAAATGAAATGTTAAAGGGTTAGATGAATGATATGAATGTGTATGTGTAAATGTAATGAGAAGTGATTAAGGAAAAAACTAAGAAATGGCTTGGTATTTATAGCAAGACTTTCAGCAGCTCTGGCGGATATGGCGGAACCCTCAGATGGGTTCCGTCCGTTTACCTCCAAGGTTTCGCCAGGTCTGACAGTAAGTTTTGCCAATGTTGCAAAAATCGTGAATCGGTCCTGAGGCGGTCGAGGGCCGAGTTGCGTTTTTTAGCCGATTAATCGGCCCAAAACCTTGTAATCGCCGATTAATCGGCCGACTTCCTTGTAAATGTCTCCAAGTTCCAGGGCCTTGTAGCTTGGAATCGGCGATTTAACTGTTTGATAAATTTATACATAGAATTTTATGATTTTTACTTGAGGTGCTTTAACTTTGTGACAAAGTTGTTTATGGAACTAGATGAGAACATGTAGAACGCTTAGGAAAATTTCACTGTTAAAACATATCATTTACTATATTACAAGTATGACCATGAGAATAATATGTCATCTTTGTTATGGAACCTTATTTACCTATGACTGAAGTTTTAAGGCTATTAACATCCCTTGAATGATTGAAATTTTTGTCTTGAGAATGTGTTATGCATGTTTTTATATCACTAGGTTTTTGTACGTTGATTTTCTTTCTTCTTTTTAGTTTTGAGACCATGGAAGATGCCAAACACCTCTCTTTTACGGATCTAACCAATGTCTTATCCAACCATACAAATGGGTAAGGTTTTTCATCTTTAACTCAAATCATTGTTATGTTGTTTTTGTGCTAACAGTTTGCATGTTCATTGCTTTAATGCTTCTTTAGTATTGAGAGCAGACCTAGCATCGTACACATTTATACTTGGGGAGCAACTGTTTTTACGGTGTTGTTGTGCTTTTCTCTCTCAGCTCATGCATATGGTTTTGTCCCACACGATGAACACCGCTATGCCATCTGGATTGCATTTACTCCTGATGTTCATGCGGTGGATCAGCTTCTTAGGCAGATTAACCTCACAGATAGTTCTCGTTTCTTATTCACTCATCTTGAGGTACAAAATGTTTTAAGTTACTCAATATTTTAAGTTACGGCTTAAATTTGCAATTTACCACAGATTTGTTTGTACATTCCGCATTAAAACAATTAAATGTATATATTGTGTTAATACAAATATCGCCTAAAAACGTTATTTATATTTTACGATCTTTGCTAAGTTTTGTTAACGACAAAATGTAAACCTTAGTTTTTAGTAAAACATAATTTTAGTTTAAAGACTTGCATAATTAGACATTTGCTACATTTACATTTCATATAAAACACAACATTTTTATATTTCTTAAAATAGAAATGTCACATCCCATTTATGGTAAGTTTGTGTCAAACACATCAATATGCATTTAAGGAAAGATTGTGTGTTTGACTCACCATAAGTTTTCTTACACAAGTAAGTGTTTGACTAGAAATAAGTTGATGTGACTTTGGTTAGTTTGGAATGATTTATTGCAAAACAGATGGCATAGCGGTGGTCATCGTGTGGGACAAAACCATATGCATGTGCTGAGAGAGAAAAGCACAACAACACCGTAAAAACAGTTGTTCCCCAAGTATAAATGTGTACGATGCTAGGTCTGCTCTCAATACTAAAGAAGCATTAAAGCAATGAACATGCAAACTGTTAGCACAAAAACAACATAACAATGATTTGAGTTAAAGATGAAAAACCTTACCCATTTGTATGGTTGGATAAGACATTGGTTAGATCCGTAAAAGAGAGGTGTTTGGCATCTTCCATGGTCTCAAAACTAAAAAGAAGAAAGAAAATCAACGTACAAAAACCTAGTGAAATAAAAACATGCATAACACATTCTCAAGACAAAAATTTCAATCATTCAAGGGATGTCAATAGCCTTAAAACTTCAGTCATAGGTAAATAAGGTTCCATAACAAAGATGACATATTATTCTCATGGTCATACTTGTAATATAGTAAATGATATGTTTTAACAGTGAAATTTTCCTAAGCGTTCTACATGTTCTCATCTAGTTCCATAAACAACTTTGTAACAAAGTTAAAGCACCTCAAGTAAAAATCATAAAATTCTATGTATAAATTTATCAAACTGTTAAAGCACATTTTGTACCTCAAGTAAAAACCATATAACATTTCACAAAACCAAAGTCTCCGTAGCCCAACCTAAGATCATTTAGGTAGCTAATGTAACATTATAAGACTAAGCAAATGGGCAACAAATCAAATAACACTCGATAAAGGTTGTTTAACACCCAACTGAATTCAACCCCAGGCAGCTCATCTCAGTAACAACACAGTGACTCAATAACATCATATCAAATATTTGCATAACAACTCAACACGACGACATGGTGAAGACATAAACTAATAATGGATGTGTATGTGTGTGTCTTCCCATTTAAGCAAATACCCGCCTGCACTCAATCGTAACATCTAACTAATTATTAGATTCCACATGTAACTTACGAGTGAGAAGGTGCTGCGGCACAATTAGTGAGAGCACAATCTGCTACCGAATCCAACAAGCTGTAAGCACAACACCAGACCAACAATAAAGTTTATCTTTAACTTACTTCAAACAATCAGTTAAAGAAGATAAGCAGGCAATAAACAAACAAAAAAAAAGTATCGCTATGAGACATGAAAATGGTATGCAAAGAGATTGCCAAACCAAGGTTGGTATTCAAGCACAACACCAGACCAACAATCACTCAAAAGCAGGACAAAAACATATTTAAAACGCTTATAAATACATTTGTGGAGCTTAAAAGAGCAGTAAACAAACCCCATTAAAAAAACCTTAAATTTGTTTCACCATAGCTTTACAAACGTCTAGTTCCATAAACAACTTTGTCACAAAGTTAACACACCTCAAGTAAAAACCATAAAATTCTATGTATAAATTTATCACACAGTTAAAGCACATTTTGTACCTCCAAATAGAAACCATATAACATTGAACTCGGAATATTTAGAAACAAGTTTCACAAAACCAATTTATGTAGTCTTAAAAGCTGTAGAACAACTAAAAACTTCATAATAACAAAACATCATAAGGAACAAAATCAGATCTATGATGCGCTATCTACCCGCAGTAACACCATTCTCATGGTCATACTTGTAATATAGTAAATGATAAGTTTTAACAGTGAAATTTTCCTAAGCCTTCTACATGTTCTAGTTCCATAAACAACTTTGTCACAAAGTTAAAGCACCTCAAGTAAAAACCATAAAATTCTATGTATAAATTTATCACACAGTTAAAGCACATTTTGTACCTCCAAGTAAAAACCATATAACATTTCACAAAACCAAAGTCTCCGTACCCCAACCTAAGATAATTTAGGTATCTAATGTAACATTATAAGACTAAACAAATGGGCAACATATCAAATAACACAAGATAAAGGTTGTTTAACACCCAAACCACTGAATTCAATCCCAGTAAGCTTATCTCAGTAACAACACAGTGACTCAATAACATCATATCAAATATTTGCATAACAACTCAACACGGTCGAACGCAACAAACTCAGTTTGAACATACTTAAGACATGATTAGTTGAACAAGATCAGCATACTTTAGACATGATCAGTTGAACAAGATCAGAACGAAGTAACAACATTTCCTTTAAAAAGGAAACAAATTAAGAATAATCTCAGGGTAGTGCGTAATTCCCGCGACATCATGATAAGCATTTTTAGCAGCGTGTAAAAAAAGCTCCACTTATTTACAATCTACCCATTTGATACGTTTAGCCTATTCAGCACGACTCCATGTTAACCACTTATTTACAATATACCCATTTGATACGTTAGCTAACCCAAATTAACCGAACCACTATAAATGGGTGAAATGGACACCAAAAAATACTAATAAAAACTAGTCAAGCAAATTTACATCATTAGTTTAGGTTTAAACATATACTTAGGCTACTCACAGTGGTGACCTATATTGCATCATCTTTCCGGCTGCTACCTCAGCATTCTCTCTCCTCAACCTATATTCACCTCTCTCCTCACAGTGGTGACCCATATTGCATCATTTTTTTAAAAACCTCAAAGTGGGAAAGTGTTGCTTCAAAATCGATCGGGTAGACGAACGATTTGTGATTTCCCTTGGCCGGCGATCGATATTGGTTTGCTAGCCACAATGGGACGATCGATATGGCATATTGATCGATCGATCTCCACACTCGATTTTTTCCGGCTCACTGCTAATAGCCTTAGAAAACAATTGTGGTATTCAGTTACTAGTATAACAAGATAAAGCAACCTGGGCATCAATCATAAAGAAGGGAATTCGCATAATCACATTTCAGAAAACAAGAGAAGGAATGGTAACATAAACATTTTATTCACACCACTGTCACAATCGAAAGCAATTTAAAACTACTTAAGCGAAGTATTTAACCAGTTTTAGGTGATGTTAGAAAAGAGATTACGAAGGTGATACCTATTTAAACAGGGGAATCTTGGTAGAAAAACATGTAACATACTACATCTCTAAGAAAACATCCACCAAATGAACCACAAAACCAATGATTCCAACTTTGATCAACATAAGTGAGCACCACCAGGAGCAGATCTAGTACCAGATCGGCAATCGAACACCTGCAGAGTTAATATCCTAGAAAAGTAACACCAGATCGGCGTGGATCGAAATTAGGGTTTTTCTAATTTAGGGGTTGTGTTTTTCTTTTTACTACTTTTAGATATGAAGTGGTCAAAGCAATGGGTATGTGAAATAAGAATATTACTTCGTATTAGACTAATGAAGAAGATGATATGGGATTGTTTGTGTAAAGCTTGAAGAAATTGTTTGGGATTGTTTTTGTACTAGTATGGTTCACTGAATAGAATCACAGATGAGTTGCTTTCATATATTTATTATGTAGTAATAAATTTGGTGTGGAGTAGGTGACACTGAATAGAATCACAGATGAGTTGCTTTCATATATTTATTATGTAGTAGTAAATTTGGTGCAGAGTAGGTGACAAAATTGAATACACATAGTTTGTAGTTTGTAGGAATAGTCAAAGGAGGAAAAATTTTGAAAAATAAGTCACATTAACTCCCCAACGTTCCAAAGTTAAATCCATTTACTGCCCACCGTTCGAAAATTAAAGGCTTCATCATTCAATTGTTTTGGTTGGTGATGCAACCGAGTTTTGAAAAAAATCATCAAGCGACACGTTGCGTTGGGGAGAGCTAGGGGGAGGTGCGTTGCATTGTGGGTTGTAGTTGTCAAACAACGCCCACTAGCATCAGTCTTATGTTTCTTTTTTTTTCTAAGAGAAAGCATCTCAACACATTAAATGACTAATTTACCCTTCCTTCTAAAAACTCAAGAATATTATCCAAAGTGTTTGAAGCTAAATTTTGGAATACCCAAATGTAAAATAAGAACTTCAATTATTGTTTCCTACGAGCTGAGCAATGTCCGCAAGTTGTTGCGGTTTTGTAAAAGAAAACGAAAACTTATTCAGGCACTCAAAACACATTGTTATTATCACTATAATTGTTACACAAGGTAGCACTTTTTATTAAAGTAGAACAATGAAAGAGATCAAACTTATTACTAATCAAATTAGTGTTTTACGACATATTTTTTACAATCATCTAGAATAAGAGCTGTTAAATTATTAAATCTTGGGAATAGTATACAAATTATAAGTTATCAGAATAAGTTATTAAATGAAGTTACTTTGGAGATTAACTTGAACAGGTGTTTTAACAGGTATAAGGTGGTAAGAAATCGGCTTCAGCACCTACCATTGACCGGTAGATGTCTTTAGCATAATACAGGTTGTTATCATTGGACGTGTTACATTTATGTAGTTGGTATTTGGATGTATAGCACTTACTAGCTGTGTCAAACTGTCGTTCCGTTTGTGTTTTAGTAACAAATTTGACCCATGTTTATAGATTATTGGTATTTGCTCTATGGAGAAATTTGCCCCCATGGCGGATTTATCCTCTTTGTTTTACTCTTTATATAGCTATAGAGGATGCGTTATTAGATCAAAGTTGAGTCACAGAGAGTTTTTTAAGATGCTGTGATGATAACTTTGAACTCGTGTTCAATCTAAGTTGAGATAATTCGCATCTTGGCGGTGCAAACTTACAGCCATGGCCAATTTTTCCTATTTCTTCGTTTCTTTACATTTTTGAGCCCCATTGTTACTTTTAAAAATCACATTAAGCCTCTTTTTTCTCAAGTTTAAAGAACAAAATCTACAAATCCTAAACAAAGGCTGTGATAATGACATAAGATGTGTCGGACTTAATTCAATCAAGTATGAGATAATCCACATCTTGGCGGGGCAAACTTGTATGTTTGTAGCCATGGCGATGGCGGTTTTATACTCTCTTTTATTGTTGTTATTGTTTATGCAAGTAATTTCAACATTCTTAGTGTGCGAGTGGATTCCATTCAAGTTGAAATAATCTGTATCTTGGTTGGGCAAGTTTGCAGCCATGGCGGATTTATCCTCTTTCTTCATTGTTTTACATATATGAGATAATTTGATCATGTTTATGTCTTATTGTTGCTCGTTATGCATGTTCAATCAGATTTATTAGGTTACGCGTGGTTGTTGCTTCATTTTGAGTGATTATGTGTTGCTATGCTATGCTTAATTAGTTTTTTGTTATTGTATCATGATTGATTATTTGTACTTATTGATTTTTCTCATGTTCTACTGCTCAAGCTTTGCGTTATAAATGTGTTTGTGACAAGGGGTGTTAATTGGGTCCGATATAAGTTGAGGTAATCCGCATCTTGGCAGGGCGAACTTGCAACTCTAGGATTTGTTATCAAAGAGGCTAGGATTTGAAATTATTGACAAAAATCTGTTTACTGATTAGTTCTCCATTTCGAGTTTTGAACAAGGCTACATGTTAGTGGACCATGGTAAGAAAAGTCAAACAGACAAACACAAAGCCAAAAGCTAGTTCTTAGCTTCTTGAATTCAAACAGACTTTTGTCTTAGGATCATCCAATTGGAAGCACTTTTTGATGGTCCAGATCTTAATATTTGAGAGAAGTTGCGTGTTCATAATAATTTTTTTGTTAACAAATGTTTATAATCATCACCAGGACAATTTTTAATAAATGGCTAACAAAATATATATTTGATCGGTGCATTTCACGACGCATTAAATGCTTAATTATATATTGTTATTATCCTTTATATAAGCTACTTTGAGGTGTTTTGTGTTTATGTAGGTTATGCACAAAAAGGAGTTAAAATGGTGATTTTACAAGATAAGACATGAAGAATTATTATGATGAGAAATGAAGATACTATACTATTTTGGGCATATCTTCTTCATACGAGCTCCGTTTTAGGTGATTCAAAAGGCCACGGAAAGAGTAAAAAGAAATCTTCACATTTAAGTAACAAAATGCAAGAAATTCTGAAGTTCACTTGTGCGTTTACCCGCTGGAACAGCCAACTCGTGGCTATTGGGGTTTTTGCCGAATTTATCTTATAAAATATTTGGGCTTTCTATCACTAGTTAATTAGAATTTCATTGTGTATGTGGGCTAGCTGATTTGGACGAGCAAAAGAGAAAGAAAAAAAGTCATATTGGGCTTTAGGGGTTTTGACGTGGAGAACAAACCAAGGCAACATATATTTAACACAATTCGTCTAGGAGAAGAGGGGAGACGGCACAAGAAAAGAAAAAAGAAAAGAGAGAAGCCTCCATCCAATATAATCATTCGGTGGACCACAGGAAGCAAAGGAGTCAGCCTACACTTTTATATTAGAAGTTAGTAGAATAAAAATGATGTCTACTACGAACGTTATGCTTGGCTAAACATCCCGCGATCACAACCGGGACTAGGGTTTGATCTTTTGTACTTTGAATGATTTATTTATTTGAAAGATTTTAGAGTTGTGAACACTTTGATGTTGATTTGATCTTAATGCATATTTTATGTCTTCCATTATTGTGTTATAAAATTAAGCGTTAATTACCAAATCAGTACTTTTTGTTGATCCATTTCCCAAAGGATGACAAAATCAACTAGTATTCCCAATTTAGTCATGTGCTAATGTGCGATCGTGCGATCCCATTAGTTTCTTGACACGTGTCCCTGATAAAGAGGTGGATACCAATCATTGGAGGCCCACCCACTAGCACTTGTACCCCACGTGTGTATAAACAAATGTGCGATTTGAAATGTGCTAATGTGCGATTTCAAATGGTCCATCATTCCAACTCCAGCTTCTTTAACTTTTCCCAGATCACACTTGCCCTTTTTTTTATTTCTTTCTTCGTTTTAATCAAGACAAAATTATTGCCTTACTTTCTTTCTTCGTTTTAACCACTTTCTCAGGGTTAGGACCGTCTATTGATGGGTTAACCACTTTCTCAGTCTTAACCACTTTCTCAGTCATATCAATAGTATTAGATCCGGTGGAGGATTGCCACCCTCTCCGGCGGCCAGAGATCCTCGAAGGCAGATCTGGTGGGTGGAGTAGCAAATCTAGTGGTAGAGCAATCCTCGAAGGCAGATCTGGTAGAGTAGCAGATCTGGTGGTAGAGCAACGGGGTAGCGCAACAGATTTGGTGGTTGTGTTGGAATCAGGTGGTTTGGTGGTGGTGTCGAAAGTATCAAGTGGTGGTGATGACGGCGGATTTGGAGGCGGTGGTGGCGGGTGGTGAATGAGGGAGAAGATGAAAGAAATAAGATTTGTTTTCTTTTCCAAGAAATCTCGTGACATGGGGGGCGAATTTCGCACATTAGCACATTTCAAATCGCACATTTGTTTATAGACACGTGGGGTACAAGTGCTAGTGGGTGGGCCTCCAATGATTGGTATCCACCTCTTTATCAGTGACACGTGTCAATAAACTAATAAGATCGCACGATCGCACATTAGCACATGACTAAATTGGGAAAACTAGCTGATTTTGTCATCCTTTGGGAAATGCATCAACAAAAAGTACTGATTTGGTAATTAATGCTAAAATTAATTTAATAGTTAGTTGTAAGACTGTATAATATTGTGGTTGTCCCAGTCGTGCCGAATCGATCCTTTGTGACGTATGAGACGATTGGTGCCAATACACATATTCCGTGCCCAGAATTAATTATTAAATTAGTACTAGTTTTTGTCTTTGAAAACTTGAGCAACCGCAATCTCTAGTAAAACAAATACTTTAGTAATTAATTGTGATCAAACTTGAAACCGGAAGTGATCGTGTTTTTAATTCATAAGTTTTACAATCTTAATTTAATTGTTTGTTTTAATTCCATTTTCATAGTTTTAATT
Source organism: Artemisia argyi (assembly GCA_030686995.1). Lineage (NCBI taxonomy): Eukaryota > Viridiplantae > Streptophyta > Magnoliopsida > Asterales > Asteraceae > Artemisia > Artemisia argyi. The sequence continues at coordinate 191,496,752 of CM060679.1, read as the reverse complement.
ATTTTTATTATTTTAGTATTTGTTAAGTTTTAGTTAGTAGTAAAAATCAATCTCAATTAAAAGAATTTTATTGTTTTTCGTTTAATCAAATAAGTTATTGCGTTAACCATAAGCTCCTCGTGGATACGATCCTTTACTTACCCTATTCTAAAGTAGGTTAACTAAGGTTATTTTTGGTAGAGTTAACGACCTCGATCAATATTCTCCAAATCACGCTACTAATTGAAGCTACTCTACTGGTAGCTAGCTCTTTCACACTCAAATACCACTTCGAGGATCTAACATGCTAATGCTAGTTAGCAGTCTTCTATCGTCCACCGCCGTCTTTTAAAAGAATTAATTAATATTGTTAAAACTCTAGCGAGCAGTCTTCTATCGTCCACCAACGTCTTTTACAAAATGTGTAGATTGGCGGGAACACCCTGATCCCGGGTGCCTTTTGGCACCAGCTATTGTCCACCCCACAAAGAATAGCTCCGGGCAACTCTCCTGGCCTAGTGGGGCACCAACTGGAGTGAGCCGAGACTCTCGCAAAACACTAGAAGAAGGAAACATAACATTATACACTATTTTTTTTACAAGCGAAAATGAGATCTCGGGTCCAATCAAACAATATCGTCCACTAATATATATATAGCAAACTACGAGTTCGTGATTACTCGGTTATGAGCATAAAGATGCATTTGGGTTCATGTCATAATTATCTTGAGTCCTACAAGACAAACATTTATATGCATATATGCAAAAACCCATAGTGTTGCTAATGTGTAACGAGAATACATAGGATGTGCCAATGTACGTGGACATATCCTTTTGGAGGCGTACAAGTAGGGGTGACCGAATGAACAAACTTAGGCTACTTGCACCAGAGTCGGTCGACCAAGGTCGGCTGTCAGTCGGCTTTTTTTTTTTTTTTTTTCTTTTTTTTTAATCATTCGTACAGACGACTAGGACTGCAACCACAAAACAACAAATATCTGTGTGTTGTGTTTGAGATTGTGTGTGATTTTCTTTTATTTTACTTTATTTATTTATTTATTTTATTTTTTTTATGTGTTTTGCAAGTGACGCTGGAGGAAGAAGACACTCACTCACTCACTTTTTTTTTTTTTTTTTTTTTTTTTTTAAGTATATTCATTTATTACCTTTGAGATCTTTTGTGCTTTCTAGTATATTCATTTACTAGTCGCATGACCCGTCTGATGGACGAGCTAGCGTCATGTATATTTAATAATATTATTACTTATTAGATCGATACATTTAAGTTTAAAGCTACATATTTATTTTGTTAATGATAAACATATCTTTTCAAAATTGTCTAATTGCATATTATCATTTTAAAAATTTAAACATAGAAGCCAAATATTGTACCAATGATTCAACAAACAAAATTAATCACCACAACATATAAGAAACTAATTATGATACCAGAAATGTTTGATACTTTTATTAAGTAAATAAGAATTACTTATTAATAATAATCTAACAAAGTTGTTTGACATCATTTCTTGACAACAGCATAATCACCAAAGTTGTTTGACATCAATCCTCGAAAATCTGCGGAAAAAGCATTTCCTCTCGGTTAATGTTAAGAAAACAATATTGCAAGTATCATGTCCATCGTGTATCTACAATCACAAGTATGTTATGATCACAAAATTAACACTTAATTCCAATGCGTTGTTGTAAGTACATGATCATGCAATCTTAATTTGATAAAATTTTATATTTCAATACATCACATAACTATAAGTGTTGGCAGATATATTAGAAAGTGTCGCAAATGATTTGTCAAATCTCCCATATAAAAGAAATGTTTAATATCCTCATCCTTTTCGATTATATAGCTTCCCTCCTCCCTCCAAATTGCTCATGCATAGAGCTAGTAATAACATCGCCTTTAGTGCCTGCAATTTGACCGATAATACACAATAAGTTATTACATATAAATGCACACAAAGCATAGTTATTTTATAAATTGGGATGTTGTGGGTGGTACATGTGAGCATGCAGACAGAAGAAAAAATCGACATTACCTTGTTGATGAAATTAAAGCTTTCATATGACCTACTGAAACAAATAGGTTGTTGGCTGTACATTTGGATCTTGATGCATCTAAGGAAGTTTCTTCTACAAAACTGAGTTCCCAGGTTTCCTTTTTACGAAACTTTTTGTGTCTCTTTTAAGATTCCTTATATCCACATTAGCCAAAAAAAATAAATAAGCTAAGTCATATAAGTTCTTACTTCCTAGTTAGGAACAATTAAATAATATATGTTCCTACTTCCTAATTAGAACTGTTTTAAAGTATGTTTCAATTTAGTTTCTAATCATGAGTTTCTAATAAGGAAATACATGGATTCAATATTTCATGTTAGTTGTTCTTAAGTATACTATCCTTATCAAGAATACCACTTCAGTTATGGGGTAAATTACAAGTCAAGAATGTCAAACTCCACTAATCATGATTGAGAATCAATTTGTAGTTAGGTTCCTAATGATCCTTTTCGTTTTATAAATGATTCTCAGAAAGTTTTTCAAGTACCGAGAACTAAAATTTTTGTGTCTGCCTTCATTGCAGAAGAAAAAACTTAGAGAAAAAACTTAAAATCTTTCTGTTACCCGGATTACCCTCTTTATGCATAACGTATCAAAACATATTGAAAGGTTATTTAGAGACCAAGATTACCTTTCTTTTGGATCGATCATATTGTAGTTTTAGTTTTATGAATAATATGCTAAAGTATAAGTATTTAGAGCGTAAAGTGGATGTGAGCAACAATTGATAATTGCTTGCAAGTGATAGTCAAGGCACCGCCTGTGTTCAACTTGTTTCACCCGGACACGACATGTTTGACCCGAATTATACACTGATCATTTTTCAACCCATTTAAGCCACCAACTTAATTTAAAAGATTCATAGGGTTTAACACATTTACTTTCAAATCTATTATGTTGCGTTAATCGCCTAAAGTTTCTGCTCTAGCATTGTCAAAGACTTCCTTGTTCCTCTATTTTGTGTCTCATGCTAGTTATAACCACTTTAGATGCATATAAGTTGGTTATTGTTCTACTTAGAAATTAGTCCTTCTAGGCACATAAAAAATGCCGTTGATGTCATGGCAATCAATTGAAATATACAATGTTTCTTTATCAGTTAGTTGAAGTATATTTGCAAGCATTATTATAGACATAGCATGCATTCAACCTTCACTCTTACAAATAAAGTTGTAATCAATTTATTAGACACTTTTAATTCTTCGACAATAAGTGATTCATATAATCTAACACGACCAAACTGTAAAGAGTCGTTCTATACATGATACAAATTGAGTTGGAATGTGTGTCTATTGCCTTCCAATATGGCCCAATATAAAGTATTACAAATTACATATTTAGGGTAAGAGGATAATTATCACTCAATCCCACAAATCACTCCACAAATCATGCTACGAGATTTAAAATACAAATATGGTAATACAAATAATGTTATTAATGAGAGATACGGATAACACTCCCCTGCAGTCGGAGCGGGAGGACATCGGACGCTCAAGCTGGAGCGAAATTCCTCAAACAAAGCAGAGGGTAATCCTTTCGTAAAAATGTCCGCATACTGATAGCGGGAAGGGACATGAAGAACGCGCACTTGACCAGTAGCAACCAGATCTCGAACAAAATGTATATCAATCTCAATGTGTTTGGTACGTTGATGCTGAACTGGATTAGAGGATAACTAAACTGCACTCACGTTATCACAGTAAACAAGCGTAGCGGAAGACAAAGGTGTGTGCAGTTCACGCAGTAAATTCTGTAACCAACAAGTTTCAGCAACAGCATTAGCAACCCCACGATATTCTGCTTCTGTACTGGAATGAGAGAGTGTCGGTTGACGCTTAGAGGACCATGAGAGTAAGTTGTTGCCAAGGAATACACAATACCCAGAAGTCGATCTCCTAGTGGTGGGACAACCAGCCCAATCCGCATCGGAATAAGCAACCAATGATGTAGTAGAAGACGCAAACAACTGTAGTCCATGGTCTAAGGTACCCTGAACATACCGTAAAATCCATTTGAGAGCCGAGAAATGGGGCTCTCGAGGATCATGCATATGAAGACAAACATGTTGAACTGCATAAGATATATCTGGGCGAGTAAATGTGAGATACTGAAGAGATCCTGCAAGACTCCGATATAAAGTAGGATCAGATACTGGATCACCATCATCCCCCAGTTTAGGCTCAGTGTCAACAAGAGTCCGACTGGGATTACAATTAACCATGTTAGCTCTCTCCAAAACTTCAATAGCATATTTCTTCTGAGATAAAAATAGCCCTGAGGAATCACGAGTAAGAGAGATACCCAAAAAATAATTAAGATGACCTAGATCTGTCATAGCAAACTCTTTGTGTAAGGATCCAATAATATGCTACAACAAACTCTCAGAAGAAGCTGTAAGAAAAATATCATCTACATATAATAACAGGTAAGCAGGTAAGCAGTATCTGAACCCTTTTTATATATAAATAATGATGTGTCACAACGACTATGAGAAAACCCAACCCATGTATTATAAGAAGCAAATCGCTGAAACCATGCTCTAGGGGCCTGCTTTAGTCCATACAAAGACCGCTGTAATAAACACGCATAATCAGGATGCTCATGGTGGCTGATGCATATATACTGTCTCAGACAAGTCACCATGTAAAAATGCATTTTTGACATCAAGCTGATGAATTGGCCAATGGCGAGAAGCTGCTAAGCTTAAAACAGTCCGAATAGTGCCCGGTTTAACCACCGGACTGAAGGTCTCATCTACATCAACCCCTTCTAATTGATTACTACCATTCACTACAAGACGAGCCTTGTAGCGACTGAGAGTGCCATCAGCCAAATACTTGTGACGAAATAGCCACATAGACCTAATGATGTTGGTGTCCATAGGTTTGGGTACTAGAGTCCAAGTTCCGTTTTTAATAAGAGCAGTGTGTTCGTCACGCATAGCATTTTGCCAATTTGGATCAGTAAACACTTCACGATAGGTTTTTGGTAATGGGGAGACCGAAGACACATACATATTCAGACGCTCAGTGGGACGATTAGTCCCGACACGAAATCGTGTGACCATGTGATGAATCGAGGTAGGGTTTGGGTTGTGAGGAGGGTCCGGGATAATGTGTTGATGTTGGTTTGGAGGTGGTGATAAATGTGGTGTATGTTGTTGGGTGGTAGGTGTTGTTGGGCTGCAGCATGTTGGTCTGTATGGTGACCGATGGGAGGTGGTGTTGATGGGTCATTTGTAGTTTGCATAGCAGGGGCGCGTGGAATAAATGGAGGATTTATATCAGGTGAGTCATCCAAGAAATCGTATTTGGGTGTGGATGTGGGTTTAGAAGTGCCATATGGGAAAGTAGTTTCATCGAAGGTTACGTGACGAGAGATGATGATTTGATTGGTGTTTAATTCAAGGCAACGATATCCACGGTGATTTGAGGCTTGACCTAAATAGATAGAGGGTGTGGCACGAGGGTCAAGTTTGTGATTGGGATACAGGTGGGGGTAACATAGGCAGCCAAATGTGCGTAAAAGACTATAATCAGAGTTTTGGCCAAAAAGGCGGGTATAAGGATTTCGTTGTTTATAGCAGTGGAGGGTAGGATATTTAACAGGTGAACCGCCATATTAAGAGCTTCCACCCAAAAAGTTGGTGGGAGACTGGCTTAAAAAAGGAGGGTCTGTATGAGATTATTGATGGTGTGAACCATACGTTCAGATTTTCCATTTTGTTGTGCTGTTTTTGGGCATGAAAAACGAAACTGAATGCCATTGTCGGCAAAAAGTTTGTGAAGGTTTCGGTTGTCGAATTCTCCGCCATGGTCACACTGAAAAGACCTAATTTCACACTTAAATTGAGTGTGAACATAGTTACGAAATAGGACAAATTTCGACAAAACATCAGATTTGTTAACCAACGGATATACCCAAACAAAATGAGAATAATGATCCAAGAACAATACATAATATTTAAACCCTGGAAGGCTCGGAACTGGTGAAGTCCACACATCCGAGTGAATAATGTCAAAGCAAGCATTAATAATTTGACCTACAACTCAAATTACAGCTTAGCCCCGTCCCTTTCACTGCCTCTAATAATTATCGACTTCAAACATATATAATAAAAACACTGTAAGCCAAGAGAAGTGTAATATGCTTCAAATAATGGAATGAGTCCAACTATGGTCTTCTCTATGTGATAGAGTGGTTATTAATTTCTAGGTAATGACTTCTAGGAAAAAGTTTTAAGACCCATAAAAGAAAAACCTTACCAAATTAAAGAGCCTTACTTCCTGGTAATATAACTTACGCTCACTGTTTCATGTCATCAAAATATTGAATCATTTTATGTTATAACATGCATACATTATACATCAGATCAACCATAGAAACCAATTAACATTAATCCAATATGAGTATAAAACAGAAGAAGAGAATTAACCAAAAAAAAACAAACCTGGGTCGACGGAAAAAGTTTTTGAATCATCCGGTCAGTGTGGATAACGCAATAAACCGAAAGCAGCTAATCAAGCCACCGCAAGGTCAAATACACTACTAAACTCCCAGTTCATGATCCCTAAGAAACAATAGGCGTAAAACATCATATAGGGTCATTAAGTAACCACACAAACAACAAATAGATTTCCAAAATCATATCCAGTCATGTTGAACCTTTCATGTTTCTTTCAGCTACCTACATAGCATAATGGACTACTTAAGTAAGAGGCTAATTGCTGCAAGTAGTATCCTTGAACATCTGCAAGTACAAAAACCTACATTATTCATACCTAATGAATATATACACCGGTTTCAAACGTGCCACCTGATAGAGAAGCGTTATTTTATGTCTTTTGTTAAAGGCTATTATATAGTTTGCAGACAAATTTAGGACTAACTGGTTTACATTTATAAATATATGATTGTATTGGCTTGACTTATATGAGCATAGGCGCATATAGAGGTGCATAACCAGGCTAAAGCCAGTCCCCAAGCCTAAATGTCCTAAACAGATCGATTATTAACCATCACAGCCTGAGTGCCTGGTTTGTGCCGGCTAAGCCAGAGCTTAAAAAGAGTTCGGATATTGAAGTTCTCTTTTAAAGTTTGAAATAGTGAAATCTGGGTTAGGACTGACCTTTTGGATCTCCAGGCTCGTATACGCTTGAGTTTTGGTTTGGCATGCGGTTATTAATAAGTTTGAGCTGGCTTTGTTCATATGCGCTAATCTAAGATTGTAACAAAATATTTTATATAACACTCATCTTGTATGCTACGCAGAGGGTCATAGTTTACTAAATTGTACCTGAACTTTCAAAGCGTACTGTCTGGCTAACACTTCCTATTAAATGTTCATTCATACTCATCAATCTTTTTAAGCTTTTCTAAATTTGTAACAAAAAAATACTCCATGTTTTAGACATAAGCAAATCTTTATAAAACACGTACCCAAATGTTTGTGTAGTATTCACAGTCATTAACCTCAGCGACAAATATTCAGTTGGTGAATCTTGTACTTGTTGATTCCAACCGAAGTAACATCTCCCCTGCATTTTTATAATGGCAATATTTTGAACACAATTAGTTTGGTTAATGTCATTCACTATCAAATCCCCTACAAATAATGTTAATGTAAAATTTTTGTAATTGCATTCTTCTTTTTCTCTCTTTTCAAATTTCCCAGGCCCAAAATCCCTTTAAAATACCAAGTATTATTCTGGTGTGCCAATTATATAAGAAAGTGCTATGCTTTCAGTGAACTTGGAAGCATATTGCTCAAACATTTGAATAGTAGTTATTTGTAATGATGTTGTATCTACATTTCTTTAACGCAGATGGATAGTTTTTGGATGTTCCAATGAGGTGTTTGGTAGCTAATTATAGGTTTGTTATCTACTTAAAAAATAGATAGACAAGCATATAAATAAGCAAACCCAAACAACCTTTTCCTTTGAATAATTAATCGCAAATCGTTTATGCATATGATTCATTACTAAGGAAAATTGACTAAAATAATACCGTACAATTTATATCTTTTTAATAATGCAATAAGAGTAAAAGCATCTACAGAAGCATACATACCCATGAAAATCGGCCACCATGAAATTTATTATGCTTCCGAGCCGTATGTGAATCTACAGGAGTGGTCCATAAAAAACACACTAATCAATCAGTTATTTTCATAACAAGATGCCAAACACCCCTTAATGCAAAAAGCTTATCACTTTTCAAGAACAATGATTTATTCCATTTGAATAAATCATAAAATCATCCATTTGCATTAAAACTCAATAAATTCTACAAACTTCTTTATGTGGAATTTTATCAAACACTTGGTGCCGACTTTCTTTCACAACATCTAAGTTTGTAGTTCTAAGGCTAACAGATATTTAAAAGATTTCATAATCGAATTTAGTTGAAGAAAATCCTAATTAAATAAACATAACTTAACAATTATAAAAGTACATAATTTTTTAAGATCAAAATAATTAGATTCAGAAGAAAAAAAAATCTATTAAGATTATGCGATTGAATACATACCAGCATCATCTCCGGATCAGTTGTTTACATAGTTTATGAGTTTTTGAAGTGTCGTAATTTTCTGTGTTTTGAATAAAGGAGTAGGATTTGATTCGGTGCGTGGTGTTAGGTTATGAGAAGTGATAAGATCTGTGTTTTGAATAAAGAGTATGATATTGTTTTTTGAATAATTAACAAAAATAGCTTGATTCTGTGAGAGATTTCAGTTAGATTTTGAATGTTGATTGAGAAAACTTCGGTGGTTTTTGAATTAAAAGGTAGAAGTGAGGAAGGCGTGTGTTGATATGGTCCAGGTAATTAAAATGTGACATGCTGGCAATTTTTTAGGTTTCCACATAATTGTTGCATGCCAAGTGGCATATGTGAGCTGCCAAGTGGCATATGTGAGCTGTCATGGTCCTCTAATACATTATTAGCACCTGATCTTTATTCTCTTGCAAAATAAATCCTTTGCAAGTTTATATTGTTAATGAAATTTAATTTTGTTTTTATAATTAGTTAAATTCATTCTTGTTAAAAGAATTTGAAAAAAGAAAAAAGAATGTCGCTTTATTGTGGTAAAAAGTCGCCTTAGTGGGTATTTTCGTTAAATATTTAACGATCATCCATTAAGTTTTGCATTTCAAGTTCACCGCCGCTGCCACCACCACCAACCCTGCCCACCACCACAACTACCAAGCATCATCTCCATCACCAAACCCCACCAGAAATCACCAACCCCGCCGACCACCACCGCAAACCACCAATCTCAACCACCATCACTAACCTGTTGACCACCACCTACAATTGGTAGTGTTTTTTCAGTATGGTGGTGATGTCAGTAGTGGGCTAAGTTGGTAATGACGACGGTGTTGGTTAGGGGATGACAGTAGCGATGATGACAGTGTTGAGTGGCGTTAAGCTAAAACGATGATTGGTGGGGATGGTGGTGGCGAAGGTAGTTAGTGGTAGTATTGGTGGGTGGGGTTGGTTGTTGCGATGATGGTCGGTGATCGGGGTGGTGGTGGGTGGGGTTGGTGGTTTGCGGTGGTGTAGATGGCGTTGGTGGTTTGTTACGACGATGGGTGGGGTTGGTGGGGAAGCGGTGCTTGGTAGTGATGGTGGTTGGTAGGTTTGGTTGTGGCGACGATGATTGGTGGTGATGGCAGTAACGGTAGACTTGAAATGTAAAACTTAACAGATAGTTGTTAAATATTTAACGAAAATATCTAAATTAGCCTAAAGAAAATAAGCTAGGTACCTTTTTATCCAAAGAAAAATATGCAACCCGGAAATAACCCATAAGTTGAATACTTTTTTGTATCATTTAATTATTTATTTAAATCACTTATAATTAATATAAAATATTTATAATTAATTATGACAATTATTTATCATTTTCAATAAATTAAAATAAAAATGCAACGTTTAGTGACTACTTTTCACCTTTATAGACTACATGTAGTCTTTAAAGGTTGGCCGGCGAAAATTCACGCCACCAGTAAAGTAACAATTTTGGCTCTTACTAAAAAAAATTTCATCTCCAAACTGATAGCGACTACACGTAGTCACTAGAAGTTTTGGTAATTTGACTTTGACTAAAATTATTTCGTCTCCAAACTTATACGGAGTAGTAAATACACGTAGTCGCTATAAGTTTTTGAAATTTGACTTTGATTAGAATGTTTTTGTCTCCAAACTTATAACGAATACACGTAGTCGCATAAGTGATAGTCAAAGTAAAATATTTTGCAAACTCGTATTTTGTCTTCTAGCGGATCTTTAGCGACTACACATAGTTTAATAAAGATAACAATGTAGTCGCTACAAGTTTTGGTCAAAGAGGGATCAAGAAAGTTTTTGTCGTTTTTTTTGCGACAACATCCGTAGTCGCTAAGAACTTGCCGTCTCCAAAACCCAAAATTAGCGTAGTAAAACCTGATTATTACCAACTTTAAGTACTACCCCAATGATCAAACTCTTTAATATTCTTGATATTTTTCGTTGTCTCTGATCGTCTTTTCTTCTTCTTGTTAGTGAACAAGATTTGTCTTCTTGCATGGCGTTTACTATAAACCAAGAAAACTGATGATATTTTTTGTTGGTTTTTGAGCACGACATGTTTTGACTACAATGATGGTGGTGGTGCGGTGACGGTAGAAGAAGATGTCATGACTATGATCAGTGCGAAGCTAATGATGAAGATGGTGTTCTTGAAAACCCTAATGAAACCCATGATGAGTGATCGATGGATCTGTAATATATGGGTTTTTGCGTTTGTATTTGTGTGTGATACAGAGAACGTATTGTAATCATTATCTAAACACATGCATGTATAAACCAAAACCAACTCTCCTATCTCGATGTTTATCTATAAACAAAGATTCCGTTTTTCCTAAAAAAAATACCACACTTGATCATCCTCTTGTTCACTCAACCATCAAATCCAAACACATAAAAAAAACCCTTTTTGTTACTATCTGATCCAAATTACCTAAGCAAAAGCATTTGGTACTAAAGATACAGGACGGTCAATCCTCATCTGCAAAAAAACACACGACGTGTCACAAATCAATCAGCAAAGGTAACAAACTACTTTTCAATACAATTTCACCATTTTTTTTAATATTTTTTGTGTGTGTTATCGAATGATTGTATCTATATATGCTTGAACTCTAAACCCTAGTTTTGTTGATGTGTTATTCCAAGTTGATTTTTTTTTTTGTGCAAAGGTGAATATATATTAACTTCCAAAATTGAGTACACATAATAACATCAGGATTTGGACATACCCCAAACCTGAAACAACATCTCAACAGAATACTTTCTTACAATACAAGTAACAGATTATACCAGTCTACCGCTAAACAACTTCTTCCATATTCAGCACTTTTATTCACCTTATATGCACTTTACCATCCAGCAGACATTTCCAGCTTACCTTCCTACCCAAATCACTCAACCATCATCCACAGTGAAAAAGGTAGGAGAGGTTACTGGCTTCACTGGGAACCCATATCCTTCCAGTCAAGAGCTCTTCCAAGCAACTTACATTTCCATCTTTTAAGAATGGCTTCAGGTGCTTAGAAACACATACCTTGAGGGAAGCCAACCATTCCTCCTATGATGATGTATTGGGGGGACCAAGAAGGTTCATCTTTCACACCTCTCTATTGCCCCCATCATACACCATCCACCCAAGCTACTTACCCTTCACAGTGAACAAATCTCTATTATGGTACATTCCACTGAATCAGACTTCCTTCCTTTCCCCACATGTTCAAATATTTCCTCCCAAGGCCAAATATTTGAGACATATGGTTACTAAAAAGGTACAGTCACACCAATGAAACTCCAAGCACAAGATTTTGATCCACTGTAGTAGCCTGCAATTATTCAGATCAAAGAAATCTCATATCCGAAACACTCCTTTAACTGAAGTGTTGAATTCAAGAATTAATGATTCTGCCTTGATGCATACACTTCCAAACACCCCTTAAAAACCTCTGTTTCACTTTCCTGATCCAATTCTCATCTGTACAGCAAGATTACTATTAGCAGTAATGTTTAACTTTATGTTCCATCTGACTTGAGTAGCATAGACAGCACCTGATGGTTTAACTTTTAGACTTAACAGGCTCAGTTTAATGGTTTCCTCAAAAATCTTGTAAAGCTCTTCCACTTCTCTTCTTTCACCCTTGAACAATCTATAATTTCTTTCTTGCCAAACCAAATATACACTAGTAGCTAATCCAAGTCTATGAACAATACTGTCAATGTTATTACCACAGGCCTGATTAGAAAAATACCTCACAACTTTATTCCAATTGTCTTCTTCACATCTCAATTCCATCTTATCTTTGACTTTTCCCCAAAATTTTCTAGCATACTCACACTTGAAAAATAGATGAGAGTGTGAGTCAGAGTCATTGTGGCATAGAGAACAAATCATCATATCATATGAACCCCAACCCTTTAACCTGTCTTGAGTCATTAGCCTATTCTGCACAGCTAACCAAAGCACAAAAGCTTGTTTAGGGATGTTCTGTGAAAACCAAATCACCTTATGCCATGTAGTTTCACCAATCACATTTTGCAAATCCCCATAAACATGACTTACTGAGAAATCCACCACTTGACCATTGTTCTTTTGCCACATCAATCTATCACTTTGAGATTCATCCAGAATAGGAGCTTGTAGTTGTGCAATCAATGGAAATTTTACATTCCATTCTAGAGGCCAATTCCAATTTTCATTATCCACCATATCATGAACATTCACACTAGCTGTCAGTCTTGCATCATACATATCTCTGTATGTCACTATATTACATAATACACCAATGTTGCTCCAATTATCAAACCACAGTGATGTTGTCTTACCATTGCCAAGTTTAACAATCATGTGGTTTCTAGCATCCTGTCTTTGCTTTAAAATATTCTTCCACCCCCAACTATCAGTTTTTTCCTCATTAATAGCCCATATGCTTCTTCCCCTCAATTTGACTGTATTTACCCATTTAACCCATAAAGAGTTTTTATCCACAGCAACATGCCACAAATGTTATTCCAAGTTGATGTTTATAATAATTTGAGATGTATTTTGTTATTCAAATTTTATGCTTGTAGAATTTGTTCTTTCTATACTTGTTACGTACGTACTGCTAAAAAATATTTTTTTACTTAAGGGTTGTGAGGCTATGGACTGTATTAAGGCTACCGCATCAGCAGCTTTGTATCCATGGAGGCAGTTTTGGAGGCTTCACCAGATCTACCTAGATAAAACAGTCCTGCACGTACGTCGTAGGTGGCTCGTAACAGCAGCCTTGGCATCTATTTTTGCACTGCGTGTTTTTTACCTTCGAGGCTTCTACGCTGTTTCCATTTGCCTCTGTATGTACAAAATGTCAAAATGTGTTTATTGATCTCGTTTATCTTGCCATTTGTGGATGGTGGTATCCCTTTGTTACCTATTAAAGGCTCAGACGAGTTCCAACCTTTCATTGGGCGACGATCCGAATTTCAGCTCTGGTAATTATTTTACACTTTCACATACTACTCTAGTTATTATTGTTGATTAACAATCCCTAAACATTCATTCATTTGACTGTTTAAACTCTTTTTTGCCAATGTGAAAACATGCCGCGCTAAGTGAATGAAAGTTATAGGATTATTAACCCGTTCTTTTTAGCTGAATGTGTATTTTTATAATAATACAGCTTTGATAATCTCATATACTGTTATAATATCTCAGGTATGCCATGACAAAGGCATACACTTTATCGATTACAATGACCTTCTTCTCGATCTGCGATGTCACCTTCATATTGCCAATCCTACTTTGTTTTTGGATTTGTTTTACCCTCGTGTTTATCATTATGATGACCGGTTTCATTATTAAATACAGATATCTCTCGTTCACCATCGGGAAACAGGGTCAGTAAATCATCCCTTTTTGTTTTTGCTGTAATGAAGTTACTTTGGGGATTAACATGAATTGGTGTTTTAACAGGTATACGGTGGTAAGAAATCGGCTTCAGCAGGTAATAGTGGTGGTGGATCTCGGGCATGATGAGGGTGGTAAATTTGTTATCACTGGAGCGGTTAGATGTATCCTAGTTGTGCCAAACTGTCGATCCGTTTGTGTTTTAGTAATTTCTTATATGGTAATGAACCTTATTTATAGATAATTGGTGTTTGCTCTATGGAGAAATTTGCCCCAATGGTGGATTTATCCTCTTTGTTTAATTCTTTATATAGCTATAGAGGATGCTTATTTGATCAAAGTTGAGTCACACAGAGTTTTTTAAGATGCTGTGATGATAACTTTGAACTTGTGTTCGATCTAAGTTGAGATATATCGCACATCTTGGCGGTGCAAACTTGCAGCCATGGCTCATTTGTCCTCTTTCTACGTTTCTTTACATATTTAAGCCCCATCATTACTTTTAAAAATCACATTAAGTCTCTTTTTTTTCAAGTTTAAAGAACAAAATCTACAAAATCCTAAGCAAAGGCTGTTACAGTGACTTGTTTTGTGTTGGACTTGATTAAATCAAGTATGAGATAATTTGCATCTTGGCGGGGCAAACTTGTATGTTTGTAGCCATGGCGATGGCGGTTTTATCCTCTCTTTTATTGTTGTTATTGTTTATGTAAGTAATCTCAACATTCTTATGTGTGTGAGTGGAGTCCATTGAAGTTGAGATAATCTGTATCTTGGCGGGGCAAGTTTGCAGCCATGACGGATTTACCCGCTTTCTTCGCTGTTTACATATATGAGACAATTTGATGATGTTTATGTCTTATTGTTGCGCGTTATAAATGTGTTTGTGACTATTGATTTGAGTTTGACCTTGGTCTGATGTTTTGCAGTCAAGTTTGAGTTATATCAGATTGTTTGCAGTTCTTGAACCTTGATGAGTCCAAAATTTTGTTTTAGTTCCTCTCAAAACTGCAGGTTAACCTCAGTGTGAAATTTTGTTCCATTGAAGAGTGTCAACATGTTCTTGGGTAAGTAATTTCAACATGGTCTGGTTTGTTATTTTGTGATTATTCCGCGTCTATTTGTCAGTGCCGAGATTTTGTGATTATGTTGGAAGTATGCTTAAACTGAATTTTGTGATTCGAGCAAAGTTAACATGATGTTGCACTGTGTTTCTGAGATTCTGTATGTAAGTTCCATCTCTGATTGCTTAGGTTTGATTCGATGTGGTAATTGTGTGATTATAACAACACATGATCGACAAACGCCATGATGATATAGTTGTGTATATCTGTGCAAGTTTAAGAGGGTTATGATGAGACTGAGAAGGCGTTATATGACCAAAGTTGAGCCACCAACAGTTTCAGTAATGATTACATTGATCGTGTGTGAGTTAACGTATTCGGCATCTTGGCGGGGTGAACTCCCAACTCTAGGATGTTATCAAAGAGGCTATAGGATTTGAAATTATTGAAAAAAATCTGTTTACTGATTAGTTCTCCATTTCGAGTTTTGAACAAGGCTACATGTTAGTGGACCATGGTAAGAAAAGTCAAACACAAAGCCAAAAGCTAGTTCTTAGCTTCTTGAATTCAAACAGACTTTTGTCCTAGGATTATCCTACTGGAAGCACTTTTGATGGTCCAGATCTTAATAGTTGAGAGAAGTTGCATGTTCACAATAATTTTTTTGTTAACAGAATTTTATACTACTACAATCATCACCAGGACGACTTTTAATAAACGGCTAACATAATTTTCTCCAAAGCACGCTACTAATTTAAGCTACTCTCCCCGCTAGCTAGATCTTTCCCAGTCACATACCACTTCGAGGATATGATCTAAGATGCTAATACTAGTAAGCAGTATTTATCGTCCACTACCGTCATTTAAAGGAAATACGAGTAATATTGTTAAAACTCTAGCAAAACACTTTTTTTACAAGCCAAAATAAGATCTCGGATCCAATCAAACCATATCGTCCACTCTAATATATATAGCAAACTATGAGTTCATGATTACTCGGTTATGAGCATAAACTTTGCTCGAATATATATAGCAAACTCTAATATATGTTGCTAATGTGTAATGAATACATAGGATGTGCCAATGTACGTGGACATATCTTTTTGGAGGCGTACAAGTAGGTGTGACCGAGTGAACAAACTTAAGGCTAGATAACATGGTCACCAAAAACTCGATCTCTTTCACATCAGCGACATATTACCATTCAACACACCACTAAACCTATCATTTTTTACTCACTTTGGTCACCGCCAAAAATATAAAAATGTGTCATTGTATACAAAGATACCTCAGAATATACCTTAAAAAAACATTGAAAAATGTTTGGTGGTCTGCACCACCGAACGAGTGCAAAAAATGGGGTTTTGGGGCACGGTTGGAGACTTTTTCTATGGGGTTCACACGTGAAATGGCATGGTGATGATAGACCACCCAACATAGTGCATGTCCGAGAGAGAGTGTCAGATCTAAGTTATGCACATACATATTATTTAATCACACTTCATAGTATATATTCTTCGTTTTTTAACTTTAACATCAGATGTAAATACTTTGCTATGTCGAAAAACAAAGTGACACCCTTTTTCACATTTGTAATCATGTATAGCGTTGGGTAAATTTACGCTATCATGTACGGCGTAAATTAAGTTACGCCTACCTTTCAAAATGTGGCCACAACGTTATTAATATCTTAGGAGCCATTTTTAGTCTCTCCTAGCTACTCGTATTATTAGCATCACGGATGCGTAATGACGTAATGTTCTCCTTTTAAAAATATTATTTTATCGTAACTAAACTTCGTATGACTTATTCTCAACTTGCATTTTTGTTCTTTGTTTGCTTGGATACTGACAACGTCTTCATCAAGAAGAAAAAACATGTCGCAAGTTCTTCCAAAAACAACAAATGACACATTTGCCTTTAATACTCTTGCAGGTTTTTGATCACATAATAACAAGGGCTGGGTTATAATAACGGTGGCTACTTTTTTAGTCTCACGGGGTCTACCCCCGTAGGGGTACTGTAGTTTTTTTTTTTTTTTTTTTTTTTTTTTATCAAAAAGCTATAAACCTGAAAGTGCGGAACATAAAATATAAAGTTTAATATGTCAAACGCTTAAAACTGTCAAAAATACGGAACAGAAACTGAGCTGCGCTGGAAAAAAAAGAGGGACAAAAGAGGAGACAAGAGGCTGACACCCTTGTCCCCCGTTAATATAGTAGCCCCCAATAACAATTTGTTAACTCTCATTTTGACTACTAGCTAATTTTCCGTATAAGAACAATCTCTATCCTAAAATTAAAATTGAACTTCTTTTGATGATTAGACACTCACCGACTCCAAATTTCAACATAGTTTTCTTTTTCTTTTTAGGAATTGGCTTTTATGTAGAAGAGTTGAGATCAATGAAGAACTCATACATGTCATAGAACCTATTAACCAATTATAGCCATCCATTTATATTTTTCATCTTTTTTTTCAAAACAACATATCTTGCAAACGGTAAATCTTCAAGCTACAAAAAAAATACCATCGCGACGAGAATTAAATGATCTTTTTATAGATATGCATTGTTATATACTTTCGACGAACTTTTTTTTCCCAGAAAGAATCATATATGATTCGTAAAAATCATATATGATTCGTAAAAAATGATATATGATTCGTAAAAAATCATATATGATTCGATTCTTACGAATCATATATGATTCTTACGAATCATATATGATTCTTACGAATCATATATGATTTTTTTGGGCGAAAAAAAAGTTTGTCGAAAGTATATAACAATGCATGTCTATAGAAAGATAATTTAATTCTCGTCGAGATGGTATTTTTTTTGTACGTTGACGATTTACGGTTTGCGAAATATTTAAGTTTTAAAAAAATGGTGGAAGTTTATTTTTTTATTTTGATAAAAAAAAAATGAATGGCTAAAATTGCTTGATGAGTTCTATGGTAAAAGTTAGATCTATAAAGAACTTTTGGCTTATGTAGAATGATTGAACTTTTTGCCCGCGCCCCGCTGTGGGGCGAGGGGGTTTTACGTGAAATTTGTTTTGGTTACACAAACATTTCTACATTTAATTCAATGATCATTTCTGAAATTGGTAGGTAACTACACGGAGTATTAGTATTATTTCTAGTCACTCAAACAATTCTCAAATCCAACCAAAGATTGTTTGTGTAATCGCAAGCGTTCGTTAAACAAACAGTCCCTAGATTTAACCTAGGTTGTTATTGTAATCGCAAGTATCATAAGGGACGGTTTTTGCAAATTTAGGGACTTTTTTGCAACACATGTAAACTAAAGTGACAACTAAAGTGACGTTTGTGCACAAACAGTCCCTACATTTAACTCAAGGACTATTGTTTAATCGAGACTAAACGGTAGGGAATTTTTTTGCAAATGTTTGTAATCGTAAGTAAACCACATGAACCATGTTTGGTGTTTTTGTTTAATGTTTATCATTTAATGAGTTCAAAACTAAAATATTGTAGTAAATGGCTGATGTATTTCGCATACATATTTTTATATGTATGTTAACATTCATGTAATTACAGTAGTACATCAAAAAAAAGAAAAAGGATAATCTGTAAAAGAATGTGATTTACATACTCTTATTTTTTAGAGGAGTGAGACAGACACATAAAAATGTTCACAAAACTCTCCACAAAATGATGTAGCAAGCAATGATTGGTTGATTTTACTATAGTTTCTCTCTCCTCTCTCTCATTCCACCAATTCCTATTTGACACATCATTTTGTGGCTCATTTGTGTGGAACTTTTTATGTGATTGTATCATTTTCCTATTTTTTATTTGCACACATCAATTTTTGTAATGAGTAAAGTTGTACATTTATTATATGTTTCTTCATCATATTGTACATTTGAGTGTGCAAATAAAAATAAATGTGTGTCCGTCAATTCCCATCTCTAAACGATGATTGTAACAAAGAATTTACAGAGCAAGTAGCTTCTTTGAGCATGGGGTATGTTAACCTCAAGTTAAGGTTTCACCCACTGCCACGTCATCATAACTAAATTTTAACCAAGGGGGCGGTATGGTTAAGGAGGCTTTAACGAGGTTAAAGAGAGAGCGGGGGGGGGGGGGGGGGGGGGGGGGGGGGATGAAAAGTGATTTTTTTTTTTTCTTTTTTTTTTTTTTTTTTAATTCAAGTTAGCCTTTAACGCGAGGTTAAAGGGTTAACCTGCCACGTTAACGAAAGTTTAACCAAGGGGGCGGTATGGTTAACGAGGCTTTAACCACGAAATGTTAAACTTTAACCACGAAATTTTGTGATTTTACCGTATGCTCTTATGTCTTTTTCTACTTCTTAAATTACAGAGCTAGTCATCTTTTTGGAACAAAGGATTACAAGTTAAAATCATATCACTTACGGAGTATTAAAAGAACAAAAGATCTAAACATACACTCGAATAACAAAATCCTTTAATATTGTCGAAAATTATTCTCAACTACCAGATATATGATCCTACGATTTGATTAAGAGATAATATGACGTGACTTGAATGCAATTTTGGCATAATAATCAGTTGATGTGACCCTATGCATTATTCGTTGTTAAAAGCCACTTAAGAATTTACTTTATAAAACAACTAGACGAGTACCCGTGCATAGCAACGGGATTTTATACCGACAAATAGTTTATTGATAAAAAAAAAAGTTTATAGGTTATAAACGAAAAATAATGTTTTGAAACCCGGTTCGACCCGGGTGGTAACCGTTCCGGTCGAAAAATTGGTAGATTTAAACCGGGTCAACTTGCTAGGTTGGGTCAAAAACGGGTCAAATTAAACCGGGTCAATCCGCCGGGTTTGAAGCATCCCGGGTCAACCCGGTTTGTGTTTTAATTGGTTGTATTTAATTTGGTAGATATGTTTTTAATTGGTTGTACAATGTGAATAAATTATTATACTTTTAAGTAATAGATAACGTTTTGAAACCCGATTCGACCGGGTAGTTCAACCGGTTGAACCGCTCAGGTCAAAAAATGAGTCGATTTAAACCGGGTCAACTTGCTAGGTTGGGTCAAAAACGGGTCAAATTACCGGGTCAACCCGGTTTGTGTTTTAATTGGTTGTATTTAATTTGATAAATATGTTTTTAATTGGTTGTACAATGTGAATAAATTATTGTACATTTAAGTAATGGGGTGTTTTAATTAGAGTATTAATTACATTAATTTTCTCTCACATTTGACTTTCAATACTCAACTTTTAACATTCAACTTTTCAAGTTTGACCATTATTAAGTTAATAACAAATTCATACTGTTTTGGTCTTAGATGCGAGTAAATTTTAAATTAACTGAATACCCAAGTTGTCATAATTTCGGAACATCATGATTGCCTCAAAATTTGGGAAAAAAAAACCTTGCGACAAAGAAGATAAAGGATACCCTATTTTGGGACATCAATAAAAAAAAATGAGGATTAGTAAAAATACATCTAGTTTTATTTCACGTACAAGCTTAACATCTAGTTAACGAATAAAAGGTATTAGAGCACTAATGCACTACATGCAATAACCTCGAGTTTAACATTTCAACCTTAACTCAACCATTTACACCCCTTAGAGCTCTCGGTATCACAACTCAAACTCATATACATTTACTTGAAATTTTTAAACTCGCTTAACATGAGCATTTCTATAATTTTGATGAAGCATAAGACGACACGGAGAACTTTTATCCTTTAAAATTCTTAAACTCGCTTAACATTAGCGGATTGCCTCTTCACTACTTGCGCCTGAAAATTGAATGCCCGATTATTCTTTTAAGGAATCACGATCCGACAAATAGATTATGTATTTTCACGAGGTTGATATGTAAACATTTTGATCCTAATGTCATCAATGCTAAGATTGATGTCGGCTAGCACACTGGAGTTAGAGGAGAATTCCTCTTGCTCCATCTGAAGAAGACATATTCCCTTTCAAAATAAAGAGAATACAGTTCCGTGTGCGCCTTAGCTTTGTAATGAAGTTTAGGGCCAAACAATATCAAATGTGGGAGTCTATTTGCCGGACTCTATTTTCTCGGATGACCAGCTTTATGTTGCGTTGTTAAGCCAGTTGAAGATTTCGGTCAAGAAGGAGTCTACACCTCTAATATCATGTATCGAGAAGTTTTACATGATGAATAATGTACATTGTTAGTTATCTTATCTTATAAATGATGTAATGTTTTATTTTCAACTTGACTAAATGTTTTTATATGTCCTTTGATACATTTTAAGATTTTATTCTTTGAGTGAAATTATCGCATGTTACAATCTTTTGCAAATACATTTTGATTATTTCACGTTTTATGTATAAACGTTATACGAAACACTTATAGTTGTTTGCCCTTAGATATCCTATCGCGATGCATTTTGGTTATTTCACGTTTTATCACAACCATAGGTGTTTGCCGTTAGAAAATTTCATTGATATGCACAGGTACTCGCTTAGTTAATAAAAACTATAAATAAATTGTGAGAATTTTTTTAATTTTGGCTAAATGTTTGTGTTAGTCATATACTCATATGTGAGTAGTCCATCAATTAAGAACTAACTTAATTCTAAATGTAATGTACTATTATTATATTATTATTATTATTATTATTATTATTATTATTATTATTATTATTATTATTATTATTATTATTATTATTTATTTTTTAAGGGAACTAACATTTTCTTTTTTAACATTTGAGTTACGGCTATGTTATCAAACAAAATTGTGTGTTAAATCTTAACTGGAACTTTGTATGATATTAAATTGTAGTAAACACTTATCGCCAATAAATACTTAACAAACCAGCAAAACACATCACTTATAATATGTAGTTTCTTCATTCTCACCGGCCATCATGAATTCATGATACGAGAAAAGAGTAAAAGAACGTAAATACGACATGAAAAGTATATATGAACTTTACTTAAGAAATAATCAACATGTTCGCAACATATCATTTTCGAAGAATCATTGCTTTACAAAAGTTGTCATTCATTCACATCCTATGTAGTACCTTAAGATTATTTCTTTATATTATTGTTTGTACTAAAAAGTATTTTTGTGTTAATCTATTTATTATTTTAGACAAAGTGTAAACTAAAGTTGGTCAAAAATATCTTTAGTTTTGTAGTCCAAAAACGATTTTATCCGAACAATTATTAAACGGTGCTTGATGAATTATAGTAAAGAAAAGATTTTATTTTAAAGTGTGAAAAGGATTTCTTTAGATGACTTTTTGGCGACTTGCGTGATTTAAACGAAAATGGTTGGTACCGAATTAGGACCACAATCCAATCTTAAATCTAGATTCTGGGTCCGAACAAAATCTGACTCCTAATACAACTACGTATACTTTCTCCTTGTCTTCCTAGAATTCAATTAGTTTGTCTACATCAATAATGCACTCTTGTTTAGTTCAAAAAATAAGGCACTCTTGTCCGTATTTTTCTTTTGAGATTTGGTCGTACGATGACAATGGACTTTTTTAAATGTACCGGTTTAGTACATGAATTTTACAAAAAGTTATAGAAATGTAACGAGTTTTCATAAGTGTTCTAATTTGATACGTGATGATAACGTGTCATGTTATAAATGATATCACATGTCAGACTTTCAAGTATAACACGCTATCATCACATACCAAACTAGAACACTTATGAAACTTCGTAACATTACAAGAAAGCAGGAGATCGTCGAAAAATGAAATTTTCTGATACATTATGTGAAATAGTGTCAGGTTTTTGCTTGTTTTATGAGTGCTTGTTGTTGCTTTACTTAGGTTTAATAATAAGTTCTTACTGTTAAGTAAAATTATTATAAAAACAAATGTAAAAGAAAAAAAGTGACAATTACTCTATAATAGTTACAATAATAAATTATCAGTTCAAAATGTGCAATATGGAAAGGATCCGGTAAAAAGAAAAGCTAAAATAAGAAAAATAAGAAGAATTTATAGCTACACATTTTAAATAAGGGAGAGATTTTCAATGAAAGATGCACCTATTTTAATATGTGCATCTGAAATGTGTGGTTGTGGTTTATTCTTATCATTTTCAATTTAATTTTTCTTCTTATTTGATCATAACTCTTGTGCAATAATGATAACTATTGTGAAAGGCTAATGATTTGTATTAGTGGTGCAATCAAGCTAAGCTTTTATCAAGCAACTCGAGCTCGAGCTTGAGCTTGACTCGATCAAGTCGAGTTTTTATCAAACTCAAGCTCGAGCTCAAGCCTAATAAACAAGCTTGAAACACATAACGAGCCGAGCTCAAGCTTTTAATAGCTCGAGCTCGAGCTTTTATCGAGCTTTTCAAGCTTTTAAGAACATATATATTTTTTGTATAGATATTTATGTAAACAACTAACGTGAATATTAGTATAATAATTAAATACTTATCGGAGGACCATTTAAACCTTAATTCTCTCGAATGTTCGTATAAATTCTTTCCTCTCAAGTTCATCGTGTATTTTTTTTGAATTTATTAAAGAGTTTGACTATCAAATTTAATGTTTATATATAAATTCAAGCTTTTCGAGCCGAGCTCGAGCCTTACTCGAGCCTTACACGAGCCAAGCTTAAGCCTAGATGATTAAAGCTTGTCAAGCTATTAAGCCAAACTCAAGCCTACTTTATACATTTCAAGCCAAGCTCAAGCCCTATCAAGCTCGAGTTCGGCTCGACTCGATTACACCCCTACAATTTTGCACACTCTTCTTTTTTATTTGCACACTTCATCCTGCGATATAAACAGTTGTACATTTGTTTGATATTGCTTTACCCATTTGTACATTGAAATGTACGGATAAAAAAAAGTGTGCCAATCAACCCCCATTGTAAAACAATATATGATGTCTTAATTGCAAAACTTTGTATAGTGTAAATTAGAGTATGAGGTTTATATATCTCTTTAATTTTGCCTATCTGAGCATCAAAAGTGTAAAAATGGTAAAGAACACACAACAATACACTTGTACACCCAACCAACCACCCCTTTGGTGTATTTTATTATAATGATTCAAGAAGATAAGTCCCTAAACAGGTGCTTACCAATACAATACAAAAGACTAAGATTGATCTCTACTAGGTAGACACCAATCAACCTCACTACAAGTTCACTCAAATCACTCAGAACTTAAAGATCAAATAAAGAGATTGATCCTTAATGACACAAGATTACAGATATCAAATTGATATCAATACTAACAAATAACAATGTGTATGTGTGAACTCAGAGAAAAAATAAAGAGATACAAATGAGAGATATAAAACCCTAGATCTGATGTGAGCTTATATAGACTCATGTTCCACTTTAATAAGTCCCTTGACTTATTAAACAAATATCTTTCAACATCCCTCCTCAAGTTGATAAGTCTTCAACTTGAACAATATCTTTAATCTTTGCCTGTATTCCTCCACTAGCACCATTACTAGAACCTGCAAACATATCAACAAGACCAAGTTTTTTGCACAAAACATTATGTTGCCTTTATCCAAGGCATTTAGTAAAGATATCAGCAACCTGCAAGTTAATATATATTTTAACAGTTTTGATAACACCTGCAGACACTTTTTCTCTTACCAAATGTACATCTAACTCAAAATGTTTAGTTTTCTCATGAAACACAGGGTTTGCAGCAATCTGAATAGCTGCACTATTATCACAATAAACGTCCACAGGCAACAAGCCTTCAATACCAAGACTATTCAACAAGTTACTTAACCAAATAACTTCACAAGTGGTAGAAGCAAGGCTTCTGTATTCAGCTTCAGCTGAACTTCTAGACAAAGTGGCATGTTTTTTACTTTTCCATGATATGAGAGAATCTCCTAGAAAAACACAGAACCCAGTAACAGATTTTCTAGTAACAGGACATTTTGCCCAATCAGCATCAGCATAAGCTCTAAGCTTAAGATCAGAAGAACAATTAAATTGCAAACCAGAACCAGGAGAACCTTTTAAGTATTTTAACACTCTTAAAGCAGCCTTAATATGTGACTGAAGTGGCTTATGCATATGTTGACTTAAGCAATGAACAACATAACTAATATCAGGTCTAGTATTAGTCAAATAAATCAGCTTACCAACAAGCTTCTGATAGTTAGTAATGTTCTTCAAAACCTTGTCATTATCAGATTCAGCACAACTTAAAACAGAATTCTCAGGCAAAGGTGTATCAACAGGTTTAGCTGCTAAGAAACCATACTCATGTAACAACTCCAAACAATATTTCCTTTGTGTCATACACACACCTTTATCATTTTTCAACACTTCAATACCAAGGAAATATTTCAATTCTCCCAAGTCTTTGATCATAAACTTGGTACTCAAAAAATGTTTAAACATTTTAATCTCAGACTCATTGTTACCAGTTATGACAATATCATCAACATACACAAGTAAGGCAACAAATATATCACCTTTCTGTTTAATATAAAGAGAATAGTCAAACTTACTTTGAACAAAACCATGCTCAATCAAGGCAGTGGTAAGCTTAGCATTCCACTGTCTTGGAGCTTGCTTAAGTCCATAAAGAGACTTATTAAGTTTGCACACTTTAGAATCATCACCACCATTAAAACCTTTAGGTAACATCATATACACATCTTCATCTAAATCACCATATAGAAATACATTATTCACATCTAACTGATATAAAGGCCAGTTCATATTAACTGCAATGGTTAACAAGCATCTGACAATAACCATTTTAACCACTGGACTAAAAGTTTCATCATAATCAAAGCCTTCTCTTTGATTGAAACCTTTAGCAACCAATCGGGCCTTGTATCTATCAAATTCACCAGTGGATTTATACTTAATTTTCCATATCCATTTATACCCTATGCCTTTTCTACCAACAGGTAAAACACATTCAGTCCAAGTATTATTCCTATTTAAAGCTTCAACCTCATTATCCATGGCTTCAGACCAATTAGGATTTTCAACAGCCTCATCATAACTCTTAGGCTCAACAGACTTATTTAAAGTATAAGCAAAACACATATTATTTCTGCTAAGAGCACCATAATTCACATACTTCTCAATACCATATCTAACTTTAGAATGCATCACATAATCATTGAACCTAACAGGAGTTTTAGTTTCTCTATTAGACCTTCTTACAACAGGTGTCTGCACATCTTCATTACCAATACTAGACTGAGTTGTTATATTACCAGAATTTTCAACATTGGGACTGACCTCACACCAGTTTTGGTCACCAAAGTGGGTTGCAGAATGCCCACCTTCTTGATGCAAATGAATAGTATCTGTATCATTATCCAAAGCATCATTTGAAGGTGGCAAACTACCATCCTCAACTGGTGAATCTTCCCCTTCATCATTGGGACTTTGAGACCTTAGACTATCAAAAAATATCAAATGATCTACTTCACTTGCATTATCTGCATAAGTAACATCACAAGTTTTCATTTTAAGAGGAAATATATTTTCATAAAACTTTACATCTCTTGCAAAAAATACATTTCTAGTATCCAAACTTAAAAGTTTATATGCTTTCTTGGTAGTAGAAAAACCTATCAGAACACATTTTTCAGACCTATAAGACATTTTATCATGATTATTTAAAATAGTTGCAAAAGTCAGACAGCCAAAAGACCTCAAATGGGAAAGATTAGGTTTGATTTTATATAACAACTCATAGGGACATTTACCTTTTAAGACAGAAGATGGCAGCCTGTTTATAAGATACACAGCAGTTAGAATACAATCAGACCAGAATCTTAGAGGAACCCCCTTGAAACATAAGACTCCTTGCCACATTAAGCAAGTGTCTATGTTTCCTTTCAGCAATCCCATTTTGTTGAGGAGTATGGGCACATGCAGTTTGGTGAATAATACCAAGATTAGAAAACATATCATGCATTCTTTTATTAACAAACTCAGTTCCATTATCAGATCTTACAACTTTAATTTTTAGGTTAAACTGATTTGAAATTAAATGAATGAAAGAACAAAAAACACCAAAAACTTCATCCTTAGTTTTGACTAAGTAAACCCATACAGCTCTAGAAAAATCATCAACAATAGTCAAAAAAAATACTTGTAACCTTCTCTGCTAGTAACCCTGTAAGGACCCCATAAGTCAAGGTGAACAAGGTCACCAAGATTCTGAGACTTATGATCAAACAAGGGAAAAGGTTCCCTAGTCTGTTTGGCCCTATGACAGGTTTCACAAACAGAAATGGTAGAATTCTTGGAAATACCAAGATCCTTTTGAAGAACAGATAGAACTGGGTCACCAGGGTGACCCAATCTGTTATGCCAAGTAAGCTTAGACACATTAAAAGACACAACCACGTTGCACTTACCCAATTTATTACTAGGCTCAATATCAAACAGATAAAGTCCCTCAGACTGGCTACCAGTCCCCAGAACAATCTCCTTTTCAAGTCCTGAATATAACACTTATCCTCATCAAAACCAACAAACAATTTACTATCTCTAATAAGTTTATTAATAGATAGCAAACTCACACAATATCCAGGAACAACTAAAACATCATAAAGAGTAACATTATTAGTCAATTTAAGATTTCCAACATGACTGATAGTAGCCAGAGTCCCATTGGGATGGCCAACAGTGATTCTAAGACTAGTAATGTCCACAACATTGGTCATACCAATAGTAGACACGGTAAGATGCTGATTGGCACCAGAATCAATGATCCATCCTAAAGTTATAGTACTAACAGCAAGACTAGAATTGGCATAGAAATATTTAGAAAAATTTATATTGAACCAAACATTGCCATTAAAGAAGGAAGCTCTACCTGCCATATTAGCATGTATGCTTCCAGAAGGAGTTTCACTTATCAAAGACAACAACTTCTTCATCTGCTCAGAAGTAAAACTAGAAGAAGTGCTAGCAGATGAAGTATTAGATTTATTCTCAGAATGTTTAACACCAACATTAGCATTATAGTTTTGTTTAAAACCATTATGTTTATTAACAGGATTATTGTTTTTAACAAAACCAGAAACACTAGAGGACTCAGGAATCCCTCTGTGGGATTCCTTTCTAGAAATAACAGTATAAGCATCTTTGACCTCAGGGAAAGGATCCCTGGTCAATAAAGAAGTTCTCACAGGCTGATAACAATCATCCAGACCCATGAGAAATTGCATCAGCTTCATCAGCTGTTGATGCAAGACTAATTCTTTACTAGCATCACAAGTACATTTATGCTCACAAGTACATTTAGGCAACTTAGTTAAAGCATCAAACTCTCTCCACAAAGAATTAAGTCTATGATAATAATCAGCAACAGAACTACCACCTTGTTTCACACAATTAATTTTTTGTAGCAAATTATATATCACAGATCCATCAACTTTATCATAGGTTTCTTTTAACTCTTTCCACACAGAAGCAGGGTATTTGGCGGAACCATCTCAAGTCCGTGTACCTTTTTGGTACCGAGCCCCCCACCCAACAAGGAAGGCATATCCCGATAAATTACCTAGGCAACACTGGCTGACCAAGTTGGAGTCCGGATTCGAACCCCCGCCTTTAAGCTTTGACTTGGTCAACTGCGCGCTTTTGCGGTAGTTGGTGGCCAACTGCCCTAAGGCAGCTGGTTCATTTTCAGAATACACTAACCCCATATAAACATCTTGAGATACAGAGTTCATAATCTAAGTTAAGACAATGGCATTACATCTATCCCATTGAGCAGACAAAACATCACTGGTAATAAAAGACTCTTTAACACAAGTACCATCAACAAAACTATATTTGTTCATAGCTTGTAAAGCCAATTTCATAGCACCATACCAGACCCTATAATTTTCAGTTCCAAGAAGTTTAAATAGAATTAAAGCAGTACCACTATTATCATTAGTCTGAATATGCAAAGGATTACCAGCATCAAGACTACTAATCAAAACATGTGGATCAACACTTCCACCAACAGCAGACATGATAACAAAAAAATAATAGCAACTAATAAACAGAAAACAGCTAAAACAGACAGATAACAGCTAACAGAGACGATAACCAAACAACAAATAAGACAACTACAACCAATCTCAACCACAGTCAACTTCCAATAGTCCCAAAACCTATCCTCCTTCGACTTAGACACAAACAACTTATAACTAATAACAGAAAAATAAAGCAATTTGAACTCACACCCAAGATTAACCAAATACCAACCAAGAAGACTAAGAGTGGCCAGAGCAGGTTTCCGTACCACTCAGGGTGGCAGGTCAAGGTGTTAACCACTCTGTTTGCACCTTCTTGACTAAGTAAGTGTTATCTTAAAGAAGAAGAATACTTACAGAGAGATATCCGCGGAAAAAGATCACAAAATCACTAGATTCACTTAGTCTAGTGACAATGTAATCAAGAACGGGCCCAAGAATCACCAGGAATACAAATCCCCAAATTTCCAAATAAGGGTTTATGAAACCCTAATCAAGAAACCCACAAAACTACCAGATCAAGACCTGAACAAATCAAACCAACCACGGCCGTAAAGAAAACGACCTCAATTAACCAATAACACTTCCAACAAAAAAACCTTCGAAACCCTAGAATCTCAAAACCACTAGATCAGAACCGTGAGCTCTGATACCATGTAAAAATGGTAAAAAAACACACAACAATACACTTGTACACCCAACCAACCACCCCTTTGGTGTATTTTATTATAATGATTCAAGAAGATAAGTCCCTAAACAAGTGCTTACCAATACAATACAAAAGACTAAGATTGATCTCTACTAGGTAGATGATACGTGGGGATCGCACCAGGCTTTACCTCTCAAGGGATCTTAAGAAGCTTACAACCCCCACCAGGCAGTGTACCTGATCGTGGTAGTATAGTATAGTGACAAGTACCGGAGGATTGATCGTTCAGCTAGGAATAGTGTCGCTAGGATTAGAAAACCTAAATACTAGTTCTAAAGATGAGGGATGATTATTTTTGTATTTTTATATTTTTTAGAAAGCAAGTAAAAATCTCGGGTTTAAAGGATTTGGGCGGAATTAGTTGCTAGTCAACTAACCCAATACTAAAGATGCAATCAAAATAAAATACTAGAAATGAAAATAAACTAAATTAAACTAAAGTTGTGAGCAATAAGTGGAGAAGTTGTGTTTACTTAGATTTCACTACTCCCTATATATCTTTTACACGTTAATTACTTGTTATAGTTGCGTGGATGACGGATTGTATTCCTTAATACCATTCATGGGGTGACGCACTTAATTCCCCAATCCTATGAGTGCCTACTTCACTCCTATGTCGAGCCGGCTAAGAAGCTCATAACATGGGATCATTAGAATTTACTCACGCATTAAATACAACCAATAAAACCTAGTGCACGTCAGTTCATATTTCCTAAGACGTTCAAGCATGTTACCAATTGGAGATCTGCCAGCTTTCTTAAGCCTAACATCGAAATCATTCATCCAATACAACCATAAACAAGTAATCAACACATAATTAACATATAGGTTTCATTAGATCTAAGCAAACACAAGATAGATCTAGCCTAGCATGATGGAATTAAGACTAGAACAAGATATAGACAACCAACACATAGACATATTGATTTAATTAAAAGAATACTTATCTCAATTACACATGAAAGGGTTCAAGGGCTGAGAACCCTTGAAAAACCTGTAAAATTCGTACTAAGTTCGGCCTTAGGGTTTCTCCAAAACTTCTCTTTTTTTTTTTTTTTTTTTTTTTTTTTTGAATGAAAATTAGAAAACTATATATAGGAAATTGAGGCTGACGGCGTCAAGACAAAATTGGTGACGCCGTCATCTCGCCGCCAAAATACTTCTCGGACTACCTTGATCTACTTCTGACGCCGTCACGTTATAACTTTTTCCAGGCCGTCACGTATTTTACTCTTGACGCTCTACCTTGTGACGCCTTCATTTCTGTACTGGGTCGTCATGAAAATTACTCTTGACGCCGTCAGGATTTTACTCTTGACGCCGTCACCTACTGTTTCCAGCAATGAAAATTAAGACTTTGGCGTTTTCTTCACTTTTATGCTCCAAAAGCGTCCGAATTGCTTCCTTTTCCAGATTTCACTCCCAAAGTACCTAAAATCACAAAAGGAATGATTTAGGGCAATATTTGATCAAATAAATTCAATTCCGGGCTTAAATGACCCCCTAAAAGTGGTTCATTTTTCGCCTCATCATATACCCTTACACTTGAGATTTGCTTGTCCTCAAGCAAATGCGCTTTTATTTTACTCAAAATACAAGTTAGGGGTCATTTAACACTAATATAAAAGTAATTACAACAAATAATCGTTCCACTAAAGACCAAAGATAAGCACGGAGGTCATATACTAACACCTCACAAATAGTGTGTAGATACTCACATCTCTCGGGTGTAATAAAGTATAAATTACAATATGGAAACGGAAGATATCTCTCACTACCTGTCATAGCAAAATAGATTACCATAGGCTTGGGAAAAGATCAAACCTCCACCACATGGCGTAAGCACCTAGGATAAACTATCAAAGAGGTATTTTTAAAGGGTTGTAACGTTAGGTGTATGGATATGAAATACACGGTTTTGTTGGATAAAGGAAGTTTTTACTGGTGGCGAGCTAACAATCTTGGTTAATTACATGTACAATGTGGCGTTGCTAAGCCAAGACTAGACTCGACTTAAGCTAATAAATGAAAAATAACAAAAACATAAAAATGAACATAGAATAAAAAGGGATGGTAGTCCGTTTTTTTTTTTTTTTTTTTTTTTTTTTTTGCATACACTCTTACCCTACCATCCAAAATAATACATCATAGGGAATGAACATTCCCCTTACACTTGAATTTTTACATACTTTACAATAAACTAATCTAATGACTCGAATTAAGAAAATCAAAACACTTGGAGTACTTTTAAGATTAACGCACATATGGGAGTAATATATGATGTTCTTCCCCATTACTCCATAAAATAAGTACTTTACCCATGAGTCTCAATCGTCCCAAAACAATATGTACAAGGATATGACTCGACTTAGCAACCATGTAATCAATTAGATAGTTAACTTAGGGTTTAACAAATAACAATAATGCACTAAAAATGAGCGCATACACGGAAGGCTAAGGCGATTTGGTTGTACATTTAAGTGGGGTGTAACAAATTCTTCCTTTAAGTAAGATGCTTAAAGTTAGAAACGAAAAGATAGGCTCGGAGGGGTGTACTAGGGGTTTTGTGTACTAAAAATGAGTACAACGCTAAGGGTGTGGGAAAAATTAGTTTACTTAACTAGCCAAGTAATATGACTTAAATGGTCAAGTAATTATAATACGGGTTTAACACAAGGGTGATCCTAATGCCTCTTATCATGTAGTAAATCCTACTACACGAATGTAGTCTCACTAGCGGTCTCGGGATGCATCACTAACGCAAGTTCTAGAATCTAAATGCTACCGGTACACTCATAAGCACTAATAGTAAATGCTTTTCCTATAAAATCTAAAGGCGAACCTCACATATTTGGGTGGAAAATTTTTCTGAATATACGGTTATGTGTTAGTCATACAATCTCCTATCCATGAGACGCTTGCTATGACTAAAGTTTCACTCCTAAATGTTGTAAAAAATTTTAAATTTGGCGCTAAAATTGCACTAACAAGTATTTCTCATAGTTTTATTACACATCTACCATTAAACAAACAAACTCAAGCGAAAGTGTACATGTAAGGTATCATCATTTTACCCTCCCCTTACACTTAGGATGAACATTGTCCCCAATGTTCAAGTAAAGAATGTAAAAGTGAAAAAGTAAAAAGAATGAAATCAAATACTCCACTGATTCGCTCGGTATGGATAATAAGGTGGCCAGGTTAAATCTTCCTCCAAGAAAATGAACAATCAAAGCTTCCCTTCCAGAATATAAATCATCTTCTTGTCATACATAACCTGTGAATCCTGAGAAAATAGACAAGACAACCTCGCATAAAATCGGTGGCAACCTACATAAGTTACTAAATCCTAGAGAACAAAATAAGATATAATGCTTGTGGAATGAAGTTTGCAGATTTCCTGGAGATTATAAAACTTAATAATTCACAAAAACCTAAGACTCCGTTAGAAAAACAAAACCGGTAAAATTTCAAGATTTTTACACGTGACGCCATCAAGAGTTATCTCGTGACGCCGTCAGAAGTGACCTGCAGAAATTCTTATGTTAAGTTTCCGAAAAATTTCTGGAAAAACTTGGTCCTACTTCCTGGAAAATCCTGCAAAACTTCATTATGACTTAATACAAGCATTTGACTCTAACAAATACGAATATACATGTTCATTTAAATATTGTGGAGAATCATGATCGGTTTGTTTCTTGAAAACATATTTGGGGTTTCCCCTTACACTTATCTTTTGCAAAAATACTTTTAGGTGGAGTTAAGACTATGCCAAAACAACAAAGTAAAGTATTTCCACTATTTAATTGAGAAACATGATCTACCAACAATAAAAATAAAGCATGCATACGGAAGCAAATAACAAACAAACAAAATAAAATCACACAAAACATGGGTTGCCTCCCAAGAAGCGCTTTTCTTTATTTACGAGTCTTGTAGCTAGACTCAAGGTCATGGGTTACTACGTGACCTCATTATTGGTTTCACTCTCCGATTGTAAATATTCTTTGTAGAAACCAATCACCTTTTTCTCAATCGCCCCCATAATCCTTTGGGCAAATTCCTTGTCGACTTTATACCTTGGTCCTAGGGCCAAGCAATCTTTGTAGAAAAGACTCCTCTTTTCCCATACATAATCCATGCCCTTTTTCTTATCCTCTTCATTGATGTCCTCAAAAGCACCAACGTTATCCTTATCAAATCGGGATATAAAGCGAAATTCTTTCATTCTATTAGGCATCCTATAAGTGATCCTATCGGTGTT
Source organism: Artemisia argyi (assembly GCA_030686995.1). Classification (NCBI taxonomy): domain Eukaryota; kingdom Viridiplantae; phylum Streptophyta; class Magnoliopsida; order Asterales; family Asteraceae; genus Artemisia; species Artemisia argyi. The sequence goes on along the minus strand of CM060679.1, from coordinate 191,462,729 downwards.
ACTTGCAAATCGGATTGTCCCTTCTATCTCATCATATTCTAACTTTGACTCCTCAACAAACGGTTTGCCAAACACAACATTGGACAATCGACAATCAATAACATTAGCAAGATCTTCCACAATCATAAAGTCGGTGACAAAAGTGAAATTCCCAACAAAGACATGTAGACCTTTAACTCTCCCGACAAAGTTACAAACTCCACCAGGTTCAAGTCTTGTTTTCACTATATCATTATAAACATTTGAGGACATAATGTTGATTGGGGATTTAAAGTCAATGTAAGCATTTTCAACGTGTCTGTACCCAATCATACATGGTATTTTAGCATTCTTAGGATCGCCTCTCTTTATCTTAGGTTCGATTATAGTGAAAGGAGATCGCAGGTTATCAATAAGATTATTATAATATGCAATCTCCTCCTTAGTGGGGTATAGATTAAAGTAGTCATTAAGCTTCAGATCTATTTCCCCCTCTTCTAGTCCCTCAACAACATTCACAAAGTTATTAGGCCCTAGGTTCTCATTTGAATACAAGGCGGTCGCTAGGTCAATAAATGCATGTTCGAGCTCAACCTTAATCAACCTATTAAGCTCTCTAAGTTCCCTAATCTCACTCTCAATTTGTTCACGTAACACAGCCACTTCTCTAGGGGAGAGGGGTGGATTCGCGTTTTCCATAATGGTCAACGGAATAGTCAATGAATTTAATTTACTAACAAAGGCACAAAGAAAAAGATAGACTAAAGAAAACCTAAAAATAAAAATAAAATCTTGCTAGAAAGGAATCTAGCAAGTAGACCTAATAAAAAGAGATTCTAACCTAGACAATAACTATTCGCCGGGCTACGGCGCCAAAAACTTGATACGTGGGGATCGCACCAGGCTTTACCTCTCAAGGGATCTTGAGAAGCTTACAACCCCCACCAGGCAGTGTACCTGATCGTTGTAGTATAGTATAGTGACAAGTACCGGGGGATTGATCGTTCAGCTAGGAATAGTGTCGCTAGGATTAGAAAACCTAAATACTAGTTCTAAAGATGAGGGATGATTATTTTTGTATTTTTATATTTTTTAGAAAGCAAATAAAAATATCGGGTTTGAAGGATTTGGGCGGAATTAGTTGCTAGTCAACTAACCCAATACTAAAGATGCAATCAAAATAAAATACTATAAATGAAAATAAATTAAACTAAAGTTGTGAGCAATAAGTGGAGAAGTTGTGTTTACTTAGATTTCACTACTCCCTAGATATCTTTTACACGTTAATTACTTGTTATAGTTGCGTGGATGACGGATTGTATTCCTTAATACCATTCATGGGGTGGCGCACTTAATTCCCCAATCCTATGAGTGCCTACTTCACTCCTATGTCGAGCCGGCTAAGAAGCTCCCAACATGAGATCATTAGAATTTACTCATGCATTAAATACAACCAATAAAACCTAGTGCACGTCATTTCATGTTTTCTAAGACGTTCAAGCATGTTACCAATTGGAGATCTGCCAGTTTTCTTAAGCCTAACATCGAAATCATTCATCCAATACAACCATAAACAAGTAATCAACACATAATTAACATATAGGTTTCATTAGATCTAAGCAAACACAAGATAGATCTAGCCTAGCATGATGGAATTAAGACTAGAACAAGATATAGACAACCAACACATAGACATATTGATTGAATTAAAATAATACTTATCTCAATTACACATGAAAGGGTTCAAGGGCTGAGAACCCTTGAAAAACCTGTAAAATTCGTACTAAGTTCGGCCTTAGGGTTTCTCCAAAACTTCTCTTTTTTTTTTTTTTTTGAATGAAAATTAGAAAACTATATATAGGAAATTGAGGCTGACGGCGTCAAGACCAAATTGGTGACGCCGTCATCTCGCCGCCAAAATACTTCTCGGACTGCCTTGATCTACTTCTGACGCCGTCACGTTATAACTTTTTCCAGGCCGTCACGTATTTTACTCTTGACGCTCTACCTTGTGACGCCTTCATTTCTGTACTGGGTCGTCATGAAAATTACTCTTGACGCCGTCAGAATTTTACTCTTGACGCCGTCACCTACTGTTCCCAGCAAGGAAAATTAAGACTTTGGCGTTTTCTTCACTTTTATGCTCCAAAAGCGTCCTAATTGCTTCCTTTTCCAGATTTCACTCCCAAAGTACCTAAAATCACAAAAGGAACGATTTAGGGCAATATTTGATCAAATAAATTCAATTCCGGGCTTAAATGACCCCTAAAAGTGGTGCATTTTTCGCCTCATCAGTAGACACCAATCAACCTCACTACAAGTTCACTCAAATCACTCAGAACTTAAAGATCAAATAAAGAGATTGATCATTAATGACACAAGACTACTGATATCAATACTAACAAATAACAATGTGTATGTGTGAACTCAGAGAGAAAATAAAGAGATACAAATGAGAGATATAAAACCCTAGATCTGATGTGAGCTTATATAGACTTATGTTCCACTTTAGCCCCTCAACTTAGCACATCTTGACACTCAGTAACAAACACTTTAATAAGTACAAGAAGACTTATCAGACTTGTCATAATAAGTCCCTTGACTTATTAAACAAATATCTTTCAACAAAAAGTTGTAACAACAACATTATTTAACAACAACGTTAGCATATCGCTGAAAACAACAATATTTTTACCAGCAATGGTAATACTAAAAAAATGATACTCGCTAAAACACACAAAATTAAGTAGAAAATTCCAAATATTACAACATTACGTGCATTGAACTATAACACAAACCTGTATATTACAGGAATATAAAATTAGCGGATGCAACATCTTTCGACCTAAGAGCACTTACATCAATAACCTGGATTAAACTTTAACACAATGTCACGTCAGCGCCACATCAGCTTTAACACTTTAACCTTAACTCACAAAAAAACACTCACAACAATAACTCAACATTTTGGTGCCCACTTTTATCATTTTTCCCAATTATTTAAACAAAATACAAATTAAAACAAATTACATTTTTATTCAAACAAATAACTAAAAATAAAAAGTTTATTTACAAAAAAAAAAAAAAAAAAAAAAAAAAAAAAAAGAAAATTGTATAAACCCACAAGGACCAAACTGAAAATACATTAAACCTTAAGGACTAAAAGGAAAAAAAAAGATATAACCAACCATCATCTCCTACCTCTCGACACACACACACACACACACACACCTGCAACACACACGAAACACGCACTAAAACACACACAAAAACCCACCAAAAACCATTTAAATCGGAAAAAGAAAAAAGAAAGAAAAGAAAAAAAAAACTTTAACGCCGCGTGAATAGATTTACGCACGTTAAAGATTTCACGTTAACGCGATCCGGCGCATCAATAACGCGGGTTTAACGCACGTTAAAGATTGTCCACGTAGGACTTAACGCAAGACTTGCGTTATTGCTGCAAGTGCTCTAAGAAAGGCACAAAAACACTATTTTCGCTAACTTGTTACAACTAATTATATATACCTTTACTACTTATAAAAATGCATGCTATTTTTTGAATTCTTAAATTCCTTAAAACTTGACTAATGATAATATACACTTATTGTCGTATATATTGATATAATACAACAAATTAAACTTAAACTACCTAAACATATTCATTCCTGAAATACAATAAACCACAATATCATAAACGACAATATTTCTCATGTGAAAATTAACTTTTTGGTCCGTTAGTGAATATGTTCAAAAATTTCGAGTTTTTGAGTAATGCAGGGTACTTATAGTTATGGCATAGAGCCTCTAAAATTAACAAGACGGTCATAATCAAGGGTCACACCAGAATCACAAATTCGCAAGTATAATTATTTATCACTATATACCGTCGCTTTACGCAGTTTTAAATGTACTTTCTTAGTGAGATATTCAGATCTAGAAAAGGACATGGGAAAATGTGATTGCTTCTTAACTTGTGCATCCCTCTCTTAGGTGTTTTGTCGAACACATTTCATGAAAGTGCATTAACTAACAGATTAATGCATTAACTTACAATGAGTCATTTAGAGTTTTACAAAAATATTTATACTTGTTTTACGAAAGCATGTTGAGTGTTATAACTTACAGATTAGTGTTATATTACAAGTGATACTGCACCGAGAAAAAAAAATGAAAGAAAAAGTTTGTCGAAAGTATATGAAAGTATCACTCTATTGAAAGATAATTAAATGCTCGTCACGATGGTGTAATTTTTTTAGGTTAACGGTTTAAGTTTTTTGGGGAAATGTAATATTTAAAAATGAGAGATAAAAGTGGGTTTTAGTTAAAAAAATGAGGGTGATCTAGATTTATACTTTAGGTCCTCCATTTTTTTTTCCTTAAATTTTGTTCTTTTGATCTAATGATTTGTGCGGTCCAGATTTGTCACTCGATATGTAAGGATTTTTGATTATATATGTAAAATAAGTGACTCAAACTACCTAAACATATTCATTTCTCGAATACAATAAATCACAATATCACAAACAACAATATTTCCCATGTGAAAATTAACTTTTTGGTCCGTTAGTGACTATGTTCAAAATTTTCGAGTAATGCAGCATACTTATAGTTATGGCATAGGACCTCCAAAATTAATAAGACGGTAATGATAAAAGGTCACATTAGAACCACAAGTTCGCAACTATAATCGCAGTTTTCAGTGTACTTTCTTAGTGAGATATTCAGATCTAGAAAAGGACTTGGGCCAAGAAAAAAAGTTGAATGGATGTGTTTGATGATTGATTGTGGGCATTCATAAAATAAATAAATAAAAAATAAAAAAGAGAAAGAAAAAAAAAGTACTACATGGTGTAATAGCTACAGTAAAGTACTACTACACAGTAGCAAAATAAGCAGCAAATTTCTAGCTAAACCATTTTCCATTACAACTAGAAAACTGTTCAAGAACCCTAATATTTTCCCCCAAAACACACAACAGTGAAAAAAAAACACACTTTCCATATATAGTATTAATTAAAAAAGCTTCAAATCTTGGTTTCAAAACAGACCCATTACTGTACAAGTGTTTTTAGCCTTAAAGATTGTTACTTTATGACTTGTATCCATGAATCTTGCTGATTTTGATCTGGGTTTTGTTTAGGGTTTAGTTTCAAGATTAGGGTTCTTTTTAGGGTTGAGATCTGAGGGTGTTTTAGGTGATTTTGGAGGTGGGTTTTTGTTAAAAGTAGTAAAGTAAGAATCTTGTTTAGATGAAGTTGTTAAAGGTTAGTTTTTGTGTTAGTTATTTGGGGGTTAGGGTTAGGAGGATCAAGATCGAATGAAGTGGAAATTGTTTTTGTTTTCTAGTACGACCGGTTTCGGTTGAAGTTAAGAATAAGTGGAATAGTGGGGTTTACTTTTTTTTGTTTGTATGGATTGTTGTTTTAAGGATACAAGTAAGAATCAGTGATTTGGAAGTGAAAAGTGGTCCCTTTTTTTTAAGGTTAACTGTTGAGATTCTAGGTTGTTTATAGTAGTAGCTGTGTTGTTTGAAGCTGTTTAAATGAAGCTTTCTGCTGTCGGTTTCGGTCAGCAACTGCCCGAAGGTTTGTTCTTTTCGTTTCGATTGTATATGTATTTGTTTACCTTCTATTGGCTAGATTATGCAGCACCTGTCTGTGCACCATGGTCCATGGCTTATTGCGTGTTTAAATTGCATAGAATTATTTTTTTAGTGTTTCAGTGTTTGGATGAAGATCATTTAATTCTGTTTATCTGATAGTTTTAAGGTCGATTTATTTTATTACCCGAGTTTAAGAGTGACTTATTTGAAGCTGATTAGATGATCATTCCAAAAACGTATATAATTAGTATTAGAACGTAATCCCGATTCTCAAACACCCCACTAGTATTTGTTCCTGAGATTGTATAGTTGGTTTTTAATTATATGCTTAATCTAGTGCAGTAAGATTTATTTTTATCTTTGCTCTTTGTGCTTTGGGTTTTTGCTATTAACCATTGGTAATAATCAGAATTAGCAATAGAAGTATAGTATAAGTGAAAATATCCACTATAGTTCTTAATCTGATTTGGATTTACTTGACCAATTTCATACTTTGGGCTTAGATCGTCACCAGATCAAATGTTAAACGTCATTTCTATGAATGAAGTTTTTGTATTTGAGATATGTTAAACGAGAAGCGTTAAAGGCTAATTATTGGTTTTCGGTTTTGTTTGCAGGGGAGAAAAGATGTTTGAATTCTGAACTTTGGCATGCTTGTGCCGGTCCTCTTGTTTCCCTCCCCACTGTTGGAAGTCGTGTGGTATACTTCCCCCAGGGTCACAGCGAGCAGGTTAGTTCACATAAACTTTTTGTAATTTGTTTGTAAATGTGGCAAGATGGGTAGGCTGGACAACAATTCAACACGCATTTTGACTACTGGTCAAATCTGTCCGGGTCGGTTAACCCACACGCTCTTTAAATACACCTCTGGTAACTTTTTACTCATTTTACACGTTCAACCCCTTTATTTTAACTGATTTGGTTATAATTGTATTCTATGTAGGTTGCTGCATCAACAAATAAAGAAGTCGATGCTCATACCCCCAATTACCCGAGCTTACCTCCACAACTTATATGTCAACTTCACAATGTCACTATGCATGTTAGCACCCATAACAAACTTTTTTTATATTCATTTGCCTTTCTTTTTTATTGTCATTTCTTGGTTTTGTCTCCTCTATATCTTCATCCCATGACTCAAAAATTCTCATCAGGCAGATGTGGAGACCGATGAGGTTTACGCTCAGATGACATTACAACCACTGAATTCTGTATGTTCTTCCCCTCTCAGTAAATATATTTTTGAAAAATTTCACATGTTTTATCTTATAATTTTTTTTGTAATTTATGCAGGAAGAGCAAAAGGAGGCATTTCTTCCGGCGGATTTGGGTGCCGGGAGCAAACAACCCACAAACTACTTCTGTAAAACGTTGACAGCAAGTGACACTAGCACTCACGGTGGATTTTCAGTTCCTCGTCGTGCAGCTGAGAAAGTGTTTCCCCCATTGGTAACCCAAAACCCATCCAATCTGATGTGTTTTTATTAAGCTTAAATCTTTGCCAATGTTCTTATTTATTTATGTATTTTTTTCTTTCTATATTCAGGATTTCTCGCAGCAACCTCCTGCTCAAGAATTAATCGCAAGGGATTTACACGACAATGAATGGAAGTTTAGACATATATTCCGAGGTATATTCTAAACTTTATCTATTTCACAAACATGTTAGCCCGTCGCAGATGATAATACATGTTTACATGATTTCAGGACAACCGAAAAGGCATCTTCTCACAACGGGCTGGAGTGTGTTCGTTAGTGCAAAAAGACTTGTTGCTGGTGATTCTGTCTTATTCATATGGTAAACACTTTGTAATTTGCATCTATTTTTAGTATTGTTCTATACATTTTATTGTTTTATTAATGATCATTTATTATTTTCACAGGAATGAGAAAAACCAGCTGCTGTTAGGAATCCGACGTGCAAACCGACCTCAAACTGTTATGCCTTCTTCGGTTTTATCAAGTGACAGCATGCACTTGGGGCTTCTTGCTGCTGCTGCACATGCTGCAGCAACTAATAGCCGTTTCACCATTTTTTATAATCCAAGGTATTTTTTGGTCTTTGCTCTTTTTGTTATTGGCAGAAGTGTTATTAACTCCTTAACTGAATTTTGGTTCTGTAATCTCTACAGGGCATGTCCATCAGAATTTGTAATACCTCTTGCTAAGTATGTTAAAGCAGTTTATCATACACGTGTTTCTGTTGGCATGCGTTTTCGGATGTTGTTCGAAACCGAAGAATCAAGCGTCCGTCGGTATATATTTAAAATCTTTTCTTCTCATTTCAATCTGTTTCTATTAAGTAAATTACATAAATGGTCCCTGTGGTTTTCTCAAATTTACAGAATTGGTCCATCTCGAATACTTATAATGGATTTGGTCCCTGGAAACGTTGTTTTCTTTCACAATTGTTCGTTCAATTATGTAATTTATATCACTTCTGGTCCTGCACACTATGTCGATAGCTTCACTTTTTGTTCCTAAAGGGTAAAGGGGAAAGGGCAAAGGACCAAATATTAAAACAAGCATTGTTTACAGGGACTATATCTGTAAATAGTATTGGTGAGAAACCGATTTTCATTATTTTGAGCAGAAAAGAGGGACCAATTATGTAATATACTCATTTTTCACGTATACTAAAATTGTGCATGTTCCAGCTATATGGGTACCATAACGGGCATCGGTGACCTTGATCAAGCTCGATGGCCAAACTCACACTGGCGGTCGGTTAAAGTTGGTTGGGATGAGTCGACAGCTGGCGATAGACAACCGAGAGTATCCCTGTGGGAGATTGAACCGCTAACGACTTTCCCAATGTACCCGTCTCAGTTCCCGCTCCGACTTAAACGACCGTGGCCACCTGGGCTACCGTCTTTTAACGGGATGAGAGAAGATGAGCTTGGAATGAACTCGCCACTAATGTGGGTCCCTGGTGATCGTGGTATCCAATCTTTAAACTTTCAGGGAATTGGTGCTTCACCATGGATGCAACCAAGGCTTGATGCTGGGATGCTCGGTATGCAAACTAATGTTTATCAAGCTATGGCTGCGGCTGCACTTCAAGAGATGAGGAGTATGGATTCGTCAAAAACATCAAATCCGTCACTTTTACAGTTTCAACAACCCCAGATGCCAACGCAGATGTTGCACCAATCTCAGCCTCAACCGACATTTATTCCTGAAAACATGACACAATTGCAAAACCCGAATCCATTCAGTAATCAACAACAAACTCTACTCCCTCCGATGCAACAAAATCAGACCTTTTCTGATACAAACGGGAACAACCCCGTGAGTCTTTTAGGCTCGTTTTCGCAAGAAGAAACTTCACATCTTCTTAACATGCCTCGGTCAACCTCGATGTTGACTTCGACTGGTTGGCCTGCGAAACGAGTGGCAGTTGATCCACTTATGTCGGGAGGATCACAATCACTTCTACACCAAGTTGAACAGTTGGGGCCACCATCGTCCCATACGAGCCTCTCTCAGAATAACAATTTATCACAAAATGCGGTATCGTTACCACCGTTTCCAGGACGAGAGTGTTCGATTGAACAAGAACCGAACAATGATCCTCAAAGTAATAATCTTTTATTTGGAGTTAATATCGAGAACTCAAATCTTCTCATGCAAAGCGGGATATCGGGAGTTGGGTTCCCTGGAGGTAACGGTTTTTCGATGAATCCAATAATGACACCTTCGAGTTGTATTGATGAGTCGGGTTTCCTGCAGTCTCCCGATAATGCGGGCCAGACAGGTCAAACAAACCCACCCAACAGAACTTTTGTTAAGGTGAATATTTTTTAAAATATCTAGTTGTAATGTCGTTCAGTGGCGATGTTGGGTTGGTTTCTTATATAGTTTTTGTATTTGTTTAAACAGGTCTATAAATCAGGGTCGTTTGGGAGGTCACTTGACATCGGTAAATTTAGCAGCTATCATGAGCTGCGTGGTGAACTTGCTCAAATGTTTGGCCTTGAAGGCCAATTGGAAGACCCTTTGAGATCAGGCTGGCAGCTTGTATTTGTTGACCGGGAGAATGACGTTCTTCTCCTTGGTGACGACCCTTGGCCGTAAGTTTTCCATTTTACTTGCCTTCCAAAATAAGCTCCCCCTCCCCTCCCCCTCCCCCCGCCTCCCCCCCCCCCCCCCCCCCCCCCCCCCCCCCCCCCCCCGCAATCTCTTTTACTTTTTAGAAACAGCATTCTCATGTTACTTTTGGAGTAAATTACGTAAATTGCCCGTCTGGTCTTAGTGTAAATAACAGAAAGTGTCCTTACCGATACTAAGTTGCATACATGGTCCGTATTTGTGGTGCTTGTTTTCATTTTTGGTCCCTTGTCCAATACTCGTTACGGACCACAAGTGGAACTAATTACATACTTTAAAGAGACCAAGAATTACCACATGCATCGGAAACTGGGGATCATTGATGTATTAGTTTTGAAAAGGGACAATTTATGTTATTTTCACAAAACTACAGGGGCCATTTTTATCACATACATTTACCTTCGACACGCACATCAAAACACCCCATTAATATATTTGATTTTTGTTTGTGATAATCAGGGAGTTCGTGAGCAGTGTTTATTGCATCAAAATACTGTCGCCACAGGAGATGCAAGAAATGGGGAAACAAGGTCTTGAGCTTCTCAACTCGGTTCCAATACAGAAGCCTTCAGACAGTGGCTATGAGAACTATGCTCCAACCCGACAAGAGTCTATGAATCTGAGCAATGGGGTTGCATCAGTAGGTTCTCTTGAATATTGACGCAACCAGATGCTCGTTTCATAGTATGTGTTACGTTAGCAATACTTCATCTGACACGGTGAAGCGTGCTTGATTATATAAGCTTTAGGACTTATGAAAACCCGTAACTGTAATTAATATGATCGTTGCTCTATTTATGTATTTGGACAAATATACAAGACTCGTCTTTTCGAGAGTATGTATTATGTTTCCTGTAGGAAGTATGTTGAATGCTAGGTTATGTGTAGTTGACTTTGACCTCCTCCTTAGGTTGATGAAATAATTAAATATATTGTCATCTTATTTTAGATATAGAGTTCCAACAAAATTAATTTCTCAGATTGTTTGATATTTCATCATGTCTCAAAACAAATGTTCACAATTTTATTTTGTATCGTCTCAAAACAAGTGTATATTGTGTTTCAACCATTTAAAAGTTCTTGTAGTTATGAATGATATTAGATTGGCAGATAGTGTAGTCAGTGAAAAATTTTAAAACTTTGTCCTATTTAAAAATACACTTATATTTTCTTAAGAGAGTGAGTATGATATTTTTCATCTCACATCAAATATTATGAATGCACTTTCGCTAATCGAAGGAGATTGTAAGCACTAAGGTATATTGTGATGACTTGCTAGTTTACTTAGGTGTTGAGTAATTTTTGTTCTTGAATAGACTGACCATCTAAATTGTGCGTGCTCGTTTACTTAGGTGTTGTTTGAATTCGACTTTATTAACTTAATATGAAAAAACTGAATTCATTAAGTGATTAAGTTATATGAAAACTATTTGTTTGTGACTTAATAGAGTAAAATAATTGAAAATATTAAGTTATAAAACTAAAGGTGTCTGCATTAACACATCTTTTAATTAAACATGACTTATTAGAAAATTTTAACAAACAAGCCCTTAGAGTATGTTTGATCATGTATGTTGCGCACAAGGATATGTTTATGTTTGAATGTATAGAAGAGTATTTTCACGTTTTAGACTCATCTTTTGTTTGGTTTTATTGTCTTTTATGGTTTGGCTCTAGTTTTTTAGTTATTATGTTTAACAAAATAACTACGTGTAGTTAACATAACAACTCATAACTCTGTATTAACTTGCAAATATTTCTATATGATGCAAAACATTATTGTAGAAGCTGATTTGTCATAAATTTTTAATTGACACACCTCATTTTTAACAGTTGTATACAGTAGAAGCTGACTTGTAATTTAAAATGTAACTATCAAAAATTAAAGTGAGCTCCCAATTTCTATACACATCATATTTTATGACAATCATTGCAAATGAAAACTTCAAAAAACCATGAAAGAAGGCACCAAATAAAGTAATGACAAGCACGAGAGGCTGGACTAGAGGTAGGTTTCTAGGCTCTATGGCTATTTTGGTTTTCCTATGGGTTGGGTTATAATGGGTTGTGTTATAATGGCTCTTCATAGTTTTTTATTCCGACCCTCTCTATTATTATTATTTTTTAATTATTTTTTATTTTTATAATTTTATTTATGTCAAAAAACTATAAACCTGAAAGTGCGAAACAGAAAATATAAAGTTTAATATGTCAAATGTTTAAAACTGTGAAAAATACAGAACAAAAAGTGGGAAAAAAACCTGTGCTACACTGCAAATAATGAGGGACAAAGGGACAAAAAGTACCCCTACCTCGATAGAGAGGGTACTTATAATCACCCTTTCCTATTTGTTATAAAAATGAATAAAAAACTACATATATTATCCCGATAATTAATGATTATATAGATTATGATTTCAAAAAGGATAAGGTCATAGACATTTATTTTTATTATTATTATTATTATTATATATTTTTTTTTACTTTTATAATTTTGTTTATATTACATATTATAATAAAACTATGAAACGGAAAGTGCGGAATAAACAATATAAAGTTTAACAAGTCAAAAATATTAAATTGACAAAAACTACAAAACAGAAACTGATAGAAACATGTGTTGTCTATAAATAGTAGATCAAAGAAGGGTAAAAACTAAAAAGACATGTGTACTTTTAGTGAGTCCAGAGCGATACCAATAACACAACATTTTTCAAAAATAGAGCTAAAACTAATTCTATAACTATATATTCTTTCTATGAATTACAAATAACATTTTTTGTCATCAAATGTTATGTCCTTTTGGAATCTTATGGGATACTAAAAATTCCCTAAACTCTATTCATGATTATTTGTTCATTATGTGAACAAGAAATGACCTATATTTTGTCATCAAATATTTTGTCCTGTTGGAATCACACTAGGTACTATCAATCCTTAAACACTATTATGTTATATTCCTTCATGAATAACAAAGGACTTCTTTTGTCATCTAATATCATGTCCTACTTTCAGTTCCTTAAACACTAAACATGTTTGTCTAGTGACCAACATCTAACAAACCATATGAAGAAAAGCTTTTGCACTAAAAACTAGCTATTTTGATCTCTCATTGTTGGAACATTATTAATAAAAGTTTTGTTGTGTTTTAGTAACCCACGGAATGGCTATTAGTGACAGTTTTTCTGTCACAAAATCGTTGCTAATTAACAATCATTATAGTACGCCTAATTGCAATTGTGACGGTTATATCTATTAAAAAGACATCAGTGAGCGTTCCATCGCGACTGCTTGAATCAGTTTCAGTTAGCGACGGTTTTTCTGTCGCTAATTGTACTTTTTTTTAAACCATTGTGACTGTTATGAATAGAAGTGTCTCTAAGACCATTTGAAAGGGTATTATTACTTTTTTGAAGGGTCACCATTGCCTATATAAAGGGGACAAATTTGCCACTTTGGAATCATAAAAAACACAAAAACCTCATCCATCTCCATCATGAAAACATATCAGATTCTTTAGATTCAATTTTTCATACTTGATTTGATTGTTATATCCTTTAAACATATCGTATTAGATATGACTAATTTCTGTTTAAAGAAACTGCTAATCGCAGGCCTCAATCTGTCATTGTAATCTTACAATTCTGTACAAAACGATTTGTATTACGTTTATAAATTTCCTGACACTCATTACCCTTAAAGTATTCTTGATCATGTATGTTGCGCACAAGGATATGTTTGAATGTATAGAAGAGTATTTTCGCGTAACTCTGTATTATCTTATGATTAACTTGCAAATATTTCTATATGATGCAAAATATTATTGTAGAAGCTGATTTGTACATTTAAATTTTTAATTGACACACTTCATTTCATGTTTTAACAGTTGTATATATATCACGGGATGCTTACTTCACTTGTAATTTAAAATGTAACGATCAAAAATAAAAGTGAGCTCCCAATTTCTATACACATCGTATTTTATGACAATCATTGCAAATGAAAACCTCAAAAAACCATGAAAGAAGGCACCAAATAAAGTAATGACAAGCACGAGAGGCTAGACTAGAGGTAGGTTTCTAGGCTTTATGGCTATTCTGGTATCCTATTTGTTATAAAAATGAATAAAAAACTACATATATTATCCCAAGAATTAATGATTGTATAGACTATGATTTCAAAAATAGAGCTAGAAGTAATTCTATATTTATATATTCTTTGTATGCTCAAAAAAATAGGTTGTGTTGCTGTGTTATATATATTCTTTCTATGAATTACAAACAACATTTTTTTGTCATCAAATATTATGTCCTTTTGGAATCTGATGGGGTACTAAAAATTCCCTAAACACTATTCATGATTATTTGTTCATTATGTGAACAAGAAATGACCTATATTTTGTCATCAAATATTTTGTCCTGTTGGAATCACACTAGGTACTATCAATCCTTAAACACTATTCATGAATATGTTATTCCTTCATGAATAACAAATGACTTCTTTTGTCATCTAATATCATGTCCTACTTTCAGTTCCTTGAACACTAAACATGTTTGTCTAGTGACCAACATCTAACAAACCATATGAAGAAAAGCTTTTGCACTAAAATCACAAGGTAGGTAGCTATTTTGATCTCTCATTACTCGACACTTGAAACTTACGATCATCTTACGGAAACAATATCTACCATTTCGTTTAAGTGCAAACTCTTAGGGTGCGTTTGGCTTGTAGAGGGTTTTCGGATTCAGATTATAATTTGGATTTAGATTTGATATATCAGAGCGAAAATAAATATTTAATAGTAATAACTATTTTACATAATTTGTAGTAAAAAATATTAGGTGACTAAAAATTTTAATACTTATCAAAACCCTCGAAATTACTTATCAATCAATCTTTCATTCTTAAATCTATTCCTCCTAAAATTTACAACCAAACATATTTTTAATGTCATATCAAACCAAAATCCATACCAAACAAATCCTAATATTTTTTATTTTGCAAATTAATCAACTCCCTTTGGTTTATGGTGTTAGGTGTGCAATGAATATTTCTAGTCGAACCAATTATATGTAGTCGATGTGCGTACCAAAGGACATCACGAGTTCAAAACCGTATGCCCCATTTCATCGAATGTTTTAAGTGTCCATGTACTTCTTTTTGGCTTATTGCTCCTACCTCTTATTGGATTCTCTTTTTCATTCCTACCAGGGACGAAGCCGGACCCAAATATAACTGGGTGCACACAATCTTTTGAATCGTAATACTGAAAACACATTTCGAAGGACCGGGTGCATTTAAGATACATTTAGAAAAAATAAGTGTTTTTTTCAAAAATTAACACTACATAGAAAAAATCCATGGGGTTCCTGAGCACCCGCGAAAACTTCCTAGCTCCGTCCCTGATTCCTACAATATTTTTAGCTATATGTTTGTGTCTTCTATCCATCTAAATAAACTATAGGAGCATACAAATTCTTTTTAGTAATATGTGTTAAATACTTAGATTGAAATTTATTTGGATCAACGTTTTAAAGGTCGAGATCCTACTCGGGATCGTTTTTGGTTTTGCAAAATCGAGATCGTAAGATCGGATCGGGATCCTAAGATCCTATTATAATGTTATTTTTTTTAGTAGTCTTTGTAATATTAATCAAATCTACAAATTATTATATATTATAAACACAAAGTTATATGAAAGTTTTCGTGAAAATGTTGTCCTAAATTATGAATACTAAATGTTTAAGAAGATTAACATGTTATTTTTTAAATTCTACATAAAACATAATCTATAATTTTGTAGTTTTTTAGATTTCCGTTTGAGAAAAGTAAGATCGTATCAAATTAAATCTTAAAATCCTATGGTCAAGATCATGATCTTATAAGATCTTAAGCTTGCTAAGATCCTACGTAGTATCCAGATCGTTTTTGCTTTGTAGTATCGTAAAATTCTAAGATTAGGATTGGGATCCTGACAACCATGGAATGGATAGTTGATTGTCAGAAATTTAAGATAGGTCTAATTGTATCTGCTTTAATGATTGTTTAAGGGACAAGTTATCCACACCCTCTCATAGTGAGGGTATCCAATGATTGAACGCATTGTTGACTTGTACAATGTGCATCGCGGGTTATACAGTTTGACCAAACTCTTATGATGTGACAATATAAGTAGGGTTTGTATAGTATGACCCTTGTTTAATTATCTTGTGTTTGTAAGGTTGTGTTATATAAACCCTTCCTATATTGTCACATCATGGGGTTTGGTCAAAATATACAACCCGTGATGCATACCGTACAAATTGATGATGCATGCAATGATTGAAAACCCTCCCTATGAGAGGGTCCAAATAACTTGCCCCCTTTATTATTAGCCCTAGGTTATCGGAACCTCTCCTAAAGTGATAGTAATACCCTTTTCTAACTTCTTCTTCTTCTTCTCTATTATTATTATTATTATTATTATTATTATTATTATTATTATTATTACTATTATTATTTTATTTTTATTTTTTATTTTTATTATAAACATCACTTTATTGAAAAACAAATAGGATTTTACAAGAAATTAGTGGGGAGCTGAGATACTAACTGAGCTCGCACACCTCTAGCTACAGCAAAGCCAATCCTACTAAAAATATGTGGTGCAGCACGTGCTCCAATGTCTTGGGTCATAGAAAATCGTCTAATGCGCTTTAATAAGGTCACTGCATCCTTTTCAAGTTCTCCAAAAGAAGAGAATGAAAAGGGGGGGAACCCATATCCGATATCAGCGCATTTAGCTGCATACTTGACACGTTTACGTTGTGCGGCCTCAATAACCGCCCGACCGGGCATAAAATCAACAATACACGAACGCGTCAAAGGTGATGATCATGTAAGGTCAACACAAACATCAAGGCCACCATCCCAAAAATAAAGTAACATGTCGGCCGGACGTAAGGTTTTGTCCCTCTCTCCACGAAGCCCAATATCCACCTCCTTACGAACTGAAACTCCAGACCGAGAACATATATCAACAAGAACATCACGCACAACATTGTGCCGATGTTTAATACCAACTAAGCCTGCGCACGATACAGCATGATCTCCAAAAATATCTCCAGGAAAAACCTTAGAACAAGCTGAACATGGCATCTGGATAGTGAAAATAGGAACACCCAACCGATAACACAAAACACATCGGTAAGTCCTGGCATTCATAGTCTGTCCCAATCCGGATATCGGTGCCACACTAAGCCAATCTGACGTATAATCCTCTTTCAATGAGTTCCATAAAGCCATCTGTCTAGAGGATAAATGGAAAGTGGATTCAACCATTTGGGCAACACGTGCGAAATATATATCTGCCAATTTTTTCATAAGTTTGGGGGCAGCGATCTCACTAGGGTTACTCATAAGGTCAATATCAATATTCACATTAAAAGTACACAATGCATCATCAAAAGAGGGACCAGTAGACACAATACCAGAACTACGGAGAAGCTTAGTCTGTAAGCTGGCAGATTGAAGTCTAGAAGCAAGGAAGGCGTACTTCAAGACATCACCTGCAGAATACACACCAAGTCCCCCGAGAGCAAAAGGTAGGGTGGCAACTCTCCATTGTCAATCACCAAACCCAGGTCCAGAAGCAGTGACAATACGTTCCAAAGAAGAGCAGAGTGCTGCATCAAAAGAAACCTGAGCACTCTCAAAGACCCGAGGAGGACATGTACGCATAGAAAAACACAACTTGGAAATACCGGCACATGCACGTAGTAGCAACAACTCACACTGGGGATCATTAAGCTTAGCAACAGCATCCATAAGCTCAATAGTTTTAGCAACCCTTTTCATAACAAGCTTACTACTAAACTCAAAATCCACACTGGCGGGGCCCCCTAATAATTTAACACCATGTGAGGGTCGAGAAATATTAGGGGGAAAAACACCAACATACCTGCTCCTTGGGTTTTCCTTCGGCCAAAAGACCTCAGTTTTATCAACATTGAGGTGTAAACCACAACTAGGTCCATCCATCATAATCAACTCCAAAACCTTTCCCACAACCAAAGTATCCCCAATAATAGTACCATCATCAAGATACCAAGCCTGAAGAGAAAGAGTGAAGGAGTCTCGAATCTTACATGCCAAGGGATGTAACACTAAAGCAAAAAGAAGAGGCCCAAGCGGATCACCCTGTTGCACCCCTTGGTGCGACCATAAAGTATGCTCACCATAATATAATCTAGCAGGATTGGAGTAACAGAATTCAACCCAACGTGAAATAGCCGGAACACGAAGGCGAACTTCTCTTAACATAACCGCACGATCCACCATATTGAAAGCGTTTTTAAAGTTCACACCATATTATTATTATTATTATTATTATTATTATTATTATTATTATTATTATTATTATTATTATTATTATTAAAACATCACTTCATTAGAAAATCATAGGATTTACAAGAAATTAGTGAAGAGCCGAGAAACAAGCTGGGCTCCCACTCCTCTAGTTATAGCAAAGCTAATTCTACTAAAAATATAATCAGCGGCACGTGGTCCAATGTCTTGAGTCAACAAGAATCTACGGATGCGTTTTAGTAATGTCACCGCATCCTTCTCAAGTTCTCCCAAGAAAGAGAATGAGAAGGGGAGAAACCCATATCCAATGTCCGCGCATTTAGTCTCATACTTGACCCGTTTGCGGTGTGCAACTTCAACAACCACATGCCTAGGTACAAAATCAGCCATGTTGGTCTGTGTCAGGGGAGAATCCCCTGTCAAATCAACACATGTGTCCCGCTCATCATCCCAAGAATAGAGTAACACATCAGCTGGGCGTAAGGTTATTACTACTTCCGTCTCAAATTAATTGTCCATATTTCCAAAATGGATGTCTTAAAAAAATTGTCCATTTTTCTTTTTTAGTGAAAACTAGAGAATATAATGAGGGAATATTCTATTTGAGTGGTTGAAAAATACAGTGACCTCACTTTTATTAAACTTTGTGTTTTTTTGTCTCCTGACAATTATTTTGAGACGGAGGGAGTATTATTATTATTATTATTATTATTATTATTGTTGTTGTTGTTGTTGTTGTTGTTGTTGTTGTTGTTGTTGTTGTTGTTGTTGTTGTTTTACTTTAACATTAGTTAGTTAGTTAGTTATTATAATTATTAATATTATTTTTTTTATAAAACATCACTTCATTAGAAAATCAAAGGATTTACAAGAAATTAGTGAGAAGCCGAGATACTAACTAGGCCCCCACACCTCTAGCTATAGCAAAGCTAATCTTACTAAAAATATGATCAGCCGCACGTGCTCCAATGAACTAAGTCACCGAGAATCTTCGGATGCGCTTTAGTAAGGTCACCGCATCCTTCTTAAGTTCTCTCAAAGAAAAGAATGAGAATGGGAGAAACCCATATCCAATGTCCGCGCATTTAGCCTCGTACTTGACACATTTACGTTGTGCGGCTTCGACTACCGCATGACCCGGTACAAAATCAACCATATTAGTTTGCGTCAAGGGAGATGACCCAGTCAAATCGACACATGTGTCATGCCCATCGTCCCAAGAACAGAGCAATATATCAGCTGGACGTAAGGCTTTGTCCCTTTCTCCACAGAGCCCAATGTCAACCTCTTTACGAGCTGAGATCCCCGACCGAGAACATATGTCAACAAGGGTATCACGCACTATATTATGCTAATATTTAATACTGACAATACCAGCACACGATTTAGCACCATGTGAAGGCCGGACAATATTAGGCGGGAAAACACATGCAAGCCTACTTCTAGGATCTTCATTTGAAAAAAAAAAAAAAAAAAAAAAACACCTCAGTTTTATAAAACATTGAGGTGTAAACCGTAACGAGGCCCATCCATCATAATAAGCTCCAAAACCTTCCCAACGGTCAAAGTATCACCAATGATCGTGCCATCATCTAGATACCAAGCTTGGAGGGAAAGACAGAAGGTGTCCCTAATCTTGCATAACAAAGGATGTAACACTAAGGCAAAAAGGATGGGTCCGAGTGGATCACCTTGTTGCACGCCTTGGTGCGACCATAAAGTGTGTATTATTATTATTATTATTATTATTATTATTATTATTATTATTATTATTATTATTTAAAAATTTGTTTTCATTATAAAACTGAGAAACACAAAGTACGGAACATAAAATATAATGTTTGACAAGCCAGAAAGATGACTATGAAAATGACTATAGATATAAGTGTGAAATAAGTTTGAAATCCACCACTATAGATTGGTATGAGAAATACCCATTTTCATGGGTTTCATACCCATTTTTTAAAATCAAACAACTATATTACGAATGAAAGCATTCTTTTATTTTCATCCTTTCAAACTAAACGACCCCTGAGATTTCATCTAAAAGTACAAAATATTCACAGAAAAATAGTACTCCCTCATTTCGAAACTAATTGTTGATATTTATTTATTTATTTATTTTGTCTCACATTTATTAACCAATACTAAAAATAAATCGTGAAGTTTGACCAATACACTTGCTTGCTATTATTTACAAAAAAAAAAAAAAAAAAAAAAAAAAAAAAAAAAAAAAAAAAAAATTACACTGTGTCAAGTTGAGTAAAGGGAGGGAAGAAAGTGAAAGTGATATAAGTTGTATTCTCAAGTTTTTTTTTGGAAGTAAAGCGAGTGAAAGTATTAAAAGTGGTGGTATTTTAGTTATAAAACTTTCACCTTACTTTTGTGGTAAAAGACACTTTACTTCATATTTTTTACTTTACTTCCTCTTTCTTTCACTTCATTTTTTTTCCTTAAGAACACAACATTAGTTAGTTAGTTATTTAAACATCCTTGCAAAATTTAATATAGATGAGTTAATGGTTGTTAAAATCTCGATCTAGCTCTAAACATCTTTCGATTTTATGATTCCACTAAGCAAACACGAGTCTGTCTTTCATAGGATCTTAAAGGTCAAAAGATCTTAAATAAGATATCGATCTTACCATAAGATCGTAAGATCTCGATCCGATTCGATCTCACTTCCTTTTAACAAATTAACTAATAAACTATAAATAAATGAATTTTGTTAAAGTAAAACAATAAAATATGCATGGATATATAGATATATAGATTAAAAGATTTGGCGTCCTTAATCACCAATTATATATTTTAGTCTTTAAACTATTACGCGTTGCATGTTCACATTATTATAAGTTTATAACTTTGAGAACTTTTTTTTCTTCATGAATTTGTTTTACAATAAGATTTAAATACGAATTACTAGACATATAAAATATTTGAACATTTAAGAAAACACGATTCATAATATGGCTGAGCAGAGTTGACCGAAAACCGAACCGAACCAGACTGACCGAAACCGAACCAACCATATTCGGTTCGGTTTCGGTTCTATATACTAATGGTTTTCAGTTTCGGTTCGGTTTGAGCCAAAATCGAGAAAAACACACTTAAACCATTTAAACCAAACCGAACCGTCCCGAGTTACTTCAGTTCGATTCTCGATTTATGTTTTTCAAAAAATCGGTTTGGTTGGATTTTGGACCGATGCTCAACTCTAGTTAATAATAAGATCTCGAACTTGACAGCCTTATAAATCAAGCATGATGGGTATGATTTTTTTAAACTGATTTTTTTTTTTGGTTAAAAGAAACTATTTTTTCTAGATGGAATGAGCAACAACAACAACAACAACAACAACAATACTCAATCCTGCGGAAGCGGGGTATGGGGGAGGTAGAATGTAGGCAGATCCTACCCCTACCCCAGCAAAACTGTGAGTAGAGAGACTGCTTCCAGGAGACCTTCGGCAAGTGCAAAAGTGCGAGTGATAGAAAAAGAGAGACTCCGCTGCTGCCGGAAAAAAATTCCGGTCATCAGTGGCGGCAGCCGACGGCGGCAGGGGGCGGCCGGCAGCGGAAACCTTCAAAAGGACTTGGATCAGCTTCTAAATGTTGATGGGATTCTTCAGTAGAGAGACTGCTTCCAGGAGACCTCCGGCAAGTGCAAAAGTGCGAGTGATAGAAAAAGAGAGACTCTGCTGCTGCCGGAAAAAAATTCCGGTCAGCAGTGGCGGCAGCCGATGGCGGCAGGGGGCGGCCGGCAGCGGAAACCTTCAAAAGGACTTGGATCAGCTTCTAGATGGAATGAGCAAACATTAAAATAAAGAATATAATGATTTTCCGTGATTATATTCCAAAAACGTGAGGTACTAGTCAATGGTATTGTAGGCGGTCAAAAAAGAGATTTTTCTTGAAAGTACAAATCAACCCAACGAACATCACATGCCTCCCATTCATTCCTTTCCTTGACTTTGACCCACTACATCAATGGGACCATTCTGTTTATAACTATCCTAACAAACAAATTTTAATTTTCTTTCTTCTAAAAAATTTATAAACTTTCATAAAAGTATTATTTGAGGTGCCAACTAACTGCCTAGAACTCAAATTCACCTGTGGTTTGCTGAATTATCAAACCCAAACAAGTAATTATAAAAGAACAACACAAGTTAATCAATCAACATTATAACAACATAAACAAGCCTAGTAAAATGTTTTATGACCAACCACAACAGCTGTTTGGAGACCTAGGTGGAATACGACCCGTTTGTCTAATGTATTCTGCTTGTGCTGCAGCTCGAGCCGCTTGCCTGTTCTTAAGGGATTCGGCTGCTTCCCTTTTCGCTTCGGATTTTTGCCTTGCCATTGCTATCTTTTTCAACATCTTGGCTTGAGCGTTGGCTCTCCTTTGTTCAACTTCAGCCTAAACATATATACACATATACGAAATCAATAATATGCGATGAATCTATAAACTTGTTACATTATTGCTCTAATTAAATTTTCTATACTGAAAAAGTTTTAAACACTTCATAAGAATTGAAAAGTCATGCATGTATTTCTTCCCTAAATTGTCTCAGTCGTTTGGTGAAAATATCGGAACTTGACCCCTTTAAATGGTCCTTAATTCACTAAAGCACATGACGATTTATGTAATGTACTCTTATAAGTCATTATTCATAGTGTTCAACACGAGAAAAGGTTGATCAAACTACCTCTATTCTTCTCATTTCGGCTTCAAGTTTTGCCTTTTGTTGACTCTCCCAAGCTTGAATCTTGATCTCTTCACGAATGAATCTGAACATAAAAATTTACGGAGCATGAATAACAAAAGAAAATAAAAAGGGTAATAATTAGACTTAATGTGCGTGCATACTAAGAAAATACCTCGCATTATGTTTAGTTTTTTCAGCATCTTCCCAAGCAATAGCCCGTTTCTCAAATTCAATCCTCAACGCCTCTTCTGCCATATTGTCGGCTTCAATATCTGATGCGTTCTTTTCCATATCTTCTTTACTTGCCCAGGCAGCAATGTTCATCTTCCCAAGTTGAACCCCGAGCTGTAAGATCTCTTTACGGGTTCTGAGTTTGACTTCTTCCGCGGTCAACTTTTTTGGATTTGATTGGTCTATAGGTGTGGAAGTGGGTCCTCCTCTCCGAGGTGTAGACGGCATTGAAGAAACTGGACTTCGAAGAGGGGTTGTAGCTCCAATTGGTGTAGAAGTTGTTGACGGTTCTTGACTTGGTATTGGAGTCATTTCCGTTCCCATATCTCTCATTGACACGGATCTTACTTCAGGACATGATGACTCACTAGTGTCAATTTCTAGCAAGTCCTTACTTTCGGGACATGGATTAGTTGACTCGTTTCCCTCAGCCGTTTGACCCAAAACAGTGTCTTGTTGTGGTTGAGACGGTGTAAATGAGAATCTCTCAGTCCCAGTTTGTAACGCGGGTTGACAAAAATCGACCCGTTTAACTGAACCACGATTAGCTCGATTTTGCATATTGTTTTTTTGATTATGATGTTGTATGATTTGCTTATTAATAATCCACTTTTCAGCATCGTTCCATTTTGAAGACATGGGTCTGAGTAACGATCTTGAAATAGGATTATGGGTTAATCTCTCACCTTTATGAAACTCGAAGCTGGAAGAACTAGCATTACTATCATAATCGAGATTCTCATCTTCTATTGATCTTAAAGGATGAACTGAGCTCGAATTACTGCTATCCGGTTTTTGAAATTGGTGGGGTTTCACACGAGGGTCTTTTGTATGATCTTTCGGGTTCACATGACTTTGATCCACTTGTGTGCTATCGAAAGTAACTGACGAAATCCCCATGCTAGAAACTGAAAGTTTTAGGCCCACAAAACCACAATCAAAAATTTAAAAAGGCTGGGATACATCATTGTCATGGTTCTTTAGCTTGATTTGTAATTGAGCCCGCAAAAATTGGGAATTTTTACACTCACGAAAAGCACATATTTGTCTAAAAAGTATACTTTATTAAAAGCTAAAGATGGCATCAACCTAAGATGGTCCAAATTGGCATAGGTGTGTTTGGATAAATACTAAAAATTTAACTTGCATAAAGCTAAAAATAGTTTGAACATGTCACATTTATGTCCTTAATCCATATGCTTAGAAGCAATCATAATCATAGGGGCTTTTGTCATTACCTTTTGAGATCGGTCATAATGAGTACATAGTGTTTATACTTTATACGTGTTCTTGACATTTGAAGTTGCGAAAATCAGTTGTTTGAATGTATGAAAAATTGTGATTTAAAGATTAACATGTAAAATGACCCCTAAACTAGAAACTGATGATTATGTGCTACTAGAAAAATTACAACAATGAGGTAATCACTTTCACAAAGCAATGCCAAACAACCCCCTAGGCATCAATAAAGCTAAAATCTAATACTAATTCCCTATAAAAAAAACACCAATTTTTTTTATCCAAAACCATATTCAATAAGTGAAAGATTACTCAAAAGATTCATATATAAAAAGGACATACCTTCTTCATCAGAAACACCAGAATTAGTTGAAGCTAACAAACTATTATTGACAAACTGATCAGTATCTTCAACTTGAAGCTTAGCAGGAGATGTTCTTGCTGAATTACTTTTTGATCCTCCATCTTTCTTTCTTTGACCACCCATTAACTTCATTCTCAGTTTACTTGGTGATATTATCCCAACCTACATTCATTTTCAATACCCATTAAAAACAATATATGTCTTCATCAAAAACCCATTAAATTATATATCAAAATAACCAAAACCCATCAAGGATCTTCAATCATTCACCAAAAAAAAAAAAAAAAAAAAAAAAAAAAAAAAAAAAAAAGGATTTTTAATAAAAACCCAGAAATATTAAAACATGTTAAGAAAAACCCATTTAGGATTATCAATCATTTACCTTAAAAAACTAACTTTTTCAAATCTTCACACCCAAAAAAAAAAAAAAGATTTTTGGTAAAAACCCATAAATAATAAATCATATTAAGAAAGACCCATTAAGGATTTCTAATCATTTACCTAAAAAACAACATTTTTTTTCACAAAAAGACTAAAGATTCAAAAGGGTATAACATATAATGAACATAAAAAATACTTAAAAAAAAAACACCCATTTTCAATACCATTGTAAAAAAACAATCTTTATCAAAAACCCATAAATAATATATGAAAATAAGAAAAACCCATCAAGGATATGCAATCATTTACCTGAAAAAACAATCTTTTTCACATGTAAAAACTAAAGATTCCAAAGGGTGTATAATATACAATGAACAGGTAATAAAAAGTACAGTTTTTATATTTTTTACAAAAATAAAGATCAATCAATTTACTAGTACAACAGAGGTAACGTGTATAGTAAATGAAAAACAGAGTGAGATTTTTTGCATTTAAAATTTGCAGAATAGTGAAAAAAATGAACCTGAGGGAGCTTGTGGCTGTGAATACGCTCGTACTCCATTAGATTCTTCTGTGTGTTTCAATCAACAAACAGTGAATACACACAGTCACCTAAACACGCAGTGAGTGAGTGAGAGAGAGAGAGAGTGAAAAATGGAAAAAAATAGTTTGTGAAAAATTTGAAGGAGCAGAGAAATAGCAGAGGAGTAAGAAGAAAGCTGACAGGATTCACTCATTATTAAACAGACTGTGTGTTGTGTTGTGTGTGATGTCATCAATTTTTTTATTATTATTTTTTTACTAGCATTTTAAAAAAAAAATAAAAAATAAAATGTCTTGATCAGAAATTGCTTAAAATCATATGTTTAGTGAAAAAGAAAATGTTACTACTTTTATTTGCAAAAAGTATAGCTCGAGATTGGCTCGTTTATAATTATAAAACTCAAGCTTGTTTTGAGTTTTGTATTTTAGCTCGAGGTCGACTCGTGCCAATGTCATTAGTTCGGATTCAGCTCATTTTTATGACGAGTTAAACGAAATGAACTAGGCTCAGGCTCGTTTAAAATCGACTAGTTTCAAGCTATTATTGATGCCATCCTGATTCTTTTATGAGCGGCATTGCTAGTTTTCACCCCTAACAAAATATAATATGTAGTTATTATATTTTTATTAAACTTTTCTTTTTTGTTATGGAAAACATATTTGAGAGAAAATACTTTTTTTGTCTCTAAATATTTGTCTCTCAAAAATATATATATATATATATATATATATATATATATATATATATATATATATATATATATATTAAGAAAGTATACTTATTATTGTTTTATTTTTTTTAACAGAATAACAATTTTACCTTTAACTAATTCATTTTTTTTAAGTTTGTAATAAAAAATTCAAACAATGGTACGATGGTAAACTCGATCAAACTTATATATCTATATTTAGTAGTAGACACTTAAAACTGTGATATCTTAAAGAAAAACGTGGACAATTAATTTTGGACGAAAATGGTAAACAATGGCCCGTTAGCAGTCAGTAGTATTAATTGTTTGTTTATAATCTTATACGTGCAAAATGTTTTTGTTAAGATTGATTTAACTTCAGAAAATAGAAAACATACATTTTAAAAAGAGCTGAAGTTTCTGAGACATTTAAACTTGTTTGTTACATGAAGTAAATACAACAAATGTTGGTACTGTGATTCAAACTTTTCATGAATTTAAAAACCTATGAATTCTTTTATACATTACTTGGTTAATAGCATTGAATTTAACATTAATTTTCTTCAATCAAATTTTGAATCAAATTATGGAGAAAGAATCAGGACCATATCAGTAATAGCTTGAAACTAGTCAATCTTAAACGAGCTCGAGCCTAGTTCATTTCGTTTAACTCACCATAAAAATGTCATTAGGTCGAGGTCTACTCATTTATGATGAGTTAAATGAAATGAACCAGGCTCGAGCTCGTTTAAGATCGACTAGTTTCTAGCTATTACTGATGTGATATTAATTCTTTCACGCGCATTTGAAAAGAAATTTTTGAATTTGATTAAAAAATTTGGCCAATGAAATAAATATATTTTACAGTTTAGTTCGAAGATTATATAAATGAGTTTGACGATACTTAATATTTTTGGTTTTCTCGAAACAATTATGCGAATTTGCTTTGACTTTGACTTTAATCAAATAATTTAATTGGGTATTTATATTAATCAGTTTTACTAATGTGTTATAATTGATCAATTTGAATTTCACTCTAAAAGTGTAATATAATTTAGATGAAAAAAATGAAAAGTAATTACAATCGCATATTTTAGAATTTAGATGCATGTACAAAAGTAAATGCATATCTTCATTATCTCTCTTTCTTTATTTGAAATATGTAATTGCAATTTTTTTTACTCTTTTTATTTTAATAATTTTCCTCATTAAATCTTTTCATATACTAAAACTAATCTACTTTTAGTAAGCACCCCCCCCCCCCCAACATTCTTTTTTTATTTATTATTATTATTATTATTATTATTATTATTATTATTATTATTATTATTTAACATTTTTGTAAACATATATGCATATACTTATTTCATTTTCATGTTTTTCATCTACACATAAATTGCTTCCCTACTTTTTTATTTTTTTTTTCTTTTTTTTTTTAAGAAAATTGAATTTTGGGTTGGTCTAAAGTATCAACGTACTCCTCCGTCCCATATTAAGTATCCACAATTGAATCTTTTGATGTCCCAAATTAAGTGTTCACATGTACCTTTCAACCAATAAGATGAGAGTTTAGTGGGTAAAAGTAATATTTGATTGGTGGAGAGTTTGGTTAGTGGAATCTCCTAAAACTTTGTGCATTATGAAAGTGGACACTTAATATGAGACGGAAGTAGTAATTTCTTTTCGTACTTCAAAGGAAGTACTGTGTATGTAATATCAATGATTTGTACTTATTTCATCTACACATACTTATTTCATTTTCATGTTTTTCATCTACACATAAATTGCTTCCTCACCTTTTAAATGTGATTTTTTTTTCAGAAAATGGAATTTTGGGTTGGTACTACAGTATCAACGTAATTTTTTTTCGTACTTCAAAAGGAGTACTTTGTATGAAGTATCAATGATTTGTACTTATTAGCTTACCAGAGATTTCAAGCTATTAAAAATACTTGATTTGAGCTAGTCAATGTTATTGTATTTTTGACAATAAAGAGTAAAGACATATAGAAAGGTGTTCACGAATAGATTATTTTTTTTTTTCTGCCAAGTATTTGAAAGCTACTTAAAATTAAGTATTATTTTTTAAAAACATTTTTTTTAAAGGTTTCCCCGATAAAATATATTTTTAAAACAGTGTTTGGATATGCTTATTTCGTAAAACATGTAACATTACTCGAAAAAAAAATAATTTGATTGAAATAATCAATCATATGCATCTATTAAATTTTAAATTAATACTAGCATAAAATACGTAATACTATGAAATAAGCAATTTTTACCGGCTTATAAAAAGCTAATTTTTGCTTATCAAAACTGTTTTTCTGCTTAGGAAAAACCGATAAGAAAAAAAGTATAAAAACATTGCCAACATTCGTTAACATGCTAAACCTATTTCCATTGAATATCATCTACTTTTTTAAAGAGGAGAGACTTATAGTCTTTTAAACACATTGTTAATGGTAATAAATTTAGTCAGCATTCAATTTAGTTTTTAATTGTAATCTAACTATCAAACTATATGTTTGGTGAAATTTTTATAAATGAGAGCTAAAGTAGATGAAACTTATTAGTTACTTGAGAACACATTTCGTTTCTAAAACTTAAAAAGAATTATATTTAAAGTTTTCATAATCTTTGTCATTCAAAGTTTCAAACAATTAATATTTTTATAATAACTTACTTTTTGAAATAAATAATTAGCAGACAAAACCGATTGGTAAATTTACCCATGATAAAATTTTACCCGTTTAGTTTTACCCAAAGTACTACCGATTATTATTTATTTTATTTTTTTTGTATTATAATCACCAAAAGTGGTTCGAAGTGTTTGAAAGGCATGGGTTATAATCAGTGTTCTAAAAGGCGCGCCAAGGCGCCGCCAAGGCGTCGCCAAGGCGCGAGGCGTGGCCTCGACGCCACGAAATGGACCAAGGCGTGAGGTCTAGGCGTCGTGTGAAAAGGCGTGGAATAAGGCGCGAAAAGGCGTGCAAAGGCGCGCCTTTTGGTAAGGCGTGGCGCCATTTTTAGAAGCATTTAGGGGATTTATGGATTTGGGCTTTAATTTCAAGTATTTGGGTTATTTCTTTCTTGGGCCTCGTAATTTCAAAACTTAATTCCTACTTAGGCCTCGTATTTGGGCCTGGCTATTTGGGATTTGGGCTTTAGTATTTGAAATTGCTCTTATAAAATGATATAAAATTATAAATACATAAATTTATAAATATTTTGTTGCCGCCTTAAGCACGCCTTAAAAAACGCCAAGGCTTCGCAAAGGCGCGTAAGGCTTGAGGCGTGGCTGTGCCGCCACGCCACGCCTCACGCCTTTTAGAACATTGGTTATAATAACCCCTTTTATAATTTTATAATGACCTCCCTATTTTTTTTTATTATTATTATTTTTTTTTTATATAATTTTGTTTATATCAAAAAGCTATAAACCTGAAAGTGCGGAACAGAAAATATAAAGTTTAATATGTCAAAGGCTTAAAACTGTCAAAAATACGGAACAGAAACTGATAAAAACTGGGTTGCACTGGAAAAAAATAGGGGACAAAAGTGGGAGACAAGGGGCTGACACTCTTGTCCCCCGTCAATATAGTACATCCCGTTTGAAAATGGAGTGTATATCTTCGGGGACTACTATAATAACGGGGGGACAAGAGTGGCAGGCAACTTGTCTCTCTCTTTGTCCCATATTTTTTTCAGCGCAGTCCGGTTTTTGTCAGTTTCTATTCCGTATTTTTGACAGTTTTAAGCGTTTGACATATTAAACTTTATATTTTCTGTTTCGCATTTTCAGATTTATAGTTTTTCTTTTAAAAAAAAAAAAAAAAAAAAAAAAAAAAAAAAAAAGGTCAATATAAAAAAAGCACCCCGTCCTTATAACTCATCCTATATCTTATTGTCGCAATCAATTTAAGGCCAACTTCATTCATGTGTGTGAAACAAATTATGACAGCGTTTTAAATAGAATGTTTGACCAAAATATATTTATTCAAATTTTGGAAGATTTGAAAACCGTCCACACAATTTTTTCAACTCTTTCCCACCATTTCAACACAATCATCATACTTGATAAATTAAATTTCTCCCTTCCATCGCTCCATAATTATGTTTTAGACAAAGTAGATAACACACACATGATACATGTATATATAAAGAAAAATGATTTGTATGCCTAAAACATGGATCTAAATTTATACCTAAAGATTTGATTGGTGCATTTCAAAAAATGATTGATGAAAAATAATGAGAGAGAATAAGTTTGGTACACTTGTCATGAAATGATGAGTTAAGTCTAACTTTAGGTCTCCTTGTTAGGCCTAAATATCAATACTCGTATATAAATATGAATGTACAATATTACAGTATTATTTTTGGGAACAAATTATGTGTATTACAAGCCTACAAGTCAATTTTTGACTAGTTTAAAATGTTTAATGATGGGTTTGGTTATGATAAGTCTTTGACGTCTACCTTTTGGAAACACATTTGACTTGTGTGTATCTCTAAACAAAAATGCTAAATCCTCCTACAAAATCCTTTTACAAAACCGTCTATGTACAGGATCCTGCCAAGTGGCAGAATTAACAGTTTGAATGCAGAGAGAGAATTAGTGAAGAAAAACTATTTAATATTGTTGTGTGTAGGAGGATTTATTAGGAGGATATAGCAAAGCTCATATCTAAATTAATGGGATAATTGCATATATACTCACTAAAACTCAAAAACTTGCATATTTACCCAAAATATAAGTTTTCAATGCATGATGTACAATGCAAGTTAAGCATGGTTTGGGTATATATGCAAATATGCAAGTTTTAGTGGGTATACATGCAATTGCCCCTAAATTAATTTATGACCTATCAATACGGAGTAATATAAATTCAAAAATATTAAATCCTCCTACTAAATCATTCTACAAAACCGCCTACTCACAGGATCCTGCCAATTGCAGAATTAACGGTTTGGATGAAGAGAGAGAATGAGTGAAGAAAAACTATTTAATATTGTTGTGTGTGTAAAAGAATTTGTAGGATGATATAGCAAAACTCATATAAATTTGTATTTTAAACTTTAATCTTACCATTACAAAGTAGATTCTAGCGCATAACAACGGTTTATAGCATACTAGCAAATGGTTCGTTCTATTTGTGAACTGTTAAGGCTCTAGTGGCTAGCGGTAAGGGTATAGTAATAATTTGTTAGTTCTCATTATGCAAATTTATAAGAAAATATTTTTTCTCTTTGTATGTAGTTAAGATAGAAGTGAAAGTGTGAAACTAAATCAAGCTATTGTTGTGT
Organism: Artemisia argyi; assembly: GCA_030686995.1. Taxonomy (NCBI): domain Eukaryota; kingdom Viridiplantae; phylum Streptophyta; class Magnoliopsida; order Asterales; family Asteraceae; genus Artemisia; species Artemisia argyi. The sequence continues at coordinate 191,431,218 of CM060679.1, read as the reverse complement.
TGTTATCTATCGTGGTACGAAACAATAAAGATCACAACAACAACAATATTTAATTTTATTGGAGATAGAATTTAGATAGTAATGTTCCTACACAAAAGTATTAAGACTGCTTTCAAAGAGACTTCAATGTACATGTGAAGACTACTAGAGCATTAGTTCAATGGGAGGAGATTTCGTACTCGAGTCAATAGACTTGGGTTCGAGTCCCATCCTTGGCATTTGCAATAGGTATCCGTATCCGCAAAACCTATGGACACACTTGAGAGACTTTGTGGGATAAGAGATCGGGGGTCGAGTCTCGGCTCGTCTCGTCTCACTCCAGGTGGTGCTCCTCTGGGCCAGGAAAGTTGTTGGAGCTATTCCTTATGGGGTGGACAATGGCTGGTGCCAAAAAAGCACCCGAGATCAGGGTGTTCCTGACAATCTACAACTTTTGTTAAAATGTACGTGTGAAGATGAATCTGCGCATATGTGTTTAAGATTGTGAGTATTGGCCGTGAGCGTGTGATTTTGAGATTAAAGACAACAAGTCATATATAAGCATACAACGACTAAAAGAGTGTTGATCGGTTCACTCTTATTTTTGATCCACATACTTTAATGTACAATCTTCGGAAGCAACAAATGATAAATATACAACTGCTTAAAGCACAGTTTAGAGTGTGCAAATTAAAAATGAAAGTGTGTAAATCATTAGCCTGACTAAAAATATCACTATACTTGTTTACTTTTCAGGTTTCTTTAATAAAGAATTTGTAAATTTTGTTACACATATAATCACCAACTTATGACCAATTATTTCACTAGTTCAACAAGTGTGTAAATCATTAGCCTGAATAAAAATAGTACTATATTTTCATAGCTTATCAAGTGATATTGTAATTATTTCCATTGTATTTCAAATCTTCTTGAAGACAGTGTAAGTATCTACTTAAAGATAAGAGATAGGGTTGTGTTAACCCAACCCTCTCTATGATGTCACATTATAGGGCTTTAGTCAAACCGTATAACTCTGGATGCACACTGTACAAGCCAACGATGCACCCAATCATTGCAAACCCTCCTTATGGGAGAGTGTGGATAACTTAAGCCTAAGAGATATTGAACATGTTGGCAACTCATTATCAAATTTTAATCCTAGTTTACCAACTAATTTAAGGCCTTGATTGAGTAATATGAGGAATCTAGCTATGGCTGTCAATCACAATTATCTATTATCAATCATTAATCATGATTGGATTCAAATCACTTTTAACTTATTTGAGGTTACTTGAGTGCATATATATTTTTTCACTCGTGTAAACTTGATGTTTCTTGCAACTATGGATTAGCATGGTACCGGTCCCGTAGAAAATTAGTGGTACCGATTTTTTCTCGATTATAAATTAGTGTTACTGGTACCGTATCGAACAGGATTCGGATACCGGTACCGGTACCGGAAATTGGGTTTTTCATATTTTTTCGGGAATTTCTCGATTTTGTTCCGGTCCTCATTTTTTTCACCTTATTTCATAGTCCCGATATCGTACCATATATCAAGATCGGTACCGTTTTGGTACAGTACCTGTACAATTCCAATTCGTATATGAGATTCGGGTCGAAGTGCTCATCCCTACTTGCAACATAGATCATCAAAACTTGAATACAATCAAAACAAGAACTCAAGAAGCTTAATATTTCTGTAAAAAAATGAATAAACAAATCACTGATAAGTGATGACACATTGTACGAAAATAAAGTCTATTGACTAGTTCGATGGGGCTTGTTAAACTTACACTTCTCTTTTGACTAATATGATGATGGGAGTTGTTACAATACTCTGACCTTTTATTTTTCTTTAGAAAAAGGGTGGTGATATCCACGCCCTTCTTATAAATACTAACCAAGCCCTCCTTATAAGTAGCATCTTTTGTGTTTTTTTGGTTTTTTCCTTTTTTTGTCGTTTTGTAGGTTTTTTTTTTTTTTTTTTTTTTTTTTTTTTTTTTTTAAATAGAAAAGAGTATATGTATATGTATAATAATGTAATGTATATGTATAATGTTTGGTATATTTGTGTTTAATAATGTTTTGTATATGTATAATATTTTGTATAATAGCACGTTAAATATTATCACGTTAAATAACCGCAACAACGTATATGTATAATGTTTTGTAAGATATCACGTTAAATATTACCACATTAAATAACTGCAAAAACAACTGTTATTATTAAATTAAACGATAACGTTATACATATTATTTAAAAACAACATCTACGACATATGAAGATTATTCATCTCATTTAAAAGATCATGGAGTCGGGCACTTGACTGACAAGCGTGATCCTCAGGATTCCTTGCCATTTCTAAGTCCATCTCCAGTGCCTTTATTCTTGCCTTCAACAACTTGTTCTCATTTTTTGTAGCAACGCAGTTTGAGCAATGCGTTGAAGAAGAGGGTTGATTAAAGTGCTCTGCTTCAAATTCATCTTTCCATGCGAAGTATCGACACCCAAAGTCTTTTGTACCTGTCTGTTACATGTTAAGAAAATAATAAGAAATGTATTTTTAACAAACAAATTATTCACATAACTAAGCAAACGTATGATTATTTACCACTGAAAGAGGACATGCATAAAACAGTCGCCCACGACTACCATCTTGCCAGGATTTCCGTTCTACAATAAATCCTCTATTACATCGGCACCAGAAAGGATTTCTTTGGCTCATCTGACCAAAGAATTTGCATAATAATTTACATCAGCAATCAATAATGTTATTAATAATTTAAACAAAGTAATAATAACTGGTGCAGAACTAACACTCTACAAAAAACAGACTTTTAAGTTTCAAACAATTAACATTTAAACGATGTTGAATAATCATTTACAACATATGATTCACTATGTTTACAATGGTTTTGTCGGTGTCTCTATTATTTACAACATAAATCAGTAATCATTTACAATGGTTTTGTCGGTGTCTCTATTATTTACAACATAAATCAATGAACCATTAGTCGATCTTGATACAAAGTTTCCCATTCGGATGCAACTGGCTCTCTGAAATGCCTCCATTGTGGGTGGATATAGGGTAGTCGAAAATCTCTGTCGAGCGTCAGTACAATGTAGTGAGCACCCACAGGGGCAATCACAATGGGGTCGGTTCCCTGTGATGAGTTTGGCCTGGTAAAAAGCGGAAAACATGTGTTCCAACCTTGATCGGATATAAATGCAACAGGTCGGTGAATGCTTGAAGCGATAACCGGCCCCGTGAGTGGCATCACCATCCAGCGATCGTTAGGTGCAGGTCCATTGAACCAGTCTATTGTATACCAAAGTCGGTCAAAGTCTTGTTGGAGGTACATATCTATGTATCTTTGCCTATGATAATGTAACTCTTGCAATAACATACCTCTGACTTCGTCCCACCTATTTTCGTTTTGAACAATACAGTGGGCAATGCACCGAAACCCACAATTTCCATCACCCTCAACATTATGTATGCTTATTACGAGTGGACGGAAAATAGGTGGAATATGCTTAATAAACGCATTGCTCACACTATCTCCGGCATAAAATATGTGGCGTAGAGTATCACCCGTGTAAGAGCTATGTCTTGCAGGTTCTTTCCGCATGTTCGGCACTTTTGTAGATCTTGAATTCGTACTTCTTCGGTGATCTACGATTGGTACTTCATCAAAGTCAGGGACTTCATTCAAGTCAGGGACTTCATTCAAGTCCGGGTCTTGTGTAGCCTTGCCCTTTTTGTCCTTTGCGCTCGGACGACCACGAGTATTTTTTTGAATAGCTGGTTCACGGGTGTCAACAAATTCAGGTTGGAATATCTCTCTCAACTTCGTTAACATATTTTTCTTGACAAACGATGTTGATTTGCTAAAAATATTCTTTAATTGTTGCACGCCATTGTTAAACGAAGTATCATCATCATCACCAGCTTCACTGGAGTAGCCATCTTCAGGCGGAGGCCTATTGATAACAGGCCATGGAACAGATAGGGTTCTCCAAAAAATAGGAATTTCATCCAGTGGAATGGGGCGTCCTGAATTCAGTAAAAGCGACTTATGTAAATTACTGATAATAGTGGGGGAAACAACTTGATAGTTATAAATTTAATCTACTTACCATGATATACATAGTATTGCATGATGTGAAAGCATGGTAGTCCGTGAATTGACATCAACTTATGGCTACATTTGTCTGGTGTGATCGCCAGTTGGAGTTCTCTGTACATGAGAATGAAAGCATGTTTGGAAACTTTTTACCACAATTCTTCAAATAGATCAACATTACAATGATTTAGTTTCTCGTTCATGCTTCTATTAAAACTCTCTTTTATCCCACTTTCTTGCGAAATGAGAATCTTATCGATTGACCATAACAACCTGTCTAATTTGTGTTGTGTGCCGTCCAAATATAATTTCAACAACGCGTGACGTTGTTGTCTGGCCGTAAGAGCGATATTGGTCGGTAATATACGAGACAAACTTGGGTGCGTATTGTCGCAGCCACGTGTTATACAGATACTCAGCGACATCTGCAAAAAAACCATGAATTAATAAAAGGTCATTCGGGTGCTTTTTTATTAAAATTATTAATAATTAAGTACCCGGATGGTTGACCAATTTCTGTTGTAGGCGTTGATAATGTTGCCTGAACGATTCGAATGTCGGAGCATTAACCATCCAATCCCATCGGTGTTTAACGGACTCATACTCTTTTGGGTCACTGAATTTATTTTTGCAAAACTTAGCTAGATTTTGCTGTATATGCCATCGACAGAGTAAATGGTGAGCGTCAGGAAATTCTGCTTCGCATGCGCCAACCAACGCTAAATCTCTGTCAGTGACGATAACACGTGGGTAATATCGTCCGTCTATGACATCCTTCACACGTTGCAATACCCATCTAAAATTATGCCCTTGTTCACTGGATAAAAAGCTATACGCCATTGAAAATGTTTTATTTGTTGAAGTTACTCCAACAATTTCCAACAACGGCAATTTAAACATAGTGGTATTGTATGTGGAGTCCATCAACATGATATCAGGGAATGTACACCATATAGCATACGATGTGGGGTGCACAAAAAATAGCTCCTCAAGCTCTTTTGTATGCTCATTTACCCTCGGGTACCATGTATACCCTGATTCTTGCAAATGCGAGTAAAGGACTTGAATTGGAGTTCTATCACCTACTCTGTTTCTCTGGATCTTATTTCGTGCGTTATATATAGTTCTAACGCTAGACACGTTATCCGGATTACGACCCTGTATTGTCGAAAGTATAATACGTGGTCGTACGGTGTAACCTGACAATTCTTTGACCAAACCGAACTCATCATCCTTTAATCGCATTGCATATGGTATACCATGCAACGACTCTAGCAAATCATGATTATGCGTATCATCCTTCACCCTCAGAATCCAATTATTTTTTGTTTCACGATATTTTGCCACCAATTTGAATGGACAATTTGTTTTAGAGGTATTGGTTTTCCGTTTTCCAGCACCTTCAGGTTTATAAATCCCACTCTTTGAACACCTGTAATTTATTTCGTACAAATAACCCTTTTCTGTTTTGGTTCTGCCTTTAACAATGACAAAACCGAGCCCACGAGCTATATTTTGCACCCAAGCCGTTAGTTGCTCGTCAGAACCGAACGTTTGAAAATACATCACAAATTTTATAACTTTTTAACATTTTTATAACTTTTTAACTTTTTAACATTTACAAACATAACAATTTTTTTACAACTTTACATTTTTTTAACATTTACAAACATATCATTTTTATTTAACTTTACATTTTTTTTAACTTTACATTTTTTTTAAACTTTACATTTTTTTTTTAACTTTACATTTTTTTTAACATTTACAAACATAACATTTTTTTAACATTTACAAACATAACATTTTTTTTAACTTTACATTTTTTTTAACTCTACATTTTTTTTAACTAAACTTAACATTTTTTTTAAACCTTTTTTAACTAAACATTACTTAAAAATATATATATATATATATATATATATATATATATATATATATATATATATATATATATATATATATATATATATAAATACGCAAAAAACGCGTTTTATACCGGGTGTATAAAAGCGTTTTCTCTCTCTCTTTTCTCACACATGTGTGTGTGAAACGCGTTTATCTCTCTCTCTCTTATCTCTATCTATCTTTAGATTTTTTACATTTTCGGTTGTTTCTGATAGTATTATGTGATGGGTGATTATGTTTTTACTTGATATTATGTGATACGTTGGTTGGGTTGGTGGATCTGGGTGGGTTGGGTGGGTTATTATGTGATACGTTGTTAATAGATCTGTTGTTTTTATGGTGGTTCTGGGTGGGTTGGTGGTTCTAGGTGGGTTATTATACGATTTATGATACTTTGTGTTGATTTGTTTGATAGATCTGTTGTTTTTATTGTTTAAAACAAATTAGGGTTTCAAAATTTTTTGGGGGTTTTCAAAATTAACTTGATTTATTACAATTAAACGTTGTTAATTATAAGATTCTCGTTCTAATTGAGCCGATCTATAAGTTTTTCTTGAAACGCCTAATTTTTTAAAAATTAGGGTTTGGGTTGGTGTTTCTGTGGTGGGATATTATGTGATACGTTGGAGGTTATGGGTGGGTTATTATGGGATTTATGATACTTTGTGATGATTTGTTTGATAGATCTGTTGTTTTTATGGTTAAAAAAAAATTAGGGTTTCAAAATTTTTTTGGGGGTTTTCAAAATTAACTTGATTTATTACAATTAAACGTTGTTAATTATAAGATTCTCGTTCTAATTGAGCCGATCTATAAGTATTTTTTGAAACGCCTAATTTTTTAAAAATTAGGGTTTGGGTTGGTGTTTCTGTGGTGGGATATTATGTGATACGTTGGTGGTTCTGGGTGGGTTATTATGGGATTTATGATACTTTGTGATGATTTGTTTGATAGATCTGTTGTTTTTATGGTTTAAAAAAAATTAGGGTTTCAAAATTTTTTTTGGGGTTTTCAAAATTAACTTGATTTATTACGATTAAACGTTGTTAATTATAAGATTCTCGTTCTAATTGAGCCGATCTATAAGTATTTTTTGAAACGCCTAATTTTTTAAAAATTAGGGTTTGGGTTGGTGATTCTGTGGTGGGATATTATGTGATACGTTGGTGGTTCTGGGTGGGTTATTATGTTGATGATTCTGGGTGGGTTATTATGTTAATAGATCTGTTGTTTTTATGGTGGTTCTGGGTGGGTTATTATGTTGGTAATTTGGGTGGGTTGGTGGTTCTGGGTGGGTTATTATGTTGGTGATTTGGGTGGGTTGGTGGTTCTGGGTGGGTTATTATGTTGATGATTTGGGTGGGTTGGTGGTTCTGGGTGGGTTGGTGGTTCTGGGTTGGTTATTATGTTGGTGGTTCTGGGTGGGTTATTATGTGATGGTGGATACTTTGTGATGATTTGTTTGATACATCTGTTGTATGACCATTTAGGGAGGGCGTGGATATCACCACCCATGTTGTGGATTATATCCACATGTTGTGGGTGGTTCTGTGGTGATTGTGGGTAGGTTAACACCTTGATCTGCCACCTTTGAGTGGTATGAATACCTGCTCTGGCCTACCCCATTCCCCACAGAAAAAGGTTATAAAGAAACTTGATATTGGCAATGATGATTTTATAAAGAAACTTGATATTGGCAATGATGATTTTATAAAGAAAAGCTTGATTTTGGCATGGCATTTCCAAATGAAAGGCAAAAATTTTTTTTTTGATTTTGCAACATTTGATGTTGCAGCCAAATATGAAAAGCAGTTTTGTTATAATCTGAGCCTTTACCTGAGTTGTGAAAAATTGTGAACTCGACATTTGTTGATATTGTTCCCAGCCTTCCCTATAATGTTATCCAAGCCCTATAATGGTTGGTGTTTCTGTGGTGGGTGATTATGTGATGGTGGATTATGGTTGGTGGTTCTGTGGTGGGTGATTATGTGATGGTTCTGTGGTTGTTCTATGGTTCTGTGGTTCTGTGGTTGTTTTTGATATGGTTGTAGTGTTTGATGTGAGCTTTGTTTGTGATTGAGCTTTGTTTATAATCAAGCAAAGCTGCAGTTTGGGAATCTTACTGTTGGGCTTGTTTGTTTTTTAGAGGCTGCAACCCTTTACAGGCATGCATTTTGGGAATCTTACTGTTTTGTGACATGCTTGTATCAGCTTGTGATTGTGGAATCTGCTTTTGTGGATTGTGTTGGATTGTGTTAACAATCTGTGATGATATCCAGGCCCTCCCTATTTGGTTATAACCCTTGTGTTTGTGTGGAATCTGCACTTGGACAATGGTTTTAACTTTGTGTTTCACTTTTGCTAAAAAGGCGATGACGAATGGTTTCTAAAACCCGAATGGATGGCGAAGTGATATTTTTATCACTTGCGCAACCTTCAAATCCGAGCCTAACTAAAAATCTACATTTTTTTTCGATAACGTTTTCAAATCTGAGCCTAAAAGGCGATGACGAAATCTGTGTTGTGTGGAATCTGCACTTTTAACTTTGTGTTTCACTTTTGGTTTAAAATGTGCTTGTTTCTGTGGAATCTGCATATGGACAATGGTTTGAACTTTGTGTTTCACTTTTCTGTGGAATCTGCATATGGACAATGGTTTGAACTTTGTGTTTCAATTTGGACAAAACAACACATAGACAAAAAAAAAAAAAAAAAAAAAAAAAAAAAAAAAAAGTTATTACTTTAACTTAAAAAAAAAAAAAGGAAAAAAAAAAAAAAAAAAACACAGCAAAGGACAAAAAACTGTCATGAACAGTAAAAAACTGTCATGAACAGTAGCCTATGTTCCCACACCCTCCCCATAGGGAGGGCTTGGTATTGACTTGTATGTCTTTCTAATAACTTTTTCTTAAACAATTTCTTTAGTTCCTAATTGTAAATTAATTTATCAGTGTAAAGTGAAAAGTGGCATCTAAATAAACAATGTTTTTGGTACATTAGGCTGCATGCAGAAGCACTACACGACCGAGACAAACGATCGATATTAGTCGATCGCTCCTTGTGTGGGAATTCGGTCGAGCAACCAAAATGAACCAACTAAGTCGTGATCACGATCGACATTTACAAACAATTCTTTCTGAAATTTAGCCGTTGGCTTGAATACAAAAAAAAAAAAAAAAAAAAAAAAAAAAAAAAAAAATTCTTTTAAATACCTTATTTCACAAACCTCATTTCAAACCTCATTCAATCACACCATGAATTCTTTCGAGATCTTTTTTGCCAATTCGTCTTCGGATGACGAAAATGAAGTTAATACCGAGTTTTTGATGTTTGCGGATGATTGTTGGGAGGCTTATCAAGCGTCACAACCTAAAGAACCACGAAACCAAATTACCAGGGATCGTTTGGGTGCTCATAACCGTTTAGTGACTGCTTACTTTTGCGCTAACCCAACATACGGCGAATTACAATTCCATGATCGTTTCCGAATGAGCCGAAGACTATTCACACGAATTGTTCGAGAGGTAACCGATCATTCACCTTATTTCCAACAAACTCCTAGTTGTGCAGGCTTACTTGGTATTTCTCCATTGATGAAAGTTACTTCTTCAATTCGTCAATTGGCATACGGAGTGAATCCTGATATGCTAGACGAGTATGTGCAAATGGGTGGGTCAACAATTCGTGAGTGTCTCTATAAATTTTGTGAGGTCATCATGGAGTTATATGGTAGAGAGTATTTGCGAAAGCCGACGGTTACTGACGTTGACAGACTCTATGAGCATCACTATCGAGTTCATGGTTTTCCTGGCCTGATAGGCAGCATTGATTGTACAGATTGGCCGTGAGAGAATTGCCCACATGCTTTAAAAGCACAATTTTGTAGGGGTGATCACGGGAAAACTCCTTTCATTTTATTGGAAGCGATCGCCTCCCAAGATTTATGGATTTGGCATGCGTTCTTTGGTGTCGCCGGGATGAATAATGATGTTAATGTTTTACGTGCATCGCCTATTTTCAATGATCTCAAAACGGGGAGAGCACCGGATGTGGAATTCTTTGCTAACGGCGTGCCTTATAAGCGGGGATACTATCTTGCTGATGGGATATATCCGGAATACTCTGTTATTGTGAAGTCCACTAAATATCCAGGGACGCATGATGAAAAGCGTCAATTTTATAAGAGGATGCACGAAGCAGCAAGAAAAGATGTGGAACGTGCTTTTGGTGTACTAAAGAAGAAGTTCCTAATGATTAAACATCCGGCTAAGGGATTTAACAAAGAGCGTCTTGGACATATTATGTACACATGCATCATATTACATAATATGATAATTCAAGACGAAGGGCGGGCGATATCTCCCGAATTCTTTCCAGCGGAGCAGCACCGTTCTTATGACCCTTTAAGAACGCATGAGGAATCGCTGGTAATTACCAGGGAGATATGCAACAAAACAACTCATCTTAACCTCAAAGCCGATTTGGTGGAAGACATTTGGCATCATCATAATCCAAACTAATTTGGTCGTTTTAATGTAATTTGAATAAGTGTTGTAATGTTGTTGTTGTTGTTGTTGTTGTTGTTGTTTTTTTTTTTTTTTTTTTTTTTTTTTTTTTTTAATTAATATGTAACGTTTTAATTATTAATGAAATTTGAGTTTGTGTTTAAAAAAAAAAAAAAAAAAAAAAAAAAAAAATGAACTAGGTCGCCCTTACTGGGGCACTGAATCGTCTGCAGGTCGCTGGAGAGAGAAAGCTGACGTGGCAGGGAAAAGTAAGGGGATTGAATCCCCTTACTGCAAGTAGCCTTAGTTTAAGGCTGAACATAATAGACCGTAGATAAGGTCGGACTCGAAATTGGACCTACTGGACTGGACTGAACATACTATGGTTCGGTCTTCGGTTCACTTTTTTCTTCATATTCAGTCTTCGGTCCGGCCTGATTTAGCCTTACGCAAAACTTTGCCATTATGTTTTATTGTACCAGACCAGACCGAAGAACAGAACATGACTGAACCGACCGGAATATTGACCGAACATTTTGATCCGATATTCTAAAGCAAATCGATTTTTTAACCACTCCAATTTTCGAACCGTGATCAGCCCTACATTAATTAATTAAAGATAGGCATACCATCTTAAGCAGGGGCGGAGCTATGTGAGGACCGGGGAGAGTTCCGGCCTCCCTAGGTCCAAGCCCGTCAGTGTAGTTATTTGTGATTTCATGTGTATTTTCGGGAAAAAAAAATATTTCGGCCCTCTCATTTAATGTATTTTTCGAAAAAAATTTGTTTTAATCCTCTTACGAAAATTTTTCTAGCTCCGTCATTGATCTTAAGAGAAATGACACCATACCACTTGCCAATTCCATTAATTAATGAAATTAAACTTGTAAAAACACAAAGTATATGATTTTGGATGTATCTTAACCTCAAGTAAAATTCTCAAAATGAACTAGCGTTTATCCTTTAGTCCACAAAATAGACAAACTTTATCAACATTCTCATTTTGGACAAGAAAAAGATATTTTTACCGGTCGACTCACACAAATTACCACACATGCTTTTGTCCTATCCTATGTAGTATAAAACATTTGAAGAAGGGGTCTTAACAACAAAATAAGTCGACCGACGGTTGTGACTTTAAAAAGGGTAGACGCCCTCAGCATATTTATAATCGAACAAAAACACGTGTCATAATCTATGTGAGTCAACCGATAGAGATGTTCTTTTGTTCGACCATGTTGTCCAAAATGGGAATGTTGATAAATATCTGTCAATATCTATACTTATAATGCATTTATGACCATTTTATAATTAAAAAGGCTTAAAATTCAAACATTTACTTGCTTATTATGAAAGGATTTCAAAATTAATTGGTTAGGAAGCACGTTAGTTAGGATATTGGTTATGAAGCAAGTTGGTTAAGAAGTTTGTTAGGAAACAGTTTGGTTGTTCAAATTAAAATTATTTGGCTTAACAATCTCTACAATCTCTACTTATAAAACATAAAAACAACTAAATGTGTAACCGAATAACCGAAAAATGTAAAATATAGTCACAGGTACCCGCCGCCGCATTGCGCGGGTACCACTCTAGTTGTAAACTATAGGGTGAAAACCTGTCTATTTAAGGATTTTTCTCTTATATTTATCTTAATTCTATAGTAATCAAACTTGAAATGAGTCAAATTTCTAATTAAGTTTCATTAAACAAAAGAAATATGAAGCTGATATGATCTATGGGCTTGCTCAGTTTTCATTAAACAAAAAACCGGAGCCTTTATGAGTCCCCATTTTAGACCCAGTGTGTTGGGACCGAAAGCCATTTAGGACCAGTCCAAGCCCAATTCGGGCTGCCTTTAGCCTCCATTATACAAGCAAACTACCCAGAAGTCCAGAACCACAGAATCACAATGCTAGATCATAATGAATATTAATAGAAAAGTAGATTAGTAGAAGGATTCTGGCACGGACATGATGAACCTCATACATGTAAAGACTCTAAATAAGTCCGAAATTAAGACTCACAATGTTGCAAGTAGACGCATGTAAGTTATTTCATAGAATATACTAGCAAGAAAAACCGCGAAATTTGTGTAACTTTATAAACCTCCAATTGGTCTCTCACCCAACGATAAGTATGGACTTCTACAACCTTAGGTTGTGAGTTCAAGTATTTTCAGAGCATAAGTCCTTCCGCTCACCTTTTCGAAAAATACATAAAATACACATAACTCCAAAACTAGCTCAAGAAAAAGAATTGTTGTAACCTTCAAAAGATGGAATGAGGAACATTTTATGTTCCCTGCACTCTATGCTTAGCCAAAAGAATATGCCGGTTACATTTTATGGAGTATTACCTCATTTTGCATTTCCAGCATAGACTTTTCCATATGTGGCCTTTTATAGACTGCTCAGGGGTCTATTCAAGTAACGCGTAACTTCCGCTTTGAGTTGATCTCTTCTCAATTTCCCACTTGTTGTCAATGGGAATTTCTTGTTCCATCTTATAAATGTTTTAGGAACTTTGAAGCTGCAAATGCATACAAAACGGAAAGATAAGGCTTCAGACTAATGAACTGTAGAGGTGTCAAAATGGGCGGTTGTTGGATGGTGACAGTTGGGTAACGGGTCAAAAAGGATCTAAGCTGAACTAGGTTGTTCTGTTCATTATTTAGAAACAGTTATCGCGTTAAATGTGATCACAAAAACTAGGTTTTTACAATAATTATCTAATTTACTGAAATAAAATGGTTTAGGTGGTTGTAAAAGTTCAAAATTCATGTTAGGGCGAGTTTTAGCCAGTTTGACCTGACTACTTTTTAGCTAAAATTTTGAATTAAGCCATTTAACCCGGTATGGGAAAACCATATCCCAAATCTACCCCTTAGTAAGTAAATGGGTCTAAGCTATCACCTTTAATAGATACAAACTTACCCGCTCAAGTTATTTGTTCTACAATGCTGCTGGAGGGTTTCCTTTGATAAGCATTGTTCTTTATGTGGAGCTGAGTGGTCCGAACTTGAATCAACCCATGTCCAGTTATGGTTCAGTTGAACACAAGCAATCACCATTTCTGTCAAACGGGCATCTGGAAGTCCGATGACTGCAATTGCAGATATCCCAGGATGTTTTAATATGACCGTCTCTACCTGCATTAGACATTTGACACACACTTCACCACAAACTCTACATGTTATGTCAAACTAAGTACTATTATGATTCAGCATTTGACTTTTTTACCACTCAAATCAACATTTGATTACTGACCTCTTCAGGATATATGTTTTCTCCTCCACTCTTGATACGCCCTTTCATGCGCCCAATAAGCCATAAGGTACCATTATCGTCTATCCGACCTATATCACCAGTTTCATGCCACCCTTCATATCCAGAATTTTCTTTCACTGGAACATGGTCCCAGTATCCAATCATTAGGTGAGGTCCCCTTGTTAATATCTGTCCAACATGAGATGAATCCTCAGTGCTGATCTTTAACTCAACATGTGGTGCGGGCTTTCCAACACAAACACCCTCTTGTTGGTTGACCAAAGCTGACTTTTTGTATGTGGTTGATTGCTTTGTAGGATCATTGAGGGTCATAAAAGTTAGAGACGAACTACCCTCCGTCATCCCTTTTATATAAGAAAAATCCGTAAAATAATCAGTTACAAAAAAAGGAATTCACTATACCTAGGACTGAAAGGGATAACAGATTTAAATATAAACCGACCATAAGCTGTGTAAAGACTGGCATTAGAGAAAATGTCGGTTGCATCTTTAACTAGTTTATCTGAAAGGCGGCCACCACCATTTAGAATCTTCGTCACCATGACTAACTCTTTCCGTGTATCTTTGGTCCTGAATATCTGATATAAGATCAATATAATACAATTTCACCTTCAATAGAGCTATACGTTTTTCATTGATCATACCTTATTAAAGAGATGATATCAGACATAATCGCCGGAACTGTTATAAATGAAGTCACATTATACTTTTCAATAGCTTCAAGAGCCGACTTAGCTTCGAATTTGAGCATCAAGACATGACATGCTCCTACCATAAGCATGGCTAAAGCCGAAGATAATCCACCGACATGACCTAATGGAGCAGTATGCAAATACACCTGTATTTAAAGATCAAGAGGCATGAATAAACTGATATCTAGCACATTAAGTTAAAGGGAAAAGAAAGTAAAATTGTACATCATCCTCACTGTAACCAATAGCAGCGATCTTGGCTAAAGACTGTACTACCAAAGCTGAATGGCTTAACATGACACCCTTTGGCTTCCCAGTAGTCCCTACAAACAGAATACAGTTGAAATCGGTCTGTTTTTGCAAGACATAAAGAAAAAACAATATCTAAAAAAGAGTTAACAGTACCTGAAGTGAAGCATACTATTGCTGTTCCGGTAGAATTTGAAGAATAGTTAAATGATTGGGGTCTTGGAGAAGGGCTTTTAAGCATATTTGTTGTAAATACTGTTAAAAAAGAAGTATCATATCATGCAAAGCGCTGTTAATATAATTATTATTTGAAGTTTTTTCTACGTTCAAGTGTTCAACTATGATTATTATTTTACTTACTGTTTTGTTCTTTAGAGCTATATATATCATCGGTGTGCATGAGAACATGCCATCTTAGAGAAGGGATAGAATGAGCTTGGAAATCTGAATGCCAGTTTTCGCTGTTTTCGTCAGTCACTAACATGATCGGTTTCACATCTTTCATTGCTAATAGAGCCTCCTCCAAGCTCTAACATGTAAATAGGTACTACAATTAGGTAAAAATATATTTAAAAGCTAAAAACAACTGATAGAGTCTAGCGTTTTTGGCATACCCATCGGTAGTTGAGGGTTGCAGCTATTGCTCCAACAAATGTGATGGCTAATAACCACTCCAAATATAGATCACTGAAACATTTATGAGTATATAAGCAACAATAAACTCCTGTAATAATCTAAGATTATTCATACCAACTTCGTGGATTTAATAGCAGCTTTGTGCTCAGTGCCCGCTTTGCGAGTTTATTTTAGCTTATTCAATAAATAAGCTTATAAGCTTAGGCTTATGAGTTTATAACTTAGGGGGTGGGGGTTGATAAACTCCTTTTGTGTGTCTTTTGGGATTATATAGGCTTAGAACCTAATCCAAACACTCAACATGAGCTTATACATCATAAGCCATAAACTGCTAGACAAACACCCCCTTAAAATGGAAAACCATTAACCAATATGATCAAGAATCCATTTACAGAAAATTTCAACTTTGCTAATCTCAAGGTAACTTTAGTTAAGCATATTAATTTTATTAATTCCAAATAGTCATTTTGCTCATTTGGTCCCATATAAAACTTACTATTAATAGTTTACTTTTCTTATAGCTACAATTTTTTCACATACCTATCTCGTAAATGTCCCCAACGCAAAACCTTTTGTTTAATGGGTAGACTCACATACCACTAGGTCAATTTCATGGTTATAAGTAACTTAGATTCACTCTTACGATCCCACATCGGCCAAGTAAGGGATTGGATGGTGGTTTATAAGTCTACGTGTCGCTTTGTCTTACAAGCTAGCTATTTGAGTGAAATCTACACTTGCACTTATGAATAGATACGAGCCTAGCATGGGATAGGTTCGTATCATTCACGCACATAGAAATTTTACATAAAAATATCTAAAAGAGTATGTGGCTTATAGGTTATACATACCCCTAAGAGCATAAGGTATGGTAACCAAATTCCAAGGTTAAGGTTTCACCATTTCGTGGTTAAAGCAAAGTTAACATACCGCCCCCCTTGGTGGAAGCCTCGTTAACGAGGGAGGTGAAGGGCTTAACCATGCGTTAAAGCTTTGAGGGAATAAAAAAATAAATAAAATAAAATAAAAAAATAAAAATCACTACACCCTCTCAAATTTTCACTTATGCCCCCTAAACAAAGGGGTGTTTTTATAAATTGTTGTTTGGTTATAATATCGTTATTTTTTTTTATTTATTTATTTATTTATTATTTTTTTTATTTTTTTAAAGGTGAAATGGTTAATCTGATGTGACGCTGACGGGGCAGTGGGTGAAACCTTAACCTGCGGTTACCTTACCTTATGCTCTAAATGATAATGTCATCCCTTCTTCTTTTTAATTTTTATTATAAAACTACATAAAATACGGAACAAAAAATATAAAGTTTGATAAGTCAAAAGTATTAAAAGACAGAAAACACGGCTGTTTATAGACCGGATTAAGAGGTACCTCTAACAACACACAAAGAGTATTGAATAATCTAATTGAGAAAATTACTAAATTAAGTCAAAAAAACACCCATGGTTCAAGACTTGGTCATTTTTTTAGTCTCTTCCTGTTTTAGTCATGCTCAACTGGCAAGTAAACATATGTCCCTTGCTCAACTGCTTAACTCCACCTAATTTTTGTACTTGCGAGGGACACATGTCACAAAAGGATGATGTCGAGCATGACCAAAATAGGAATATGATAAAAAAAAAATAAAAAATACCAAGTCTTGGACCAAAGGTTTTTATTTTTATTTTTTAGGCTTTAGTTGCAGTTAGAAAAATAGATAAGAAAAAACTATGAAGGGACCTGTTGAAAGCAGAGATAGCAACAACATCACCGGACTTCAAACCCAATTGGGTAAGCCCATGAGCTAAATCCAAGACTCCATCAACAAACTCTTGTCCGGTTTTCTTAACTCTCGTGCCTGAGATCATGACCGGAGAATGAGGTTGGAAAGTTGATATCCGGCTCAGGCACTGGCATATATGAGCTCCCATTTATATTGCTACAAAGATTCGAATGGGAAGGTGAGACTCAAGTGAGCGCCAAATAAATGATAGGATTGCATTATACCATACCAACGTTATCAAAACATAATCCACCTTTTTTGGACATATTTGTTTGTGGGCCAAGTGTGATAAGTTTTAATCTCAAACAAACTCTCTACCAAAAAGGGTTGTTTTTCATGATATAAGTTGCTGTTTGGTTTGTTTGCATGAATCACAATGAAAATAGGTTTTGGTATGAGATAGAATGACATGGATATGATTATATGTGTCATTCCGAATGTTATTGTTTGGATTCAAAATTATGAAATAGGTAAAAAATACTTTAAAATTTAAATGTGTGATTAAACTGAAATTAAAGTGAGACACACGGAAATAACTAGCAAAAAGAACCTTTTCACCCTTCTTTCATTCTATGCATATGAAACCTACATTCTAGTATAATTTAATTTCTAATAATTCAACCGAACACTATTAATCACTATCATTGTCATTCCAGGGAGTTAAAAACCTCAAACCAAACACTTCTTGGGGGTGCTTGGTGGGGGTTAAGGGGGGGGGGGGGGGGGGGGGGGGGGGAATGAGCAAGGTATTCAAAAGAGTCCACCTCACTCATTATTTTGTGCTTGGTTAGTGAGTGCAAAGGGATTGATTATCCCGTCGTGGGTAATCAACCATTATAGACTAAATTGGGGGTAAAAGATTGATTAACCACCTCACTCATTCCTTTGTATTCCATTTCCCTTTTCTTTTCATCACTTTGAACCAAGCGGGCCCTTAAATAGAAATAAGAACAGTTGTTTTCTTAAGTATCACTTAAAAGATTGAAAGAAAAGAAAAAAGACTTAAGAAAAATGTGATTTGATTGATTTTAAAGTAAAATATTTTCTCTAAAAATTGTGATAAAACTTTACTTTTCCTTCCTAAAAAACCTTGAGAAATGAGCGGTGCGAGACGATGAAAAAACATGTTTGCGATTCAATAGAATTTACATGGAATAACTTATTACATAAAAACTTATCTATTACATAAAAACCTACCAATTTATTCACGAGTCTTTTACTTTTTATTCATAACGTTTTATGAGAGAATCAAAATTACATAAAAGCCATCTTTTAACTACCCACCAGGCCACTTAAAAAAAAAAAAAAAAAAAAAAAAAAAAAAAAAAAAAAAAAAACTATCATTAAAAAAAGTACTAAAATACCCTTTAGTGATAGTTTTTTTTTTTTTTTTTTTTCCTTTTTTTTTTTTTTTTCATCATCATATCAACTAAACATGATTAGAATAGTAATAATCATCCATTACCTCCATTTATCCGATTACAAAGTTCAATCCATTTATTTGTTATATTATTCTGTCCTACCAAACCAACTTTTTAGTTTAGCTTTATGTTTCGTAAGCTCAATTTGTGCCAAAAATCAGAAAAGAATTTTCTTGAAAAGGTGGAACTAGAGGATGTTAGTTTACAGATTTTCGACTACTCTTTGTGAATTTACATGAACATTGTAGATGGAAATGCTATGTTTTAGGATTTAAGTCGCCATATATCATACATTCTTTTAGGTAATTTAGTTTATTACAATTAATCACAGTTTCATTCATTTTAGAAAGTTTTATGTTCATAGCTTATGTTCATGTACAATTTTGTTCCAAATGGGTTTCATATTTGAGCCCAACGTGCAACAGGCCCAGATCAGCCCATGTCCTAATCTTTTTCAACAAGTGGTTTAGAATAATGGCCCACTTATCTTATATGAAATTACAGATTTCATCCCTAGTTATTTAAAACTACACATATTATCCCTACTTTTACAACATTTCTCACAGCTCATCCTAGAGCAGACCGCCTTTAAAGGGTGGCATGCGGCTACCATCAGAACGTGTAAGTTCATATGCTAATGCACACATACATAAGACATGACAGAAATGGACCGGGAACCAAAGAAAACAATGAAACAAAACTAATATGTACTTCTCAGAATCCATGAAAAAGACTTTCAAAATTTATTTACCTTTATTTTCTATTTGCTATAAGAAATGAAAAAAAGTAAAGAACCTGTACATTAGCAATTATTCTAAAAAAATTAAAAAATCCTATAGTTTCAGTTTCTACCATATGCGCTGATCTAAGCTTTGCAAGTTCTGCTGCCGAGCTCTATCTCCAAAAAGTCAAAAGCTAAACATGGAAAATTTCAACTTCTTGGCTTCGTTATGGTCAACTTTGTTGCTCCAGTACTCCAAACACCTATGCTCCGGATCAAGATCCTCAATCGCCTGTTATAAATACCAAATTTAAATATTGAATTATAAATGAGATAATTACTATAAAATATTTTTTTGTAAATTTTTACTGTAATATTACCTGAACAACGGCGGGATTAGATAACCCACACATTTCAAGCCCGTCTATTACTCTCTTTATTGGCTCTAAGTCCAACTTGCAGTCGTTGACAATTTGTTGATTTACTCTCTGCAACACCAATTCCCAGCACTTATCTGCCGAGACATCCATAAAGCTCTCACTAGGATACTCTTCTAAGAAAATCTGAATTACAAGAAACCAACCGCGAAGTTAAGGAGCAGGTCTATCTTAAACTGAAAATAGTAACATAAGACATCAAAAGCTGTACCTTAAATATAGGACCAATGAGTCCAGCATCATGGATTTCCACTATGTAGCTGCTCACTACTGCAGGGTTCAAAAAACTCCAGAATTTCACTCGGCTTCGGTATCCCTTTGGAAATATCGCCTTCTTATTGCACCACAGTTTCCCAAAGGCTACAGATCCAATATCTAGAAGTTCAAAGAGTGTGTCATCATATCCTTTTCCTAAATGAGGTTCTTTTTTTGGTGCGCGTTTATGCAAAGAAACTAAATCATCCTCGAGAGAATTAACCAATAAGGTTAATTCGTCAAAGGTGTAGTGGAGATAGACAGAACGCTGGTCTGGTTCACAAGAACATAAATCATTTGCATGTTTTAGACATGTGAAGCGATCAGAAGAGCATTTGCACGTGGCTGCAGACATGTGTAGGTCATAGAAACACATAACGCATTCTTTCTCATTTGTTGCATCAAAATCTTCTTCCATCTTTTGAAACTGAAAACCGGTTTGAAGTTGCTCAATCCTCTTAAGCTCCATCCCAACTCTCGCCTGAAAATGTTACGTCAAAAAAAAGATCAGCCGATATGGGTCGGTTGCGGTTATTTTTTTGAAAAGAGATGGGTCAAACAGGCGAAAACTGGGCCAAAGTGTTTTCTTAATTGCATAAACCCTCCTAAATCATACTATTCAAAAATTTAATTAGTCGTTGAATAATATAGTTTTGTTATAGTAAAATCTATTACGAGTAATATCTGACTCAAAAATCATTTATACAACCAACAAATTTATAGGCAAAAGTATTTTGGGTCAATCTGACCCACCCGTCCCAAAATTACATCTTTTGCCCAACTTGTTTTCACCAGTTACCCAAACCCACCCGTTTTGTCACTTCTACATATAACGGTTGCATAAAGGCATTAGCAATCGATCTACCTTAACAGCATTGGTAAGTATTCCATCCTTCCCACAAACGCTTTTCCATCTTAAAGCTTCGGGATTTTCTTCATTAGAAGCCAAAAGTTTTCCAAGAGCTTTGACAGCTTCCCGAGCTGATGCTAGTAGCAACTTGTCATGAGATATAGATGTCTTGCGCCGTTGGTCACTGTAGAGCTCCACTGCACCTTGCCCATGTTGTAGCCAATCAACGGGTGCCACATTGACAGCCTCTGCACAGTTAAATCCACAATTGAACCCTGCATGGTATGCCCTTGGAAACGTAACGATAAACTCCCCAGAATGCTGAGCAGCACGATAAACTGGCACCCCTTCAGACTTCAGAACTTTAGGAGACAGCTGAGTAACCTGTCAAAACATGCGCAAATCAATAAAATAAAATGATAAATGACCCGTAAGACTTTTAGCTAAGGAATTCGGGCTTACAAGTTGATGAAGTAAATCTGGTTGTTCCTCGAATAAATCAGGTAAATACTTCCTCATTGCATCCTCTAAAGCAGTCGCATGGCTTCCCGGTACCCCATACCATATCTTCGGGTCACCCCAGTGCATATAGTTTACTGAGTAAAGATGATGATCTTCAACATGCTTTTTTTATTTCAAAAAAATAACCAACAAAAACGCAAGTCAGGGACCACACTCATAAGTCATAACTAAAAAAGTACGCAAATAGTAGTAGAAGTTTAAGCTTACCCAACAAAATGACGAGAAGCACATGCCAACATATAACCATGGGACTAATACTCCCGAGATATCACATCCTTCAAAAGATAACACGGACCCTGGTAGGCGCGAGAAGTTGTTCAGATTCCAACCCGAATTTACATATTTACTATTTAGTTCCTTATCTTCGGATGCGATTTTCGGGAACCCGCTCTCAAACACGCCAGTTTCTAAATCTGCTCCATAATAAACCTCAACCTCATCTGTTGGCTGTTCAATGATCCTCCAGTATTCACCTTCAATTTCTTCAATTGAGGGCTTCCAATCCTCTTTTTTCGGGTTCTCATCATTTATCCCAAAATAATGTTCCTTGAAATTTTTAGCAAAATCTTGAAACTCCTCAAATGTGAAGTCTGATCCAGACCGAAACCCGAATTTATCATCACTATCAGAAGAAGCATTCGAGTCTGAATTTGTTCTTCTTGCTCCAAATTTTTTAGACGTCTTCCTACGTTTTTTCCCTCGTTTTTTGTTCATTGGCTCCCTATTTTGTAGCAAATCAACTTGCTGAATTCTTGTAGAAAATTTAGCTTCTTGCCAAAATCTTTTTTCCTTTAAAGGGCAGGGCGGTTTCCATGAATTAGGAGGTACAATTCTGCATATACCATAAGGTTCTGCCATGGGTCGTATTTTTGATAGATAACCAAGTGTATCTTCAAACTCCTAAAAAAATATAAAAACCGGTTATTTTAACTTCCTAATAAAAAATGAAAATTATGATATAAAAATATAAACTTGTTACCTCAGCAGTCGGATAAAATATTGGAGCGTCCTCTACATCAGGCCTACATGCCTCTGATGGATCCCATCTAGCTGTTATCTGCATCAACTTATAATATTATATTAAACGTGATGTTATATTACTAATTCATATCTATATAATGTACATGACTTCATACCTTTTGATTTCGAGGGCTTCCAGGGGATTCAACGCTTTGATCATCTTTCGGGCTACTTTTAGGAGATCGCTCCTGCACAAAAAGTATGAACACGAAATATTGTAAAAATGAAGTCTTTTTTGCTATTGATGCTGACACGGGATTAAAGATTAAAGAAGACATTAAAGAAAATTAATAACCTTTTTTCGCTTTTCAGAAGAAACTTGCGGGGTGGAGTTCATATCAGAGAGTTGACATCGGGTTGAACTTCTGCATCTGAGGAGCCGTTTGACCTCAACAGGTTCACATTTACTAATAATATCTGTGTCGGCTTCTTCATTCATTATGGTTTCCATTGCATAACACTCGATCAGATTATTATGTCCCTATTATACAAAATGGGAGAACTTTAACATACTAAATAAACCAAGCAAAAACTTTTCTTTAGCTGTGGGTCAAAATGAGAAATCAATTATCTTTCAAATATAGCATGAAATCCATTAAAAGTTGCTTACAAGGCAACGAAATTAACTTTGATTATGCTAATATAGAGCGATAAATTATACCAAAGAAGACGAGCTACAGAGAAACAGATGCAAATCAGTAATGGTCGACTCTTTTCTCCTTTCTTCTATCTAAGTTCGTATAATAAGTTCAATGAATGAAAGGTATGAATAAATAGGGATTCTTCAAATAGGGCAGCGTGTTACGCGTGAAATGTAACCGTTACACATTTTGATTATTACTCGTATTAGGTTATATGACCGATTTACCCTTAAAAAAGTCATAAGTCCGCAAAAGCGGATATCGAATTCACAATTAAGGTATGCACTAGCATGGCAATAAAGCCATTTATTTATTTACACCGCAGAAACTTTCATGGTACCATGAACGTCACGTGGAGATGCTGACATAATTACGCATAATTGAAAAACACAGATTGAGGATCAAAATACTTCAAGTTTATGAACAATGACCATGGCGATAGTTTTTGTAACTGCAGGACTGATTCTGTCAATATCAAATTTGAGAATGTTTTCAAAATGAAAAGTGAATTTTACAGATGAATGCTGCGGTTACATGTTCACGGACCCCAGATTTGCAGAAAACATGTTGAGTTTAAACATACTGCAATTATGGGGGTGTTTGGATGCGCATTTTCAAATTGATAATTTGGACATGGTGGTAATCAGGTGCCCAAAGTTAACGTAGTCGGCTACTTTTACAATTATCTCAATAACTAGTTTTCTTACGCAACTCTTTGCCTACTTCCTCAAATTTAGTTATATCCTCACGAAACAATCCAAAAATTATACAGTATTATGATCATTTTAACTTTTAAGCACAAATCCAGCTACCCATATGACCCCACCCGATGTAGCATTGTAACTTAATCATGAACCCAATTGTAAGATAAGCAACGATAACAATTTAGTAAAATCTTATTAAATATCATACAAATCTTACATCATATTAAAAGGATATGAAACACACGTAACACAATCAAATTGATACCACCAGCCTATGGTCTCTAAAAACTCATTAAATATGTTCTTCGATTAGACAAGATCACAACAAGCTCACATTATTATTATATATAAAACAAATCATTTTAATAAAAATCTAAGGCAAATGAATTCATATCATCAATGATCATGCTTATATATCAAAAACGGCAAACACGAAAACATGTTTCATATATACATTGCAACAAATTTCCCCTCATTATAATGTACATATCCTACTAATAAAAAAAACATAAACTATAAGATCTAATCACAATCATTGCAACATATCAAATAAAAAACAATAGGAACATATACAGATCTACTTCTATAATGAGACAAAATTATAAATACTTCATATGTCAGATAAAAAAACAATTATCAAATTGTAAACATGTATATAATATAAAAAGAAAGATCCCTAACCTGATTAAAGCTTCAAAATTTGATCACATTACAAATCAAGAACCATATCCCACTTCTCAAAAATTGAAAATTTTATATGAACTGTAGAAAAAAATGTAAAAAACAAAAACAAAAACTTGAAAATTGAAAGATTCAACCTAACCAATACTAACAAAACACCAAATCAATGACTGAAAATAACCTATAAAGATAACAAAAAATTTTAAACCAAGAAAATAATATGAACCTTTTTTTTATTTACTATTTGAGAGACTATATATATATTATGCAATATCAAAAAATCATACTAAAAAAAAATTCCCATGAACCCTTAAATTTCGTGTGAAAAAAAGAATGGTTAAAAGAATATATTCCAAGATTTTAATAAGCGAATATTATTATGTTTGGTTCAAGTAAGCAAGAAACAAAATGCAATATAGGGTAATGAAAAAAAAAGAAAAAAAAGACATGAAGGGACATAAAGACTCACAAAGGATATGAGGTTGTTTGTGTTTTAACAGAAAGTTGTTGAAACCAAGAACACAATGAGTTTGATGAGTTTATATATCTGTGTGTCCTTTGTACTTTTTTTGTACCATCTTCTATTCTATTGTCATGTGTGTTTTAAACCGCCTTTAATTATATAATCTTTGACTTTTTTATTTTTATAAGAAAATGGTTATTTTATTAGTGAAAAATGTTGAAGGTGAGAATGACCATGTAATGTGTTTTCAAGCGGAAAACGAGTAGGACTAGGATTTCTTAGTATGGGTCAAACGAGTTTGTTTAACTTTGTCAAACACATCTTTGATACGGAGTATTTTTTTTACTTGCAGAATAAATAATGTTATAATAGGATTTGCAAGAGTTGAAAAGGGATGCATATCTCTTTACTTATAAAGAGTATAGAGAAAAGTCCAAAATACATCTCTGTAGTTTGGCATTTGCTCGCTTTACTTTTTTTTTACTCAAAAATCATCTATGTGGTATTAAAGTTTGCACAAAACCATCCTTCCGTTAGTAATATCAGCTAATGAGGACTAAGATGCAAATTATTTTTCGTTATCTCCTAACAAAAGTTAAAATATTTGCATCGTCAGTCCTCATTGAATTAAAATATTTGCATCGTTAGTCCTTATTGAGTTAAAATATTTGCATCGTTAGTACTCATTGAGTTAAAATATTTGCATCGTTAGTCCTCTTACGTTTTCGTCCGTTTTTATCCGTTTTCGTCCGTTTTCTCATGTTTTTATCAGTTTTCGTCCGTCTTTATACGTTTTCATCCATTTTTCTCATGTTTTTATCCGTTTCTTCCGTTTTTCTCACGTTTTTATGAGTTAAAATGTTTCTGAATCGATTTTAATTCACGATTTTGACCTGTTTCTGGTCTGAATCATCAAAAGTGTGAAACACAAAAGTTGTCTGAAATAATGTTTTACATCAAGAAACGCGAGATTTTAACCTGAAATTGCACCTCCACCACCACCACCACCTCCACCCATCACCACCAACCACCGCCTCCACCACCGCCGCTGCCGCCACCACCCATCGCTACCACCACCGCCGCCGCCTTTAATTATATAGTCTGTGTACTTTGTACTTTTTTTTGTACCATCTTCTATTCTATTGTCATGTGTTTTAATTAAACCACCTTTAATTATATAATCTTTGACTTTTTTTTTTTTTTTTTTTTTTTTTTTTTTATAAAAAATGGTTATTTTATTAGTGAAATGTTGAAGGTGAGAATGACGAGATAATGTGTTTTCAAGGGGAAAACGAGTAGGACTAGGATTTCTTGGTATGGGGTCAAACGAGTTTGTTTGTTTAACTTGTCAAACACATCTTTGATACGGAGTATTTTTTTTACTTGCAGAATAAATAATGTTGTAAAGAGGATTGCAAGAGTTGAAAAGGGATGCATATCTCTTTACTTATAAAGAGTATATGTATTTTTTTTTTTTTTTTTTAAATCTTGAATTTGAAAATTTTGAAATTTAACTTAATTTAGTTTGTCTAAATTAATTTTAAGTACTTTTTAATATATCTTATGTTTTATCAATTTTAAACTTGACAGCTTTTTAAAAACACACGCTATATTACTCCTTGCGTCTCAAAATAATTGTTCATATTTTTTTTTTGTATGTCTTAAAAAAATTATCCACTTTCCACTTTAAGTTAAAAAAAAATTTAGTGAAAAAATATTCTATTTGAGTTGTTGAAAATTGTAGTAGTCTCACTTTGATTAAACTGTGTGATTTTTGTCTTCTGATAATAATTTTGAGACGGAATGAGTAATATTTAAAACACATACGCTTTGTATTTCAAAAAATACACGCTTTGCATCAAGGGTCGAACCAGAATAACGATTTCTCAAATATAATTATTTGTTGCTATAAACCGTCGCTTTTGTGCGAATATTCGTCTAGTAGATCAAAAGTTCTTTACATATCAACAAATCAAATTCTTACATTTGATTTCACTTTCATTTAATAGCTCTAATTTAATATGATTTTTACACTTGATTGGCAGTTTTATCACAAAGATAAAAATATTCATAACTCATTTCATTCTCCATTAAAAAAAAAAAAAAAAAACCCAAAATTGATGGTTATAAGTTTAGTGAGCTTTTCTTATAAACAATTCAATTAAAATATATCATTATTTGAGGGGTTACTGTATAGTTTAAATGAAACTTAAATTTTCAAATTCTATATTAATTTTCTAATTTTTATTTTATAGTAGTGTTTTTTGTCTTTAAATTTTAAGACACCCCCCCCCCCCCCTCCCCCCTCACTTTTTTTTTTTTTTCCTATAATAAGAAGTCCTAAATCCTTTATACTGTAGTATAGATAGGGTTTTGATAATCACAAATACACATTATCAAAATTATTCATCAGATTGAGTAAAAAACATTCAATAAATGTTGATTTCATCAGCTTCATCAATGATCATAACTTTTCAAAATGAGAGACCAATTTTGGTTAATTAATGACCGATTAGTAGATATAGATGATAATCTTATTATGGAGGATGAAAATCAGCTTATTGATGATGATGAAAATTATGTTGTTGCTGTCGAAAATTGGGTTATAGATGAAGAAAATCAGGTTATTGCTGATACAGATGTTGGATCTTAAAGAATATGTAGTTGATGTTACAGATACAATCATAGGTGATTATGTTTGGATGACAAAATCACATGTGATTATATTGAAAATCACATGTGATTACAATAATAATCACGTGTGATTCTAGTTGAAAGTATTATAGATGAGTTGAAAGTATGATGAGGTGTTAGGTGAGTCACGCGAAAAGACAATATTGCTCTTTTGTCAATAACTAATTTAATATAAATACTTTTAAATTAAAATATAGTTTTAATATACACTCTTGAATCATATAGATTGAATGGTGGGATTTAGGGTGCGTTTGGTTTAAAGATACGTTTGGTTTAAAGATACGATTCAAAATGAGTATTTATTTAAAAGAAAATGAAGAAAGAGAAAATAATTAATTATTTTAGATGGCTTTAAAAAAAATTAATTGTTTTAGATAATATTTGTTTTAAGATTTAGAATATCTTTTGAAATTAAATTATTTATTTTAAAATATAAAATAAATATACAACTGTGCGTTGAGAGTCGAGACCCACTAGAACAGAATAGGAAAAAAAATGCATTATGCATAAGTTACTAACAAAAGACACTCTCCTTACCTAGCTAGTGTGAGGCTAAAGGTATCAACTATCAGCACACCTTTTTATTTTATTTTGATGAGGCCTTTGTCAACCAAACATCAATATACAAGATTCATTTCATTTTTTTTTTTCACACCCCTCAAACAAATGGACTCTTAATCATTTGATCTCTAAAGAATTGAGTAAGTTTTTAATGAATTTTTCTCTAGAAGAGTTTATACATGTAAAATGACATATAGGATATGTTTGGCAAAAGTAGCTGTAAGCAGTAGTATTAAGCAGTAGCAGTGAGCAGTAGCTGTGAGCTGTGAACATTAGCCAAAAAAGCTCACAGCTTCATAAAGAAGCATTGGGAAAATGAGCTTTCCTAAAAAATAGCAAAGCCCACAGCTCTCATGCCAAACAAACATCAAAAATAAAAAAGCTCATTCCCACCGCTCATTACCCCAAAAAGCTCCAAAAAAGCTCCACGCCAAACATAGCCATAATTTTTTTTAATGTATAAAAGGAAAAAAGAAGACATCAATCTCTTAGAACATGTAACTTGAATGTTACAAGAGCATACGGTAAGATAACTCACCAAGGTGAGTTATAGCTTAACGCACCAAGTTACCATACCGTCCCCTCAAGTTAAAGTTGAGTTAACACACCAAGTTAATTCCTTAACGCAACGTTAAGGGTGTTGCTTTTTGGTGAGTTATGCGATAACTCAGAAAGTTATTATACCGCCCTGTGAGTTATGGGATAACTCAGTGTTTTTTTGTTAAAAAGAAGAAAAAAAGTGGGGCAAAAAATGTTGAGTTAAGGTGAGTTATTATAGCGGGTGTTTTTTTTTTTTTTTTTTTTTTTTTTTTTTTTTTTTTTTTTTGTGAATTAAGTGAAAAGGTTAAAGGTGATGTGACGCTAACGTGGCAGTGCGTTAAAAGATAACTCGGGGTCAACTTACCATATGCTCTAAGAAATTAAAGTCATGTCGATTTTGGAATATCAATTTGGAATGAGGAAATACGAGAAATGAAAATAAGGGTGATAAATAATGTTTGTTATTATATAGATATTGAGAATGAACCTCACAAGATAAAAGGTCTATCCAAACCTATCTATATTGACGCGTTTAGAAAATGAGTTATTGTTTCTCTCCCATTTCCATTCCATTAGTCGTTCATGTCTACAAAACAAATGCACCTTGCATTCTTATATTTTTGACAAAGCGTAAATAGATTTGAGTTTAAAGACTCTCATTGATATTGGACGGTCGTCATCCGGTAACCATAACCTGCAAGCTCTTTTCATGAATTCGCTCTGATTCTCTGCATCATCTTTCACGTAACACGCCCTTACCACCGAATTATTCGCCCTTTTTTATCTTTATTACTACTTGAATTCACAATCTGAACAGTACTAACCGATCAAAAATGCCTAAATCGACAAGATATATTTAAACATTGTATATATTGTTGGAATTTATATATCAAGTTAATCAATTAACTACCAGTACGCAACGGATATTAGATCTAGTTAAGTAATTATGATTAACACATAAATAATAAACAAATTAAAGGAAAAGAGAAAACATGAAAATTAAATAGAAAACTAACCTTCGTAGTCACCCGCAAAATAAAACAAATAAGTGATTAAAACAATCACCTCTACGAGTGCTCACACAAACACGTCAAACAAATACGCCCGGAGTGCTAGCGTGTACCACGTAAACCCAAACAACAAGTGTTAATGCTCAAAACCGGATCAAAACCAAAACAGCCCAAACCTTGTTCTGACCGATATCTACCAATGCTTGCTTCACGTAATACTAATTCGAATACTAAAATAAGTATTACGTTCGAATGAGTATTAAGAATAGACAACAAAAACTAAACAAAGAAGATTAATTCTTGCTATAAGGCTTGATATGTTTGACAAAGTCAAACCAATCAATCTTGCTATGTATCTATGATTGGCTGGACAAGGAAATAGAAGCGAATTCAATATGCAGGGTGTAATTGTTGTTTTCTTATGTCGTGCATATGAGCAGGTTATGAGGGAGTATATATAGCCTCTTAACCCTACTCTTGATAAGGTTTAAACAAAGCATGATAAGTGTTAAACTCTACCATCTTTGAGCCTTATCACAACTCTTCAACAATCCTTATCACTTTGAAATGAACCTAGACAGATTTTGCTTTCCAGAATCTTCTGAAATCAGGCCATAAGATTAGGACAAGCAAGGGATCTTGTCTAGTTCATTTTGTGTCCAAACCGGGTCATTTTGAGCTTTACGTGAAATATACAACGTATTCTAATGTTTAATGTGTGTGCCCCAAATAGGCTCACATTTGGGGCACACACACCTTTAGCCGTATCGTGCTAGTCCAAATCTCACATTCCAACAGCTCCCACTTGGGAGTTGGAGTAGCAGATAGCACAAATACCAACGACGGAAACGTCTAGCAACGCTCTCACTCGCTATTAAACTAAAGGTGTCTGAGATATAGTTTCATAAATCATTCTCAGTAGCATGGTCATTTATGTCTTGCTTTTATCATCCTTTGTTATAGATACCGTTAAACCATGGATATGGATCTTAAGTCATTCCATATAGTTTAACCAGTTAGATTCTCGTTATAGAATTTAATTAGATATACCAAATGTAATCAAGAATCATCTTGCATTACCCTTTGGGTTCGGTCGAACAATTATCTGATTAATTCTGGAGAGGGCCCATGGTATCTTTCTGCGCATATCAAGTGGAGTAACAAATCATTTGTTGATTACAAGTGTTGTGGATGCTGCTTCACATCACTCCGAAAAATAGCTTTTATAACTACCTTATTCAGGACAACGTTTGGCATATAATTCCAAAAGTGATATCCACACATAACAGAACTTGCTTGTATCTCAAGTCTAAGGATGACTTAACAAACCATTTCAACATTATACTCATGACAAGGATCCAAAAGTAAATGTTTGAAAGTTGGGGTATCCAATATGCATCCCTGGTGAATACATATGAGTTTGGCGGGAACAATCCACATTCTCATAGAGTATAACCAACACTCACATTTGCCTTGCATAACAATATTCCCATATTGTTAACCGGCAATGGACATATGTAGAATGATAAATCATTTCATGGATTAAACATGCAAATATAGAATAACATGTTATATGAATAAAATAACAAATACCTCGTATCTTTATTTATCAGAAAATAAAACTGTCTTACAATTCCAACTTATCCAAATACTAATTACACACAGATTTACATGAGACTACTAGCTGGTATCAAACCAATATCCCTAGTCAATTTAGAATGCTTAGGATATGCTAAAGCCTTCGTAAATGGATCAGCTAGATTGTCATCTGTGTGAACTTTTGATATCTTCACGTCACCCATCTCAATGGTCTCTCGAAGATAATGAACTTTTGCGCGGTAATGTCTAGCACCCTTGGTGATTCGACTTTCATTAGCTATAGTAATGGCTCCAGTATTATCACAATACATATTTATGGGTTCTTCAATTGTGGGAACAATGCCAAGCCCAGAAATGAATTTCCGAATCCATACAGCCTCTTTAGATGCATCACAAGCAGCTATATACTCAGCTTCTGTAGATGAAGTTGCATAAATACTTTGCTTTGTGCTTTTCCAGTCAACAGCACCTCCATTTAAAACGAATACATATCCAATCTGAGATTTGAGGTCATCAGCATCTGCCAGATATCCAGCATCAGTGTAGCAAGAAACCCTGAGATCTCGTTTCATATCACCTCCATAAACCAGAAACATATCCTTAGTATTGCGTAAATACTTAAGAATATTCTTAACAGCAGTCTAGTGAAATTCACCTGGATTCTGTTGAAATCGGCTTGTTATGTTCTGAGCGAACGCAACATCAGGACGAGTACATCTCACAGCATACATAATTGATCCTACAGCCGAGGCGTAGGGAACTCTTTGCATGCGCTCTTTATCAGCAGGTGTCTCAGCACCTTGTGATTTACTCAATTTAAGCTTTTCTTGCATTGGGATAGTTCCTCGTTTGGAATTTTCCATAAAATATTTCTTCAATATTTTCTCAATGTAAGAAGTTTGACATAAACCAATTAACCGTCTTGATCTATCTCTATAGATCTTGATTCCAAGAATATATGCAGCTTCTCCTAGATCTTTCATGGCAAAACATCTTCCAAGATAGGATTTTACATCTTGTAACGCTGGAATATTGTTTCCCATGAGTAATATGTCATCAACATATAGAATTAGGAAAGTGACATAACTCCTACTAGCTTTCTGATATACACATGGCTCATCTTGATTCTGAGTAAAACCAAATTTCTTAATCTTATCATCAAAACGTTTATTCCATTGCCTAGATGCTTGCTTAAGTCCATAATGGAACGCTTGAGCTTGCATACTCGGTTAGGATATTTTGGATTAACAAAACCTTCAGGTTGCCCCATATAGAATTCTTCGTAAAGATGTCCATTGAGGAAGGCGGTTTTGACATCCATTTGCCAAATCTCATAGTCATAGAACGTAACTATGGTTATAAGAATCCTTATAGCTCTAATGTCTGCAACAGGAGAAAAGGTCTCTTCATAATCAATCCCGTAGGTTTGAGTGAAGCCCTTTGCTACAAGACGAGCTTTAAAGGTGTGTACTGCACCATCCATGTCAGTCTTCTTTTTGAAGAGCCATTTGCTACCAACAGTTTTACAGTTAGGAGGAAGCTCAACTAATTCCCAGACTTCGTTGTCTTTCATGGATTGTATTTCCACATTCATCGCACCAAGCCATTTCTTGGATTCAGGATCCAATAATGTAGCTTTATAGGTTTTGGGTTCACCAAGATCCCCCAACTCATGCTCCTCAGCATTGATGTATAAGCACATTCGATCTGGGGCACGACGTGTCCTAGCGGATTTACGAATGGGATTGATATCACTTTGAGGTTCATCAATTTCTTGATCATCCTCACCATGACCTAAGCTAGTGTCTACAGAAGGATTTGTATCTTCTTCTTGAAAAATTTCAAGATCTTCTAGACTCGCACTTGCTTCTTGATCCATAAGATTACTCTCAAAGAACTCAGCATTCCGAGCAACAAATATTTTGTTCTCGGATGGTAGATAGAAAGAATATCCCATTGTTTCCTTTGGGTATCCTATGAAGATACACTTAATAGATCTGGGTTCTAGTTTGTCAGGTTTGGTAAGTGTATCACGCTTAACAAGTGCCTCACAACCCCAGACTTTTAAGTTTTAAGTAAGACAACTTAGGGGCTTTGCCATGCCATACCTCGTATGGTGTCTTATCAACCTTCTTAGTTGGAACCATGTTGAGAATGCGTGCAGCAGACTCAAGGGCATAATCCCAAAAGGACTTTGGAAGAGTAGTTTGACTCATCATGGAGCGAACCATGTCTTGCAGTGTTCGATTTCTCCTCTCAGACACACCATTATGTTGTGGAGTGCAAGGAGGAATGTGTTGGGCAATAATCCCATGCTCCTTAAGATGATCCAAAAACTCTTGACTCATATATTCACCTCCACGATCAGAACGTAGTGACTTAATGGTCTTCCCGATTTGGTTTTCTACTTCCATTTGAAACACTTTAAATGTTTCAAACACTTCATGTTTATGTTTCAGCAGGTAAACATAACCATACCGACTATAGTCATCAGTAAAAGTGACGAAGTAACTTGCTCCTTGTGTAACACCCCGCTTTACGCAGACCACGATATTGTCCGCTTTGCCCGCAGGCTCACGGCTTTGTTTTTGTGGCCTCATTTGAAGACTTCCCGGCAGGTCACCCAAGCCAGTACTACTCTCACATGAGCACGCTTAACTGCCAGTTCCTAAGAACCCCACTCGCAGTAGACCACAAAACGCGTTGTGTCATTGTAAGGCGAATGTTATCTTATGAGCCCAGCATCTCTCCAGTCCACAGCCGATGTGGGATTTGCCTAGGGTGTTACACCTTGTCTTGACATAATTCTAAATGGGCCACATACATCGGTGTGTATTAGTCCAAGTAGATCCTTAGCCCTTTCCACTTGATGTGAATAGGGTTTTCTTGCCATCTTACCAGACATGCATGAAACACACTTTTCAAATGACTTAATGTCAGTTGAGTTGAGAAGTCCATCATGTTGCAACTTCTCCATGCGTTTCTTGCTAATGTGTCCAAGACGACAATGCCACAAGAGAGTAGAGTCCAACTCTAGCTTGGCTCTTTTATTGCTAACAACATACATATAACTATCATTTGTTTTAGAACAAGACATATCAATTTCATAAATACCATCCCTTAGGATAGCACTAAAGTAAACAACATTATTCCTAGAAACTGAAATTGTATTATTCGATTCAAAGTGGTTAATAAAACCATCGTCAAATAAAAGAGAATCTGAAATAATTCCTCTAGTAATAGAGGGATGATTGGGGCTATACCCAATACTCCGGTGATAGTATAGTGTTTCCCTGGGTCGTTAAAGTCCCAGCGAGATTGAAATGGTGTTATTTGAAATCGTTTATGAGTGAGTGGCACTGAGGACAGTAGCCTAGATGATATGGAATTGATTTTGCTACTGTTATTTTGGTATTTGTACACAGATATAATATTCACAGAAATCAGATATACAGGTATATGCACAAATTTACAATTAAGATCACGTAACAGATAGGAAAAGTGGGATTTGGTAAATTACAAACTACAGGGGGTGCTTTTGAAAACTTTATAATTAAAAAGAAATTTGAAAATGAAAATAAAATTATAAAAATGATTATTCTAATATTTAAATATTATTTAATTAAATAAACTAATTAAAATCTAATTTAAATTAACTAATAATTATAGGGATTACAAATTAAACTAAAAACTTGCAAAAACAATTTCTAAACTTAAAATAGAACCTGAAGAAAGTACAAAAAATAAAAAAAAATATTTTTGTCTTTTTATGGATTTTTTATTAATTAAAAACTTTTTAACTTAATTAAACTAATTAAATTACTTTAAATTATAATTAATACTAAATTAACTTAGAAAATTATGAGAAAATTTATAAAATTATTTAACCATCACAGGAATACTAAAAAATTATAAAAACTTCTAAAAATTATGTTTAAGGCTAATCCACTAATTAATTACCTTTTAATTAACTTAAATCTAATTTAAATAATTAAAATAAGAAAAATGGAAAATGTACAGTAGAAACTAAAAATATATTTTCTAAAAGTATATTATATTATATAAGAGCTAGGAAAAATATAAAAACTAGGTTTTGCTTTATAAAAACTAAATATGCTATTTAATACTTAATATTAATTAATAATTGAGAAAACTGATATTAAATCTAATAAATACTAAATGACAAAATAAAAATCTATAAAAATTGCTGAAATTACTTTAATATAAAAGGTAATTAATAAAAATATAAAAAAGTTAAGTACTTAATAAAAATCTAAAAATGAAAATTAAAATTTAAATTACATTAAATAGAAACTATCACTTATTTTTAAATTGGATTTTCTTGATTTTTCTTATACAAAACTAACTTATAACTAAAAACAAACAAATTTAATGAAAGCAACTTTTTTACAACTTGAAAATAAGCTAAGAATAAGCTAAAAAGGTTACACAGTTGACTTTATTTGACTTTTAAGAGAAATAAGCCTTGGTGGGGTCTACAAGGGTAAAACTTAGTTCCAATAAGTTACTTGGACTTATGTGAGCTAGAAACAATAAAAAGATCCCACAGAATAAGCTAATAAGCTCAAAATAAGCAATTTCCAAGCCAAAGGCTACTCAGATTTGGGACAAAGAAAAGAACTTGAATCAGGTGGGGTCCACAAGGCCTAGGGTCAAACTATTGGTCAAAATTAAGATCCTACCAGGGGGGGGGTTGGGAGAACCCAAAACCTAGGTGTGGGACCCAATGTGGTGGCCACAAAACCACCACCAAAGTGGGGTGGTGACTGAGAACTGCTGATGCAGGGCAAACAGCAAGCCTGCAGCCCTCTTTGGAGGGTTGTGGGGCCCAGCACAAAATTCACAAAAACGAAGGAGAGCAAGGATCTTAAAGATGAGCTGAGGAACTATCTATGGAAACAAGTTTCAAGCTTTCAATCAAAGCACAAATTTCAATAAAATTACTTGAACTTTGAGAAAAATCTGAAATCAAGCAAATTGACTTTTTCTAAAACTTGAACTTTTGACTTTTCTGAGTTTTGATTTGATCCTACAGGCTAATTAAGATGTAACAAGCTGTAATAAAGTGAAACTAGACTAAATACTATACTCATAAGCTAAGGTAAGGGTTTAAGTGTCTCAAATCCCTCACAGTTAACTGTGAGGGAGATCCAAATGGCTTGTTGACTTTACACTGTAAGAGAACTGGATTTTATGGTTTTGTTATCTGATATTAACCTATTGTGACATATTAAAACCAAATTCCAACACAGAAACACACAAGACCTTAGTTAAACAAGCAGAACCAAACACCCTTTAAAAACATTGATTTTATGATTTTCAAGGCCACAGACTAAGTTAGACCATGGAACTGATTCCAATGGCTATACTATGATAAGATAAGCTGATATGAGCATATTAACATTAATAATAACAACAATACACCATTAATTACTATTATGCTAAATTGACAGTCAAATGCAAACAATGAGCAACAAAAAGATCTAATAAGCTAGTAAGTTCACAATGGCAACTAATCAACTCTTAAATACTAAATAAGCAGTAATCATCAAAGATAAGCATATAACAAGCACTTGTACAGTAAATACCAAAAATCACAAATGTAGCTTACAATTGATTCCAAGCTGAGAACAAGGATACCAAGGTCTGTAAATCACACCTAGAGCCTTCCACAAGGCCACTAAACCCAGAGCATTCTACAACTCTCTTGCTCCAAGCTTCTTCCACCATGAAACATTGATTTTTGACTTTCCATTGATTTTTCTAATATTTTTATGACTTTTATGGAATTTAATCTAAACTGAATTTTAAGCTTAATGACTTATTAGAAACTTGAAAGTCAGCTTACAGGAACTTAAATAAAACCAGTTTAACAATATTTAACAAGTTTTAAGAGAATTTGTCAAGTTACCTTAAAACTGCCAACACTGAATTTACTGAATAAAAATTGAGATTAAGAGTAGAAAAGGTTCAATTAACACTATTAAAACAGATTACAACAAGTTCTAGCTGAAAATTACAACTGAATTAAAAATTACATTACCTACGTCTAGGTTACACTAAAGCTACACTAATACTCCTCCTCCATTGCTTCTTCTTGCTTTATAGGACTTCCAATGTATTAGTGGGACCCATAGGGTCAAATCCCACCACTTTGATTGACTTTTGGATCACCTATTGTGACATTTCTAAAATTTCATGTCATTTATTTTAATAGTTATTATTCAACTATCTATATATATTTTTTTTATAATTAACTTCATCAGAAGTTATCCGTGTACATCCAATTCATTCAACCACAACTATACTATGTCCACTCAACACTTTTTATGCTTTATTCTTTTCATACAATCCTATTTTAAAAGTCATAATTAACTTTTTCCAATTTTACATAAACCTTGCACCTTCTACGTTTTACGTGATTTAAATTTTACGTTTTATGATTTTAACAACGTGAACCAACCTTAGACTATGATAATTTTACATATTTTATGCATTTAAACTAATTTTCATATTTACAAGTGAGTTTTATACTTGTCGTTTCATTTTTATAGCTTACGCCACTTTTATCAAGAACAGGTGTCACCAAACGTGTTTTCGACTCACGGTTTCATTTTTAACGACGTTTAAACACTCCGATAAACCCAAGGCTCTCATGAAATATTAAACTTATCCATTTTAACACTTCATAACAATTTCAAAATATTTTTATAACACTTTTCTAAAATTCACGTTTTCAGGTCATCCGGTTCTGCGTAATTCGCGTTTTTAAGACCGTACGCTTGATTTATACTCCACGAACACACTAATACTCCAAATATTAATCTAATGTTCATAAAATTTGATCTTTATCTTTGTTTTTCAAGCCTTGTTCATTCATCACTCTTCACCTTTCTAATTTACCACTTAAAACCCCTAAATACTACATATTACCTTATATAATTCACTCCAACACTTATATATACATTATATAAAAGATTTTTGAAAATAAAATGAATATAACCTTCCCATACCAACCCCATGGCCGGCCTCCCTCATTAAGACCCACTCCAACACTTTATTTTGTTTTCATTTTCAAGAAAATACATAATTCTCTCTCTCTCACATGCAAATCTAGCAAAAATCATCCATCTCCTCTCCTCCCTTGTTCTTGCTACCACGAATCACCACCATAACACCCTCATCTCTGTGATTTTTCATCATCAAAATATTCACCACAACATCCTCTTGAAGGTGCTCACAAAAGATGGTGATTTGAATCAAAGATTAGTGGTTTTATTGGTGTTTCTTGGTGTTTTCTTGAAGTTTTCCTCAAGATTGATTAGAGTTTATTCATCCAGACCCTAATCACATTTTTAAGGCTAGAAGAGAAGGGTTTCACTAGTCTTGGTGTCATTTGGGTTGAGTTCATTCAAGCCTTAGATAGGTTCCATTGATTTTCTTCATTTCTAGTAAGCTAATCTCATCATACTCTTTGATTTTTGTACCATGCAAATGGGTTTTTATTTTTCAATGATATATTGGTTTCTCTACTGTAAATAAAATTTTTATTGAATTTACATATCATACTTGATTCATTAGGACCATAGGTTAAGAGTGATTGTGTTTTGGATAAGTTATGTTTAGGTTAGGATTGATTTGTGATTGTTGAAATTATAGGCTGTGATTATTGAATGTTTCTAGAATGGAAAGTGGCTTTATAAAATGAGTAAAAATTATACAGACCTAGGTATATGTCTCAGGGTCATTTGTCAAAAAGGCTCACCTTTAGAAGTGTTAGGATGATTAAACTATGAATTTTATGGTAAAAAGGGTCAGATTATGTATGCTGTTGGAATTCGGGGCAAAAATCAAGTTTTATTCCATAAATTTTTGAAAACCAAATATGCTACCTGTACTAGACAAATAGAGGTATCACCTCCAATTGGCCTCACCTTCATAGCACCTGTAGATTTCAAATGACGGCCGATACGGTAAGCCGTAAATTTCAGTCGCACTTTTCTTTAGGACAGGTCTGTAATGAAAATTTATAAAAAGTGTTTAGACCTGCAAATTTTTGAGTAAAATTATTTTTACAGTACACTAGGGACTTATAGGAAACTAAGGATATAAATAACTTAAAATTTTGACTTACGGTTTGAAAGTAGTGATTTTTGGAAGTTGGGGAAAGTTTTCAGCCACTAATAAAACTAGGGAAATGTGATGGGTAAACAACTCGGGAACTTACTATTTTTGGA
Organism: Artemisia argyi; assembly: GCA_030686995.1. Taxonomy (NCBI): domain Eukaryota; kingdom Viridiplantae; phylum Streptophyta; class Magnoliopsida; order Asterales; family Asteraceae; genus Artemisia; species Artemisia argyi. The sequence continues at coordinate 191,391,676 of CM060679.1, read as the reverse complement.
AACCTTGAACATATGACTTGTGAAAACCCTTAGTATAATGCCTTGGCTGTATGAATCAAGTATAACAATGTACATTCCATCTCTTATTCAATTAGCATTCACTTAGAGACGTTTCTTGTTATAGGTCATTTCTAGTTTCGCTTCGGTTCTTCGGTTGTCTTTATTCGTGCTATTTCACTCCACTACTTAAGGTGAGTTTATAGCCTCGCCTTTACTTACTTAAATGTTTTATAAACCTCGCGAGGGGGATACATGCTAGTTTTTACAAACTGAATACAAGTAGTTTTTGGTATGCTGGACCCGATTATATGATTATAGATATTGAATGCTTTTTGCCAATTAAGTCCCCTCATGAACCGTTAATTACTCGAGTAGTAAACGCTAGTATTATGGATATGCATATTAGGCTTGGCGGGCTTGTTCGGGATACGGACACATAATAGTTAGAATTGTGGTAAATGGCAAATTTTTACCTTCTCCGGGGCATTATTAAATTACGTTAAGGTTCGGTTGCATGAACTCAATACTATAATCTGATTTCCCGACATGTATTTGTTATATGTCTTTTATAATGAATTATACTTGTATTCAACTAATTCCATATTAAACTCTATGAATTCACTCAACTTTATGTTGACTTTTTAACATGTATTTTCTCAGGTTTTATTTGCTAGCTGAGCATTGGGAGCAATCGGAGTCGTGTGGATATCAAATATTGGAAGACTTGTTTTCTACACATTCGATAATTTTTGTTATCTTTAAAATACATATATGTGTCATGTTTTAATTCTTGTAACTTAAGTTTTAAAAAGAAATTGTTGGGTCCTTTGTACTCTGATTTATCAAATCGAATGTGACATTTTATCAAACGTCTCTTTTGAGGTCGTTTTATGTAAATTGTGTGTATGAACTATGAAGTGACACCCAAATTGGTATTCCACTGCGTTGTAAATTTTGGGGGTGTCACACCTATGCCCTCTCTCCATTTTTTGGCGGGAAAGGATTTTATTTGCAATTTGGCTCTGTAACAGACCCTACGGGGTGGGTGGGATGTGATTGGTTCTTGGGGAAGTGTGATATGGAGGGATAAGGGTGGTGGTGGCAGAGTGCAAGTGGTGCAAGGGGGGGGGGGGGGAAATATCAGGGGTGGTTTGGCAGGGATGAGTGGTGGTTTTGGTGGGAAGGTGGGTTTGACCCAGCCTTTGAACCTGGGGATTTAAATAAAAACGGGGTGGGCTTGTTGGAGTTTTGGGCTTGGGAGTGAAAGATTGGGAGTGTGGGCTGGATAATGGGTGGGCAGGTTTAGGAATTGGACTAAACAAACAACAAAAGTCCATTTTTTTGTCTAGTATTAAAACACAAGGACCATTCATGTAATTTGGTGAAAGTGAGGGACCTGGTTTGTAACTTCTTCAAATTTATTTATAAGGATCATATTTGTCAATGTTGAATAACCCAAGGACCCAAGATGTTAAATTCCAATCTTTTAAATGCCAGGGACCTTTTCTGCCAAATCTTCAAATTCCAGGGACCAAACATGTAATTTCACCAAAATTTCCCACCAAGGACCATTCCTGCTATAAAATATTAGTATAAGGACAAAATTTGTTTTTCTTAAAGTTTTAATATCCCAGGGACCATTTTTGATAATTTTCCAAACTTCAGGGACTAAACTTGACATTTTGTGAAACTTTGCACCAAAGGACTAATTGTGTAACTTTTTGATTTATAAGGACCTTTGGTGACTTTTTCAAGTTTTTAGAACAACCAGGGACTAGATTTGGCAATTTTTGAAAGTTGAGGGACTGAAACTGCCAATTTTGCAAACTTTGTGCGTTTTTCAACTGTTTTTGATATTTTTGCATTTGAAACATGTAAAACACTTTCCTGGGATATTTTCACTATTTTGATTCAATATTGAGTGTTTTTAGATATTTTGGCAGCTAAGAAAAAGTAAAAATGATGAGTATTTACACACTCATCAAGGGTATCAAAATGACAATTGTTCGAAACAACTACTAATCCACTTGGGAGACATAAATGATAATTTCCAATAGCTTCAACTCCTGCCCGTTGACCATTGCCCACGTACAGACTTAAAGCTCCTGGCTTCAGCTTCTTACTTCCCCTGAGACCCTGAATAGTATTACAGATGTAAGTACCACAACCCGTGTCATAAATCCAAGATCTACTAGGAAAAGTATAGATTTCTATGGTGAAAATACCTGAAGTGCTAGCTCCTGGAGATAGCTTCTTCTTTTCAGCAACTTGGCGAGATACACGGGACAATTCCTTCTCCAATGACCTATTTCACCACATTGGTGACAGGTCGCGTCCTTTGCAGGGCTATCCTTCTTGGGTGGTGGAGGTTTCTTGGGCTTGGAGGCATAAGATGGTTTATGCTCAGGAGCATAAGCCAACTTATACTTTCCATTCCCTTGATTCCCCTTAGCAGCCTTGAACGGTTTTTTACCTTGGTTTTTCTTGACCTTTCCTGCACGTATAGCATGAAGTGCAGGTGCAACATCTTTCTTGGGTAGCGTCTGCTCATGTTGTTTAAGCATAGCATGTAATTCATTCACAGTCTTCCCCATGCTGTGCATATTATAGTTCTGCACAAAGCTGTCATACTCCCTAGAGAGTCCAATTAAGATTAGACTTACTCCAAGGTTCAAAGTGACGGGATGACCGAGACGCTCCAAGTTGTAAATGTAGCTCTTCATCTTTAGAACATATGAGCTTACAGACTGACCTTCTTCTTGCTTGCACGAGTGAAATTCCCTCGCGGTTTGCAGAAGTTCTTGTTCTGCCTGTTGAGCAAACATGCTTTTCAACTCCTGTAACATGTCATATGCACCAAGATGGGTTAGATTTCATTGGATTTCTAAGTCCATGGTCATAAGCATGAAAGCAGCAATGTCCTTTGACCCCTTGACCCAAGCAGTGTGAGCTGCAAGAGCCTCGGGAAGGACTGGGTGTCCAGGAGTTGCAACAGGTGCAGTAGGAATATGATGCTCCAAGTAATTTTCTTTATCTTCAGCTGACAGTATAATGCGAAGCTGGCGATACCAGTCAATGAAGTTAGGTCCAGTGAGTTTTTGTTTCTCAAAGAAACTCCTGAGTACCGAATTGTTTCCGACTGAGGTAGTCATCTACAATATAAGAAAAGTTCAAATAATTAGTATTTTCGATAATTAAATTCTTAATAGAATTAACTACCCAATTAATTACTAATTAAGACTAAGATCCAACTTGACCTCCCACTTATTATCAAAGGTCTGACCAATGTGTAAACAAATGGGGCAAGAGGTAAGCGACAAGCGTTAATTGCATAAAATACAACTCTTAGACTTATGAGACTGATCAGGACATTAGTAGACAAGTACTAATGTCATGAGCATGTTTAGTCTCATCTTATGCCTCGGGTCCAAGGTCTGACCAAGCATACTCGAAATAAGTCGACCAAACAAGAACGTGAAAATATAACCAAAGGTCTGACCAATGAGCAATATTTGCCATGGATTTGGAATGGCCCTAAGGTTTGACCAAAGAGGTCAAGCCAAAAGCACGTGTCCTTGGTTGGTTGGCATAGACTTAAAATTTTCACATAGAGTAAACACATAAATGTGGTAAAATTTGTGTACAAAGAAGCATGCAAAACAACTTAGTAGCACTTTATTTTAAAAACTTTAGTAATGACACTGTAGTGATCATCATGGTTCACGGTAGCTCCAATCGAACTCGCAAGGTGGCGGAGGACCAGGTCAGCCCGAGGCAATGACCGGAAATCCTTTAGGTGTGACTGTGCGCACCATCCTTAAACCCCCCTTATAGTTTGTTCTAGTGGGTGAGCCGTACTTCCCAAGTGTCCATAGCGTCCATTTTTTAATTTCATGAAAACTTGTTTCAATAATTTAGGTCACTTAATTTTACAAAAACAATTTTCCACGAATCAAATAACAGGTCACAATAAGCATGGTATTTAAGCGTGTAAATTAAGTCCATTTTAATGTCATGATTTCGCTATGTATTATTCCATATTGCATTCAATTAGGTGTATAAAACATGTAACAATTATGCAAATAAAGAATCAAGTACACAAACAAAAACATTAATTAAACATATAACAACCGAGTCCACTAGGAGTCTTCCCCAAATGGAGAACCATAAGACCCTCACTAGGTTTTCATCAAGTGCCTAGATCGCCACATGCATCAAAAAATTGATTGCGTAGGTCTTATAGCCGGAATGCACACATAAAATAATCATGGCAAACAAATTAACTTTTAATATATTTTGCTATTTTATGTATCTAATTAACAATTAATTTTAATTCCTTTGTGTCTAGGTATTTTTTATTAATTAATGACAAGTATTGCATGATAGTTGTCAAAACAAAAATAAAACAAATAACAAAATTAGATTTCATGCAGCCATTTCGCGTGTTTATTAAATTGTGTAACCAATAACCACTAAACGAGTTAACTCGTGATGCCACTTTTGGAATTTATATATCAAGTTAACCAATTAACTACGAGTACGCAGCGGATATTAGATCTAGTTAAGTAATTATGATTAACACATAAATAATAAACAAATTAAAGGAAAAGAGAAAACATGAAAATTAAATAGAAAACTAACCTTCGTAGTCACCCGTAAAATAAAACAATTAAGTGATTAAAACAATCACCTCTACGAGTACTCACACAAACACATCAAACAAATACGCCCGGAGTGCTAGCCGTGTACCACGTAAACCCAAACAACAAGTGTTAATGCTCAAAACCGGATCAAAACCAAAACAGCCCAAACCTTGTTCTGACCGATATCTACCAATGCTTGCTTCACGTAATACTAATTCGAATACTAAAATAAGTATTACGTTCGAATGAGTATTAAGAATAGACAACAGAAACTAAACAAAGAATATTAATTCTTGCTATATAGGCTTGATATGTTTGACAAAGTCAAACCAATCAATCTTGCTATGTATCTATGATTGGCTGGACAAGGAAATAGAAGCGAATTCAATATGCAGGGTGTAATTGTTGTTTTCTTATGTCGTGCATATGAGCAGGTTATGAGGGAGTATATATAGCCTCTTAACCCTACTCTTGATAAGGCTTAAACAAAGCATGATAAGTGTTAAACTCTACCATCTTTGAGCCTTATCACAACTCTTCAACAATCCTTATCACTTTGAAATGAACCTAGACAGATTTTGCTTTCCAGAATCTTCTGAAATCAGGCCATAGGATTAGGGCAAGCAAGGGATCTTGTCTAGTTCATTTTGTGTCCAAACCGGGTCATTTTGAGCTTTACGTGAAATATGCAACGTATTCTAATGTTTAATGTGTGTGCCCCCAATAGGCTCACACACCTTTAGCCGTATCGTGCTAGTCCAACTCTCACATTCCAACATATATGAGTAATGCAACAAACAATTTACATTCATTCATTTCGTCCTTAATCCCATCTCAAAACTACATTTTTGTAACCAAACGAACTGTTATTCAACAATTCCTGCCCACTTCATAAAGTGTTCTATTAGAGCTCGGTCACTAGCTACCAAATCTTCTGTAACCAAAAACCACACATGAGTTGATAGGACCCATAGTGATTGGTGCTTGTTTTTGACTTATTTACCTATGTATTCTCATAGATATAGGCAAGTGAGCAACAATGTGAATGGACCTAAGGCCAAAAGTGAGGAAAGTGAAACATTCAAGAAGAAGAAGGAAGAAGTATACTTGAAAAAAAAAAAAAGTGTGAATCAACTCAAAAGACATTAACCATAATGTAAATTGTTACTTAACCATCTCATGCTGTTGTGTCATTCTTTTGGAAATTACGATTTAACCTCTTCATTTTCAGAACCCTCTCATTAACGAAGTGTTTATCACGACACTTCACGTTCGATTGACAACTGAAACCTTTAGCTTCCAAATCAAAGAGAACCTGCCAACAAAAAATAGCAATATATCAGTAACTTGTAATCATACCTTTTATAAACAAAAGAAATCCCAAGAGAAAGAAAACAGCATATCATGCTCCATGTATGAGTTATAAGCAGCCAATTGACAAAACACCTAAAACTAGTATGTAAACGAAAATGGACGGAGCCTTATTCATGTTTGTTCGTTTAATTCTAACCTGACAGATAAACGGACACGATCGCTTCAATGGACAAAATTTCTTGTCCATGTTCGTTTATTAAAAAAATAAGGTTGTTCATGCCCGTTTATGTTCATGCATTAAAACACTAAACGAACTAATATAATGAACGTAGAAAAATAAACCTAGAATTTACGAATATATACATAATATTGTGCTTTATAAGTGTTGTTTGTTTAAGTGAACCAAAGAATATAATAAAAAGATATGATACAAGAACAAAATCATACAAATGAACATAAAAAGACGTTAACAAATGCATAATTAGACGTTCACGAACATAAATGAACGACCAAGACTTTTATTCATATTCTTTCATTTAACTAAACGAATATAAAATATTGTTCATGTTCATTCATTTTATAAATAAACGAACATAAACAAACTTTTTTAACGAATGGTTAATAAAACGTTCACTGAACGTTTAATTCGTTTATAGCTCTACCTAAAATAAAGACAAATTTAAGAATGCACATACGTGTGTCTCTATCAAGGAAGGATGAGGAGGGATGGTTTCATGCCCTTTTATTCCAACTTGAAAGTTTCCAAAAGACAAAAGAGGACTTCCTAATAACATATTTTGAATTAAACCGTCATCTAATTTCCCACATGAAATACACAAACTTTTAAGGTTTTTCCAACTAATGGCACCAGTTGGATTAAATTCGGAGCATGCGAATTTGAGATGTATAAAATTTGAATTGATGAAAAACATCTCGGAATCAAACACAAGCACATGTTTGACTTGCAGTTCAAATAGATAAATCGAGCCATAATTATATAACGAGAATCGAGCTCATGACATTAAGATTAATAGCACCACGAATCCAATATCTGACTTGCGGTTTAAACTGATTAAGGAAATAGGCATTGAGTTTGAATTTGTTGAGCTTGAGGTGGCGACATTGAGCTAAGGTTTTTTCAACTACCTTAGAGAAATCGATGAGCCGACCATTTTCATTCGACAAAAGACCATCTAAAAAAATGAGACTATGAACCAAAGGCCAAAGATGTCGCCATCGTTTTGAGAGTATACCTGTTTTGATGGCTTCTTTTGTGGTTGGTAAACGAGACAATATTTCAATGAGTAAGCAATCTTTTAACAAACTTATTTGATCTTCTTCTTCTTCAATGATTCTATCAATTTTGATTCGTTTTAGGTTTTCATTTTGACATTGTTGTTCCAACGTATGCATGGCGGCTATCCCACAAAAGGTGTAGATTGGAGGGAACACCCTGACCCCGGGTGCCTTTTGGCACCAGCCATTGTCTACCCCATAAGGAATAGCTCCGGCAACTCTCCTGGCCTAGTAAGGCACCAACTGGAGTGAGCTCGAGCCAAGACTCGGACCCCTGAGCTCTTATTCCGCAAAGTCTCTCCAGTGTGCCCATAGGTTTTGCGGAGGTGGGTACCTATATAAAGCAAATGCCAAGGATGGGACTTGAACCTATGGAAATATGAAAAACTAAAACTTATAGTGTTATAGGTGTGATCTCTCCTTTGGAAAGGCTTCGTATGCTGCTATAGAATGGCCTTGAGAAAGCTCCCAACGTTCTCTGATTTTGTGTGTGAGAAAGTTGTCTGCAAAATGCAGAAATTAGGGTTGTATTTATAGGTCCGTCGTAGCTACGGCATAGCTCCAAGAGGGTGTTCAAATCTGGTTCAATCTCAAAACCTCTATTCCTAGCCCTTCCCTGAACCGGTTCACCTCCAATCTTCGGTCCAACACCCCCACCACCTCTCTCCAAATCAAACCCATTTCTGGTACTAGAGGTTCCAACTTCACCAGATTTTAATATGAGACTAATAATGAATGATCAATTAGATTTGATGATGCAGAAGTTAATTAATGTTTGAGCGTTTTGGGTAATGTATTAAAGATTGAACTGATATCAGTCAACTCTAGTGGCTGTCCCTTTAACTTTTATAAAAAAAGGTAAACATAAGTTTTGCTTTGGCCCTTTAACTTTATAAAACTATATTTTTGTTTCCCATTTGGACAATGATTATAGAGTCAGCTGTGTTCAGGTTATACACAATTCATATGCAAATAATTTTTTTTAAACATATTTTGTACTCTTTTAAATAAGCTTATCTAAACACCCTCTGACTTATTAATTGTCAACCAAATTTGATATATTTTACACAAAGCTGATAGGATGGAAGTCGAGAGTTTGCAGACATGATCCCTTACGGCTGTAAACAGGTACAGCTTTTATGGTTTTTTTTTTTTTTTTTTTTTTTTTTTTTTTTTTTTAAATTTTCTATAGAGTCGAAACCATATATTTAATGTGGTTTGATGTTTGTTCTCCTACCGTTAGTATCAATGGCTTTGTTCATCCTTCTTTTATGGATACTAACTTTGCCTTCCAATGGTGGATCCGTGGATTACTAATTTATTGCTTGACTTATGAAATACTCTAATTGATATAGTGTGCTTTAAGTAAGATGAATGATCATATTATCTAAGAAGCAACCGGTTTGAAAAATGCCAGGAATTTCAATGGATATTGGAAGGAGGTCACATTTGTTATAAGCTTAATTCATTCATCAAATCATCATTCTTTATTCAAGTTAATTACTAATTATTAATTCAAACAATGGGTCTTAAAGAATTTCTTCCCCGCTTATCAATTTACATGGAAGACGCACACCTTCAAGATCTTGAAGGGTGTACTATGGCGGTTGATGCGTATGGATGGCTGCATAAGGGCGCACAGGCTTGTGCGAGAGAACTTGCATTGCATATACCAACTACCCGGTTGGTTTCTTTTTAAACTTTTAATTTAAAGTTTTAATCTTTAAGACATGTAATTAGTTATATATTAAAAAAATTGAGTTTCCTGTTTAAAATTATTGACTGCTGTTTTTTTTTTCTTGGTAAATTAGTTATCTTGAATACTTCATGGAGCACTTGGACCTTCTCCTGTCGTATGGCCTGAACCTCACTCTAGTTTTTTACGGAGCCGCTTTGCTTGCCAAGTCAGAACAAAACCTTGATCGGGACTAAAAAAGGGAACACAATCTCAAGATAGCCTTAGAATTCGAAGCACTTGGAGATCTAAGTAGCGCTATGGTTGACTTCTAGAATGCAATGAAGGTTACACCCGATATGCTATTGGTGATCCTAAATGAGCTTAAACGACGGCGAACAGACTTTTTAATTGCCCAGTACGAAGCTGATGCTCAGCTCGCCTTCCTTTGCAAACTAGAAAATTTTGACGCCATCATAGCAGACGATGCAGACATGATCCCTTACGGCCGTAAACGGGTACAGTTTTTATGGTATTTTATTTAATTTTCTGCAGAGTCGAAACCATGTATTTAATGTGGTTTGATGTTTGTTCTCCTACAGTTAGTATCAATGGCTTTGTTCATCCTTCTTTTATGGATACTAACTTTGCCTTCCAATGGTGGATCCGTGGATTACTAATTTATTACTTGAGTTATGAAATACTCTAATTGATATAGTGTGCTTTAAGATGAATGATCATATTATCTAAGAAGCAGCCGGTTTAAAAGATGCCAGGAATTTCAATGGATATTGGAGAGTTAGAACGGTATTTTTTTTTTTTGTGTGTGTGTTTATGTTTTCTCGTCTGTGTTTCTGTATGATTTGAGAAAGAAGAATGTTAGAGCCGATCATTTGTGTGTATGTGTTTTGTGCGTTGTGAAGAATGAATGAGGGTTTCTGGAAGAACCGGGAACCTGTTTGTGGTGGAAAACAAACCTTTTGATTAAAATAATTGGTTCCTGTACATTTAAATGTTCATTCCCTCACATACACGATATCATAACATCCAAATCATCATGGTGTTGATGTACACCGATATGTGATGATGCCAGAGATCCGACACTATAACTTGTATTATGAACTTAGATGACTTTGGCCATATCTACTTAAATTCGATTGGTGAGTTACAAGTCTAATCGATAATAACTATGTTGCTTATATGGGTGATAAGTTTAGGTCGAATCCTTAAACGTTTGAAGAAGTAATTACGTTTAAGGATTCGACCCAAACTAATCACCCATATAAGCAACATAATTATTATCGATTAGACTTGTAACTCACCAATCGAATTTAAGTAGATATGGCCAAGGTCATCTAAGTTCATAATACAAGTTATAGTGTCGGATCTCTAGCATCATCACATATTGGTGTACATCAACACCATGAATTGGATGTTATGATATCGTGTATAGAAAAGACTTTGGTTCTTACAATTCTATGCTAAAAGTTTATAAGTAATTGTAGGCTTTGTTTGTGTGACATTGTATACATATTTGAGGTTTGCCAATAAGGCAACACTATATATACAACTACATACGCATATGCGAATGTACATTAGTTTTCTATACTATTTCTAGAGTATTTGGAAATATTCCACAATTTTTCACAGGAGGAACCAACGAATAATAGATCATAGAAAGTTTTAAATATATTGCACATTTATTCAAGACTTTCGAATCTTCAAGGCTAGCGTAGACACTTCTGGAATTTCAAACTTGATGATCACGTAACATGTGCTTGAAGTGCGTTCGTTTAATATTTTCATGAACGAACAAAAATAAAACGAACAAACTTATTATACTATAGAGTAAAAACATGGGCACACAATTACACAAATCCGTTCATTCAACGTGATAGGTTGTAGCAACACTTTTACAGATCACGTTATTGCGATTAGTAACGAGCTGAGGTGCACTACTATTATTGATAATCATGTACTATGTTATAACTGACACAAAGGCTAAAACTTATCACTCGGGTAAATATAAAATTGTGAAGTTTCTTTTAGGTATATATGAAAATTTTCTTTTATTTTAAATATTGCAAGTTAAATATATACGACATTGTGTTGGAGTATCTCGTGTCATAATAAATAATTATATGGCTAGACATATGTGAGCCTATGTGGTCACACACTTATACACAGAGACACCATTTTATATATTGTATTTATCGTATTTACAATATATAAACGACTACGTAACTCGGGATCAATGACGGACCATTAAATACTAAGTTAGACTTAGTGTTTTTGGACTGGGCCAACAATGAGCAAGCCCATTGAGGGCCCTTATCATGGCCGGCCATATGTAGGGGAATAGAGGCATGTAAAGCTTTTGGAAGGGGCTATGTGTAACTTGATAATGATAAGATCAAAAGTTGATTTGGTCTTTGATTGATTACTAATCATACATTGACTTCCAAAAACGTTTTTCCCTCTCTCTCCTATCCATTTTGACGGCACAAAACATTTTCCCATCTAGGGTTTGTGTTTTGATCTCAATCTAAACTTATTCTATTGTAGTTCAAGGCTAGATCGTGTGTTATGGGGTTAAGACTAGCATCGGGTGGTGATCGATGATGTGTAGTGTGGATCAAGCATAGAGGTTGTAACACCCCAACCCGACAAAGGTAAAAATGTCACAATAATATGGTGTTACATCAGAACAAACAGAATAGATCAAAAGCAGAAATCTTAAATAAATAACTTATTCTAAATGACTAAGTTCAGTAGCTACCAAATTTTCTTTAACCAAAAACCACACATGAGTTGATAGAAACCATAGTGATTGGTGCTTGTTTTTGACTTATTTACCTATGTATTCTCATAGATATAGGCAAGTGAGCAACAATGTGAATGTAGCTAAGGCCAAAAGTGAGGAAAGTGAAACATTCAAGAAGAAGAAGGAAGAGGTATACTTGAAAAAAAAATGAAATGAAAGTGTGAAACAACTCAAAAGATATCAACCATAATATAAATTGTTACTTAACCATCTCATGCTTTTGTGTCATTCTTTTGGAAATTACGATTTAACCTCTTCATTTTCAGAACCCTTTCATTGACGAAGTGTTTATCACGACACTTCACGTTCGATTGACAACTGAAACCTTTAGCTTCCAAATCAAAGAGAACCTGCCAACAAAAAATAGCAATATATCAGTAACTTGTAATCATACCTTTTATGAACAAAAGAAATGCCCAAGAGAAAGAAAAAAGGGTATCATGCTCCATGTATGAGTTATAAGCAGCCAATTCACAAAACACCTAAAACTAGTATGTAAACGAAATGGACAGAGCCTTATTCATGTTTGTTCGTTTAATTCTAACCTGACAAATATACGGACACGATCGCTTCAATGGACAAAATTTCTTGTCCATGTTCGTTTATTAAGAAAATAAGTTTGTTCATGTCCGTTTATATATGTTCATTCATTAAAACACAAAACAAACTAACATAAATGAGCGAAGAAAAATAAACCTAGAATTTACGAATATATACATAATATTGTGCTTTATAAGTAGTGTTGTTTGTTTAAGTAAACCAATTTTAAAAATATATAATAAAAATATATGATAGAAGTACAAATCATACAAATGAACATAAAAAGATGTTAACAAACACATAATTAGACATTCACGAACATAAATGAACGACCAAGACTTTTGTTAATGTTCGTTCTCATTTAACTAAACTAACATAAAATATTGTTCATTTTCGTTCATTTTATAAATAAACGAACATAAACAAAAATTTTTTACCGAATGGTTAATGAAACGTTCAGTTCGTTTACAACTCTAAAATAAAGACAAATTTAAGAATGCACATACGTGTATCTCTAACAAGGAAGGATGAAGAGGGTTCGTAGTTTCTTCAACAATGATGGTTTCATGCCCTTTTATTGAAATTAAAACTCGTGCTATAATTATGATTTTCTGATTATTTGAAGTAACATGTGACAAGTTAAAATAATTTCTTTGAGATTAAGCACACCAGTACAAACCTCGATCTCGCTTGGAACAAGTATATATACTTGTAACAGTAATTCTTACATAGAAACGTATCGCCGAAAAGAACAAAATTTTACCTTTGAACAGAAAAACCCAAGTTTGACCTCTTTGACATGGCGAAGGCTTAGTAGGAGTTCTTTAAGCCTTTCTTGCTCATCTTCATTGGGTGTATGATGATAAAGATATTCCTTGCTATAATACTTTAAGTTAGCTTTAACTAATGAAGACACATTTAGCAAAACAAGCTTCCACAACAACAATCTTGGGATTGTTAAAGTCAAAATATTAGGAGCATTGATATCAATAATCTCTTCACCACCCTCTAATTGATGTTCAGGGGGATTCAAGCTTCCGTTGAACGCCAAGTGTTTAACACTCTTTGAAGTAATGTTGATCCGCCTAAAACCGTAGCAATCTTCCAACTTGAAAGTTTCCAAAAGAGGACTTCCCGATAACATATTTTGAATTAAACCTTCATCTAATTTCCCACATGAAATACACAAACTTTTAAGGTTTTTCCAACTAATGGCACCAGTTGGATTGAATTCGGAGCATGCCAATTTGAGATGTATAAAATTTGAATTGATGAAAAATAGCTCGGAATCAAACACAAGCACATCTTTGACTTGCGGTTCAAACCGATAAATCGGCCTCATTGAGATGTAATTACATAACGATAAATCGAGCTCATTGACATTAAGATTAATAGCACCACGAATCCAATATTTGACTTGCGGTTCAAACTGATTAAGGAAATAGGCATTGAGTTTGAATTTGTTGAGCTTGAGGTGGCGACATTGAGCTAAGGTTTTGTCAACTAACTTATAGAAATCGATGAGCCTTTCATTAGACAAAAGACCATCTAAAAAAATGAGATTATGAACTAAAGGCCAAAGATGACGCCATCGTTTTGAGAGTATACCTGTTTTGATGGCTTCTTTTGTGGTTGGTAAACGAGACAGTATTTCAATGAGTAAGCAATCTTGTAACAAACTTATTCGATCTTCTTCTTCTTCAATGATTCTATCAATTTTGATTCGTTTTAGGGTTTCATTTTGACATTGTTGTTCCAACGTATGCATGGCTGCTATATCACTCACCTAGTCACCTCTAGTGGCTGTCCCTTTAACTTTTACTGTATAAAAATAATTAGGGTAAACATAAGTTTTGCTTTGGCCCTTTTACTTTATAAAACTATATTTTTGTTTCCCATTTGGACAATGATTATATAGAGTCAGCTGTGTTCGGTTATACTCAATTCAAAAGCAAATAATCTTTTTTTTAAACATTTTGTACTCTTTTAAGTTTTAAATAAGCTTTATCTAAACACCCTCTGACTTATTACTTGTCAATACAATAGTAAATATCAGGCCCAAATTTTTTATCCATTACACGTTGCACGTAGATCAGACAGTAATACAGATGATCAGATTTTCACGTCCCAGCTGCTTATAAGTGATTGATCAATCGAACTCGGGTTTGAAACATCAAAACTATTAGACATGGACGAAAAAATAATTGGATTTCAATATAAATTAAGACCATCATCTGGCCACTTGCAAGTTATATAGACCAATTATATTGGAAAAGGGTTGCAAGAAACACTTGAATATTATAAGAACTGATACAAAACAAACTTTTAGATTAATCTATAGCCATTGGAGTGATCCTTCTTTTTGCTGGTTTACTTGCAGACACTGTGCTTGCTGATGCTTGTTTTAAGTTCGGTTTCTCTGTTGAAGTCACTAAACTTGGTCTTGCCGGTTCTTCTCGTGGTTTATCTGTTTCCATTTCCTGAGTATCAGAAGCATTATTAACAATGTCTTTCTCTTTTCCAATCTCTTCTGTTATTTCCTTGCTGACCATATTATCAACTGCCATGGTATTCTGATCTGCTGCAACTTGCTTATCGCCTGACGAGAATATAGCAAAATGACATAAATAACATATTTGATTAGAAAAAAGGCAAACGATATCTAATGTAAGAGCTTAGAAACAAGAAAAGGAACCTGAAAAAGAGACGGGTACTCCCAGTTCATCGTTCTCAAATTCTACAAGCGTACAATAACCGTCCTGGGAAGACAACGCCAAGAACTTGGCTGTGGGTGACCTGTATTGCACAAATTTGTAAGACGGTATTAATACAAAAAGGCATTTTGATGTCCAACAAAAAAAATCTTTTTAATGTATTTCATTTTCAGATAAGGTAAAAGAAAAAAGAAGCATTTTTCTTATGTGTTATCTGAACATTTTCCACATGGCATCCTAAATCACTTATTTCAAAATCTAAGATCCTTACGAATAATACAAATTTGTAGTCATTTTCAGTGTGTTAACTATTTATATAATACTGCTAAAAGATGGACAAAAATATGTGTGGGTAAACCCACACAACCTGTTCAACCTGTACTATAAAATTAACCGTTCTGACCCGTTCCCCAACCCACTCATTTTACCAAGTCCCAATATAACATATTGTGCTGCAAGAACACCTTACCAGGCTATGTCGGTTATGGCGGCATAATGAAGTCCAGCTAAAACTGCAATTGGCTCAACGCCTTCAGTGTCATATACATACAAAGAGTTTAATGTGGCAACAGCAAAGATCAAGCGATATGGAAGCTTGAAAGATGAAGCTACACAAAACAAATAGCTTGATTAAAATGTGTAGCATTATTCGTTTGAGACATGGAAAAGATGGCTCTAACTAACAAAAACTTACATGTGCTCAACCCACGAAGACCAAAGGCCTTAGGGCAGAAGCGCACTGCCACAACAGCTTTGCTGGCACCAGGGAGCATTAAAGCAGGCCTGTAGTATCAAAGCACATAAAAAATTATAAAAGGATATGGAACTAAAAGGGTATGGGTTAATTACATCCAAAAGTAAGAACTTTGTATTTTGGCTGAAATAAGCAAATCTTGCCTTGAAAGATCTTTTCTGGACATGACATAAGCAGTGTTGACAGGTTCTGAGGTGGGCGAGAGTTTATACGAACCTGCATCAGAATCATGTTTTGTATCAGCATAGCCAAAATAATAAAAAAGAAATTATACTTGTTACGTTTCAGCATTCATTAGCCTGCAACACATTAGTATAGACATTGAGCGAAACTGAAACTTAAGGCAATGGGTTTTGAAGAGAGGATACCAACAGGAAAGCGATAACAAATATCATACACATCAGCACTCATTCAATTAACTATATATGCAGTCTCTTACCAGCAGGCACAAGAAGAAATGAACCATCAGGTGACCAGGATAATCTTCTAAAGAAGGATGGCAATGTCTCGTCATGGAAAAGATGGTGCTTCGCAGACTGCATAGATACACATGCTAAATCATTAACTGCAATCATTAAAAACCTTTTATTTAATAGATAATGTAGCAAGACATATTTCCGACCTTAGTTTCCTCTACCACTTGAGATTCCACTTTTGTAAGGACGTGTTGACAAACATAATCTGTCCTCTCACTTCCTTTTGTTTTACTTTGTGGTTTCTTCACATATATGCGGCATGTTCTATCTGAACTAAGTGAAGCAGCATACTTGTTTAAGGGATCCCATGCTACCCCCTGAACATAATGGAAATGACCATCTAAAATCTGATGAACAGATCCTATAAGAAAAAAAAATAATCAGACAATTACCTAGAGTTGCATATATAATTTACATTGCCTTCAGCTCTATATCACTGTTCTTACCTTTATTGACATCCCATATGATGCAAGAGTTATCAACTGATCCAGAAATGAGAAATGCGCCATCAGTAGACCACTCCAAGTCCAATACATCCTTTCGGTGAAACCTGTCTAGTAGTACTTCAACTATGAGTATAAGAAATCGCTAATTTTCCTTGATATTAAATATCAATCAATCATGACAACACAAAAGCAGGATACCATAATCAATTTGGCTATAATCTTAGACAGTATTTTCACCAAAAAGCAACAGAAATTTGAAATGTTTCAGTAATGGTGGTGCAAAACTGCTGGGTACACACAGCATCCAAGGATACTTTATGTTTGATTAAAATGAATGCTAGCTGACAAAATCATGGTACATCGCATAGTTGAGGCCACTCTGTTTAATTACTGCTTCTGTCTTGAAAATATGCTATTTATACTTCCATGACTACAATCAGATTTGACTAACTGCATGAATAGGTTTTATTAAACGTAGTTACAATGAAATGCCTTACGACAATGTCTTGAGGACCTTCCACACATTTGCAGAATCAGTGTTGTGCAGTTTCCATATTATCAGCTCACCGCCTGTATTTATAAGAAACAAATTCATATAGCATCTCTTTAAGAACGAAATACGCATTATAGAATCAAGTTAAGAGCTCATACCGTCAGCCCCAGAAGCAAGCAGCTCTCCTGCACATATCAGATGAAACTTTGTAAGTATAACACAGATTAAAAGCCCGGATAAAGGCATTTCAAATCAAAAGAAGGCAACCGATTGCATAATAACCATTTTCTTGTACACACATTCCACAAAACTGATAAACACTTCCCTCGATGAGTCAATGGGAGGGAGTATGGTATCAAGTGGTGAAGAAAAGCTTGTAACAAGTCATGCATCATCATTCCAGCTACTATGACACAGAATACATAATCCTATACCGTGACAGTAGAAGAATGATCTCAACTGTAGATATGTCTGCACCACCTATTACACGCTAATCCTAGTTCATATTGCTGGTTAGTTTGTTGCAGCTCTGAAGCTAACATCGAGGTTCCAAATTCAGTCTCGTTTTGAATTACATGGCTTTCGACTATATTCTATGTCTTAAAGCATCACCTACTTGCTGCCATATGCGAGTACATAATAACCTTAATTGCAATTTCATTTGCACATAAGTAGAAAAGAAACCAAAACTGTACGGAGTGAGGACGGAGTGAGGAAGTACACATAACACCAGTATCTTCTAACATATTCAAGAGACCATTTTCTAAACCAACTTACTGGTACTAGAGGCGCATACAATACGTGAAAAATAACAGTAGCTGCACCGTGCCACCATGTATACAAACCATCTCGAGACTAAATCAGATACACTTAAGTTTCACCACTCAGCAGTGTCAGAAAACTGATAACACAAGTCAATTTAGGCAATTAGACAACTATTCCTAGTCAGGGGCGGACCAAGGGGGTTCCAGGGGGTGCACGGGAACCCCGTGGACTTATCTTGCGTAGTGTAAAATTACGTCAAATATACCAAATTTTCTCATATGAACCTGGTTCTTAACTATTTGGTTACGATTTTCGGTACTTTTTTGTAAAATGAACGACTCTTGGTCAGTCCGCCACTGTTCCTAGTATATAAATTGTCTTAGAAATAACAAGACAGCTAACGGGATGTCTGGCTAAGCTATTGAAAGAAGCCAAAACACACTTCCTTCGCCTTAAAAAAGCTATAAATCACTTTTATGAGAAGTGTTTGGATAACACAATAATCTAATAAGCACCTCAATAATGTAAGCGAGGATTTGTGAATATACCAGAGGGAGCGAAGCGAATAGCGTTGATAGCGGACCCGTGATACGAAAGACTATTCTGATAAGTCGCGGTGGGGACTTTCTTTTCGCCTTCTTCGGAACCTATCAGCCACAACTAAATTTTCACAAAACAATTAGCTAAATCACATATTATTAATTTATTATACATCTTACTTCACACAAATTATGAAAATAAAAGAAAAGAAACCTTGATGTCGTAATCGGCACCGGCGGTTGCGAGGAGGCCGGAGACTGGATGGAAGTCGAGAGTAAGGACGGGTTTGGTGTCGTGCCAGTTGATCTGAAGTGTTCCTCCTTTCATTTTTAGTTTTATTTATTTTTTTATATGATTTGATTTGAGTAGTAGTAGGTGATTTTGTGAAGATGAGGGTTAGGGTTTGTTTATCTTTAGTTTTTTTTTTATAAAAATGGGGGGAAATATGAGATGGTTACACTTTTTGGCGGGAAAAATTAATGATTTCATGGGGGTTGATTCATTTACTCGTGATTTTGGATGGGGGTATACTTTGACTCGGTCACTCTTTTGGTTCTGTTCTCCTAATCAATCAGAACTAGGTGTAAGCATCGGGCCGGAACCCCACCCGTACCGACCCGGCCCGACAAAGCCCGATCCCGATTGTGGCCGGAATTCTAAACCGAGTCCTGACCCAATAGTGTTCGGTTAGTCGGTATCGGTCGGGATTGGCTTGTTTTTTCTCAGTTTTTGCCTCGTCCCGACCCGGCCAATCTCGACCCGAGTCCCGAGTTCGCCGGAAATGCAAACCGTCTCTAGACATGTTTACTAGTCGGGATCGTAATCGGGCTGGCGGGTTTGTCGGGATCAGGCCGGGAATCGGGATGCGGGCGGTTTTGCTCAGCCTTAATCAAAACCCGCGATAGCTGGTTTAAGTGTTGTTGGAGACATATGAGATATGTGGTGTAGATTATAAAAATTTGTTGATAAAAAAAATTTTGTAAGCACTAGCTACTACAATCATTTCGAAAAGGAAAAAAAAAATGTTGCTTGTCAAACGAGCATTAAAATAAAAAATGGTTGGATTATCAACGTCTTTATGTAAAACACTTATTGAAAAAGTTACATCTTTGTGAGAAATGTTAGATTATCATCATCTTTATGTTAACAAAAATCTTTCCATAATAACTTCAAATAAACGAGGGTATGTGCAATTATGTAATATTTTTTTCTTCGTTTTTTGGTAAAAAGGATATTACCCAGTGATTATCTCTTGTGCGAGGAAAAGGCTTTTGTGTAATTTCTCCCCATTCATTTCTTCATCTTTTCCAATCTTCAACTACCGGTTAGACGGATCTAATGGTTTACATTTGTTACCGTCATATTAGCATTATTTGATCATCAAACCAACCACCAATCAAACTTGATAGTGGTAACAACCAAAGCAACCACACAAACATACCCCACAAAAAATTCATACACACACAAAACAATTAAATTTGGTTTTGTGGTCTGGTTGTCAAAACCATGTCAAAGTCTGCTTGACCACACGTTCTTCACTTCCTCTGTAACAAGGATGACCTGTGGTCACGCCCTTTTCACACGCAAAGGGGGCTCCCATTACTTGCAGTCTTACCAATTTACCACACAGTTTTTATCTTAGCTTTCATTCATACACATTCAAACCATTTCAAGCAAAAGTTGCAGTCTTACCAGTTTACCACATGGTTTTCATCTTCACTTTCATTCATATTCATTCATACCAATTCAAGCAAAAGTTCACACGTCTGTGATTTATATTCAATCAATCCACACAACAATAGCAAACTCATATTTTATACTACTAATACATGAATTCATAATAAATTCAGCTGAACATGTAGCTGAGATCTAGACAAGTTCCATAACTGGGTTACTGAACCATCATCATATTTGTTCCTCGGCTTCTCTCATCAAATCAACGTCTTAAATAATCAACAACCACATAAACACAAGTTCAAAAGTATATCAACATAGCTTGATTATATCACGACAATGATACATTTCGAAAGCCAGAGATTGATTCCACAAGTATTCATATCTAATGGAATTAAAACAGATTTTGCCTGATGGAAAAACGAAGCTCAACACATCATTTCTGGCATAACCACCACAGAAACTAGATATCAAAAATATGTAACATCAAAACGTAAGTATTCTCTGCCCACTTTTTGAGCTACTATGGTTCCATGTACCGTAATTCATCCATCCACGGTTTTCTTCTACGTATTCACACAAAAATCATAAAGACGATAAAAGAAAAAACACGCAACTAAAGCTTTCCGATTCATCAGAGAAGTAAGCTAAGAAAGAATACACAAGAAGTGAAAAAGAAAACCGAAAACCTACAAAATATTTGGTAGCTGAGAATCCAACCTGCACTGCAACTCCTTGACCTTCAATGAAAGCTCCGATTTCTGTTCCTTGTAATTCTGAAGAAGATAATCCTTCCCTTCTATCAATTCTTTCAACTCCCCTACTTCCCTTTTCAACATATCGATTTTATCACCTTCACTTCCTCCTCTCCCTTTATCCAACGAGTCCAAGCTGCCATCAATGTCTAGATACCCATTTGAATTACCATACGGTTTCTCAGTGGGGCCCGGTTGTCCCACGCAGATATCAGCAATTGCCTTCCTTAGCCTCTGAATTTCCCTTTCCGAATCAAAAAGATCCCTATTTGCACCGTCCAGGAGCGATTGCAGATGGTCAGAATGAGAACGTTGAGAGCTTAAAGAATTCTGCAGCTCAGCAATTTGATCCTGCATTTCAAGTATCATATCATCCCTTCTCTTTAGCTGTTGTCTAAGTTTCTGTATTACTTCCCGTTTGCTGAAAATGTCTGAGCCTGATTCAGAGACGCTTGGAGAATCAGAGCCATTTGAGCGATGGAATGACTTCTGGGGTAGCTCCAATCTGTCAGGTGAGGATGCCCACATCACACCATTCTCTTTGTTGTATACAGGTGCTGAGACTGACACTAAAGGAAGTCCTATCTCTGGTTCTGTATGCAACTGACCATTGTGCTGTGCCTTTGTCTCTGTCTCACCTTCCATTTCTGTTAAGAAAATTCAAAAAGAGAGTGATGATATCATAAAATTTTGGTAAAACACCTTCAGCCACAATACCATGATATTTAAACAATTATTATGGTCCAATATTTAAATGATAAGTGCAGGATGATGCTTTCCTGCAAGACTAATATGCAAAAGTTGTCATCATTCATAGATCAGTTTATCAAAACAAGAATAAATCCTCATGGAATTCTTCTTCTGTACAAGTGCAGAACTAGATTAAGATGTTTAAATCCAAATTTAAACTTGAAAAATGCCACTAGTTACCCTATACGCAAACCTATGTGCATAACTATTATGCATTGGGAGTTTGGGACAATGAGTGAAACATAATATTAACAGAGTGCTATGTATTAAATAATATGAAAATCATAAATACATGGCATGCAGATTACTTGAAGACATTACAAAAAGTCAAATGAGACCCACAAACTCCTGTGCTCGATAGGTATGTATCAGACAATATTTCACTAGCTAATAGATAGGTAAAATCTATTAAATTATCATTAGACGTTGCAATAAACCAGGTCTTATCAAAGTTGAAGAAATGATTAATTAAATTCAATGACGAAAGTTTATTAGTCCAACACAATTTCATACCTGAAATGCAATTGAAGCAGCCATCGTCCTGTTCAAAACAATACAAGTTTGAAGAATGCGAGCGACAATTTCCTGTCCTTTTCCTGGCTGCATGTTTCCCATTTTCTGCATTTTAAACATACTGACAATTAAAAAAGTGTAAGGTAAAAGCTAGAAGATGCAGATACTCTACTTGAGTTATGCTTTACCTCTAACGGGTAAAACTGAAAAAATAGCTTTAAGAAGAAAAGGTCATCAGTCGACCAAAAGTGTAACTTCATAGCTGACAATACCTTTTAAACCATTGGTAGCATTTTGTGGCTGCTTTGAGTCTAGCACCTGTTTGAGCCTGTAACCAAGACGAACTGATAGTGTACTTAATAAAGCACCACCTGCTATGAGAATCCAGTTTGGCCCTTGACCCTGAAACTGTTTCCCCCTCTGTCCACCCAACATCTCATTGCTATTTGGTTTCATCTTCAAGTGTTACACATGTGATGCATAAAAACGTTCGTTCATCCAGCTATAACCTATATTGCTGTCACATCGTAATGTCAGTACGATTGACATCAAAATCACACGTATATAAAGTATAAGAACTGACTACAAATCTACGCTAATTTAGAATCATTATCGTCAATGCATGGTGTTATGTTTAAAATGGTCTAACCATTACACAGAATATAGTCCCTAACACAATTTGAAAACTGTACAATATTGACTACGTCTACTATTTGTTACACTAGGATTTGTGCGGTACATTCACGTAAATAATGGTGGTGACATTGTTAAAACAATTTTTAGCACTTGGCAGCTAGTAAAGGCGACATATAGAGAAAGTATTGCCTAGAGCATAAGTTGCTGCCAATCTGAAAAGATTTTATGTATGAAGTATAAACAACACCAAGTACATAGAGAAGTGTGACTTTGGCCAAAAATAAAATAAAATAAAAAAAATACATATGTGTAACAGAGTAGTTGAACCAGCCAGGTTCCGTGTGGCATCCATAAGTAGTTTTATAAAACTGAAGATACTAAGCGAGAGTAAGCCACAGAAGAAAACATACAGCATAGAACAAAAGAAATGGTTGATGTATTATCAGCTATCAAGTATATACGGTTGACCTAGTTCAGATGCTCTCACAAATAAGGAAATCATTTGAAACATGATATCAAGCAACAAAAGCTTAAACATAAAGATACCCTTCGGTGGTGATGCATATTACCAAAAACAATGGACTAGAAAGTATCTGTTAAGTAATAGTGTACTACATAGTACATAGCCTACTACTTAAGGTTCAGGAAAGTTGCCCTTATTGCATCCCTAAAGTTTCATCCACATACTTAAGAGCTGGCTGTTCCTATGCTGTACAGGCTTTACATTACTAAACGTATTTATGAATCAAATACATTGTGCAATGAGACCGAGTCAACAAGTACGCCACAACTCGAAATCAATAATATCAGCTAAACACTTTCCTTGTAGTAATATCCATCACAAATTAACTACCTAAAATGCCAAATACTACGGTCAGTAACTCCAACTAAAAACTATAGTTTACAAGACGGATAAACAAAATCCTGTCAGTTAACAAAATGCAGACTAATAGCAAAATTCCCCAAAACACTTACCAGCTGAGATTCATTCCTACACGTATACGGCAATACCATAACAAGACATCAAATCACTCAGCAAACCATCATAAACATCAAATAACTGCAGTAACTCTTATAAATCGACACGCGGCATATTTCACAACAAAGCCTAAACTAAAACCTAACAGCTATTTCTAATAAATCGACAGGCGGTCCCTACATAAAAGCCTAACAGCTAATGCACACAAATAGGCGAATAATACCTGAGGGAAACAAACAGCGAATCAAGTAAGCATAACACTATACATCAATCATGTGAAACAAAAAACGGTTACAGATTAGGGTTAAGTGTGTGTGTTTAGTGTGTGAAAGAAAGAGAGAGACGGTTAATAAAAAAAGAGAAAGTGGAAGTATTGTCGAGGACAAAAGCGGAGAAAGAAAGACAGATAATAAATGCGTGGAACCAGTTTCACACTATATATATATATATATATATATATATATATATATATATATATATATTCTATTTATTTTATTTCATTAAATAAACTATGGTTGAAAATAGTCAACTGACGAAACGCAGACCTGGTGATGATGATCGGCGGTGGCGGCGGAGGATGGGGGAAGAAGCGGCGGGAGATGGAGATTTTTTAACCCTATTTGATAATTTTGGTAAATAATTAAAAAAAAATGAAAAAATGAAAAATAAAAAATGAAAATTGTGTGAGTGTGTGATTTTGTTTGTTGTGGTGCAGAGTTGGCATGAGCATGCTCGCTCACGCTATTTGATAATCGTTAAATGGATTTTTATTATTATTTCATGTCTCTCGATTAGTCGATTCTGTTATTATTTGGTTAGGTCCAATAACCATTTCAAATGTCTATTTTTAGCTCTAGGATAAATAATTATTAACAGGCCTAAAACCACAAGGGTGTGTTTGTTTTTTTTACTACCCCTCTTACTCTTAGTAGTAAGAGGTGGGCAGACGTTTTGCTTGTTTGTTTTTTTCTTTTGAGTCAGACCAGTTAAACATATAACATCTTACTTAGTAAGAGGTGGGGACTTGTCTTACTGGCTCTTACTCGATAAGAGAGATTGAAGACTCGTGTTAATATAATATATTTGATGGTTTATTAAATATGTTATATTTATGATAAAAAGACTTATTTTATATTTACACAAGTTACTTAAATAAATTGCAGAAACGGGCACTTAAAATCATTCGGACAATTATACAAAAACTAACAACATTATTTCGTTTAGATTTAGACGTTATAGCCACCTCGACCTAAAACAACTAAATGAAACAAGCACACTCTAAGTCTTCAAAGGTCTATTTTAGCTTACGATAAGTAATTAAGAGGCCTAAAAGTATTAATTTGAAGAAATGATTGAGATTTAGACTAAAAGTCTAAGTAGTTAAATTGATGTCGGCATTATGTTGTTTGAATCCGAGTGGTTTATTTTCTCACAAACTCTTTTGTCGGATAGTTTTAAGCATAATTCGAGTAGTAGATATATTTTTAGTTTTGTCAATCATTTTACATTTATGTAAAAGTGTGAGGTATGGTAACATGCCGTTTGGGTGTCATTTGTGTTAAATCATCGTCAGCTCAGTATTTCATATTTCACATTCACACACCAAAAATACTCAATCTATTTATAGCTTGAGCCGTTTGCGTGCCGTTTCGCAGTTTGGGCTCAACCATTTAATTTCATTTTTTTCCTTCACCATCGAACCGTCTAAAGGATTTGTTTATTCATTGTGTTTCCTTTTTATTTATTTAACAACTTAATAATAAGTCATAAACATTATTTAGGTCCAGTCAAACTTGTTAGGTCAGATTTAGGACGTCAATGTTAATGTTAATACTTAATAATGATAATATAACAACTTAATAATACCAAGGCAATAACTCACGACATTCATTTACCTAATACAAGAGCATAATCTATCATAAAATGTTAACTATCTTTTTTTTTTTTTTTTTTTTTCACCTCAATAATATTATCACTTTTAATATTTAAACAACAAAATAAATTCACTCATAACATGTTAAAACACGCCTTTTGAGACTTACTATTTTTATTATTTTTTATTTTTTTAAATAAACTAATTTTTCATTCATTAAATAAAAATAACATTTTCAAAAAATCATTACAAAAAAAAAAAAAAAAAACAAAAAACAAAAAAAAAACAAAAAACTTAAGACACTCACTTATTAAATTTTATTTTTAACAAAAACAAAAAAAAACTTCATCTTCCTCACCACAAACACCTTGGACACACGCTAAAACACATGCACTTCACACAACCACCATTCACACACCAAACAATATAAACTCAAACCTAAAAAAAATAATAATAAAGGCTTTAACGCACGTTGATACATAAACATTAACCCCAACAACATTGGTTTTGGTCCTGGTCGATGTGTAACGCCTCCAACGCAGGCTCCACGAGGGAATAACGCCCCTTCCCACGTTACAATACCCAAGCCTCTAAATAGACGAATACCTGGACACAACGATGGTGTATAACGACACATAATTATACTTGTCAACTTGTAATTCTGGTGTAACCGTTGATGTAACAATTAAAAGTTTAATTTGTAAATATTGTGATAGAGAAAAAAAAATTACGAGTTAAAAATGAATAAAGATAAAAGTTTGAAAAATAAAATATATTTAAACTATTAAAATAAAATTTGCTAACAACAAATGGGTGTTGTTTAAGCATACTGGGGTTACATAATTAACATTTAACGATCTCAAAATATTTCATACTTAACATCACATATAGTTTTAACAAATTAACCCACTAAATTCTCAAACTAATGAACTAATTATACATTCTTTTAGACATAAAATTAAGCAAAAGTCCAACTCAATCAATAACAAGTATTTCTCTAGATAAATAGTTATGTACTCTAACATAAAAATTGTTTAGCTAAGAAATTTGAAGTCCTCAGGATTCATTAAAAACATAAACCATCCACCGAAAAGTAGTTACAAAATTAAAACCATTCAAAGCTAACACTTGTACTAGTGAACCATAGTTTCATAATGGAAAAACCAATACTTTAGGGTGAGTTAACCGGACCCCCCATAGGGAGGGTTTGGGGAAGTTTTGTGCTGCCGTCGCCTGTACTATTTGCTTTAATGCTTGTACATTTGACAAAAAATAGGTGAGACCCCCTCATGTAGAGGGGGTTCGGTCAACACATCCCCAATACTTTATGGAATTCCAAAAGGGTATTGTTAGGGGTACACCTCATATTTGTTAGTGGCACCCCCAAGTCACTATGAACAGGAAAATACAGTTTCTTTACCATTTTTTGTTACATATTTTCTGTCTGTTAATACTCTTGACTTATCACATTTTACATTTTATGTTCCGTACTTTCAGCTTTGTAGTTTTATAGTAAAAACAAATTTCTTTTTCTAAAAAAGAAAAAGAAAAAGAAGGGGTGCCAATATCCAATTAGAGGTATATATAATCAACCCATTCCAAAATTCAATTCCCAAAAATGGAAAAAGAGGATATCTTGGTCTAAAAAGTATGTCACTTAAGAACATGACATTTTCCATAAGAAGCCCATTGCATTAATTAAGAGAAAAGAAAATGGCAAAAGCAAAAGAAAAAGGGGAAAAGGAAAAAGATAAAGAGACATCTATGTCTCTAAACATACTCTAAATTTGGTACTTTGGACCAAGACAAAGAAAAGGACTATCTAGGGACCCCTTTAGCCTATAGCAACAACTACCCTAACTAAAACAATATCTTATCTTGGTATATATCCAGAGCCTGTATCACCTTCTCAATAAACAACTTCCTGTGCAACCTATACCTGCATTACAATCACACATTTCATATGGTTAGAACCAGTATACAGCATTACGACCCTAGCAGACCCAAACTTCTTTGGTTTACAAGGTTATACACATTTCATACGGTGAAACCACCATCTGAGATAAGGGGCTAACAAGTGCCATAGTGTCCATTTCAAATTTGTAACTTGTATGTTGTATCCGGTCAAATATATATACTACAATAGAATCACAAATTAAATTACTTTTGTCGAAAGGAAAATAATTGTAATCAATTTGTTATTCGAAATGGTGAAGTCAATATACCCGACCTGAGTACACTAAGGCTTCTAAGGCGTAATTCTCGTATGCCAGATTTTTACATGCGTTAGGTTAGTAGAACCCATGATCTTTATGTTAGAAAGGAGTAACAATTTCGGGTATTTTAACAATATAGACAAGAAATTGAATATTGTGATACTTACTTGATTGCAGCTTCACGGGTCCAGCTCATTTCTGGCGAAGAATCTAGTGGGGGAAAAGAAGCAATATGCCTTTTTAGATAACTGTTTACAACTTTATAAACTGGTATATTACAGAAAAAACTAATCATTATTGCAATGAAAGCTTTGGTCATCAGACTTGATACATAAAATATGGTAGTGAGTTAACCCAACCCATTTCGACCCATCAAAAAACCATTTTCCACCCATTAGTAAATGTGCAATAAAAGAACACAAAGTTGGTAATGAAAATGTTACCTAGGATATTCTGGTCTTGCTTAGATGTTGTGCTAAATTCCGCAAGAATTTGGTGGCATTCTTCTTGCAGGACTTTCACAGCTTTTATTTCTAAGCTCGGGACTGGAGGCATGTCTCCATCTGACCACGTCGGCAATGTTCTTGCAGCTGCTAAAACCGCTCCATCCACAAAACTATCTCCCTCATTTGCAAATTTGGCTGTCAAGTAAATGTAACAGTCAATAAAGTACGGACTGGATATGAAATTATGAATTTAGGCTAGTATAAAAAAAATCTTACTGTTATGGTAGTAATCTTCATGAGAGCCAGATATGTTGAAGACTGATAAGAAGGAATCTAAATGGATCTTTGCATTTCCAGAAAATGGAATGACGTCCCAAGGATTCTGCAAACATAAATAGACAATGTCGGAAAATATTAAAGTTAAGAATCAATAGTCATAAGCTCAAACTTAAAAGTGGAAACTGGGTGGGAATTGTAATGGGTCAAAGCGGGTCATCTTAGTTTAGGTTGGTTTGACGTCCAGCAAACACTTTGATAACACTACGTTTTATTCAAAAAGTTCTAAATTTTTAATAAACAGGATGTTCTGCGCATTATGATATAAATTTCTAGGCGACTTCTCATTGACCCCTTTCAATTTTTGAAAAAAAAAAAAAAAAAAAAAAAAAAAAAAAAAAAAAAAAAATCATCCATTTAACTCATTTGAGATAAAAACATAGCCCAATATCTCATATCAACCCATTTATAAAGTAAATAACCTAAAAAGTTGCCACCTACGAAAGTATAATAAGTTCCTCTCTTCATGACCAATAAAGAATGGATATATGGAACAACAATTAATATAATTAGGATCCACTTTTGTAGTTCATTGCATTTTGTAAGTTACATGAGGAAACAAATGGAGGAACTTACAGCTAGGGGTGAGCAAAACCGAGTCAAAACCGAACTGACCATTGACCAAACTCGGTTTTGGCTTTTTCAGAATGTCGGTTTCGGGTCGGGTCGGTCCGATTCGAGGAAAAAAACCGAGAAAAATCGACAAAAACCAAAACCGAAACGAACCGAGAAAAACCGAGTAATTTCGGTTTCGGTTTGAGTTTTTGCCTAGTTTCGGTTTTCGGTTTTCTCGGGTCGGGTCAGGTCGGTTTTGACCCGATGCTCACCCCTACTTACAGCTAAAACTAGGACTAGTTTTTACAAGAAATCTAAGAAACTAACCGAAGGTGTTGAAAGGCCATATCTTTGCATAAGCATATTGTTCCTCTCACCTCTCATATAATTGACGGTCATCTGAAAAGACAATGATAAAGATGAGCCTGATACATGATTACACTAAAACGATTATGAGACAATTATCATAATTTACCTCTTCCCCCTTTTTAATTCTTTGTCCAGCATTTGTCATCACCTCAAACATCCGGTCTCTGAATCGCCAATGGAAAAAGCAATTTGGCTGACAAGAATGGTTCAGCATATCTGCAAAAATAAGTAGTTGAAAACTAGTAACGATGTAATAATTGCATTATGGATTAGTGATAAGATAACATGGAGAAATTTACCTGCATAAGGTGCAAATATATTTGCATCTTGAACTAATGAACCGACTCTTATTCGGAAGTTAATATGTCTAGTTTGTGCCATACTAACTGCCCAAATAAATCTCTCTGGATCTCTAGCAAGCCGCTTTACTTTCAGGGGCATTGCCGAGTGCTGAGAACACATACATGGATATGACAGTTAAGTTTTAGAAACAAACAACAAGAGATATGATGAAATATGAAGGTAGCATGTCAATTTTAATGTATGGATTAAACTGAGTGGGTCAGATCTGTTGATCCGGAAACACAATTTTGCCATTTTTTTTCAAAAAATAATTGAAAACACAGAAAATGAGGTTGGATGCATTGCATAAATAGGTTGACTGCCACATCCAACGTAACCCATCACAGATATATCTGCTACAAAAAGGACTTCGAAAGTACCCAATTCTTTTCCCAAAATTCCATGACTCGTGCTTTCTCTTTTCTCATAGTTGAAGCTAGATTCTCATCGTGTAACTCCTTCAGGTCATCCTGCAGCACACCCATGTAACAA
This sequence comes from Artemisia argyi, assembly GCA_030686995.1. Taxonomy (NCBI): domain Eukaryota; kingdom Viridiplantae; phylum Streptophyta; class Magnoliopsida; order Asterales; family Asteraceae; genus Artemisia; species Artemisia argyi. The sequence continues at coordinate 191,361,260 of CM060679.1, read as the reverse complement.
GCTTACAAGACTGACACAAACATATGATTCTTATACCAAGACGATGTAATTTCAAATAATTAGAGTTGAAAATCAGATCGGCTGAATGGAAACCAATTTTGACATTATATGGTCTCATCCATTTTAACGAACTCAAAATCAAATCAATGTGATGCATGAAAGAGTTGACTACTTTCACTTTAACATATTAAAGTTTTGAACCATTTTAACTATGTACAAACCTCTGTAGCTAGAAGCAAGCTAGTGCACTCTTCAGCGCTAGGTAAAAAATCACCATAAAGTTGCCAAAAATTCTTGTCGTGATCGAATGCATATAAAAGAAGACACGCCATTCGGAGGTCCCAATCTGTCTGCCAAAAAATTAAATCACCAAGTGAGTAAAAAAAAAGTCATAGAACAGAATGTACGACTTTGTATACAAGTTACTTATCATCATTAAAAAAATAATAATAAAGAAGGTTAGCTACCTCTGGATTCGTTGAGTTAATTATGTCGAAAATTGGATGCCCAACTGGTATGATGTCCGGAAAAAACATCCAAGGGGTGTTTTGGCTTATAGTTAGCATCAACTCTAACGGGATCTCCATGACCACCTAATTATCCATTTACCAAAGAATGTGAATAAAGATGTTGGGATAAAGATAACTGGCATGTAATCATGGGAGTTGTTACGAGTTACATGAGCACAAAATAAATATGAAATATCTCACTTTGGCACGACGACTAGGCTCAATGTCTCTTGACGCATAGACTCCGAACCCATTTGGACCTTCCCTGAATTCCACCCCATAAGCTCGCATACTTCTTACAAATCCCATTTTATAAAACTCAGGATCAGCTAGCTCCAACTGTTTGATAATAGATACACATAATTTGATCAATAAATAAACAAAATACCAATTTCTACATTAAGAACATGTGATTATAGATTCATTGTCTTACAATAACCAATAGATGGACATCAAAAAAGTTAAGTAACACTCGTAAGGGGGCGTTTGGCATTGTGTTTTATAAGTGATTATGTGATGTAGATTAATCATACTCAAAAAGTTAACAAAGTGAGTTGCAGAATATGGTCTGGATACGCTTTTGTTGTTGGAAGTTGAAATAATCAGACAATCAGTTGTTTGAGTGCTTGACAACTTCTAATTATTTAATGACTTCCAAGTAAAATAACCTCTATATAATCACATAAGCATAATCAGAATAAGTTTTTGTCGCAGCTACTCTACTCTAAACTTACTAATTGACCTGGAAATAATCGAAACACTACAGTCAAACACTACTTATAATTTGCTACTTTAAAAGTCAATGGCAACACCAAACATCCCTATCTCGCTAATGTAGATACCAAATTATAGTTTGACAGGTCTCTAGGATTGCTTATCATGAGTTCATGACTGGTTATAAGCAGTTTAGAATAAGCTAGTCTATATTGATTATTCGAAACAGCTCATTTTTTGGGCTTATTGTACCACTAGTGAGCTTATTTTCAGTTTTAAGTCATGATAAGTTCCTAAGCCAAGCCCAAGTATAAGCTAAAACAAACGCTCCCAACTGATAAGCTCATAAGCCCTAGAAATTGAGCTTATTAGCTTTTCGAAAGTTCGATAAGTCCATAAGCCGAATATATAAGCCAAAACAAACACCTTCCATAATAATGATGAGATTATATAACACGGGACACCATAATTAGAGCAGACCTTAGAAGCAGGAGTGTCTTCGGGTTGAGACTGAGTTTGAAAAAAAGGAAAAGCTGACGTGGCAGAATTATTACTGTTACTACCACTGTCCTCAGCCACCACCATATCCATCACTGCTTTAACCCCATTTCTTATCCTTCTTCTTCCCGCCAAATTAACCCTTTTTCCCGCCAACCCATTATTCCATTTCTTCCCCAGTTGCTTCAATTCCAGCAAAAAATATATAAAATGAATAAACCTGAACAGAATCATTAGTTAACTTATTATAGGTAAAAAAAAAGAGGATGAAGTAGTTACCTGGTAGTTGTTAATGAAGCAGTTGATGGATTGTTGATGAAGAACTGATGAAGAAGACATTGTTTGAGTTTTAATGTTTTAGTTGTTAATGAAACATGTCTTTTTTTGTTGTATGAAGGGGTTTATCCATAAGACATAAATATTGGGAAAATGTTATTTGGACCCCTAAAGTATTGCCAAATATGTGTAAATGAAAGTGGTTTTTCTTATTCAACAGAACCGAACTGAAAACCGATTTTATGGAAGGCATGAATCGAGAACCGAACTGAAGTGACTCGGTTCGGTTTGGTTTTGTGTCGGTTAATTCGATTGGGTTCGGTTTATATGGTTTTGGTGTGTTTTTCTCAGTTTTTGCTCGAACCGAATCAATCCGGACCGAAATCGAAAATCATAAATATATAGGACCTAAAAACAAACCGAATATGATTGGTTCGGTTTTGCTCAAACCATTTCGGCTCAATTTTTGGTTCAATTTTGTTTTTGTTTGTTTTGCTCAGCCCTAGTTCATGTTATTCGTTTTTGGTTTAGATGTATTCGGACTAAATGAGGTATCTTTGTTACTTTCTTCAATTCTTCCTAGGGGTGAAAACGAGCCGAGCTGAGCCAGAGCCTGCCAGAGCTCGAGCTCGGTTCGTTTATATTTTAGAGAGCTCGAGCTCGAACTCGGCTCATTTCGAGTTTTAAGATTTGAGCTTGAGTTCGGCTCGTGGTATGATATAAAAAGCTCGAACTCGGCTCGGGCTCGGCTCGTTTGTGATGCGCGTATGAAAAATAAAGTTGTGTGATTCAAGATACAAAACAGCAAGATGTTATTTAGATTGGTTTGAATAATCGACGGTAAATAAATTGCAGATGTGATCAAACGGATGTAAATGAGCCAAGGTAGGTGTAGGAATAAATGTAGGTCAGGCAGAGAGTGGTTATAGTGTAATATTTACTTAAGCTCGTTTAGGCTCGCGAGCCTATTCGAGCTTTGTTTGTAGAGATCGGGCTCGTGCTCCATTATTAAATAAGCTCTAATATATGCTCGAGCTCGTTTAAGCTCGGCTTATTCGAGCCTTTTATTGATCCGATCTCGAGCTTTTCACGAGTAGCTCGGCTCGTTTCGACCCCTAATTCTTCCCATTTCCCTTGCCATCTCCAAATTTTATATTTTTAGCTTTTTATATATAGTAAACGTGTGTGTAGAAGACAACTAAATTGTTGATGATAAAACTGGCGATTTATCTTTTTGAACTCGTAAAAACGATATTTGATTGATGAAGACCTTTTTAAACCGGGTGTAGTGGTGGACTGGTGATGACCTTCACTTCTGTGTCATATCATCTATTTTCATCACCAAACTCTCATAGCATGGTTACCACATTCATTATCATTTACCTATAACCCACGTAAATACACATATACTCACACACGACGCTCATGCACAAATTTTTTCATTCGGTGGTCCAGACCACCGACTCTTTTCAATTTTGCTTGATCGAATGTTTTCGATCCATGGATCGAAAACATTCGATCCATGGATCGAAATGGTAGTGAGATTAATTAAAAGGATTTGTCATAACAATACAATAGTGATGCATCCCAAAAACTTATGATACGAGTTAAATTTAATAATTGGTGAGTCGTGATAAAATCTAGGGGTGGAAATGAGCCGAGCCGCTCGTGAAAAGCTCGGGATCGGATCGGTAAAAAGCTCGAACGAGCCGAGCCTAAACGAGCTCGAGCCCGAGCTCGAGCCTAAGTTGGAGCTCATTTATTAATCGAGCTCGAGCCCGAGCTTTACATATAAAGCTCGTTTGGGCTCGCGAGCCTAAACGAGCCTATACGGCATTATGATATTTTAAGTATTAAATATATGTACGAGCCGAGCTCGAGCTTATTAACGAGCTCAATAAAGATATATTACGAGCCAAGCTCGAGCTCGAGCCAAGCTTTAACTTTTTCATTGCCAAATCGTATAAACGAGCCGAGCTCGAGCTTATTAATGAGCCCAATAAAGATATATTATGAGCCGAGCTCGAGCTCGAGCCAAGCTTTAACTTTTTCATTGCCAAATCGTATAAACGAGCCGAGCTCGAGCCGAGCCCGAGCCTATATAACATGTCACAAGCCGAGCTCGAACTTAAAATTTAAGGCTCGAAATGAGCCGCGCTCGAGCTCGAGCTTTTTAAAACTTAAACGAGCCGAGCTCGAGCTCTGACAGGCTCGGCTCGGCTCGTTTCCACCCCTAATAAAATCCTAGACTTGTTGCAATACGGACGAGACATTATGAGTAGATCGCCATTTAGCATATTTTAGAATCCAAGAATGAAAAACAAATCATTATGAGTAGAAGCAACCAGGTGGAGGATTGGATGTTGGCGTTCTCGTATGTTGGCGTTCTGGTATGTGTAGCCCAGTAGTTTCTTAATTCTTTGTATGTAGTTGAATAATGTACCAACGATATAAATGTCATTGATAAATTTCATTATTATTCAATTTACGAGTGAAAGCGAGACGTAGATAAACAAATTTCAACGAATATCAAAAACTTGTTGGTAAATAGAGCAGTAATTTAAGAAATTAGCAAGAAATTGGTAAATAGAGCATGAATTTAACAATTTTACATTTTTTTGGTACGGTTATTTAAAAACCGTGTGTTAAAAGAAAAAATTATTTGGTACGGTTAGTAAATAAACCGTAGTAAATAACTTTTATTTGGTGCGGTTTGTAAATAAACCGTACTAAATAATGTTTATTTGGTACGGTTTTATAAACAACCGTACCAAAAAACGAAAAAAAGGTTTTTAGGTACGGTCTTTTTAAGAACCGCGTCAAATGAACAATTTTTGGTACGGTTTTCTTATAACCGTAGCAAAATACCGTACCAAAAAAGGTTTTATGTAGTAGTGCCACCGTAAGTCCGTAAAGGTGTACAATAAGTGAAATTGGAAAAAATGGAGAGACCACGCATGGGTTTGCGCCCTTATCACACGCAACCTTATTGCATATTCATCACGTTAACTCGTCGACCGTCTCCATACTATGTCCGTTAGAGAGTATATATATGGGTTTATACATGTTTGTTAGAACTTGGAAGTGTTGGTCAAAACTTGAAAATCATTTTTGGAGGTCTAATAAGATTTTATTTGATTTCTTACAAAATTGCGAGTACCAACGAAGTTATGTGATTACTTTGATGCGTGCCTAATTCATTTTTGTAATAATATATGTAAACCCATGTCACAAAAATTGGGACTACAAACGTAATATGCCATAATTTACATATGAAATCAACACTTAACTTAAAATAACACACAAAATTGCCTGCTTAACTAGCATGCTCATGCTACTCAAACTCCTCAAAAACATCGGTTACTTGGTTTTCCAACAATTTGTGAGGAGGAAAGTGTTGGAAACTCGATTTATCGTCTGCACTGACATACACAACTTTAAACACGTCGTACTTCATGAAAACCGAAGCATCTTCAAAACAGTTATAAAACTCTCCACGATGGTCTTCGTTTATTGCAAACGAATAACACGATAGCAAGTTCTTCCACACGTAAAAGTTGATCATGATAGGCGAAGATTCACACTTCAAGCACACACCAGCAATAGCCCCATCCATCTTATAAAATAAAGATCTAAATAACGAATAGCACGTGTAGACGAAGTCTTGCTCGTTCATTTTGGTGTTAGACAAAAGATGGGTTGAGCTAAAACAAATAGTGTCGCCAGTTGAGAACTTTGCGGCTGTAGAACCATCCTTTGATTCACCACCGTAGGCGGCCATGAAGTTATGGTCGAGTAACACGGCCATGCTTTGTAGATTGGTCAATGCCGAAAGCTGACAGCAGGAAAATGACAACAGATTAAGTCTCAAAACATGAATACAAATGAAATAACAATAACTGGAATCTTTCCAAATGGCATTCTTGCTTAAAAATTACAAAAGAAGTCTCAAAATAATAAGTGATTCTTATTTTATGTATGTATTTGCTTTTTTGCTAGTTTAGATCTATTTGATGACGGAACTAGAGGGGTTCCGCGGTGTCACGACACCTTGATAGAATTTTATTTCATAGTGCTAATTTTCGTAAAAAACATTGAATATTCTAAAATGCAGCCAAATACATAGTGTTTTTAGTTATTGTTTAATTGTTCTATCAATAGGTGAAAAGTGAACTTATTTTTCACTTAATTCAATCATTTTAACTGAAAATCATATTTATTTGTTAATTAGAAAAAAAAAATTGTGCACGCGGTCACTTTTAGCTCTGTTCCGTCCTTGTATCTATTATTGTTCAACTTACAAGTGCTTCGCGGAGTAGTTCTTTGTCGTCGTGAGATCTCTTGATCCATGCTCCATACCATATAATCTGAAGGACATATAAAAATCATTAATACCACCATTTTTTTTCTCGTAAAATGCTTGTGTTAGTTGTGTATATAAAATAATCAACTTATATATATACTCTCAGAATTCGGTTTTTGAGATATACATACCATATTGCCATGGATGCTCTTGAAGATGGAAGAATGAATGCAACCAAGTCTTTCACTAAACGAAGAGAATTGCTTCAAAGTATCGACAAGGTCGTCAACTATGGCAACTGTTGGCCTCAAAACACACATAAATATGTCAAGATTCCTGTTAGTGAATGGCATGAAGGAAGCCATAATATGTTCCTGCTGCTTGTGTGTGTTTAAGTTTGTTTGTTTTGTATTATTTAATATTTTAATGAGTTATGAGTCTAAATTTGACAGTGAAGAAGAAGAATATATAAAAGTAGTATATATGGTGAAGTAGAACTTGACCAAAAAATTATCATGTGGTGCACTTCAGACTAGCTGCTGAGCGTTGAATTCTAGAAAGGAATGCTCTTTTAGTCGCATTTGGCTTCTTAATTTGCCTCCCCCATATCTGCAAATTATTCTATGACTCGTGAGTCGTGCATGATATCTAACACACCAATTATAATCCAGCTCTTATTTACTTATATCTTATAATAGCAATCATATATGATATATATTCAACATAGTGATATGTAAATTTTGGGCTAAATAATGACTTTATGATAATGTTTTCTAGAATGACTATGATTTGGTATATTATATTTAGGATCAAAACATTCATGCTACTAGTATATGGATAAGATGCAGTAAATGAGTTGTGACACCTTAATGGATTAATTTGAAGATCCTATATATAGTCGTGACGGCAACCATCAAGTAGTGGTTTTTCATGTTATCACCAACATAGTGTAATAAAACACCTAATTTCATCACCCAAACATGCCTCATTTTATACACAAATACACTTCACAAAACTCACACTCACACACAACCAATTTTAACAACTTGGTCGTTTCATCAACCAAGTTCTCCCTAAATCTGTGCCGAGCGCGTGGGTCAAGAATGTGTGTTATAGTATTGGACACGTTGATGGGGTGCCAACAAGACAACAGACGTGTTGATGATCGACTATTTATTACATATAGCCATATAGGGTGTGTTTGGCGTACGAGCTTATGGGGCTTAACTTATAAAAATAAGCCCCAGCTTAAAAATAAGCCTCATTTAGCGTAGAGGCTTATAGGGGGGGTTTTGAAATTATAATCCTCAACCAAAAAATAAGTCCCAACCCAAAAAATGAGGCTAAATTTTTTATAAGCCCCAAAAAAAAGCCTCATTGGTACTAAATATGTAGTAGTAATTTTACAGCAATAAGCTAAAACTTAAACTAATTTGTCAAACAAATTTATGAAAATAAAAATTTTAGTTTCGGCTTATAATATAGGGAAAATGATAAAAAAAAAAAAAAAAAAAAAAAAAAAAAAATGCATCGAACTTGACACTTTTTCCCATTGTATGGTGCCAACTATTTTTTTTTCATTGTAACACAAAACTTTTGATTTTTTTTTATTGTAACACAAAACTTTTGATTTTTTTTTATTGTAACACAAAACTTTTGATTTTTTCTCATTGTATGTATCCACGTCAGCTAAGCGTCGCATCGTTAAGCCTCTATACTAACGGCCGTTAGTAAATAACTTAAAATCCCGTTTTCTTACGTTTTCGTCCGTTTATTTACGTTTTCGTCTGTTTTTAGACATTTTCGTCCGTTTTTCCACGTTTTCATCCGTTTTTACACGTTTTCGTCCGTTTTCTTCCCCTTTTTGCATATTTTTACACGTTTTTTTGCACGTTTTTGCACATTTTTACACGTTTTTTGTCCGTTTTCTTGTGTTTTCATACATTTTCGTCCGTTTTCTTACGTTTTCGTCCGTTTATTTACGTTTTCATCTGTTTTTAGACGTTTTGGTCTGTTTCCACGTTTTCATCCGTTTTCGTCCGTTTTTTGCACGTTTTTGCACATTTTTACATGTTTTGTCCGTTTTCTTACGTTTTCATACGTTTTCGTCCATTTCTTACATTTTCATCCGTTATTTATGTTTTCGTCTATTTTTACACGTTTTCGTCCATTTTTGCACGTTTTCATCCGTTTTTATACGTTTTCGTCCGTTTTTTTGCACGTTTTTGCACATTTTTACACGCTTTTTGCACGTTTTTGCACATTTTAAAGCGTTTTTGTCCATTTTCTTACGTTTTCATCCGTTTATTTACGTTTTCGTCTGTTTTTACACGTTTTCGTCCGTTTTTGCACATTTTCATCCGTTTTCTTTCGTTTTTACACGTTTTTGTTCGTTTTTTTGCGCGTTTTTTTGCACATTTTTACATGTTTTTGTCCGTTTTCTTACGTTTTCATCTGTTTTCTTCCCTTTTTTGCCTTAAACCCTAAACACTAAACTCTAAATCCTAAACCCTAAACCCTGAACCTTAAACCCTGAACCCTGAACCCACATGTAAAAAAATTAAAAACATAAGATAACGGACAAACAAATGAAAACGTGTAAAATGGACGAAATCGTATAAAAACGGACAAAAATACAAGAAAACGTAAGAAAACAGGCAAAAACGTATAAAAATGGATGAAACGTAAGAAACGGATGAGAATGTAGGTTTATGGTTTAGGGTTCAGGGTTCATGGTATAAAAACGGATGAAAACGTAAGAAAATGGAGAAAAATGTGTAAAAACGTGCAAAAACGGATATAAACATGTAAAAACAGGCGAAAACGTAAAAACAGCTGATGAAACATAAGAAAACGGACGAAAATGTGGGTTTATGGTTTAGGGTTTAGGGTATAAAAATGGATGAAAACGTAAGAAATGGACAAAAACATGTAAAAACGTGCAAAACAGACAAAAACATGTAAAAACAAGCGAAAACATAAAAACAGGTGAAAACGTGTATAAATGTGCAAAAACGTGCAAAAAACGTGTAAAAATGTATTAAAACGTGCAAAAAACGGACGAAAACGTGTAAAAACGGATGAAAACGTGGAAAAAACGGACGAAAACGTCTAAAAACAGATGAAAACGTAAATAAACGGATGGAAACGTAAGAAAACGGACGAAAATGTATGAAAACGTAAGAAAACGGACAAAAAACGTGTAAAAATGTGCAAAAACATGCAAAAAAAACGTGTAAAAACGGACGAAAACGTAAATAAACGGATGAAAACGTGCAGAAATGGACGAAAACGTGTAAAAACAGGCGAAAACGTAAATAAACGGATGAAAACATAAGAAAATGGACAAAACGTGTAAAAATGTGCAAAAACATGCAAAAAACGTGTAAAAATGTGCAAAAACGGACGAAAACGTGTAAAAACGGATGAAAACGGACGAAAACGTAAATAAGCGGATGAAAACGGACGAAAACGGGATTTTAAGTTATTTACTAACGGCCGTTAATTAATATAGAGGACTAACGATGCGATGCTTAGCTGACGTGGATACATACAATGAGAAAAAATCAAAAGTTTTGTATTACAATGAAAAAAAATCAAAAGTTTTGTGTTACAATGAAAAAAAATAGTTGTCACTATACAATGGAAAAAGTGTCAATTTCGATACATTTTTTTTATCATTTTCCCTATAATATAAGCACTAGCCTCAGCTCTAGTCAATTTTGCCAAAAATACCCGTACTGGTGTTAGTTTTGTCATACATGGAGTCCTTAATTACGTACCATTAGTTAATTGCTTCTAGAAAAGGGAAACAAAGAACAGTGGTACATCAATAACTAATTGAGGAAACTGCAAAATACATCCCTGTGATTTACACATTTTGGCATCTTACATCCCTGTCAGAAACTTTTGGCAATATACATCCCCCGTTAGGCAAACGTTTGCCACAATACATCCCTCATTAACAATGAGGACTAACGGTGCAAATTTTTCATCCGTTATCTCTTAACGAGACTGAAAATATTACACCGTTAGCCTCGTTAGCCAAACATTTGCACCGTTAGTCCTTTTTTTAGAAAAAAAAAAAAAAAAGTTAAAAAAATTTAAAATTACAAAAAAAAAGTTAAAATTAAAAAAAAAAAAAAAAAAAAAGGAAAAAAAAATTAAATTTTTTTTTAAAGTTTATATTTAAAAAAAATCAAAATTTTTAAAAAAAATAATATTTACAAAAAAAAATAATTTTTTTTATAAATAATATTTAATTTTTTTAAATATGCGTATTTTTAAAAAATATAATTTTTATAAAAAAAATGCGTATTTTTTAAAAAATTAATTTTTATAAAAAAAATGCGTATTTTTTAAAAAAATTAATTTTTTTATAAAAATTAATTTTTTTAAAAAAATTAATGTTTTTATAAAAAAAAATTTAATTTTTTTTTGCAAATATTAATTTTTTTAAAAAATTTTGTTTTTTTTTAAATATTAACTTTAAAAAAAATTAATTTTTTAATTTCTTTTCCTTTTTTTTAATTTTTTTTAAAAATGCGTATTTATAAAAAAAATAATTTTTTTTTTCGCAAATATTATTTTTTTTAATTTTGATTTTTTTTAAATATAAACTTTAAAAAAATTAATTTTTTAAAATTTTTTCATTTTTTTTTTAATTTTAACTTTTTTTTAATTTTAAATTTTTTTAACTTTTTTTTTCCTAAAAAAGAGGACTAACGGTTCAAATGTTTGGCTAACGAAGGCTAACGGTGTAATACTTTCAGTCTCGTTAAGAGATAACGGATGAAAATTTTGCCCCGTTAGTCCTAATTGTTAACGAGGGATGTATTGTGGCAAACGTTTGCCTAACGGGGGATGTATATTGCCAAAAGTTTCTGACAGGGATGTAAGATGCCAAAATGTGTAAATCATATGGATGTATTTTGCAGTTTACTCTAACTAATTACTATACGTTAGATTTGGAAAGAAACTCTTGTGGTAGATATGTTGACATATTCTTTGATCCGGCCTGTTTAGTAGGAGCCTGTTTGGAGCTGTTAGCTTTTTGTTTTAAAAATAATCTTTATTAAAATATGTAGTTTGATACATTAATTTCAAGCTTTTATATCAAACAAATTGCTCTTAAATGAAAAGCTGATTCATGAAGTTTTTTAAAATTTTAGAGCTGTTAAAACTTTAAATTACTGATATATCCTTCAAACATTTGTTTACAATTTAGATATGTCTTTTCATGTCATTTTACATCTTATAATTACATTTAACATCTAATTTATCAAACACTTTTATTAAAAAAAAATTAAAAAAAAAAATGATACAGCTTGTAGCTCAGGTTAACAGCTTGCAATTTGCAGCTAGTTTTGCAAAACATACCCTTATATAACTCATATCTTTCAATCGAGTCATTCGAAGTTGTGAGAAGAACATAGCCATCATATAAAGAACATAGCCTTCAAAATTGTTAAGGGTCCTCAATTAACACTGTTAAAAATACAAATTCAAAATATATACAAAAAGAAGTTTGTCGATCATGTGTTGTTACACGTATATATTAATAAAAAATTAAAAACAAAACTCAAATACAGTATGCCATTTTTATCTGCTTAACTAAAATCAAAACACTTTATTTACCGGTTATCAAAAACGTCTTTTAATATGGATAAAACTAAAAAGGAGTTCGTGGACTTGTCTTAAGTATAAAAAGTGAAGTCGTTTATAATAAAACAAATAAAATCCTCGGTCAAAGAGTTTTACCACTAAAATAAAAATCAAAGTTTAATTTCTTGTGAATGTCCTATTAGAAGACTCGTGTTGTTGTTGTTAACTCAAAATAGTCCAGGTTACATGTCTTCAAATCATGACCACTATTTCATGTCAAAATATCACTTACAGTACAATGCATGTATGTTTATTAACTAGTCCGTACTAGGTACGATATTCAATATATGGTCCAGCAAGTGATCGATACATGCATATGTGTGGTCCTTTTATTCAACATTCATCTTTTTAGCATGGCCTCGCATCTATGTTGAAACTTTTATATATGGATTTGAGTATTTGACAAGAAAAAAAAAACGTCCACTTCCACAAATTAGTTTTGATTGTTTATTCATAACGTAATGCATTTAAGGCCAAGTGGTGCATCGTTCAAAGAACCAATCGAGATCGGATTACTTTATTGTGTTTTAATGTCATCTCGTATTATGTGACAAGCTCCTCAATCAAATAATTGTGAGTTCATGTATTGCTTAAAACATGTAAAATAGATTTATAAATATTGTAAGATATTTAAAATTGCGAACAATGTGTCTTGGCTCAAGTAAAGAGTCACTTCAGCGCAATCTCAACATTCTACCTTTTTCACTTTCCTTATTTACTCGCACACTAAAATACACACTCACTTTGAGACACACACTAAAATACATCACTCAAACCAAAACATTCATTTTGAGACCCATCATTTTATTTTCTTTTTCTTTTTGCAAAACAACTTATTTTTCATTTATTAAATAGAAAATGCAAATTACAATACGATAACAAAATACGAAATTTTAAAAAGAATATATGAATATATAAAAGTATACATCAAATTATCAATAAACTAATTTTGTTGTTGACGTTGTTGCCAATATGCTCTATAATATTTCGTTGAAGAGTTTCATGTGTATGTTTATCACGTAATTCATTGACTTTCTTCCGATGTACAACGCATCCCTCGATCCATGTACATTGTGTATTTTATTACGGACTAATAACTATCTTAAACAATTCTATTACATGAAGCAAAAACAATGTATGTATGACACTAGAGTATTGTAAAAGTTGCATGCATGTCACGCAAGCATCGACGCTTCATTGTACAGCAAATATAAATCGTAACATTACCAAATGGACTTAACATAGACTTTATTCTCGTTTTTGCTAAGGAAAAAAACTCATTTATAATAATAAAAAGACAAAAATACTTAAATACACCGTTGGTCTCTAAACTTTCCACGAAACATCACACGGCACTTTAACTTTTTTTTTAGTCGCCAGGCGTCCAAAACTTGATATTTTGAGTCTGAATGCGTCCCTCCACCACTATTTGCTGTTTTGTTTTTATTGCAGGGCATAACGGTCATTTCATATATTTGGGTTATTATTCATGCAAATCTCCTCCTATACTCTTCTTCTATACATGGAAACCTTCAGCCTATGCTGTAAATTGCATTTTTAACGTCAAACTTAAGAATAATGTGGTTCTGGAACAAATTACAGAATAATCATAAACAAAAACTCGTAAGCAAATAAGTGCAGGCCAGTATATAGAAACATAAAATGTTTCTGTAACTTGTTGGTTTCGCTATCAACAAAAGAGTGGCTGCTGACTAAAAGCGGTGAACCAATGTGCTTTCTTTTTTATTGGGAAGGCTGAACAAATTTAGTAGTGTTAGGTGGTAACAATGTATACTTTTGTAAGTTCTATAACTGAGAGTACTCACTATTTGAGAAAAATAATCTGATAAATAATGAAAACAGAATCAGTATCTACAAAGATAAACCGACCCGATTTCGATTACACTGAGAAGCACTAATAAGCAGAAACAAGCAAATCTAAATGAGCAATCCCAAACAGTCCCTAAAAGCTCATTTTACGACACATCATAAGCCAACAAAAAAAAAATCTAAAAAATAAAATAAAAATATCACTAATTAAACAAGCTTCCAAATCAATGAATTCCAGAATTTTATGAGATTTGGTTGAAAATTGAGTAAATAAAAATTAAAAAACTAAATTGTTGTTACGGACTAAGTTTTTGCAGCCCTAAAAAGTGGTTTAAGACCTGTAAAAAAAATCTAAAAATTAAAATAAAAATACCACTAAATAAACAAGCTATTAGAGTACATTATCCCAAAATTTTGTGAGATTTGGTTGAAAATTGAGGAAATGAAAAATAAAAAACTAAATCTGTTGTTTGGTACTTTTTGACTTTTTTCAAATTTTTGAATATGTTGACTTACATGAAATTTAATCTATCCTAGCTGCTCTAATATGTAGTTATAAGCTATGATGATACTAATTCAAGCTATGAAAACAATTTATGCAAGTGAATTCATGATTATGCAATCCTAAAATGCTAACAGTGAACCTAAATATATGAAATGACCATTATGCCCTTCACTAAAAACAAAACAAAACAGCAGATAGTGCTGGAGGGACGCATTCAGACTCAAAATCTCAAGTTTTGGACATCTGACGACTAAAAAAAAATTAAGATGCCATGTGATATGTCGTGGAAAGTTTAGGGACCAACGATGTATTTTTGTCTAAGGGTGGTGGGAGTACATCACTCACCATACTTTCCTTCACTCACTCCCAACCAATCCCCTTCCGCCACATCATTCTCCACTTTTTTCATCACTCACTTCTTTTTTGGAGGCGCTACTTCACTCACCCTTCACTAACTTCATTTTTTTTTTCTTTATTGAATTCGAGGACGAATTGTGCCTCTCGAACCACCTCTCGATACACGACCACATCTTCTAGGATCTCTATTTTTGTTGGCACGCTCCATGAAATTTTTTTTGCTCTTTGTATGTTGTTTTCTTACTCTCATTTTTTTTTTGTTCTCGGTATTTTTTTTTTTGTGTGCTTTTCACCTCAAACAAACACTCCTTAAATGCAAAAACAAAAACATAACCGTTGCCAATGGTCGAATTTCTTCAAACGGCTCTTTTCTTTCTTCTTTCCCGTGCGTGGTTCACTCACCCAAAAGCTCACACCGTGCGGTGTATAAGTGGAGGCGGCGGTGCTACCGTGCGGGGTAGCATACCGCACCGCACCATAATCCATGTACTCCCAGCTCTCTAATAAAAAATAAATTAAAACTCAGTTGCATAGATATTCAATGCAATAAGTTACTTGTATGAGCTAGTCTTACTCTTTATTTGTTTTGAGTTACCTAGGCAGTTTTGTTATTTCCACAAATTGACTTACTGCATTGACGATTTATGCAACGAGTTTTAGAGTGTGTTTGGTGTGAGGTTATGTCCATAGAGGAATGAGAATGACAATTGCATATGTTTGGTATACGCTTATTATAGGATTGGGGATACCAAATAATAGTGTTTTCGTCATACGTAAGTAAGTATGCAAAATTCATTTCCTGTTGGCCCACTTGATTAATAATTCATTTGTTTTTTATATTTAAAATAATTTTTTATAAATCTTGAGAAAAACATCACAATCACATTCAAATTAAAAAAAAAAAAAAAAAAAAAAAAAAAAAATCACTGTTCTCATCTCTTCACGTATAGTGGAGTAGGAGCATCATGGGTTCTTGCCTAATATAGTAAGAGTGGAAGAGAAAATCACAATATGACCAAAAGTTTTGTTAGATGTAGTCTAAATATAAACTCTGTTAAAAATTAATAATAATAATAAATAATAATAAAATAAATATAAACTACATGCCCATTATCTCCATTAAATATACTAATAAGACATTAAGTTTAAGTAATATAAATTAATAAGTTTATTGTACAAACAAATTTAGTACAAAAAGTTTTCTTCCAAGCTATTGTCAACCTTTTTTTTTTAAGTCAACATAAAAACTAAAAACATTAATTGAAATTTAAATAACACGATTAGTGCTAATCTTGAAATGGATTTGGAGGATTATATGACAGACTATCCGACTTAACAATACTCGACCCAAAACTATTCTAGTCAAGATGCTTCGATGGGGCAAGGTTCGGGTCACGGTTTGTACCATGGTTCCATGCTTGTTGAAGACGATGACGATGTCGAAGAGACGTCACCCATCAAACCAAAGAAGCTTTCGAGACGTGCTACAAAGGCGAAGGACAAAAGCAAAAAGCCCGAACTGGCCAAAAAGAGCGAACCATCGACAAAGGCGGAAGAGATCGCGCTTTGTAGAGCTTGGATTTATATTTCGAAAAATTTCGAGAAAGGAAATGCTATCAACAGGCATCGTTTTTGGGATGAGGTGATAGGGTACTTTGAAAATGAAACCGGTTCACAAAGAACGTACGACTCGATCACGACTAAATTGAAGAATAAGATTCGTAGTGAGGGTTGGGAATTTTTGTGCTATTATAGATAATATCAAGAATAATCATGGAAGCGGTGAGAATGATGCAGAAGATTAAAAAAAAAAATAATAAAAAAAAAAAAAAAAAAAAGGCTCTTAGAGAATACCGTGTGTTTTACGTTCATGATTTTACATTGGAGGATTGTTGAAAAAATTTGAGAAATCATGATGCTTGGAAGAAATGGGAGATGCCTGCTTTCAGAACGAAAAGTCGGAAGAAAACAAAGGATTCTACAACTACCTCAGGGTCGACAAAAGGTCATTTGAATTTCCAAGACGTGGCTGATTCTGATGATGAAGAAGAGACTAGAGAATCACGACTACAAGGTCATAACGCAGCCAGAAAAAATCATCCTCCTCATCTCGTGATCCACCATCATCATTTGCTAGTTCGTTAGCCAAGACGTTTTTCAAGTTCAAGCCATCAAAACCAGAGAAAAAGAAGGACATGGAAGAGTCGTACTTGAAGTTGAAGGAAAAAGAGCTAGCGATGAATCAAGAGAAAATTGACCTCCAACGACAGCAACTGGAAATCATGGCCACCATAAAACGAGAGCAAGACTTGATTTTCTACAATTCAACAATCGACCAAAGTTTGCCCCACGACAACTACAAGAACTTTTGCAGCTTAAGGCAGCAATCAAGACACGCTACGACTTAGATTACTAGTTTAAGTTTTTAATACGTATTGTAATGTTTAAGTTTTATTAGTTTAAGTTTTAAAAGGACCATTGGCAAGGTGATGACCCGGTTACGACTGTGCATAGCCTTGTACAAGCTCGACTTGCTAAATATTTCAAGAACACTAACTTAAGCTCAAGCCTCGATAAACCTCACCTTAAACGAGCTCGAGTTACTCGACAAAAACTCGACTCGTATACACAACAAAAACTAAACTAAGTTTTTAATTTAGTATTATAATGTTTTTATTTTTAATGAATTTTAAATTTGTTAGTTTAAAATATTTGTGAAAAAAAAAATGAAAAAAAAACTCAATCATCGACGGTGACAACTTGATTGTGTCTGGTCATCAAAGAGAGAAAGCTGGTGTGGCAAGGTGATGACCCTGTCACGACTGTGCATAGCCTTGTACAAGCTCGACTTGCTAAATATTTCAAGAACACTAACTTAAGCTCAAGCCTCGATAAACCTCACCTTAAACGAGCTCGAGTTACTCGACAAAAACTCGACTCGTATACGCAACAAAAACTAAACTAAGTTTTTAATTTAGTATTATAATGTTTTTATTTTTAATAAATTTTAAATTTGTTAGTTTAAAATATTTGTGAAAAAAAAATGAAAAAAAACTCGATCATCGACGGTGACAACTTGGTTGTGTCTGGTCATCAAAAAGAGAAAGCTGGTGTGGCAAGGTGATGACCCGGTCACGACTGTACATAGCCTTGTACAAGCTCGACTTGCTAAATATTTCAAGAACACTAACTTAAGCTCGAGCCTCGATAAAACTCACCTTAAACGAGCTCGAGTTACTCGACAAAAACTCGACTCGTATACACAACAAAAACTAAACTAAAAGGACCATGTACATAACCTTAACCACTTTGTTCCCCAGAACACACATATGTTGTTTCTCCACCGGAGCTCCGGTCATCTTCACCACTCACCTGATTCAATCACAATGACGTAAGCCCTAATTTTATTCATTTCATATCTTTATATAAAAGCATCACAGTCACTATGCTACTTAATAACCAATTACAAAAACTAACACCTAAAACCCCCTTAATTCACACACTCACACTCCCATCACTAAACCCTAAAAACCAAATTTTAAATAATGATGAAACTAAGCACCCATTGGTAAAAGAAGTATGTCGAATACTCGATTTACGCCGAAAATGGACTCCAAATTTAGAATTTGAGCTAAAACAGTTAGTTAGAGCCTTGAAACCGAAACACGTATGCCAAGTGTTGCGTAGTCTGTCCAACGCGCGTCTCGCCATGGATTTTTTCCATTGGGGAGACAGGCAATGGCGATATAGGCATGACCCGGTAGTTTATAGGACAATGCTGGAGATTTTAGGGGGGACTAGTTTGTATAATAGTGCTAGGCGTGTTATTAGGTTAATGAGACGTAGGGGAGTTGGAGTTGGGGCGTGTGAGTACCGTTGGTTGATGGTGAGTTATGGGAGGGGCGGGGAGTGGAGGAAGGCGTTGGGTGTTTTGGATGTGATGGAGAGGTGTGGAGTTGAGGTGGGGGTGGATGTGTTTAATGTTGCGGTTTATGTTTTGGTTAAGGCGTGTGAGATGGATTTGGCGGTGAAGATGTTGGATAGGATGAGGTTGGTGGATGTGGCGCCGGATGTTGTGACGTATAATTGTTTGGTTAAAGGGTATTGTGACGCGGGTAGGATAGGGGAGGTGATGGATTTGATTGAGGAGATGAGGGCGAATGGTTGTTGTCCGGATAAGGTTTGTTACCATACGGTTATGGGGTTTTATTGTAAAGAGGGTAGAGTTGACGAGATTAGGCGTTTGATGGATAAGATGGTGAACGAAAGTGAGGTGATTCCGGATCATGTTACGTATAACATGCTTATTCATATGTTGTCGAAGTATGGCTATGGAGATGAGGCGATTTGTTTTCTAGAGGAAGGTAGAGAACGAGGTTTTAGTTTTGATAAAGTTGAGTATAGTGCGATTATTCATTCGTTTTGTGAAAAAGGTGATATGGATAAAGCGAAAGAGCTTGTTGATGAGATGTGTGGTAACGGTTGTGTTCCTGATGTAGTGACGTATACCGATGTTATGAATGGTCTTTGTAGCATTGGGAAAGTGGACGAAGCGAAAGAGTTGCTTCAACAAATGTGGAAGCTTGGTTGCAAGCCGAATACTGTTTCGTATACAGCTTTGTTAAATGGATTATGTCGTAACGGGAAATCATCAGAGGCTAAAGAGATGTTGGACACGAGTGAGGAGGACTGGTGGGTCCCAAATTCGATCACGTATAGTGTCTTGATGCACGGTTTTATAAGGGAAAAAAAGCTATCCGAGGCCCATGAGGTTGTTAAGGAAATGATTGAAAAAGGGTTTTCACCAACACCAGCCGAAATTAATCTGTTAATCCAATCTTTCTGTCAAGAAAGTAGACCTATTGACGCTAAGAAGTTGATGGAGGAATGCCTTAACAATAGATGTGACGTAAATGTAGTTAATTTCACGACTGTTATACATGGTTTTTGCCAAACTAAAGATTTAGACTCTGCTTTTTCGGTCCTTGATGATATGTACTTAAATAACATACAACCCGATGCAGTTACATACACAGCGATTATAGACACATTAGGAAAAAACGGGTCCATAGATGAAGCAGTTCAAATGACTAAGAAAATGCTCCACAAGAGTTTAATCCCGACCCCTGTTACATACAGGGTTGTCATACACCGATTCTGTCAACACGGTAAAGTAGGCGAATTGTTATCTCTACTAGAGAAGATGCTTTCAAGGCAACCTTGCAAGACGGCTTATAATCAAGTTATTGAAAAGCTTTGTTCATTTGGAAACCTCGATGAGGCCTATAAACTTTTGGGTAAAGTTTTAAGGACGGCTTCAAGAATCGATGCCAATAGTTGTCATATGCTTATGGAACGTTATTTGAGGAAGGGAGATCCTTTGTCTTCATATAAAGTGGCGTGTAGAATGTTTAGTCGTAATCTGGTTCCTGACTTGAAATTGTGTGAGAAGGTTAGCAAAAGTTTGGTTGTTCATGGAAAATCACACGAGGCAGATGAGCTTATGCTACGATTTGTTGAACGTGGAAAGATTTCTCCAAAAAACAAGTTTAACAAAGTCATCAGCGCTTGAAATTTTTGGTGGGGAAGTACATGGATGATATTTATCTACTCATTTTGAACGGCAGCCACCACACTAACAAGGTTATTTCTCTCTCATTTTTGATTCTCAATTTCAAAGTTTCTGAAATGTATGATGTTTGACCTGAGCACAAGTTTTCCTACGTGTCATGGGCCACTCTTATAATATGTTTGATTATAGCTACATCTGCAAAAGAAATAAAATGAGGTGTTGTGGACCAGTTATGTATAATGGTTTTTCTTGTAGAGGTGGCAAAATGGGCGGGGTTCGGTATAATGGGTCACAGAAAGTTTAAGTAAAAATGATTAATTTTTAAGTATTGATAGAAGGGTAAAGTTCCCTGTTTGGTCTCTTATGTTTAGGCGAGTTTTAGACTTTACCTATTGACCTGTCGAATATAGAATATTAACCAAGTTGACCCATTTTATGTAAATAGATTGAAATTGCCAACTTTAGTTTTGCGGCTTTGATGCGATCTTCCCATGTAGACATTGAATGAGTAAAATGTTTCTATGATGGTCAGCCTTTAAGAAAAAACCAGTAGGCTCTGCTGTGATGTAACAACCAAGTTATTGAATCGTCGCTTGTTAGGTTTTATTTCATCTATTATACACTCTTATCTTTTGCTTGGCAGTTTCTCTTTTAACCACACAATATTAATAGCAGGGTAAAACTAAAATTAGTGTTTATTTGAGGTTTTACAAGTGAAATACTTCCAATCTCTTTTTTTGGCAAGTGTGTTGAATTGATCAAGTTGCTATATAGCAATTCTATAACCCGTAATTTTAAGAGTATACTGCGTGTAGCAGACGTTTGTGTTCTTATTGGAAGGGTCTTTTCTGGTCTGATGTCTAAAGTTTGCCGGTCTTACATTAGCAACTAATTAGATGAAAGCACCCAAATAGAAACTGAACTTAGATGCGGCTACTTGTTGTTTGGACCGTATAAGTTTTATATCTCGAAGTTAGAACTAATGTAGTCTACACTGATATGGGTGAATGGTACAACTATTAGTTAACAATGATAATCCGATGCATCACCTAATAATTGATGATTCATGAACTTTTTATGTTCTATGGCCTTATCTTCGATCATTCAATAAGTGGTACTGTTGTTTGTTACATACAAAAAAGAAATGCTCAAAACCTCGAATTTGATTTCATGTTATATGTTTTATATTTCCATGTGTTAGGGATGATGGCCTGTTGGGAATGGGGCATGGTTGGTTTTGAATTTGTAGTCTTCGTATTGATATTCAGACTGATACAGTAGAAACTCTATAATATAATACACTTGGGACCACCAAAATTTATTAATTAAAAGAGTTATTAATTAATCGATAAATTAATAATTATTAATTTATATATTAATTAATATTTTATTAATTTATAGTAGAATACTTAGTTTACAAACACCTTTCAAGTAATACACTTGCATAGTTGTTGACTGATGAAGAAATTATTGAAAGCGTTATTGGAATTAATAAAGATGATATCGATGAAGAAGATGATGAAAGTTCTACAATGGAGCCCCCTTCGCGAAACGAAGCTATTAAAGCGGCAATCACATTGAACAATTTCTTGTTGAGCTATGAGAAAACAACACCAGAAGTTCTTACCATGCTAAGGAAAATTAGAGACGAGATTCAAGGGGAAATTGATTTCAACAAAAAACAAAAGACAATTGAGTCATTTTTCAAGAAACCTTCATAAATCATTCATGTAATATGCTATATATAAGGAATTATTAATTTATATTTTATATGGGGTCTAAAGAAATTATCAAAAATGTATTATCTTATAATTTTAGCGAATTATCAATTTAGCACCCTATCCCCGAGTCGGGACCGGCAAAAAATATTATCTTAGAGAGTTTATTAAATAATCGAGTATTAATTTATCGAGTTTCTACTGTATGATGAAATTTAAGAAAGATATAAACAATCTTGAACCTTATGTGATAACTCATAAACTTTTTCAAGTACTGACGCGTTTGTAGGATTTGATAAATGCAATCGACGATTGAATACGTTGCGTAAACAAATTATTCTGGGTCTCAGGTTTTATAAACAAGAACCTAGTCTATGGTGTATCTTTGTAAACCAATTTTATCCAAAAATAGTGCTGCTGTCAGAGAATCCAAATTTCCGTCAAAAGCTACCAATCTCCCTGTAAAGCAATTAAGGGATGTTTGGTATTGCGTCTTGATAGTGATTATCTGATCATTATGTTTTCAAGTCTCAGATAATTGGTTTCTAGTGTTTGGTTTTAGTGAAAGTAACTGCTACTGATTATCCAAGGCAAAAGCAAAAAATTTGTAAGTCATGCATCTAACGTTCCAAGACTTTTCACCTAATTCACTTCTCATTTCCTTTTCATCAGCAGTGCGCAGTCAGTCAGCTACGGCAATATCGCTGAGCAGATAGCAGCAGATCAAGGTCTTCATCATTCTCGTTTCTGTTCACTTCTGAAGAAAAGGGATTTGCTAAAACCTAAAAGTTTTGTTCCGTCAAACAAAACCAGAGATGCAACTCGTAAGGGGAAGGGACAGGACTGGAACGAGCAATATTCGGTGTGGTTTTCTTTTTCAGATTCTGAAAATCTCTTTCTTGGGTTTTTGGTTTAGGATTTCGTTTCACAGAAATTGATTCTCAGCTAGGTCAGCAAAACCGTCTCTCTATACCTTAAATCAAAATGATGTTTTAGACTTTTAGGTATCGGATCAAACCTTTCTAAACCTAAACCCAATCAACACTCATCTAGTTAGGTTGTTTTGAGTTTCAGCCCATTATTTTTTATCGGGTTCTGGTTCACTTGTAACCCATTGCACACCCCTGATTCGATATAGGAAGTAGAATAGTTTATATAAAGTCCAGATGTATTAAATTAAAACTAAAATTTATTTATGATATAATTCTCTTGACCTGAATCCGAAAAATCGTATTAGAGGGTATCAGTGAATGGGGGAATGTTGCATCCCTTCTTTTAGAGCATCATTTAAGAATGTTATTTCTTCATTTTAACTGGCACAATGCATCATTGTGTTTTTCAAAGGGTTGTATCATGTATGCATATAATACACACCTTCTAATAATTGTTGCTTGTTTCTTAATATCATTTGTGGACTTGATTGAACTTGACTGATGTTTTGTTAAAGCATTGACAGACTATTTGATTTGAAATCCATTTGAATGTAACCTTTTTGGACCCAATCCCTCCCAGTCTCTGTCTTTATAAAGACATATAACCAACCTATTAACCGACAGAAGCATCAAACATTACATTCATTTCAATTCATAACTTATCCTTAGGCAGGACTGCTTTAACCCATCAGTTTATGTCATTTGAGATAGATTTTATTGACAAGTGATGTAACGTATAGACTAAAAACACAGTTTAACAAGAATATATCAGAATACTTAAGTTTACCCAAATTGTATACCAGTTTGTTTTGTCCAAAGTTATGAATAGTCAATGTATTAATAGCTGTTGTAATTATGTTTTTTATATGCTAATTAATTATGAAAAACAATTAGGGGATATTTGGTATTGCGTCTTGATAGTGATTATCTGATCTTTACGTTTTAAAGTCTTTGATAATTGGTTTCTAGAGTTTGATTACAGTGAAAGTAATTGTTACTGCTATCTTACTATATCTAGTAGGTCAACAAAACTGATAATTCAAGACAAACAAAAATTGTATAATAAATGCATTAAATCCTCGAGACTTGTTTAACCTAATCTCATTTCTTTTTCATCAACAGTGCGTCTTGTGGAATGTGTGGGCTAGACCTTATTAATGCGTATGTGTAAAAATTTAACATCATATCCTTGTTTGGGCCAGATGATGTATGCGTTTTAACAAGTCTTAATGCCCGGACGATTCCTTTCCTTTTCTTTCCCTTTTTTTTCCCGTTTAGTCTTCATTGATTTACGTTTGTGTTTATTCTATTTGGTTAACCTTAGATCATTCTAGACGTGGTGGTAGTTGTTGCCACATACAAAAACGGAATGTTCAAAAGTCTGAACTTGAATTCATGTATTGTGTATTATTCTTCCATAGAGAAATTGAATGGTTTTTTGACGGACTGGTTGGTGATGCAAATGCACATGTTCTTGTAGCGATTCTTAAACAACGATGATTAGTTAACTTGAAACAACTAATTTTGCTACACTCACACTGTCAGAGAACCCAAATCCCTGTCAAAAGCTACCAACCCCCAAAAAAACCAATTAGAGGGTGTTTGGCATTGTGTTTTGAAGGTGATATTCTGATTATCGTGTTTTCAAGTAGTTTATAACTATATTCTTGTATTGGGTATTCTGAAACTGCTTATGATTACCAAATCATTAGGGGTCGTATATTCAGTTTAGGAGTAGCTGCAACAAACTGACTATCCAAATAAAACGAGATTTTTATATTACTGCGTATAACTTTGAGACTTTAACCGAATTCACTTCTTGTTTATTTTTCACCAACAGGACTGCAGCCGCACAGCCATGGCAGTAAAGTCGGGTGAATTACAGCAGCAGCGTTGTTGTTTGGGCAGCAGATCAAGGCCGTCACCATTATCGTTACTGTTTACTTCTGAAGAAAAGGACTTGCTAAAAACTAAATGCTCCGCCTTGTCAACAAGAGAAACTGGGAATCCATGAACAAAACTAACATACAACACCCTCCAAAGAATAATCATAAACAATACTGTGGGGAACAGAAGTCATAAGTAAGGGAAAAAGTGATAAAGAATTTAATTGGATCAAAGCTCGGAACTCATCTCTGGTCAAATAATTATTGCTGACACTGCTGTGAGTGCGTTCAAGAATCCAGGAAGGTAAGGTTAAACGTACATCATTTTCTTGATAATTATAGTAGCAAATTATCTACTGTCTATAGCTACGGTATTGCGGGTTATCAAGGTGTTAACTCCACGTTTGAGAACTTTAAAATTAAATAAAATTGGCCAAAAGACAAGCCAAGGCTATGTGGGGTTAGTAATTATCTTATCATTTGGTATGTCTAGGGGACCTTCCCATTCTCAAGAAATTGACAAAATGATACAGTCAATATATTCCGATGTAACAAATCATAAGGATTAGGTATAAATCCATACAGGATAATTGAGGGTTCTTTATAGACAATCTCCACTAAATACAATCGAATGCATCAATAATAATCACATTATTACGGGTCTGCATCAATATATACGAAACTAGACTGTTTCAAAAGGTTCAATGGATTTTCTCATGATTAATTACTGATGTATAATGAATCTGTACAATGAATTTGCTTCAATAATTATTTGAACATATCATGAAAAAGTTCATGGTATGTTGATAATTTTGCAAAAAGTTATACAGTGCTATTTTGACAAAAATGAAGAGGCAATTTGGTTTTCTTCCACTTAATTTGGTTGAGGCAAGTACAATTATTCATCACACACACTGTTTTTTTGCCACTGTTGTGTATACTTCCAGACTATCGTATCCACATATTATACATGTGTGTATGGGCGTACGTCTATATGTGCGTGCTGTTATGCGCCTTGTGGCCTACATCTTATTACTGCAATATTTGTTGCAGACAAAATTTTACATCATATCCTTGGTTACGACAGCTATGAGTATAAGTACTAGCTCCTCGAGCGAAACTGTTCTGCAAGATGAATATTTTTAAAACGTATTAAAATTGCTTTAGGCATAAGCTGTTTGGCCATATGATGTTACGTTTGAGAAATAGATTATATGCCTTTATTGTTTTGTTTATTCTTTTTGCTTTTGTCTTCATCGATGAAGACCATCAACCAATGGGTGATGGGAGGCGGAGGGCCGGAGGAGACAATGATAGGGGCGGCTAGCACTACAGGAAAATGGGTGAGGTGGGACTTGATGTAGTTGTACCATAAAAGTTATCAATCAATATACAAATTAAATGTTAACAATAAACTTCTTATTAAGTCTTTAGTTATGAAGGTTTAAAGTTTTCGAAGTTTAATCCCATCTCCCGAGTTCGTAGGAAACAGTTGAACATTGCTTGGGGCTGGTCCTTGGGAATGGTCAATCGACACTAAAAGGTGTACAGAGTTAGGGTTTTTCCATTGATTTAAACCTTTTGGAGAGAGTCTGAAGTTTTGGTTGATTATCTATCAGCTGTTTCTATACATATTCTATGTATTGAAAAAACATTGTTAAATCATTTCATACTTCTTGAGAATTAATTCTGTGAGATTCGGCAAAGATTTACTGACTTACAAAGTATCTTAGCCAATCTGGATATGGTGTTTGTTGTGCAATTTATGTGTATGGTTTTGAAAAGAAAAAACATAAATAAATAAATAAATAAAATCTACTGGACAGAATGAACATAGTAAAGAGACTAATGACCAATAAATGAAGCACATTCTTTGGTTCCTAGATCTGACCCAACACAACATCAGCCAACTAGGGATGGCAACGGGGCGGGGAATATCGGGATTGTACTTCTCATCCCCATCCCTGTTTTACACTCTTCATCCTTATCCCCGTCCCCATCCCCATTGGGGAATTGCTTTACATCCCATCCCCAATGGGGATCAGGGATCCCCACGGGGATTCTTCAACCTTATGAAATAACCTAAAAATTTCACCAAACTTCCGTTGGAGCTGAACAATGCACATGCTTTATTCCTTTGTGATTGGGTGCGGGATATATGGGCTAGCATGGAGCTGACCGATCTTACAAACCAGGTAGGAGACATATCGATTGAAGAAATGCTATGTGCTACTCAGGAGCAACAAGAAGGTAAGTTTGAATTGATGCTAATGTTAATGTGGCGAATATAGTGTGTAAGAAATTCCAAAGCTCATGGGCAAGGAGATCTTGAGCAAAATAAAGTGAAAGAATCTGCTCATGCAATGTTGCAAGATTTCTCCCGAGCAAATCGAGCTACAGTTACAACTATGCCCCCCCCCCCCCCCCATAATGCACTCTCGCGAGCATGGTCTGCTCCAACATGTGGAGAGATAAAAATAAATTGTGATGCTGGGATATCGGGGATCAATGGTGTAGTAGGCCTTGGTTTTGTCATGAGATCGCATAGCGGGTCAGTATTGGTAGCGGGAAGTAGAAGGGTCAATTTTGCGACGTCAGTTGTTGAAGCTGAAGCAAAAACAATCCTTTGGGCGATACAAGTGGCTCTAGCTAAGGGTTTTAAAAAAGTTATTTTGGAGACGGATTCCAGTATTCTTGTGGAGTCATTCAAAAATGACAAAGTGTTAGTTCACATTAGAGCTCTATTTCTTCATATACGTCGATTATGCCTCTCATTTGATTCTTGTACTTGGTCTTTTGTGCGACATGAGGAGAATAGAGTTGCTCATGAGTTAGCTAGAAGAGCGTTATATGATAGTATAGATGACTTGTATGATGGTATTGTGCCTCCTTCGGTTGAGCCATGGGTACAACATGATGTAACTTTTCTAAATGATATTTGAAGTTGTTTCATGATCAAAAAAAAAAAAAAAAAAAAAAAAAAAAAATACCAAACTCGTTGAAAATATACATGATTTTGACTCATAAAGTACCTCAACAAATGTACATCGCACATAGTTATATTAATTACTAGGGTTAATACACAAAAAAGTTACTGAACTTTACAAAAAAATTCACCTAAGTTACTCAAGTTTCAAACTGTTCAATTAAGTTACTATACTTTGCGTATTTATTTATTATGTTACTGATGTTTTAAAAAAGTGTCATTCAAGTCACTCCTTGGATTGGTGACCGGCTATGTCGGGAAAAGTTACTCAAGTTTCAAATTGTTCAATTAAGTTACTATACTTTGTGTATTCAATTTTTTTTACTTATGCTTAACCGATGATGTTCAATCGAGGTTGTACTTTCCGCCTCTACCTTACGTTGCTAGTAACAATTAACATCCTCTTTCAAAGTCATACTCTGAGCCTGCTAGACTCTCCAGTCAGAAGAGAAATTTGGGCAAATTTTATGCCCAACAGAAACTTTAAGACCTTAAGGAGTAACTTGAACCGCGTTCCTTGGGACAGACACTAAGTCCTTCAATTGTCTTTCGGGGATACCAGTTACTGTTGCTACCCTCTTATAAGATTATAAATTGTTTCAATAATACCATACAACTGTTTTCGATTATTCTACAGACCATTTTGCGGTCACTCTACAAAAGTTTTACTGATACTTCAGGAGGTCAAAATTTCGACCTTACTACTATTTTGTAAACAACAAATTGTTCTGGTTATTTGATAAGCTGTTTTACAAATTATTTCACAAACAATTTTATAAACCGGTTTGCTGTCCTGCTACAATATTATGAATCAAACTACAGTTTTGCTACTATCATGCAAGTAATAAATTGATTTCCTGTTGTTCTATGAATTGTTTTACAAATAGTTTTATAAACTATTATGCAATCACCCTATGAACTATTTACTCATTTTGAAGCGTTAAAAGTTTCAAGTCAAATTTCACCAAAATTTTGCATAACAAGGAGTGATTAGACGACAACTTTGTGAAAACATCTTATCCACACCATGTTTAAAGATTGTTCTTACTGAAATTACGAGTCTTTTGAAGTCGCATCAGTTTACCTAACTGCAAATTTTCTGCAAAGAATTTGTATTACTCTCTCACAGACAAAGAGGAGCCTTTACCACCTGGTAAGACTCAAATCGGTTGTGAGTACCAACACCTATCCCTATCGACAAGTTAGTAGAAACTCGCAAAAAAGGTCTTGAATTCACGTGGGGAAACGTGAAGGTAATTTTCTCGTGCGTATATATTCATCTCTTTTCGACTGTAATGGGTAACTTGAATTGAATCGCGAGGACGCGATTCCGTTTAAGGAGGTGAGACTGTAACAACCCGTAATTTTCTAGACTGCTTTTAATAATAAATTATATTTATTATTTCCTAAGTTTCACTTTTGGATTTTTCGGAACTTATTTGAATCAAATACGAGAAGTTATCTCACTTTAGTTGAAACATGAGCTCGCGCACAAACCGACCCATAGATAGTAAGGTTTAGTCTAACACACACATTTTGAAATTAATAATAATAATAATGTTTTTATAATTATTTTATAAAAACACAATAAAAAAAAAAAACTCATTTTACACATTAACGATTTGCAATGTGCGACCAAAACATCTCAACTTACCTTTAAACTTAAACGAGACACGTAAAACAATAAGGAAATTCATGTTTTCACTTTCCACTCTTTTCTAACCTTATCGTGTCGCATTTTATAAAACAAAAACCGATTCTGTATGTTACATGTATATACATTTTATATATGTACAAAATCACTTTCGAATTCATCATTCGAGAACCTCATAAACATGTCGAGTTTTAAACTTAGTTTAAACACCACTCGTAACATAATGAAGTTGTGTTTCAAGTTGGACAATCCTTGGGCTCGACATGCTATGAAAACTGGACATATGTAAATCAAAGCAAATATAACTCTTTGAACTTTTGGAGATCAAATATACGTAAGAATTATAACATGTGTAGAGATATTTACATGTAACCAAATCACCAAATCTTGACTTTACTTCCCTCCCCATACACTTGACCTGTTACAATATCTCCAAAACCACTCAAAGTCCTAGTTTTCTACTTGATACTACCAGGATACCCATGGTATTGTGATTTTTATAATCCTACAAGGACAAGATATCATGTTTTCTTCCTTATTTCCTTTGGCAGAGAATCAAACCAAGATCACACACAAAATCTTTTATATCTTGACACAGTACAACTTTCATTTAATAATTGAGACTTTAAACTTATCTCTTGGTTCTATTTGTAAACGAGGTTAGACAAGTCTCACACTTCACTCTTACACTCTCATTCAAAGCAAAAAAAAAAAAAAAAAAAAAAGGTTTTTATAAGCTTAAGGAAGAACGAGTTGTGTTTTTGGAAAGACTTAGCTGGGTAAAACTTTGGAAGCAAACGGGATGGCCTAGTTCTTGTTTATTCACTCTCGGTCTCACAATCACAAGCTTTGTAAGCTATACAAACTTACTTTTCATCTTGTTTTCATACGCTAATGTCCACACACAAAACGTATTTAAGTTTTTCATACAAACGTTAAACATAAACAACGACATAAAACTTTACGCAAACCCGACTATTATGAACTATTTGAACGTAAAACATGGAAGTTTAATACGTAAAATAAGCCATAAGCTAACTGTGGCTTATCGGGTTTAAAAAAAAAATGGGAATTGATAAAGATTAGAAACATTTTGACGTCTACAAATAAATTAAACTAAGTATTGGCTCTCATTTGGAAAAATGTTAGTTCCTTGTTTCATTCATTCACTCGTACACACCTTTCCATCCTGGTAAGCAAGCTCTAACTCAACTCATTTGATCCTTATTTCATGTTGTCACTCGTTTATATTTTGCTAAAAACTTAAGATCATGAAATGTATACGCTTCGTTAAAATGAAAACCATGACGAAACACTCGCTTTTATTATGAACTAGTCACCTTTACTTTTCGTTAAAACATGAAGGTATCTTATTTTATAATCATAAACCAGCAACTACTTTGAAAAATTTAGAAGGAAAACGAAATGAATAAGGACTCGAACATGATCTGTTATCACAAAACATAAACCAAAATCCAAACCTCCTACACACGAATATATACATATGCAGTGCAACGTATAACACAAATGTCATAGTGGCTCAACTGGGAGGGACATTAGTGTTTCTACTAAGGGTCACGAGTTCAAATCCTGGCAAGGCAGTTTGCCACATTTTTATTATTTTTGCCAACTTTCACTATTTGACAGTTTCAGCCCCTCAACATTGAACAACTTGTCATCTACTTAAGAAACTTTTATAAATTTTTTAATTTATATTAATGTATACGCTTTCAACCCATCAACTTTGGGACCATTCGACATTTTCTTAAAAAATTTTACAAATTTTGAAATTATATAAAAACTTTGCAACTTCAACCCCTCGAAGTTGAACACTTTGACACTTTTTATCCAAAACTTTTATAAGTTAATAAACTTGTATTGTGTTACCACTTTTTCGTTGAAAGAAAAAAATGTATGTTTAGTACATATTTCTATTAGCGCCCACAACCGCGTAAACTATAAATAATATATTTATCCAAATATATTATTTACCCACGACTTCGATAAATATATATAGATATATTTTCACACCTAAAAATCAACCAAATTAAAAATATGAGTAGACTTGCATTTACTCTTCGACTATACTTGAGCTATATTCAAACCAACCTTCGAGCAAACTCTTCTGTGAATATATTGTATATATTCCCGTACTTATTCCAAGAGCCAATACTTACAAACATTTTTACAACTACATTTTATGTACATTACCAAGAAATCAAAATAACTTATGAAACTTCCACATAAGCTACCATAACACAAATATTTGAAAACATTTGTTTTTGAACTTTAAGCATTTCAAAAACACAAACACTTGTAAACTTTACAATATGTAATTTAATGCAAGACTTAGACTAAAAACCATACCATACTTATCTAGGTTGCGTGTCGGAGCTGTGCACAATTACTATTTGATTATTCACCCGATGACTTACTGAGGTGAGTCATAGCCCCACTTTTACTCGTTTAATTACTTTATAAATTCTTTGGGGGAGATACATGCTCAACTGCTTATTTTTACTTTCACAAGTACCCTAAACATTTTTATATTACTGTAAGTTTATAGCCCCACACTTTACGTTACTTTGCTTTACAAACTTGGGGTGAGAAACGTGCAAACACTTTATGAATTCTTGCTTTTACGCAACACACTTTATGAGTTATTGCTTGTATGCGACACACTTTATGAACTCTTGCTTTTATGCAATACACTCTATGAATTATTGCTTTTATGCAAACACTTTTATGGACCACACTAAAACTTATGATTTATTTAAAGTTTTAAACTATTACGCGGATTAGCCTAAGCCCTTGAATCCCACTTTACCCAAACTCATGAACCGTCAATTCCTGTTGGGAAGCGCGAATGTTATAAATAGATCTATTGGGGGTGACTCCCCCGTTCAGTTTGACCGGATAGGCAAACGCGAACGTATAACAGGTCGAATTACAAGTGTATCAGGATAAACACTTGCCGGGCCTTTATATTTAACATGCTTCTAGAGCATGCACACTGTCGTAGCTTCGGTTGCATGAACTTAGTGCTAGCGTAATAGACTTTTACTTTTGCGTGACATTATATCCGTTGTAATGATCACATACTTTGCCTATGGTCCAACTTTATGCTTAATACTTATGGTCTACTTTACTGATATTTTTCATGACACTGTGAGTAAAGCAGTAGACACTAAAACTGAACTTGATTTGTATGTGAATGGTTATTCACACTCGAAAACCTTGTGGTCGACTTTACTAAATTTACTTGAAAGTAAACTATATTTTCATGACATTGTCAGCGACACAATGATCACAAAACTTTTATCGAACTCACATTTCTTTTATACTAAAAGGTTATTTGTACAAACCTATGAACTCACCAACCTCGTGTTGACACGTTTTAGCATGTATTTTCAGGTTTGAGGCAATAACTAACTGTTGAAGGCCTTTGGCATGGCATGGCATGGTCATAGATGACTCTGATGTATTTGGGACCGCTTTATTTCTTTTATGGGCTTATATTTCTGCACAATTTTCAAATGATGTAAACTTATACTTTTGAATCTAAAATTTCTTTCAAACGGATAAGGTAAATCCATTTTCTATACCTTGTGTTGTGGTACCAATTTAGTAGCACCCCAGTGACATGTACGCTTCCGCTGGACCCGATTTTGGGGGTGTTACAGATTGGTATAAGAGCCTTGGTTATAGAGAACTGGGTATTTTTAAAACCTAGACTATAACTACTTTTACGAAAACTTAACTCTATGACCACCACGTGCCTGCCTGCCAAGTTGATGCCTTATTTGTGATTTTAATTGCTATTATATTTGATGAGATGTGCGCTTTGTTATTGGATGAGTATATCCATTTATTTTCACTATATATACTATAAGTATGTTCGACATACTTATGCTTACGTATTGTATTGGGCATAGCATTACGCGCTTTTATCTATGCAATCTCATCATCCGTCCTCGAGTGTGGACACTTGTCATAGTCTTTCAAAACAACTTTTGAATGTTAGAGACATATTACTAGTGTAACTGAACCGAGTATTTCAAAATTCATTGAACCTCGGTTTAATATAGACTGATCACCTATATTCAACCAGGGATAGTGGGACATAGCCTGATCACCTATGTTTGACTCAGAGGTAAACTTTGCGATACTGGGAGCAGTTATAATAGAATTATGTCTGGTTGATTTTTGATTTTGAGAATGGTTAAGTTTGGCGTGTCTATACGAGCAACGAATATCACGAAAGTTTGCACTTACACACGACACACTGGCATCACAACACCTCACAAACTATAATACTCCTGGCATTGCTATACGTCCCTGTTTATATGGAACTCCTGTTTTTCGTCATCCACCGTAGTTCGCATCGGGTCGGGTTAGACCCAATTGGCACCATTTAAATTCGAGTGTTTGAAGTAACCCCTTGAGATCGTAATAAGCCCTTTCGAGCTTACTAGAACGGTTGGATTTTATTTTGGCCATGTTCGGAATTGATTTTGGCTACGTTTGAATTCAGATTGATGATTTATGAATTTTGGACTTCATTGCGGATTTGGATTTGTTTATTTAGCCTTGGTTGTTTATGATCCTGTTACAGTCACCCCTACTGATGAGTGCTCAAACACTCATCATTTTTGGTCTAATCTGAACTGCAAAACATACAAAAACACTCAGTAATGCATCAAAATACTGAAAATATTCCAAAATTGTGTTTTATATGTTTTAGATGCAAAATGAGCAAAAACAGATGAAAAACGTATAAAGTTTGCAAAATTGGCAGTTTCAGTCCCTCAACTTTCATAAAATTACAAATCTAGTCCCTGGATATTCAAAATATAGAAAATTATCACCAAATGTCATTTTGAAATTATAAATTATCATATTTAGTCCTTTGGTGAAAAATTGGAAAGTTTTGGAAATTTACACTTTTGGTCCCTGGAGTTTCAAACTTTGACAGATTCAGTCCCTGGTGGGATATTTTTGAAAGAAAAATTAATTTTGGTCCTTGGGAATTCACAAAAAAATCATTTTTAACCCTTGGATGAAAACTTTGAGGAAATTTCATGTTTAGTCCCCGGACTTTGCAAAAATGACAAATTTGGTCCCCGGGCGTTTTATTTTGGAAAATTACATTTTTTGGTTCTTGGTTTATTTAAGCTATGCATGAATGGTCCCTTGTGACTACTTTGGGAATTTTCCATTTTCAGTCCCTTAACTTTGAGGACTTTACAAATTTGGTCCTTGTGGTTTTCTACTAAATAAGCTAACAAAACAACCCACCCAATTACCCACAAATCTGTCCAGTCCATTAAACCCCAAGCCCACACAACTTGGCCCAATCCCATGTTTAACTCCCTGGTTCGTTGACCCCAGTCAACACCCTCACCCCCGACCACTATTCATCATCCCCCACACCTCCATGTTTTCAGCTTCCATGTCCCCCCCTCCTCTCCAATTTTCTCACCAAACCTCACCAACCATCATTAAACCTTACACCCACCCCCTCCTCATTTATTACTCTCACCTAAACCCACTTATCTGCCCAAATTCCATTTTGCCGCCAAAAACCATTTTGAATGGTTGGGATTGAACCAAGCCATCCAACGGCTCTAAAAGATGTGGGAAAGAGAGTACAACTCTGAGGGACTATAAAAGAAAGAGAAAAACAGAGGATGAAGCAGTAGTTAGAGTAGTGTAATTCTTAGTTAGGTTTTAATGTCGTTTTTATAAAATTGTCAACTCCTAGTGTAACTTGTAAGCTTAAAAAGTTGTATTCTGAATTTTTATCATTGTAATTTCAAGTTTCAGTAATCAAGTCTCCTAATTTATCTCAGTTAACTTAATTTTTGTTCAAAATTCCTCTTAAATCAGTTATAGCTTATAAGTTGTTGAAAGTGGTTGTTTACTATCTGCTATTGCTTATTTAAATTTGTCTATCAGTCTCTTTAAGTGTTTGATGGATTAAAATCTAGTATCACTCAGTTTTAGACAAACTTGCAAAAAAATTCCAAAAATTCATAAAAAATAGTGGGAAATTAAAAATCAGTATAAAATGATGATTGAATCAGATTTCATGGTTGATTCTGGATGGAACTTGGTTTAGTACTTCTTGGGAAGTGTTAGGTTCAGTGAAAGTCCATGTTTCTTGGTTTTGATCTCACAAAAAAATCCATTGTAAGCTCATTTTCCTATTGTTCTTATATTTTGCTGTAGGTATGGTAAACTATTGTTAAAATTAGTTAGATTGTGTTTGTATATGATTAATATAAGCTTAGTTGTTAGTTACATAGCTTAGGTTGTCCATTTCATTTGAAATCTCAAAAACAGTTTCTACTTAGGGGGTGTTTGGATCAGCACCTTTGCTGATCTTTTGTTGTTATTTATGGTTTAGCTTTGTTAAGTTTATCATTCCTAGGTTCTAATTAGTTCATTCCAAGTTTAGTTTTGGTATTTTGCAGCAGAAAAGTCAAAATTTCACTCTATTACCTATGACAGTCACTGTTGGGTCAGTGGGTTTACCAAACTCACCCATTTGGTTTAAATCTTATGCACCAAGCTTAATTTGATCTTAAAACAGCTTATCACAACTTATCTTGCATGTAGGATCAGTTAGAAATTAGCAAAAGTCAATTTTTCAGATTAATATCAAAAAGTCAAAAGTTGTTTTTATCAGATTTTTCCAAAAGATTGAGCATTTGTTTTGATTTATGTGTGATGAGTTAGAAGGTGAAACTTGTTTCTATTTACTCTCTACCAGTTCATCTTTGAAGTTTCATAGTTTTTAGATTTTTGGGATTTTATTTGTGGGCCCCACAAGTCACCAAAGTGACTTGCAGGGCAGATAACTCCCCTGTTCACAGCAGACACCACCCACCACCACCATTTGGTGGTGGTTTTCTGAGCAACCCAGTGGACCACAATCACCCACCTTGGTTCCTAGCAACCCCCCTCCTAGTAGGGTTCAACTTTTGACCAATGGTTTGACCTAATTCACCCTGGGTCCCACCTGATTTACCCCTATAAATCTGTCCCACTTTTCTGTTGCAAAGCAATTTTCAAGTGCTTATTTTTGGCTTATAGCTTATTCAGAGGCCCATCTTTGCTTTTTCCAGCTTATTAATGTTTAAATAACTTAATTATACCAGATTTCACCCTTGTGGGTCCCACCAAAGCTGATTTAGCTTATTTTTCCATTTTGGTCAACCAAAGTCAACTGTCTTGACATTTTGGCTTATTCTAGCTTATTTTTAAGTTTTCAAAAAGTTTGTTTTTATTAAAGTTTGTTGTTTTTAAGTATTTAGTAGATTTGTAAAAGAAAAATCAAGAAAAACAAATTTAAAAATAAGTGATAGTTTCTATTTAATGTAATTTAATTTTAATTTTCATTTTTAAATTTTAATTAAGTAGTTGTCATTTTTATATTTTTATTAATTACCTAGTATATTAAAGTATTTATAATAAATTTTTCAGATTTTTATTTGGTCATTTAGTATTTATTAGATTTAATATTAGTTTTATTAATTATTAATTAATATTAAGTTTAAAATAGCATTATTAGTTTTTATTAAGTAAAATCTAGTTTTTATATTTTTTATAGCTTTTATATGTTATAAAGTAATTTTAGAAATTTTATTAGAATTTTTACTGTTCATTTAGTAATTTTCGTAATTTAAAATAGTTTAATTAGTAATTAGTAATTTATAAGTAATTAATTAATAGAAAAATCACAAAAAGACAAAAATATTTATTTTTATTTTTTATACTTTCTTCAAGTTCTTTTTAAGGTTTAAAAAATATTTTTGTAAATTCTTAGTTTATTTTGTAACCTTTATTAATTTTAGTTTATTTTAAATTAGATTTAAAATAGTTTTAAGTAATTAATTAATGTTTAATTATTAAAATAATCATTTTAATAACTTTATTTTCATTTTAAATTTTCTTTTATCTTCTAATTTGTAAAAAGTTCATTTTCACCCCCTGGGTGTTTTCAGATCTTCGTTTTCACTTTTTATTTTGTACGTCTACGTTTTATTTAAACGTAACATACGCGTTTTTAGGTTTTAATCGTTTCTGGTTTTTCCCACTTTCTTGTCTTATTCAAATAGCTTGTTTAAGCTATTTTCTAGTATATTCCTTAGTTCTAAACACTCACAAACCTTTTCCATCCAAATTCACCCGATCAAATAACCGTTTGATTGCCATTCACACCTCGTCGGGACTTAAACGACCCGGGAAAACACTGTATTCCTCGGAGCATTGACTCTAGGCCTTTGTCCTTGTTGACCATTCCTTGGTCAATTTAGGTTGACGGTTTAGGCTCAATCAATTTTTGGCGCCGCTGCCGGGGAGGTGTGCGCGCTATTCTAAACGGTTTTTCTGATTAGTGTCTTTGGAATTCGTTCCATTGTACATTTATCCATCCTTGTTCATATTTTCATAAAAACAAAACCCAAAAAGATTTTCCTTCTCATTTGTACAAAATGTATTTCCAAAAACCCAAAAATATTCACCTTTACCCTCTCGCCCCTTTGATTCTCATTTCCTCACCCTCTATACACATTTGATTCTTTCTATGTCTCATCCACACTTTCTGGTTTGCCATTGGTGTGGTAATCCTCATAATGATGGCAATTGCCCCAGTTGTGGCATGGTAGAATCCGGAAACGGGTCTGTCTATAACCCAGATCCTTACTCCTACCATGACACGACTGATTCATTCCATCAGTTACCACACCATGATACTCAGCAGTTTTACTGTTGTGAGTACTGTGGTGGTTCACACTACAGTTCTGATTGTCAATCGGGAAACACGCTTGTCTATGAGCAGTTTCCTGATAACAATTTAGACTTTAGCACATACGACTCACAGCCTCAACAGTTTTACTGTTGTGATTACTGTGGAGGTCCACACTTTAGCTCAGATTGTCAAACGGGTAATCCATATCCTTGTGACAATTTTGATACACCTTATTACAACCAACCTCTACAGTACGATATGAATCAAGCACTTCTTCCAGAAATGCAAAATATGATGAAAATCGTTGATGAGCTTAAGGGTTTAGTTCAAGACTTTGCCCAAAGACATACTCATCAACAATCCATGGAAGAATTGCTTGCTGAAGAGCAGGCTGCTAGAATAAATTCCCAAGATGAATATGAAAAATCTATTCGGGAATCCATTGCAAGAGAAAAAGCAGCCAAGTCTAGCTCTTTGTTCCGTTTTATCCCTGATGACAGTGATGATGAGGATACACTTGATATCCTTGAATTTTATAAAACCTCATCAAGTTCATCAGCTGATATCCCTGCAGTTGAGATTCCATCTCAAACAACTGCTATCACACCCGAGGTTCCCACTCATTCTCTGAGCATGGGGGACGAGCATCTTGACACTGTTCCTGAAAGGGAATCGGACGAATTCATAAAGTCTAGTGTTGAGAACCTTGTTCCAATCCCAAGAGAGTCACAGGGAACTCTTGAGCATATGTGTGATATTCCTTCACCTCTTGAGTGTTCAAACGATCATTTTGAGACTTTCTCAGATTTTAATGATGATTGTACATCGCATGGAGACATTGAGTATATTGAGGCATCACTGCCTCATTCTGATGTTGATCCTCTTCTTGAGGAGTTCGCTGATGAACTTGCTCACATCGATCCACTTTCATTGGAAAGTGATGATGGTCTCCTTGATTTCCAAGCCGATCTGGGAGAAATTGAAAGTCTCCTATATCATGATCCACCACTCACTTCTGATCCCAGCAGTCCAACAGAGAATAATATTCACCTTGTTCCCGAAACATTCGATACCACTCTCACCAATCCTCTATTTGAATTCAACTCTGAATTCACTTCGCTTTCTGATAATCCACTATTTGATATTCAGAACGAGGATTGTGAGTCTATTCCGGAACACAAGTTCACTGATTCACATTTTGTGGATGATTCTCTTCATGAGGAGTTCTCCGGTGAACTCGCTCATCAGTTTGATATCCCGGGGGGAGATGCTCTCAATTATGAGAATTTGCAAATTCCCACCCACCCTCCCGGGTTGTTTACGAGCTTACCCTTTGCAATCCAAACTCAGGCTATTGAGCCTCCTCTTGAGGAAGAAGATCAAATCATGCTTTTTATCATGATTTTCTTCCTTTTCTTCACCTATAAGGTGACTTCTTCTCTTCTTCACTCCTTCGGGAGTGAGGATACCATCTTTGATCCCGGCATTTTCATGTATCATTATCTTGAGCCGGATACTTATCTCATCGGTGTGGAACTTTCACGTGCTTCATATGTTTGTCCAAACATTTTGAATGAAAGTCCGATTGAGATTGTCTCTTCCACATCATGCTTCCCCAAGGACAAATGAATTCGGGGTCGAGTCAAGCTAGCGACTCGGTAAACAAAAACAATAGCCTGCTTATAGGGTTTTCACCCTAAGTGTGGGGGAGTCCCCCATGCTATGGTTACAAGAGTGAAAATACAAAATGGTGTTTTCCACGCTTAGCTTGTAATGTCGCCCTTTTACGTTCAAAATGTCGGCATAATAGCCGGGATTTTGAATATTGAGGACAATATTCATGATAAGTGTGGGGGGGTATTCGCTATTCTAGCGAATTTTATCACATTTTACTATATAATACCCCCGTTTTTGCCAAAATTTCAAAATTTTCAAAAATTTTTCACTGGTGCTTCAAAATTTTTGTGGTAATCAGTCCGCCTTGTCTAAGCGACAAAAGGGATTGGCTAGTCCAGGAGCAAACGGCTCTTGGTAAAGACATATCAAATCCGTTGACGGCTGGCAATTTGCCCAAAATTGTATGGTTCATCAACTCCCCGAAAACAAATGAGTTGGCTAGCCCGCAAGATTATGGCTTGTGGTAAAGGCCGTGGAAAATCCATAATTGGTAATCAGCTCACCAAGATGTTGACTATTCCATCAAGAGCTGGCTAGTCCAGAAGCAAACGGCTTCTGGTAAAGACTACTCAAATCCGTTGAAAGCTGGTGGTTTGCTCAAAATCACACGGTTATCAGGTGTGCCACAGTTCTTACACCTGGCTACTCCAGAAGTGATGGCTTTTGGTAAAGAGTTTTTCAAATCCATCAAGTTTTCAAAACAGTATTGCTAGGGACTAGCAATAGTTTAGTGTGAGGGATTGATGAGTGCTCAAACACTCATCATTTTTGGTCTAATCTGAACTGCAAAACATACAAAAACACTCAGTAATGCATCAAAATACTGAAAATATTCCAAAATTGTGTTTTATATGTTTTAGATGCAAAATGAGCAAAAACAGATGAAAAACGTATAAAGTTTGCAAAATTGGCAGTTTCAGTCCCTCAACTTTCATAAAATTACAAATCTAGTCCCTGGATATTCAAAATATAGAAAATTATCACCAAATGTCATTTTGAAATTATAAATTATCATATTTAGTCCTTTGGTGAAAAATTGGAAAGTTTTGGAAATTTACACTTTTGGTCCCTGGAGTTTCAAACTTTGACAGATTCAGTCCCTGGTGGGATATTTTTGAAAGAAAAATTAATTTTGGTCCTTGGGAATTCACAAAAAAATCATTTTTAACCCTTGGATGAAAACTTTGAGGAAATTTCATGTTTAGTCCCCGGACTTTGCAAAAATGACAAATTTGGTCCCCGGGCGTTTTATTTTGGAAAATTACATTTTTTGGTTCTTGGTTTATTTAAGCTATGCATGAATGGTCCCTTGTGACTACTTTGGGAATTTTCCATTTTCAGTCCCTTAACTTTGAGGACTTTACAAATTTGGTCCTTGTGGTTTTCTACTAAATAAGCTAACAAAACAACCCACCCAATTACCCACAAATCTGTCCAGTCCATTAAACCCCAAGCCCACACAACTTGGCCCAATCCCATGTTTAACTCCCTGGTTCGTTGACCCCAGTCAACACCCTCACCCCCGACCACTATTCATCATCCCCCACACCTCCATGTTTTCAGCTTCCATGTCCCCCCCTCCTCTCCAATTTTCTCACCAAACCTCACCAACCATCATTAAACCTTACACCCACCCCCTCCTCATTTATTACTCTCACCTAAACCCACTTATCTGCCCAAATTCCATTTTGCCGCCAAAAACCATTTTGAATGGTTGGGATTGAACCAAGCCATCCAACGGCTCTAAAAGATGTGGGAAAGAGAGTACAACTCTGAGGGACTATAAAAGAAAGAGAAAAACAGAGGATGAAGCAGTAGTTAGAGTAGTGTAATTCTTAGTTAGGTTTTAATGTCGTTTTTATAAAATTGTCAACTCCTAGTGTAACTTGTAAGCTTAAAAAGTTGTATTCTGAATTTTTATCATTGTAATTTCAAGTTTCAGTAATC
Source organism: Artemisia argyi (assembly GCA_030686995.1). Lineage (NCBI taxonomy): Eukaryota > Viridiplantae > Streptophyta > Magnoliopsida > Asterales > Asteraceae > Artemisia > Artemisia argyi. Next base: position 191,319,477 of record CM060679.1, on the reverse strand, counting down.
AAGTCTCCTAATTTATCTCAGTTAACTTAATTTTTGTTCAAAATTCCTCTTAAATCAGTTATAGCTTATAAGTTGTTGAAAGTGGTTGTTTACTATCTGCTATTGCTTATTTAAATTTGTCTATCAGTCTCTTTAAGTGTTTGATGGATTAAAATCTAGTATCACTCAGTTTTAGACAAACTTGCAAAAAAATTCCAAAAATTCATAAAAAATAGTGGGAAATTAAAAATCAGTATAAAATGATGATTGAATCAGATTTCATGGTTGATTCTGGATGGAACTTGGTTTAGTACTTCTTGGGAAGTGTTAGGTTCAGTGAAAGTCCATGTTTCTTGGTTTTGATCTCACAAAAAAATCCATTGTAAGCTCATTTTCCTATTGTTCTTATATTTTGCTGTAGGTATGGTAAACTATTGTTAAAATTAGTTAGATTGTGTTTGTATATGATTAATATAAGCTTAGTTGTTAGTTACATAGCTTAGGTTGTCCATTTCATTTGAAATCTCAAAAACAGTTTCTACTTAGGGGGTGTTTGGATCAGCACCTTTGCTGATCTTTTGTTGTTATTTATGGTTTAGCTTTGTTAAGTTTATCATTCCTAGGTTCTAATTAGTTCATTCCAAGTTTAGTTTTGGTATTTTGCAGCAGAAAAGTCAAAATTTCACTCTATTACCTATGACAGTCACTGTTGGGTCAGTGGGTTTACCAAACTCACCCATTTGGTTTAAATCTTATGCACCAAGCTTAATTTGATCTTAAAACAGCTTATCACAACTTATCTTGCATGTAGGATCAGTTAGAAATTAGCAAAAGTCAATTTTTCAGATTAATATCAAAAAGTCAAAAGTTGTTTTTATCAGATTTTTCCAAAAGATTGAGCATTTGTTTTGATTTATGTGTGATGAGTTAGAAGGTGAAACTTGTTTCTATTTACTCTCTACCAGTTCATCTTTGAAGTTTCATAGTTTTTAGATTTTTGGGATTTTATTTGTGGGCCCCACAAGTCACCAAAGTGACTTGCAGGGCAGATAACTCCCCTGTTCACAGCAGACACCACCCACCACCACCATTTGGTGGTGGTTTTCTGAGCAACCCAGTGGACCACAATCACCCACCTTGGTTCCTAGCAACCCCCCTCCTAGTAGGGTTCAACTTTTGACCAATGGTTTGACCTAATTCACCCTGGGTCCCACCTGATTTACCCCCATAAATCTGTCCCACTTTTCTGTTGCAAAGCAATTTTCAAGTGCTTATTTTTGGCTTATAGCTTATTCAGAGGCCCATCTTTGCTTTTTCCAGCTTATTAATGTTTAAATAACTTAATTATACCAGATTTCACCCTTGTGGGTCCCACCAAAGCTGATTTAGCTTATTTTTCCATTTTGGTCAACCAAAGTCAACTGTCTTGACATTTTGGCTTATTCTAGCTTATTTTTAAGTTTTCAAAAAGTTTGTTTTTATTAAAGTTTGTTGTTTTTAAGTATTTAGTAGATTTGTAAAAGAAAAATCAAGAAAAACAAATTTAAAAATAAGTGATAGTTTCTATTTAATGTAATTTAATTTTAATTTTCATTTTTAAATTTTAATTAAGTAGTTGTCATTTTTATATTTTTATTAATTACCTAGTATATTAAAGTATTTATAATAAATTTTTCAGATTTTTATTTGGTCATTTAGTATTTATTAGATTTAATATTAGTTTTATTAATTATTAATTAATATTAAGTTTAAAATAGCATTATTAGTTTTTATTAAGTAAAATCTAGTTTTTATATTTTTTATAGCTTTTATATGTTATAAAGTAATTTTAGAAATTTTATTAGAATTTTTACTGTTCATTTAGTAATTTTCGTAATTTAAAATAGTTTAATTAGTAATTAGTAATTTATAAGTAATTAATTAATAGAAAAATCACAAAAAGACAAAAATATTTATTTTTATTTTTTATACTTTCTTCAAGTTCTTTTTAAGGTTTAAAAAATATTTTTGTAAATTCTTAGTTTATTTTGTAACCTTTATTAATTTTAGTTTATTTTAAATTAGATTTAAAATAGTTTTAAGTAATTAATTAATGTTTAATTATTAAAATAATCATTTTAATAACTTTATTTTCATTTTAAATTTTCTTTTATCTTCTAATTTGTAAAAAGTTCATTTTCACCCCCTGGGTGTTTTCAGATCTTCGTTTTCACTTTTTATTTTGTACGTCTACGTTTTATTTAAACGTAACATACGCGTTTTTAGGTTTTAATCGTTTCTGGTTTTTCCCACTTTCTTGTCTTATTCAAATAGCTTGTTTAAGCTATTTTCTAGTATATTCCTTAGTTCTAAACACTCACAAACCTTTTCCATCCAAATTCACCCGATCAAATAACCGTTTGATTGCCATTCACACCTCGTCGGGACTTAAACGACCCGGGAAAACACTGTATTCCTCGGAGCATTGACTCTAGGCCTTTGTCCTTGTTGACCATTCCTTGGTCAATTTAGGTTGACGGTTTAGGCTCAATCACCTACCTCAACCTTATGCTTAACCGATGATGTTCAATCGAGGTTGTACTTTCCGCCTCTACCTTACGTTGCTAGTAACAATTAACATCCTCTTTCAAAGTCATACTCTGAGCCTGCTAGACTCTCCAGTCAGAAGAGAAATTTGGGCAAATTTTATGCCCAACAGAAACTTTAAGACCTTAAGGAGTAACTTGAACCGCGTTCCTTGGGACAAACACTAAATCCTTCAATTGTCTTTCGGGGATACCAGTTACTGTTGCTACCCTCTTATAAGATTATAAATTGTTTCAATAATACCATACAACTGTTTTCGATTATTCTACAGACCATTTTGCGGTCACTTTACAAAAGTTTTACTGATACTTCAGGAGGTCAAAATTTCGACCTTACTACTATTTTGTAAACAACAAATTGTTCTGGTTATTTGATAAGCTGTTTTACAAATTATTTCACAAACAATTTTATAAACCGGTTTGCTGTCCTGCTACAATATTATGAATCAAACTACAGTTTTGCTACTATCATGCAAGTAATAAATTGATTTCCTATTGCTCTATGAATTGTTTTAGAAATAGTTTTATAAACTATTATGCAATCACCCTATGAACTATTTACTCATTTTGAAGCGTTAAAAGTTTCAAGTCAAATTTCACCAAAATTTTGCATAACAAGGAGTGATTAGACGACAACTTTGTGAAAACATCTTATCCACACCATGTTTAAAGATTGTTCTTACTGAAATTACGAGTCTTTTGAAGTCGCATCAGTTTACCTAACTGCAAATTTTCTGCAAAGAATTTGTATTACTCTCTCACAGACAAAGAGGAGCCTTTACCACCTGGTAAGACTCAAATCGGTTGTGAGTACCAACACCTATCCCTATCGACAAGTTAGTAGAAACTCGCAAAAAAGGTCTTGAATTCACGTGGGGAAACGTGAAGGTAATTTTCTCGTGCGTATATATTCATCTCTTTTCGACTGTAATGGGTAACTTGAATTGAATCGCGAGGACGCGATTCCGTTTAAGGAGGTGAGACTGTAACAACCCGTAATTTTCTAGACTGCTTTTAATAATAAATTATATTTATTATTTCCTAAGTTTCACTTTTGGATTTTTCGGAACTTATTTGAATCAAATACGAGAAGTTATCTCACTTTAGTTGAAACATGAGCTCGCGCACAAACCGACCCATAGATAGTAAGGTTTAGTCTAACACACACATTTTGAAATTAATAATAATAATAATGTTTTTATAATTATTTTATAAAAACACAATAAAAAAAAAAAACTCATTTTACACATTAACGATTTGCAATGTGCGACCAAAACATCTCAACTTACCTTTAAACTTAAACGAGACACGTAAAACAATAAGGAAATTCATGTTTTCACTTTCCACTCTTTTCTAACCTTATCGTGTCGCATTTTATAAAACAAAAACCGATTCTGTATGTTACATGTATATACATTTTATATATGTACAAAATCACTTTCGAATTCATCATTCGAGAACCTCATAAACATGTCGAGTTTTAAACTTAGTTTAAACACCACTCGTAACATAATGAAGTTGTGTTTCAAGTTGGACAATCCTTGGGCTCGACATGCTATGAAAACTGGACATATGTAAATCAAAGCAAATATAACTCTTTGAACTTTTGGAGATCAAATATACGTAAGAATTATAACATGTGTAGAGATATTTACATGTAACCAAATCACCAAATCTTGACTTTACTTCCCTCCCCATACACTTGACCTGTTACAATATCTCCAAAACCACTCAAAGTCCTAGTTTTCTACTTGATACTACCAGGATACCCATGGTATTGTGATTTTTATAATCCTACAAGGACAAGATATCATGTTTTCTTCCTTATTTCCTTTGGCAGAGAATCAAACCAAGATCACACACAAAATCTTTTATATCTTGACACAGTACAACTTTCATTTAATAATTGAGACTTTAAACTTATCTCTTGGTTCTATTTGTAAACGAGGTTAGACAAGTCTCACACTTCACTCTTACACTCTCATTCAAAGCAAAAAAAAAAAAAAAAAAAAAAGGTTTTTATAAGCTTAAGGAAGAACGAGTTGTGTTTTTGGAAAGACTTAGCTGGGTAAAACTTTGGAAGCAAACGGGATGGCCTAGTTCTTGTTTATTCACTCTCGGTCTCACAATCACAAGCTTTGTAAGCTATACAAACTTACTTTTCATCTTGTTTTCATACGCTAATGTCCACACACAAAACGTATTTAAGTTTTTCATACAAACGTTAAACATAAACAACGACATAAAACTTTACGCAAACCCGACTATTATGAACTATTTGAACGTAAAACATGGAAGTTTAATACGTAAAATAAGCCATAAGCTAACTGTGGCTTATCGGGTTTAAAAAAAAAATGGGAATTGATAAAGATTAGAAACATTTTGACGTCTACAAATAAATTAAACTAAGTATTGGCTCTCATTTGGAAAAATGTTAGTTCCTTGTTTCATTCATTCACTCGTACACACCTTTCCATCCTGGTAAGCAAGCTCTAACTCAACTCATTTGATCCTTATTTCATGTTGTCACTCGTTTATATTTTGCTAAAAACTTAAGATCATGAAATGTATACGCTTCGTTAAAATGAAAACCATGACGAAACACTCGCTTTTATTATGAACTAGTCACCTTTACTTTTCGTTAAAACATGAAGGTATCTTATTTTATAATCATAAACCAGCAACTACTTTGAAAAATTTAGAAGGAAAACGAAATGAATAAGGACTCGAACATGATCTGTTATCACAAAACATAAACCAAAATCCAAACCTCCTACACACGAATATATACATATGCAGTGCAACGTATAACACAAATGTCATAGTGGCTCAACTGGGAGGGACATTAGTGTTTCTACTAAGGGTCACGAGTTCAAATCCTGGCAAGGCAGTTTGCCACATTTTTATTATTTTTGCCAACTTTCACTATTTGACAGTTTCAGCCCCTCAACATTGAACAACTTGTCATCTACTTAAGAAACTTTTATAAATTTTTTAATTTATATTAATGTATACGCTTTCAACCCATCAACTTTGGGACCATTCGACATTTTCTTAAAAAATTTTACAAATTTTGAAATTATATAAAAACTTTGCAACTTCAACCCCTCGAAGTTGAACACTTTGACACTTTTTATCCAAAACTTTTATAAGTTAATAAACTTGTATTGTGTTACCACTTTTTCGTTGAAAGAAAAAAATGTATGTTTAGTACGTATTTCTATTAGCGCCCACAACCGCGTAAACTATAAATAATATATTTATCCAAATATATTATTTACCCACGACTTCGATAAATATATATAGATATATTTTCACACCTAAAAATCAACCAAATTAAAAATATGAGTAGACTTGCATTTACTCTTCGACTATACTTGAGCTATATTCAAACCAACCTTCGAGCAAACTCTTCTGTGAATATATTGTATATATTCCCGTACTTATTCCAAGAGCCAATACTTACAAACATTTTTACAACTACATTTTATGTACATTACCAAGAAATCAAAATAACTTATGAAACTTCCACATAAGCTACCATAACACAAATATTTGAAAACATTTGTTTTTGAACTTTAAGCATTTCAAAAACACAAACACTTGTAAACTTTACAATATGTAATTTAATGCAAGACTTAGACTAAAAACCATACCATACTTATCTAGGTTGCGTGTCGGAGCTGTGCACAATTACTATTTGATTATTTACCCGACGACTTACTGAGGTGAGTCATAGCCCCACTTTTACTCGTTTAATTACTTTATAAATTCTTTGGGGGAGATACATGCTCAACTGCTTATTTTTACTTTCACAAGTACCCTAAACATTTTTATATTACTGTAAGTTTATAGCCCCACACTTTACGTTACTTTGCTTTACAAACTTGGGGTGAGAAACGTGCAAACACTTTATGAATTCTTGCTTTTACGCAACACACTTTATGAGTTATTGCTTGTATGCGACACACTTTATGAACTCTTGCTTTTATGCAATACACTCTATGAATTATTGCTTTTATGCAAACACTTTTATGGACCACACTAAAACTTATGATTTATTTAAAGTTTTAAACTATTACGCGGATTAGCCTAAGCCCTTGAATCCCACTTTACCCAAACTCATGAACCGTCAATTCCTGTTGGGAAGCGCGAATGTTATAAATAGATCTATTGGGGGTGACTCCCCCGTTCAGTTTGACCGGATAGGCAAACGCGAACGTATAACAGGTCGAATTACAAGTGTATCAGGATAAACACTTGCCGGGCCTTTATATTTAACATGCTTCTAGAGCATGCACACTGTCGTAGCTTCGGTTGCATGAACTTAGTGCTAGCGTAATAGACTTTTACTTTTGCGTGACATTATATCCGTTGTAATGATCACATACTTTGCCTATGGTCCAACTTTATGCTTAATACTTATGGTCTACTTTACTGATATTTTTCATGACACTGTGAGTAAAGCAGTAGACACTAAAACTGAACTTGATTTGTATGTGAATGGTTATTCACACTCGAAAACCTTGTGGTCGACTTTACTAAATTTACTTGAAAGTAAACTATATTTTCATGACATTGTCAGCGACACAATGATCACAAAACTTTTATCGAACTCACATTTCTTTTATACTAAAAGGTTATTTGTACAAACCTATGAACTCACCAACCTCGTGTTGACACGTTTTAGCATGTATTTTCAGGTTTGAGGCAATAACTAACTGTTGAAGGCTTTTGGCATGGCATGGCATGGTCATAGATGACTCTGATGTATTTGGGACCGCTTTATTTCTTTTATGGGCTTATATTTCTGCACAATTTTCAAATGATGTAAACTTATACTTTTGAATCTAAAATTTCTTTCAAACGGATAAGGTAAATCCGTTTTCTATACCTTGTGTTGTGGTACCAATTTAGTAGCACCCCAGTGACATGTACGCTTCCGCTGGACCCGATTTTGGGGGTGTTACATTTAGTACAGTAGTTTCCATTAATTGCTAGTTTTCCATTACTTCATTAGAGCATTGAGTGTAGTTGAAGAGATTTATCTCTTCATTCGGGCCTCACGTGTGCCACATCATCAATACTTCTTCACAACTAATCCCTTCCTCACCAAATAACTAACCTCAATTTCTTCATTTGGGCCCCACCACTTACAATTTTTTTTATTCCATTAAATAAATTAAATGCATTTCACTAATTATACAATATAATACAACATACTAATTTTATTTCATCCAAATAAAAATGTTACAATACAGTGAAAAAAAAAACATACGATATGAGAAAAAAAACGATACGATACGATACGAAAATAACGAAACGGATAAATACGATATGCAACATCATCAAGAATTTATAAAGACTTATAATAATCGATGAGTGCTGACTTTTCTTCCTAAACTTGCAACACTTGTTCCCTGGCCATTTTCAAGGCGACTTGAAGATGCAAATCTGTTTCATCATTTCTTAAAAGAGTTTGTAGACCGACCCTGATTATTGGATGGTCTTGAGGCAGCTCACGTAACCGTTCGACCTCTGGAGCCCAAGTATGCATATGTCGAATAGTACGAGCTATCTCACCTAACAAGTTGTAAATCAACTTAAGTTCATTTTCTTGTTCATTGCGTAATCGGGTAAGGATTGTTCTTTGCACCTCAGCTGGTTGGTTAGCAATAGTGTTTGTGTGAAATTTAGTTATAATTGTGTGAGAATACGAAGTTGAGTAAGATGGTATTTATAGAGAAACTAGCCATTAGAGAATTTTATTGGAGAAACTAGCCGTTATGCCTTTTATTCAAATTCAAATTGAAAGTGACATTACATCATATTAAATCATACAAGACCGTTAACCATAAATTAGCCATATCGGTTGGACTTGCAAAACCTCCCACACATGAACGTATCTAAAGCTTCTCCCACCATGGCGTTGCTCATAAATTGTCTTTGCAGTGGCGAGACGATCATTGTCATTTACCGCCCTGTTCATAAACACCTCTCTGTAAATAGCGTTGAATACTTTACATTCGGAGTTAAGTATTGACCATTTACCAACAAGCATACGTTTGGTACGATTGTCACCCTGATTCTAATTGTTGAACATGTCTACAACCCGATTCCAGAATGTGTGATTTTTGTGGATGTGTTGTTCTTGGGAAACGTCACACCAAACTTCAACCAACAATTTTTTGTTCATCTCTCCACCATGTAGCCATATTGGTTGAAGTGTGTGAACAAAGCTGGACTATGGGGTTTTATTTATAGTGGATGATTGATGGTTACTATGATATGGCTATTTAAAATGCAAATTCAAACTGTAGAGCGGGATACTATTTTAAAATTCAAATTCAAAGTGGAAGGCGGGATACTATTTAAAATTCAAATTCAAACTGGAAGGCGGGATACTATTTATATTTAAAAATCAAATTTAAGGGCAGGATAGTATTTAAATTACAAATTCATACGATACGGAAATACAAATACATGCGATACGAAAATACAAACAAAAACGAAATGGAAATACAAACACAAACGAAACGGAAATACAAACAAAAACGATACAAAACAACATAAGGCATTAATCCCTATTTCTGTTCCATATGGGGCTCCTTCTCAAATTGAACCACACGTTAAGATATTTGAAGCCTTGCCCACCATAGCGTTCTCTGAACATAGTGTTTGTAGTGTGCAGACGATCATTGACCTCGTCATTAAGCTACACGCTCAAGTAAATATCATTGAATTTTTGACATTCATGGCTCATTCTTGCCCACTTACCCGTTATCTGGCTTTTGCTACGAAAAGGACCGTCGGATAGGTTGTTGAACCTTTCTGTAATAGTATTCCAAAAAACGGTTTCGCTATGGAATTCGTGAACGTTTAGCCACATGTCGGCTATCAAGCATTCTTCTTCAACAGACCACCGATTAGCCATAGTAAAATTGTTTAGAAAGTGAAGTGTGTGCAAAATAGTATGTTATGTGATGCTTTATATAGGGGTGTTTAAAAATTCAAATTTAAAAAACAGAGCGGGATAATTTCAAATTTGAATTCAAACTAAAAGCGGGATGATTTCAAATTTTGAATTCAAACTGAAAGCGGGATAATTTCAAATTTTGAATTCAAACTGAAAGCGGGGTAATTTCAAATTTTGAATTCATCCTATAAATACCCATTCTCTTATGCTGAAATACACCCACAATTCACACACAAAACATCAATAATTCTCTTTTCTTCTTCAAACGTAACAATGCCACACAACACATCACCTGATAACGAATCAGTTTACAACACACCACCTGAAGACAATTCCCCACAAAACACTTCACCAGAAGATCTATTTCCCGTATTCCAATATGACAACCCACCACCTGCCACTCCACCAGAAGTTATGTTTCCACCAGAAAACAATCCACCCCCAAACAATCAACCGCCAAACTTTCCACCACAAAACCAACCCATGGCCTTTGGGTTGACTGATGAAGAGCTCTTTGAGCAAGACATGCAAATGCTGTTAGAGGTTCAAGCTGCGGAAGAACGTGAGACAAGAGAGCGTGAGGCGTACTTAAAAGGTAAAGAGGATCGGAGAAACCGTCAAGCATAATGGCGATGGACTTCCACGTGTGCCATCGAGTGAGGACGATTCGAGTGCCTCCTATTCAAGTGATGAGGGATATGACACAAACCGGATCATTTTCTTGATTCGTAGTTTTTATTATCGTATGGTAGTTTAGGGATTTTTACTTTCCGTTTCTTAGTTTAATGTTGTAATCGTAGTTGTAAAATAATTGTACGTTGTTTCAAGTTATGTCAATCCTATATTTAATATAGTTGCATTAGTATTTACACATTACATTTTTACAAAACAATTATCTATTTCAAACTTTAAAAACCTTTTACATTTTACAAATATACAAATAAACTTTTAAAAACACCAAAAGAAAGGGCCAAAGCAAAAAAAAAAAAAAAAAAAAAAAAAAAAAAAAAAAAAAGAAGGAATGTCAGATGTTCTCCTCTTCGTGTAGACGAGGAGGGCTTCAACGGCGAGGCGTGGGTGGTGTAGTGAAGAGGAACGGCGAGCTCCACATAGGCACGGCGAGCCTATACCGTGTGCTCTTATATATCGTCTTCTTTCTATTCAACCACATGGAGGCTTGATATACGAAAGATTTGAGATAAAACGGGTGAGTCGTGTAACATGCTGATAAATGTTTCGATATTTGGACGTTATAATCATTTCGTCATGTTATCTAACTAATTAACCTGTTATTAACCAATCTGAAAAAACTAAAAGCCAATTTTCGTGGAAAAAAGGAGTAGCAAAAAGCATAAGATTAGTAATACCATTATCATAATCTATCATAAAAATGTGGTGAGAAAAAAATATTAGAAAGCAATCTTTATGATATGATATCATCCACTCCACTGTTTAAAAGCATGAAAAACATCCATGATGATATATGGCCCTATCAACCAACTTTCCAGACAAACCACACCTAAACTCAGATGTTTTCTTTCTTTTTTCCCCATCACACTAAAACACACACTAACACACATATACACAAAGACATACTTAAAGCAGAAAGTATGTACGTACATATATACGCTTTAAGGCCGTAATAAAAGTTTATTTTCAAAACTTTTGACGGTTTAAAACTAAGTGCATACCCTTTGACAAATTTGCGATTCCGCAACTATGCACACACTTTCTAAACACTATAACCGCGACTCACGTTTCACACGACACATTTCGCACACTACAACACATTAAAACACATATAGACACCAAAAGTCTAAAACACACACATTTTTCACACTAAAAGTCTAAAACACACGTACTATAACACACAAACATAGACAACAAAGAACACACCAAGTCTTAAGACACCAAAACACACACCAAGTCCAAGAAACACAGACAAACACACTTTCAACACACACATATTTCTTACTTCTGGTGACCGAAAAACATGGACGAATCATGGCGAAAAAGACTCGGAACACCATCAACAACAACAACAACAAACCTTCCTCCAAGAAGATCAACAGAAGACAAACATCATCAAAGTAGTACTCTAGATCCTGTCAACTTTGATGACGTATTTGGTGGGCCACCACGTAGCATACTTACCCGCCAATACTCTCTAGACGATCATTACACAAAAAACATAACACTTGAAGACATCGTGTTTAGAAAACCAAAAGTTTGCATGGAAAGAAATGATAGGATGCTGCCAGAGTTTAAGATTCCTGTGAGTCGAAGGAGGAGTGATCATGAGGAGTTTTATAGTGATATATTTGGTGATAGTAGTAATAATAGTTCAAGGCTGTCAAGATCGAGATCCAAGTCCAAGACGAGTTTGAAGTCGAATTCTTCTTCGATATTGAGTTCTGAGGATTTGAGTCCGTTTCGGCCTGCGGGTGTGGATGATGATGATGTTTCCAGCTTTGCTTCTTTTGCTTCTAAGCTCAGGTACATGCTATGCAGTGACCGTTATCTTACCGTAACGGTCACTGTTTTTAATATTCATTACACTAAATCAGCTTCATCTCAAAATTATTGTCCTTTACAAATAAACACACAGATTAAGTGAAATATTTTAATTACTGCTTTGTTTTTTACAAAGCCAAACAAAAGACAGTTTTACCATTTGACAATTAATTAATGTGTATTTATAGTTTTGTAAATATTAATTTTGATTAAGGGCAATATATTAAACTTAAACAATTTCAACTATTATTTTTAGTAGTGAACAATAATTTTAAAATGTACTAAAAAGGAAAGATAGAGAATAAAACTCGAAGGAGGTAGTCGAGATAAAATTGCACACCATTTAATTTGTTTCATAGACATTTTTTTAGGGCAAATTATATATAAAAAAAAAAGTATTATACTTGCCACTTTTTTATATTCTGGGTAGTGAACATTTTTTTTTTTTCATTTTGAAGATAATTTTCTTTCAAATTCATCATCTTTAGGGTATTTTGTAAAAATTTTGCCCCTCTTAGCTAATACAAATTTTTTTTCCCCGAAGGGCAAAAATGTCACATATTACCCTAAAGATGATGAATTTAAAAGAAAATTACCCTCAAAATGAAAAAAAAAATTGTTCACTACCCAGAAGATGAAACAGTGGCAAGTATAATAATTTTTTTAATAATTTGACTTTTTTTTTAAGTTAAGCACCATAATATACAACACTACTCCATATCTAACTAAAAGTTGTGTATGAATAGTTAGACTTCCTATAAAAGTGGTGTATGAATAGCATAATCCAATTAACTTTTGTCATTTCATCAATTAAGTCTAACCTTTTTTTAAGTGATGACTTAACCTCCTAAAACTTTTATTATTCGTGACCGAAAAACAGTGAACAATAATGCAGGGAAAAAAAAACAAAAGAGACTAATTACCAAATAAGAAAGAAAAAGTTGGTTAAACCGACAAAAAAATTTGACAATTGGTTGGATTAGACAATTATTGACACTATTATTATCCATAGCATGCATGATTAAAACTTAAAAGGGCATCTGGGGTATGACTTCTATTTATTTTTTTTTTGAACGGCGGGTTAGTTGTTGGCTCGAGTTAGTGTCGCCTATTATTTGTATGTCCCCTATTATTTAAGAATATCATTACTTGGAGCCTTTGTTTTAAGTGAAATTTAATTAGTACCCTTGTTTGTTTGATATGTTTTCGAGTCGAATTATTGTTTAACTAATAGACCATAGCTATGCAGTGTTTAAAATACACTCCCAAAGTAATGGTGAGCAAGAAACCGAAAGCAAAACTGTAATTTGATGAAACCAAATTGATGGTTTTGTAATAATATTTGGTGTGTGTCAAGATAATGACTTAAAGTTTAATAATGTTCACATATCTTAGAAACTAATTAGTTGATCCTTCCTCCATATATGATTGCCTTTTACAAATATTTTCAGCCTTTAACCAATTACGGAGTACTATAGTTGCTAAAAAGCATAAGAAAAGTATTATATTGTGTTTGCGTGAGTGATAATATAGTTAAACTGCTCACTCTGGCTCTCATAATTCACAAGTTACTTATAGAAATTACATTTTTGTGTAGGCCGATAAATGTAGCATCTAAATGGAACACATCACAAAAGATGCACGAGGTACATGAAACGGCAAATAAACAACCAGACTCTCCTTGCAATTCTCAGTCCTTTGAACGCGATTATATCAACCTTAAAGGCAGCTACCCTGGATTCTCACAAAGAGTTTCATCCCCGGGAATGACTAGTTATGAACCTCATTCATATGCAAGTGTCAGAGAGTCAGTTGAGGATCTGCAAGTAAACTCTCCAGCGTCCATAGTGTCCTCGCTTAATCAGGATCAAGAGGATGAAGTAACCTCATTCCATGAAGAAGATGATGAAGTTATGAGCTCGTACGTTATTGAAATAAATCCTACTAATAGGGAAAGAATCAGTGAAGGTCATGGTGTAGATGAGGCAATTGCTTGGGCTAAGTGTCAAACGCGTACTTTAGAAAAAGAATGGAACAATAGGGAAGATGAGGAACACGAGTGTCCTGGAGTAGAAGGTGACGGAACTGGTATTTTCAGTTAATTTTTATGGAACTGATTTCAGAATTTGCCAAACACTCGTACATCTGTCTATATCAATTTCAAACAGTAAAAGTACATCTAAACCGGATCTCCTAAATAGTTGATTACCTGATTTTGAATATTAATGTTACATGATCACTATCAAGATGCGCATCCAAAAAAAACCAATAGCATTATCACGTGAGATTCTATAGCAATACATGGATCACGAAAAGCATTGTCGGTTTAGGTTCATATGTTCTGTTTATTTTGCAGAAGTTCCCGGTGTACATAAGGTTCCTGAAGTTCCGATAGCAATACATGGATCACGAAAAGCACCTTTGGTAATATCTTAGAAGAGTGTATGCTTTTATTACCTCTACATTTGAAGTCACAATAGATACATTTATGTGTTTCAACATAATCGTATTTTGTTGGGAATATTCATTACATGGATTATCATATTTCCAACATAGATATACATTTATCTCGTTATGCGGAACTGTGTTCCAAGATTATATATATTGTTCATAAGATTCTTAATTCTTGCATGTGCCTTTAGGGATAATCCATAATATGTGTTTCCTGTCACTTTGTTTCACTCTCAGCTAGATAAACGCAAGGAATGGATAACGGAAGAACCATTACTAGAGTTAGAAATAGATGAAAGCCCACGTGTACAGGTAAATTTTCCAGGGGTAGGAAAGTTATTTACACTGAGGATGGGATATGTAATTAGGTTTTTAGGAGTAAACTTTATATATAATCTAAAACCTCAAAATATAGCTTCTTTCTTCTGACATTCTTCGTAAAAGCGTTCCTTCTTTATGCATTAGTACAGATGGAACTAGAATTACTGGATGAGGACATAAAGTTGTGGTCTGAGGGAAAAGAAGCAAATGTCCGACTGCTTTTATCAACACTACATCACGTAAGTGAATATCATAGCTTATCTAATACTGATTATTTGAATGTTCAGAACACGTATCCAAACAGCTACAAATTGGCCTAGCCTTGATTGAATAAATTCTTAATCCTGGCTGAATGTAGATTCTATGGCCGAGTAGTGGCTGGATAATGATACCTTATGCAAACCTCAAGGAAAGCTCAAATGTAAAGAAGGCTTATCAAAAAGCTCGATTATGTCTGCACCCTGACAAATTGCAGCAACGGGGTGCTACAACCCCGCAAAAGTATGTTGCTGAGAAAGCATTTCCAATCCTACAGGTAAATTTCTTACTAAAAGCTCCTAAATCAACTTAAACCATTGTGGAAGTTATTAATAACCCACAAGTTAAGGCTTATGTGAGCCAGGTGTGTTGCATTTTGTGATTGACTTTTTTTTATCATGTTTTTGGTTAGGATGCATGGGCCGCTTTCATATCTCAAGATGTTCGTTCATCTTTAACATGAAAAAGGGATGCAAGTATGTAAGAATCTGCGTGGACATATTTAGAGATGTATATAACTATATATATCTAAGGGGAGGTGTCATGAGCCATCACTGATACAAAGCGAAACATATATATCTTCTGAAAACGACACCAGAACTATTTGCAGCAGTTGTGATTTTTGGGTGGATGCTGATAGTAAATGCTTGTATCAGGTTAAGACTGTGACATGTTGGATATAATTTTTGCGGTTTCCTTTTCTTTGAATGGTGCGGTTTTCTATTGTGTTCAGTGAGATATTGAGTTATTAGTTTGAACTTTGAACTAATATGCTTTTTTTGTGTTGGAAATGTCTTTACTTTTGACCTTATTTGGGTTCTCCTCGGTGTTTATTACTTTATGATTTTGATGGTGTTTTTTTTATCTAGTTCTTGTGATAACGGCGATCACACTTGAATGAGGAAGGTTTTCAAGTTCCAAGTCTTTTAGGAACTAGAGCATGACTTGCACCAGGCAAGTCAAGCATGCATGACCGACGTCCAAGCAAAGCATGAACCAACGTAATGACCAAAACATAAGCTAAATTATAAGGCAAATGACCATTTCAGACCAAATGCTATGATTAATAATCTACTCGATCACTCTGATGATACGTTATGTGCTTAGAAACATTATACCAATGTTTCTGTTATTGTTTTTTGTGAGAGCATAAACAAATCCAAACATTAGCTTATATATTATACCTTTTTACAGCTAAGCAGTTTAAATAAGCAATCCCAAACACCCTCTAAATTACAATTAAAATTCCTATCAGTATCACTAAGCTTTATGCAGGGACTAATAATGTAAAACTGGAAAGTCAAAGGGCTTACATGTGCATTAAGTCAAAGCTGAGTGATGAGTGGTTCATTCCACAAAAAAGATTGGTAGTAACCTCATCCATAAAATCATCCAATAGCCAATAGCTTTCTAGCAACTCATTTCACACTGTTTTCACAAGATAAATAAATATCTATGCAAATCAATATAACCAAAAAGAACCATTCAAACACACTCTCTTCACACAACACAAAAACACCATGGCTGCAGCTGCAGCAACAATGACAGCATTCCACTCATACTCACCTCAAGAACAACAACAACAAACACAAGTACCACAAACATCAGACACTCCTCAACTTTCCAAGAAACCAAAGACCCTTCTTCATAAACACCCTCTTTACACACCTGTCCATACAAAACTCTCCATGCAGTTCAGAGAAAAAATCTTGTGCCTTGAAGTTATGGGAATTGATTCAGGCAAAGCTCTTTCTTTAAACCCTTTGATACATTCAATTACACTTGACTCCATCCATGACACTGTCAGTTTCTTACAGTCTAAAGGCATTCTCCAAAAAGACCTTCCAAGAATCATTGGCATGTGTCCCAAGATCCTAACAGCTAATATAACAGATGAACTTAATCCAGTTTTTAAATTCTTGTCTCATAACCTCAAAGTCCCAGATCATAGTTTTAGAAAAGTGATCAATAAATGTCCCAGATTGCTAGTTTCTAGCGTCGAAAACCAGCTAAAGCCTGCACTTTTTTACCTTCAAAGGCTTGGCTTTCGCGATTTGGAGGCATTGGCTTATCAAGACTGTGTTCTGTTGGTGTCAAATGTGGAGAACACATTGATGCCAAAGCTGGATTACTTGATTAGTCTTGGCTTTTCAAAACCGGAGGCGGTTGAGATGGTTTTGAGGTGTCCCGGGTTGTTTACTTTCAGTCTTGACAACAATTATAAGCCGAAATTCGAGTTTTTTGAACAGGAGATGAAAAGGGATATGAAAGAATTGAAGGAGTTCCCACAGTATTTTGCATTTAGTTTGGAGAAGAGGATCAAGCCAAGGCATTTGGAGGCTATGGAATGTGGGGTTAAGATGTCTTTACAGCTTTTACTCAAAACCACTGATGAAGAGTTTGCAGAGTTATTAAAGCAGAGAACAAAATCAGCTGTTATGTAAATTCTATTTCTTTGTAAGTATTGGAAAATCACTCATGTTTATTGACATTGTTATTTGGAAACTTGTAATGCCAACATGAGCAAAGTATTAGCTAAAAGACTCGTAAACCGGCACTGAAAAAAATGAAATCTCTATTATTGATTTGTTAATGATATACCAGATAGCATGGCACAAACATACCCCTATATCATAACTTGAAGATTGTTACAAGTGAACAACACTAATAGTCATCGGAAGTTTGAATAATATTACATTACGAAGTTTGTTGTTCAAATTGAGGCGATGTAATGTATGATCAAACAAGAAAAAATCCACACTTGGGGGATCATTCTAATGTACAATAAAATTCAAAATGGAAATAATAGTTGGGCAGACAAGATTTGCCTCTAACCATCCAAAATCCAATTACGAAGGTAATGGAGCACCTGCTGATGAAAAATAAAACAGTAAACATAAAAGAAGATCAGTTACGGAGTACTATTTATGAAACCATAACGAGATGGGACTTCAAATAAGGGGGGTTTGGATGTGCACTTTAAAATCAGTCACATGATATTCGATAATCAAAAATAAAATACTCAACTGTAACAAAACAGGATGTAAAAGGTATTCTTTGGATAATGACCACAATTAAATGGACAAAAAACTAGTTTAAAAAGACTGGTAGGTAGGTAAATTTTAATTTAAAGTGAAGTTAGTTAACCAAACATGACCATTTGACCCCCCAAATAATCGAATATATTTCAAAAAAGAGTTTGTTTATCCAAACACTAAAGATCAATTATTACGACTTCTAGTCAGAGAAATCAGAAAACGAGCTCGATAATGCACACCCAAACGTCAATTATTCTTTACACTAAAGACATCGGTCTTCATCCATCCGATGGTTCAATACTATTAAAATTACATGCTAGGTAAAAAAGAGGAATCTTATTGAATGAAATGTGATTAAAACTAACCATTCAAATCTCCATTTGCCTCGTCTCCATTTCTCCACACAATATCCTTCAATCCCGTTGACAGGTTCTTGTAAAACTGCAAAGTCATTAACAAAATAGAAGGTTAGAAGATTTGAAAAATATTTCTCATTTCCTTGTCACCCAAACAATATCTAACTAATTTAAATATGAATCCAATTCACACGTGAATTTTAACATACCTTGTGAAATTCCAATGTGTCGCCTCCAGCTTTGCGAACCTCAACCATGTGTAGCGAAGGTGCCACTTCAAAGATCTGTAAAGGGTAAAGTTAACATTGACATGAGCAAATGTTTAAAAGCTGAGTCTTGGCCATTATTGGTGAATCCATAATAGGTGAATATAAAAGCTCTGTATCAGTCATAGGCTGTTTGTTATTAGCTTATGTTCTGTTGTTTGTGCCACTGTCTTGGTGCTTATGCATGTATAAGTCCTTGCAGTAAGCAGTTTGTATGTTGTATATATTTTTTGAGCTAATATATTTCACCTTTTCACCGTAAAAAAAATAATAAATAAAAAACACTGACATGAGGTTTAAAATCCAAAGTTCTTTCACAGGTGGCAAAATAAATGAGTCAAGCTGTTTAGGTAATATATCAAACGAGTTCGGGTCAAATTGATTCTTAAACGCTTCTTTCCTGTTGTTTGAAGCTTTTGTAGATAACGATAAATCTAAACTTTAAAAAGTAACATACCTCGGTTGCAACAGATAAGTGGCCCTTGCGTCCACTCTTTTCGCCTTGAAGTTTCAACTATAGTGCAAACAATTGGTGGTTCAACATTAGAGCTTCAACAACAGATAGACTTTAACTTCTTTCTAGTTGAAGTACGAGGGATCAGAAACCTAGATACATTCAAAAGAAACATGTTTATTACCTTGTAGTTGTTTTTCTTCACATCAAATCCCAAAGGTCCAGCAGCTTCTTCAATTTTAGAGATAATCTCATTGGCAGGACATTTTGATGTAAATCTTGTTTCACGTTTGACAAGCCCCTGTCCACCAAACAGGATTTTAAATTCTGATTAAGAATCAGGTCCAAAATGCAAAACCAAACACTCACTATAGCATGATTAGCAATAAAACAGGCCATTTAAAAGACAGATTTAACATACCATTTGTTTTTCAAATAGAGAACTGAGGTTGAGACCCTGAGATTTAGAAATAAGCTCAAATGCATTCATAGTGACAGGTTGAGCTGGCCGTTCATCCCGCCTCTCCACAACAAGGATTGGAGATTCCTATAATCCAGCAAATAAAATAAAAAAACCCGATATAACCACCATCAAAAGGGTATAATTGTAAAAGTAGAAGGTGAGCAAAAGTTACCGAGGCTTCATTGAAGATAGCATCCACATCGACTAGACTGATTTCCTCTTGTTCAAACCTAGGAGCCACATATCCTTTCTTGAACCATTCATTTTCAATGACTTCAGCTGTTGTGATCCGCTGTCACCGAGATAACAGATAAATATGTGTATTCAATTCAAAGCTTTTTCAAAAGTTGTCGCACAGACAAGAAGACATACAGTCTCGGGATTAGGATCCAAAATCCTTTTGATTAGCTTCTTTGCACTTGCGGAGAACCATGGAGGACATGAAAAATCAGCCTTGAATATCTGCCAAAAAAATGAAACTTAATTACAAAGGTTTATTTGAAATTTGATACTACTATAAGTCAAAAAGTCAAAATAGGATACCTTCTTGTATAATGCCATGAGGTTTGACTCTTCAAAAGGCAGATAGCCAGCCATAAGAACGAAAAGAATAACACCACATGACCATAGATCAGCCTTAGCTCCATCATAACCCTTGTTGTTGATTACCTAGTGGAGTACATAACCAAACCCTGAGAAAAGTGGCTGAAATCAAGATCACTAAAGTATTCACATATGCGGGAGCATTCTATAACTTACCTCAGGAGCAACATAATTTGGCGTCCCACATGTTGTGTGCAGTAACCCATCTTCCTACAAAAAGAATGACCGCAAAGTGTATTCAATCTTCCTATCTTATTATATGGTATATAAAGCAGTAATTAATCAACTCAGGTTGCAGTTAATTTGTTGAAGACTCGAGATAAAGGGAAATACGACAACTCACTCGAACTTGTTGCGGGAGTGCACTCAATCCAAAATCAGAAACCTTAAGACAACCGCTTGCATCCAACAGTAAATTTTCAGGCTGCAAAAATACAATCATTTGAACTTTAACAGTCAAGGTGTGCTTGTATATTGAAAATCAACCGACTTGACCAGTTCCCGTCTTTGCTGAAAAGATGGAAGGGTGAAGCAGGATAAAGAAAAAGAGTACCTTGAGATCTCTATGGAAAACACCCCGACTATGACAGTAATCGACTGCATTAATGAGCTGCTGAAAGTAATTTCTTGCTTCATCTTCTTTAAGTCTGCCTCTAGTTGCCTGAAATAAGGCATAATGATTTATTATTAGTATGCCAATGGCCCGATTGTGAGTGCATGAAAAATTTCAAGTTACAGTAAACTTACAATTTTGTCGAATAGTTCACCACCAGTCACAAATTCCAAAACAATGTATATTTTTGTCTTGCTCGCCATAACCTACAATATAGCAGCTTAAATCACACATTCATAAATACGTAATGAGTTAGTGACTACACATGTAACATTCATAAATACGTAATGACGTTAGAAGTTTAATCTGTAAAAACTTAACAAGCAACTTCAAGATAGTAACTGACAACTTTATCTAACAAAAAAATGGGCAAGAAAGGAAGGTCGATAAACGCAAGCCAGTTTTACCAACTATTGACGCTTTATAGGGCTTAAGTCTAAACTGCAGTGCGATACACATGTATGTGCGTAATTAATGACACGATTCTAATCTCTCTAATGTTAGACGAAGATTTCAAAAAATTGCACGCAAGTTGATCTCGACATGCCCTAGAATAAAAGGAATATTTTTCAATTTCCCCTAATATCTATCTCGAGAAGTAGCTAATCTCTTCATTGCTTAGTTATATCGTTAACTAAAGAAGAAGACGAAGAAGACGAGAACAATAAATAAACTCTCATGAAACAAGTGAATCCCGTGGTTCCATCAATAAAAAGGGGGCTTCCAAAACCAGTTTCAGCTACAAAAGCATTGCATAATTTGTCGATACAAGCCAATACAAAAGACCCTAATCTAGGTCAAATACTACTTTACATAAGTTTAACATCAAAAACGCATCTAAACCAAAACTAAAATAGATCAAGAAATAAACATGCTTATCAGTTATCAACTCAGTGGCGAAAATTTACTCAAAACACAAACTAACTAACCTCGTGCATCCGAATCACATTCGGGTGTCTAATCAGTTTCATAGTCGATATCTCACGTTTGATCTGCAAAATTCCGAAAAAACAAAACATCACATAAAAAACTACTTTCCAAACATCATTCAGATCAGACATCAATAAAAAGTCAACTCAATTCAATATATTCGGCGAAAAAGTCAACAGGATCATATATACCTGATTGATCATCTTATGCTTAAGCACTTTCTCCTTATCAAGAATCTTAATAGCAACATTCTCACCAGTCTCAACATTCCTAGCAAATTTCACTTTTGCAAATGTCCCTTCACCTAATGTCCTACCTAGCTCATATCTCCCCACTCGAGTTCGAGACGGTCTACTAGACGCCATCTTAACCTTAAAACAACCTTAATCCTAAACCTTAAAACCTTAAAACAACCTTAAAACAACCTTAATCCTAACCTTAAACTGTAAAAAAGTATATAATTTCTTAATACCCTTTTCTGTATACAGATAAATATACAAGTATGGATAATCTTTATTAATTATTATATAGATCTTTTTTTTTTTTTTTTTTTTTTCAAGATCTTTCCAAATATGATATAATCTTTATTCCAAAATTACTCATTTATTTAAAGAAAAAAAAATATTATTTCCTAATCAAAATCGCTTCTTTTTACAAGGTTGCCATACTTGAGATCTTGACACACTCATCTTCCCTGATTTTTTTTATTAAAAAAAAAGAAAAAGAAAAAAAGAACTTAAAACAATATAATAACCTCGTACGAATCGAAAAAAATTAAGGATTAATTCGACATGGGTATTGGCTAAGAATGAAATTGGGTGAAAAGGGTTGTTGAATTTGTGAAAAAAGAACATTCAATTTTGGGGTTTTGTGAATATTTGATTTGAAGAAAAAATGTGGAGAATGGAAACAAAAAAACAAAATTTTGAAGGTTAAAAAATTAATTGTAGTAATTGAATGGCGTATTAAATTTGATTACTTAAAATATAATATTTGGGTGAATTCTTCCCTAGAAACAACCTAGTATATATAATCTAAAATAGTGTTTATAAACAATGTTGACTAATTTTGTCAAAATGTGTTTGTTTTTGGTAAAGTAGTGATGACGAATATGTGTATGTTTTATGTTAGGGTAAATTGCAAATTATGTCCCTAATGTTTTTTGAAAATGTAAGGAATACATTGAGACGAAATTTATTGCAAAAAATAGCTATTGATGCTTACGTTTTTTGCAAAACAGCAATAGACAGCCATTGTTTGCTAACGAGCGTTAGTGCTCTCAAAACGCATGTGAATTGACTAATATACTCGCATCCCCCCCCCCCCCCCCCCATTTTTTTTTTCTCTCTCTCTCTCTAATTGGAAGCTTTGTTATTGTCTCACCACACCTCAAATACAGCACCACAACCACCACCCTTTACCACCACCATCACCACCACCAGAGTAACTCTCGTTGTATTAGTAGGGATGCTCCTGACCCTTTCTGATGGTGTTGCATTTTATTTGATGTCTTCCCAACTAAATGAAGCATAGTATTCTTCATTTTGTCTGTTTGTACAACTACTCCGCTCTTCTTTGAGCCTATCTCATACAATAGATTGTATATACCTTCATAACGGTGCATAATAGCTTTGTGAAACATACCACGGTTATCATTATCAAACACCCACGCCATATTGGGATATATTTTGATAGCCTGAATTACAAATCTTATGTTTCCTGTTTCCACATCATTGAGTACTATTTGAGAAAGCTCCATATCTTCGTTGATGTTTGGGAAAAATTCGTTATTGATACCAGGCTTGTTGAGTCGAGGATAGAGTTTCAAATAGTTATTAGTAAATTCAAGGCTTCATTATCCTTTTCAGGAAATCTATTCTTCCTGTGAAAGAATGCAAAAACTGGTAGAAAAAATAATAACAATAATTAAGATTCCGATCGAGTAGATGATACAAGATAGGAAGTGCACATATAATCGTAATGAAGTCAAGCGTTAACTAATGGTGTTTAAATCATAGTGTTATGGATCGGTGATTCTCGAAATCATATTCGATTCTGTTGTATCAAGTGCATCAGGATTCCGAGCCAAAGCGATTAGTGAATACTTACAAAACTTCGAACTAGTAGCAATGTCTGGGTAGGCCACAAAAACTTTTAACGCAATATCTAAAAAAATTAATAATCACTTAATGAGAGTTTAATAAATATAATAATTGTGTGACAACCGAGAAAAACTGACAATTGCATAGATGACAAGATTTATAGATTTAGTTTTGATGTTATTTTTTTTTTCTGTGGCGGTAAAGGGTGTTGGTGGTCGCTAGAGGGTAGTGGTGTTGGTTGTGTGGTGGTAAAGGGTGGTGGTGGTGGTGGCTGTGTTGTGATGTGGTTGGATAATAACAAAGCTTCCAATTCAAAAAAAATAAAATAAAATAAACAAATATATCAAAGTGAGGAAGAAAGTGAGGGTATATTAGTCATTTCACATGCCTTTTGACCTTGACTAATGAGAGCACTAACGCACGTTAGCAAACAGTGGCCCTCGATGGTTGTTTTGCAAAAAACGTAAACATTAGTGGTTGTTTTGCAACAAATTTGGTCTCGGGGTATTCTTTGCGTTTTCGGAAAACATTAGAGACAAAATTTGCAATTTACCCTTTATGTTAAATTAGATTAATCGCGCATAACGACGATAATGTTATAGTAGTTATCAATTTGTGTGTGTAACTTTTTTTATATGTATATGAGTGTGTATTAAGTGCCAGTAAAAAAATTAGTTGGTTAAATTATTATTAAGTATTTAAATATTTAATAAATTCATAAATTGTATTATTTATTATAAGTAAAGGTTTTTTAGTTCAACAACTTTGTTTTTTCTTTATATTAGTTATTTAGACCAGCAGGGTTCCCGCGTGATGTAGCTGCGGGCACCTTGTAATTTAATTTTTTTGATTAATAATTTATTTTATTTGTACGTTTTTTGGCAATAGCTTTACTCATTAGTTTTTTTTTTTTTTTTTTTTTTTTTTTTTTTTGAAAAAGTTTGATGAAATTTTGCTTTGTTTGTATTATTTTATTTATTATTTATTTTATGTTTTTATTTAGTAGTTTGTTTGGTTTGTATAATATGTGAACATATTTTAGTTTATTATATTCTTTTTGACAATAAATTTACGGATATCAAAAATTTCATTTAGCTCGTGTCCGTTCAGGCTCGAGCCCGTTTGACCCGTGCCCATTCGGGCTCAAGCCCATTTGGCCCATTGCCCGTTCGGGCTTAAAAATTTGTATAATACCAGTATGCGTTATTATTTGTATTAGTGGCATTTAATGCAGAAATTGTGTTTTAGTTGGTTGTACAATATGCTTGATAATTTGTATTTCTTATGTAAGGGGTGTTTTAATAAGTGTATTAATTGTATTTATTGACTATTTAATTAATTGTATTTAATATACATAATGATCAATTTTAAGTCATTAATTTTTATTTTAAATCATCAATTTTAAACTTTAATGGCAAAAAATGTCTAATTATGTTGAATCACTTGTACTTTTAGCATTGAAATGTGTAATGCTTAATTTTAAGTATTATATTAATAGTAGGCATCCATGCTTTATAATGTAGTATGATTAGGCGAGCACTCACACAGCAAGTAGTTATATTTGTAGATTTGATATTCTTGTATGACCCTTAATGCAACTATTAAGGTTTAATTGTGGTTATTGCGAGAATA
This sequence comes from Artemisia argyi, assembly GCA_030686995.1. Classification (NCBI taxonomy): domain Eukaryota; kingdom Viridiplantae; phylum Streptophyta; class Magnoliopsida; order Asterales; family Asteraceae; genus Artemisia; species Artemisia argyi. The sequence goes on along the minus strand of CM060679.1, from coordinate 191,293,936 downwards.
AACAAGTTTTTATGTTAAAACAAAAAACAATAAAAATTTGAGCATTAAAAACTAACTAAATTATTACCTGGTAGATGTTATTATCATTTTAATCAAGAGTATATTAGGCAATTTCTAGTTACCATTTTGCAAGTTTTAAAAAAATCTTTTTTCTTTCTATGCTTCTACTAAAATAAATATGTAAAAGCGGTTTGAAAATAGGTACTTTAAGAAATACTATTTGCATATGATAAAGCTGTAACAATTTTCTTTTTTTTCTTTTTTTTTGTTAACCATGGTTTAGACCATTAAGCTGATCAATTAATGGGGTTTGAACCAAGCATCACACAAATTCAAACAAGATAAAACTCTCACTTTTTAAAAGTATGGCGTGGACATTTAAGAATTATTCGCTTGTTAAATGCATGTATGTAAGCGTAGCGGATCTAGTATTCGTAACTCTCAACATTACATTGTGTTCTAAAGAAAAAAGGAAGAAGAAAGTGAAAGTAATTAAAGAAAAAGGAAGTAAAGTAGGAGAGATGAACTAAAGTAAAATTTTATCCCAAAAGTGGGGTGAAAGTTTTTTAAAGCAAAATCATACCACTTTCAATCACTTTCCCTTCCTAAGAAAAACTTTAGAACACAACTTTTATCACTTTCATTTTCATTCATTTCTTTTACTATACTTGAGAACACAGTGTAACATTAAATGAAATCCTCTAACAATAAGTGATAATAGTGAAATGTTTTTTATTGGTGTTAAGGGCACAAGTATGAAAAAGTTTTTTTCACGCCAAAAAATGGACATAAGTAGGGGTGAGCAACGGGCCGGTCCCGACTCGAAACCGACACAGCCCGAAACCGATTACCTGCATAACCCAAACCGACTCCCGACTTGAATACATTCGGTTCGGTATCGGGACAGTCCCGACAGTTCGGGTTGGGTTGGGTCGGTTTTCTTGATTTTGGCTGCGTTTTCTCGGTTTTTGGCCCGTCCCAACCCGAAACCAACCCGTCTCGAAACCGACTACCAGGAAAATGCAAACCGATTATGGTGAGTGCTTATTCACTCACTATTTTATGGCTAATTATCGACCCAAAACAACTTATTTGAGCTAACAAATGCCAAGAAAACACATGTTTTTGTGTTTGTGATATGCAGGTACGGATATTTTACAAAATCACGAGAAAACAATGAAACCAAGCACGAGAGTGGAAGACGGTCAACTAGTCAAAGCGGTGATCTTAAAAGTCAATTTTCGACCCTGAAGAATCTTATTTTGTCAAGATCAGTCCCTATGATATATTTTGAGGAAATTACATATTTAGCCCTTGGAGTTTAAAAGTTTACACAAATGGTCCTTGTATTTCATAATACCAAATTTGAAGTTATTTATATCAAAAACTGGTCCAAGCCTTTTATCCCCAAAGCCCATTTTTAATCCACCCACAATAACCAAAAGCCCAACCTTTTAAAAACACAACCCGAGCCCACACCCACCCACGGTCAACAAGTCAAAGAAAATAAATAGCTTACCCCGTACACACCCCGCCCAAACTTTACCCCCAATTCACAATATACCCAGATTTCACTGTTCAACATAAACCCTAATTACCCCATCCCAAAATTACAGCAATTAAGGGTAATTAGGTAATATCCAATGGTTTCTAGAAGGTGTCAGAGCATGTCAGTAGTTTGTCAGAGCGAAGAAGCACAAGGAATGACAGTGGCAAGAGCTGATTAGTTGAAACGCGTCATTATATTTGATCCAAGGGCTATGGATAGATGAGGAATGATTGAAGATGATCATGTGGTCCTGAGGTGATTGAAAGAAACACATCACACGGATTGCCAAGGTGGCAATCCGTGGCTACCCTCCTCACTAGAACCTTCATTCCTTTGCTATAAATAGAGGCTAGTAGTAGCTTATTAAGGGAGAGTTTTCGAATAGCGAAGCTCTGCCATTTTTCATTCTCAGAATTAGTGTAACTCTTTACTTTTCCATTGTAATGTTTTTATTTTAATGAAATCATTTCTTCTTTAATCAACTCAGTTATTGTTGTTTACATTTAATAGAATTAGCTTATATTTCTGTTTGAAATACTTTACTTAATCTCAAATTTCCTTGTTTTCAAATTAGTTTAAATCTATTCAAATAGTCTTCATAAATTCAGAAAATCAGAAAAATAGTTTTGGTGAAATCAGTTGTAAAACAAGCTTTTTTTTAAGTGAACTCAATTTAATTTTGAATAATAAGCTTCTGAAAAAGGGTAATTAGATCTCAGTAAAGTTACAACTTAGTTTTCATCATTGGTCAACTCAAGTCAACTGTAAGGATTCATTGTTAATTTTGGATATTATTTGGTATGTTAAGCTGGATTGGATGAGCTTAGCCTATCTAAAGATAGGCTGTGTTGGAAACCTCTCTATTTAGAGCTGAGAGGAGGAATTTGTAAGTCTTATTCTCATTAGTTTAATCAGTTGGTTATAGTTATTGTATTGCTAAGTTTTTAGTTGATTTCATCTGTATTTGATTGTTATAACTGTTCTTGGTAGTGTAATATTTGATTTTTGGATAATTAGAATTGAGAGCTTTGGATTACTTGACAACTTGTTGCATTAATCTGTGTTGGTTATTTGTAGTTTAGTTTACTGTCACTGCTATGGGTTATTTCTTTTCATTTCTATTAGATTTTTGAATTGGTTATTGTTATATTACTGTTGCGTTAGTGATTTAGGACTCATTAAAATTGAAATTGTGGATATTAGATGTGGAATTCAAATAGCTGTAGTGATAAGTAGCAGATAAGGAGGTGTTTGGGTTAATGAGATTGCCGAGCTTGATTGTTGTTCTGATGCTATTTAGCTGCCTTATTTTGGATTATTTTGAGTAGCAATGGAATTTGAATAGATAAAACAGTAGGTTTCATTTTATAAAAGTCATAGTAGGATTCATTTTAGCATAACAGTTAACTATTATTGTTAATCAGTGGGTGAAATTTGGTAATTAGCTTCATTTGAGTTCAAGTAGCTTAGAATAGCATTAGTTTAGCTTATTATAACTAGTTCGAGTAGGATTAAGTTGTGGAGACTAGACTTAGTCAACTAGTGTAGACCTTAATTGAATCAACTGTTATCTAGTGATGGTTTTCATTTAAGCTGCTGATCTAGCACTTAATTAGAGGCTAATTTGTGAATTAGATTTAGGCCTTTTAGTAGTTTTAGCTTCTTTGGTTGGTAGTCCATCATTTGCATCCAGTGGTTTTTAAATTTTAGCTTATCTTAGCTGCTTTTTTTTATCTGAATAGTTGGCTGTTTGGGAAAAATTTTTTGTTTAAGAACTTATGCTTGCATATCTATTTTGGTGTCTGTTATTTGGTATTTGAGTATTGATCTGAGTTTATTTAGAATGATATCTAAATTGTGCATTGATAGTTTATTTCTGCCTTTGCTTAATCTTGTTCTGTTGATTAAATGTGAGCTTATTTCTTAGCTTATTGCATAGTATCTTAAGCATCTGTGGGATCTGACTTTACTTCTGGTTGTATTCTGTCACATCTAAGTTTAATGCACCATCTTTAGTCAGTGTTTTCAGTTTAATAAAGTTTAGGTCACAAGTGCTTAAAAATAAGCACTTGTGATAAGCAGTTTCTCTTGAATAAGCAGTTTCACTTTTCAATTTTACTTCAAAATTTTATTTCAAGTTCTTTTTATTATTTTAGACTTTCTGGAATTTTTCCAGATTTTTCCTACCATTTTTACTATTTTTCTTAATTTCTTTTTGATTTTATTCAATTTTAAATAGTTTTTAAATATCAAAAATCAATAAAAGATTAGAAAAAAGCTCTGAAAAATACAAAAATATTTTTAGAAACTCTGTTATAATATTTTAGAATTTTAAGAATTTAATTTTCATTTTTCAAAGTTATTTTCTATTTTTCTTTATTTTTAATTCCAAAAATAGAAAATAAATTCTAGAAAATAAATAAAAACTCAAAAAAATATATATATTTTTTTTAAATTCTTTTTAATAGTTTAAGATTTTTAGAAAATATTTTCAAGTTCGTAGGATAATTTTTCGATATTCGTTACGTTTTTAATTTTTGCCGTTGCGTTTCCGTTTTTACGTTTTTCATTTCGGTGCATAATTAGCTTGTAAATCTTTGCATATTTCATACTTGTTTGTGAATAATTGAATTTCTTGATTGCTATTTTCACTCTATCACTTTTTCACTATTCACTTACACTACACGATTCCCAATTTGATAATTCGGATTTTCCATTCGAGCCTTCGTTGGGAGAACGACCCGAGAAATACTTTCACGAGCATTTCTTCGGTAAAATAAATACCCGTACTAAAACGACTGAATCAGACTCCCGACCCAATTACATTCAGTTCGGTATCGAGAAGATCGGGTTCGGTCGGTTTTTGGTCGGTTTTCGAGTGTAAGTCGGTTTTGCTCAGCCCTAGATATAAGATAACAAATGTCACACCCTCTTATATAAAGCAAGATGTCAATTAGTATTCGGATATCTAACATCAACAACGTAATAATTAGTGGAGGAAACATGTATCAAACTATTAATAGTAAAATCTTTAAAAGCATTAATGATCAATTAAACGACATCAAGGTTACGGTAAAATAATTAATCAGTAGGTAAAATAAGTCGATGAACATAAGAAAAACTAAATAATTTAGGTTATAATATTGTAGATTATACAGATAAATATTACTACATTAAAGATAAAATGCAATTGAAAAGCATATCATTACCTACTTATATAAATTTGTTGTTTAACTCAAAATAAATAGAAAAAGCAGAAGCAACTAATAATAGAAGTAATGGTATGGGTTTCTTACTCGTGAGGTGCACTCTCACTCGTGAGCCCCATTACTTGGGTGCATAGGCACGCGTGAGCAAGAGTAGAATCGGGAGGGAAGTGGTGACTCTCCTCACCACTTGGTTTATGTGCATTCTTAGGCTCCATGGGGCGTTTTTATTATTATTTATTTGGTTTGTGAGTACGTGTGAGGTATTTTGCATTAAGTAAGTATTTTAATAAAAGATAGGGGGAGTGGTGACTACTACGAGTGAAATATGAAAGAAATGTGATTGGACAAAAAAGTGAAATGACGCTGAGATGAAAAATAAGAGAATTTGACTGGAATAAGATAACAATTTAAAAAAGCAGAATAAGCTAAAAACGATTCCAAACGCCCCTAGATTCAATCAGGAAAAAAAATAAAAAATAAAAAATAATAATAAAAAAAATAAAAACGCCCCTAGATATGATATTTAAAAATTGCTGAATTCAATGTTTTTATTAAGGTTTTCAAGATCGGGATCCTACCCAGGATCGTTTTCGTCTTTGAAAGATCGTGATCGTAAGATCGGAACGGGATCTTAAAATCCTACTATAATGTCATTTTCTTAATAGTTTTGTAATATTATACAAATTTACAAATTATTATATATCATAAACACGAAATTATATGAATGTTCCATCGAAATGTTGTCATAAATTATGATTATGAAATGTTTAATAAGATTAACATGTTGTTTTAAATTTTACAAAAAAATAATCCAGAAATTTGCAGTTTTTTAGTTTGTTATCCGAGAAAAGTATGATCGGATCGGATTAGATCTTAAGATCTTATGGTCAAGATCGAGATCCTATAAGATCTTAAGCTTTCAAAGATCCTATGTAAGATCCGGATCGTTTTTGCTTTGCAGTATCGTAAAATCGTAAGATTCTAAAACCAGGATCAGGATTCTGACAACCATGGTTTTTATATTATAAGTCTTCGTATACACGTCGATGGAAAAATATAATAAGCACTTTTGTACCTCTACCATCGTACTCACTAATTACGCGTACTATCCGTGTTCATTGCCACCTCTGAATGATAAGCATGTGAATATTGCAACCATAATTATTTTTATCTTATATTCTTAATCATGAATAAAAAAAATACTTATTGATTACGCACTCGTTCTTTCATATAATCCAATTCTTTGATCAGTCCCACTAGAGACAACGCTAAGCTTATGTAGTTATGTTACTTATGTACCTATTTATATAATAAAACGTGGTTGAACCATCAATCATATGATATAGTAATAACTTAACCATTGATCAAATGAATGAAAAGAGTAGTGGAGAAAGTGGGATAAACATATAGAGGTGGAGACAGATAAGTAGCATTAGTTTATTAAGAAGTTTGCTTTAAAAGGGAAATAAACTAGTGTTAAAATGCAATCAGTTGAGTTGTATTTTTATGGTACGGTAATAAATAAAGATTGTATACTATAGTTGCCTGATATTTGGCACTTTGATAAAGACTACCACTGATGGTAATATAGACATTTACGTCTTTCTTTACAACAATTTCGATATAAGAGCATCGGCTATCCAGGTTTGAGTTATTTTGTCACATCACCACCATTCAATATTCTCTCTTTTCATGCCACACACCAAAATATTCGTTCGCTCATAACTCAAGCCAAAACATATTTTTATGACCCACCATACCCAACTATAAAAAAAAAAAAAAAAAAGATTACACCATTTTAATGGTTTTGAGAATGGCGCTTTGGGATTGTGGGATGGGTGGGTGGGTGGTGGTGGGTGTGTGTGTGTGTGTGGGGGGGGGGGGGGGGGGGGGTGGGGGGAATGAGTCAAGCCATTTGGTGTCTACATTGGAATAGCGCAAGCAAAATGTTATGATACCCAATGCTCTAATAATCAGTATGACGTAAGAAGAAATAAAACAGAAAATGGATGATATTGGGTTGATATGATAAGTGGTTGGGTGTGATTATGAAAGTATTTTTACCCACTTTACTAGCTTCGCCTATGTGATTTGTGACGTGACACATTGTAATTAGTTGTGTTGAATAAAGACTATGAACACTCAAACATGAGGTTTTCTCGCTTTCTTTTTTTCTTCTTCCTGTAATTGAAGATTTTGGTATTTCTTGGCAACTTTGGCCTGATAATATTAGAATTACTAGTTTTAAATCCCGCGTGTAAAAATAAGTTATAAAAGTAATAATTTTTTGATATCTAAACTTAAACTTCAAAGAAGAATGCAACTAATATTTATCATGAGTTTTTGCATTATAACCCCATTCAAAGGTTGTTCTTAAAACCCGTTATAAGCATATGTAAAAATTTAAATAACAAATTACAAACAATATAATACAAGAGCTTCGTCTATTCATTTGCACAATACAATAACTTTGTGTTTTTATGTTGATGTATATAATCTCGTGAATATACAAAGTTTTCAGTTTTATGATTAATCTTTAAAAATTATATCGCGGTGTTTCGAATATATCAAACTACATCAAATTGATCAAATAAGGTTATATGATGTTGGTTTAATGAATAAAACCTATCCTTTTATTATGAAGTTAGCACATTGTTAGCTCTATTTTTTTTCTTGCTATTGTCTTTCTTCTCTTTTATCCTTTATTTTCTTTTAAAGATAATATTAAGAAAATATACAAAACATTTTAATGATATTGTTGATGAAAATATGGAGATGAGTTTATATTTAATATTAGGTAAATAACCACATATATACTTTTTTTTTGAATTTCCTACATAATCTTAATCTTAAGTATATATAAACTTTCATCATCATCATCATCATCATCATCATTTTAAAGTTTGAAACTTAAAAGGTGAGTAATTGTTATGTCTAAAATTAATCTTAATGGTTTTTAAATTTTACATTTTTATTTATTATCTTACCAAAAAAGTTGACTTATGTTTAAGAAAGAGTTGTTATATGTTGCTCGAACTATATACGATTAAAAAAAAGGTTTTGGCCGTACAATAACAACATATTTTTTTCAAATGTATCGATTTGATACGTGTACTAGTTTTCATTCCACTTAATATTATGCACTTTCATGTTTTGTTCAAATTTGCACAAACGTTTATAGACTACAAGTTAAATTTGTATAAAACCAGAAAAAAGCATATGTGACATATTTAATATTTGAGTAAATTAAATGGATTGTCTTTCTGGTTTGTCCCAAATTGCATCTATTGTCCCTTAAGGGTTTCATATTGCATTGATAGTCATTAACTTTGCAAACAACTTACACACATAGTCTTTAGACTTAACCATCCGTTAATTTGCCCCGTTAAATCCCTCATGTGCCATGCACATGAGGGTAGAATATTCTTTTAGCATTTTCTTTGAATTTTTATAATTTCTTACTAATTTTTTATCACTTTAATTTTTAAAATTACGAATTTTTATTATAAACTTTTTTTTTCATTTTTTTTACTTAAACCTGTTTTAAAATCTATTTAAATTAAAACGAAACTTTTTAATTTTTATGAAAAATAATTTATAAAAACTATTAATGATCACATAAAATTCAAACTTTTTTTTGTAACTATCCAAAAAACAAAAACCTAAAAGATTAAAAACAAGTTAACAGTCGAAATTTTTTATAAATTTTAAAAATCTTTTATATAATAAAACAAAACTCCAGTAGGGACTTTTCCATTTCAAAAAAACTAAACCATACCTTATTTAGTAATAATATTATTTTAAAAAAAGGATTGTTTTCTTATTAGGTAACATTTTATATTTATCCATAACATAATTAGAAGATAAATACAAAAAATATAGATAAGATGCAATTAACAATAAGATTAAAATTTTTAAATAATTATCTTTAGTAATAAAAAACTATAATTAAAAATCATAAATCAAACAAAACAAAGATTAAATTATTTGTTTTTTAATAAATAAAAATATATGATTCAAAAAATTAAAAAAAAAAACCCGCGTGTGCACGTGTATTATAACTAGTACTTAATTGTAATGAATATGTTACAGTTCTTTAGTATCATCCAAAATAAAAGTTTTCAAATTTTAGTGATAAATTTTATAAAGTTTAGTATTAAAATAAAAAATGAATTTATTCGTCAAAATTTTTAAAAATACAACCTCGTTTTGCTTATTTAACTTTTAAGGGTAAAAGCTAGAATTTACCAACGTACTTTCAAATTTGTGCAGACTTGAAACACATATTATTTTATTTAAGGACTTTAACAACGTACTTTCAAATTATGTTCCGAGATAACCAATATAACCCTGAAGTGGCTATATTACACTTGTACGGCCGTTAGTCCTTCTGCATCGTTAGTCCTTTATACTAACGACCGTTAGTCATTTTGCACGTTTTCGTTTACGTTAGTCCTTTATAAAAATGGACGAAATCATGTAAAAACAGACGAAAATGTGCGAAAACGAGTGAAATCGTGTAAAAACGGACGATAATGTAAAAAAGGGCAAAAACGTAAAAAAAACAGATGAAATCCTGTAAAACAGACGAAAAAGTGTAAAAACGGACGACAACATGGAAAAACGGTTGACAACGTGTAAAAACGGATGAAAACATGTAAAAACGAACAAAAACGTGTAAAACCAGATGACAACGTGCAAAAACAAACTAAACTTGTAAAAACGGACGAAAACATACAAAAACAACCGATGCAAGATTAGCGGCCGTACAATGGTAATATAGTCACTTCAGGGTTATATTGGTTATCTCGGAACATAATTTGAAAGTACGTTGTTGAAGTCCTTGAATAAAATAGTATGTGTTTTGAGTCGGCACAAATTGAAAAATACGTTGGTAATTTGTAGCTTTTTACCCTAACTTTTAGCCATAATTTTTACCCTAAAAGATTTTGTAAATTCTATTTTGTAATATTTTGGTAATTACAAAAATTATTAGACTGTAGATGCAATTCTAGACAAACCATGAGGACGATCCACGTAATTTACTCTTAATATTTTAAATAAATTTATGTTAGCAGAAATCCAATGTAGCAGTACATGTGACATTAACGAGTTAGGTTTTGGTTAAACAAGATTAAGTGTGTAAAATTAGAACAATACTTGAAAGTACATAACATTATTTGTAACGAAAAATAGTACACGTAACAATTGATACATTTGAAGAAGTACGTTGCTATTCTATGACCAAAACCTATTAAAAAAATGCTTTCATCAATTTCATCAAATATTTTTATATGTTTTTTTGAAAAATTGTTATTTTAGTTGAATTATCATATGATATACGAAACACTTAACTAAAATATCTTATAAAATCTTATGTTATGCATGATTTTCACTAGTAAAAGTCGATACATGTTAGATAGTATAATTTTAACAAACTTGTAAGTGTAACCGACAACTTGCCATTAACAGGCTGTCATAAAAGTTTGGTTGTATAAACTAGGAATGTTTTTATATTTTTCGATTATAATTTACCTATTTGTATTTGGAGGCAAATTACAAGAATAGTATATGATGGGACGAAAAAGTCTAACACATGCATTATAGAGAAAATGACGAATTACAGACCTTTCTTTATAGCGTTAGTTAAAAACAGAAATTAATTAAGTGTGCATTTTCGTAGATAACAACCCAGTGAATATTTTTGAATTTTTTCTAGACTTCTCATTGTCAAATTTCGTGTCATGCCACATATTATATATATACTTAAATGATAAGAGGTTACTGTAGCAACCACTGTAGTTGCTACAATAGACGCTACAGTATTTTTATTTTTTTTTTAATTTTTTTTTAGTTTTAACAGTCGTTAGTTATTTAACGGCTGTTAACTAACGACCGTTATTTTTGACATTTTTTTCAAAAAATTTATACGCACTTTGACCTTCATCTCAGAGGTTCATTGCAAATTTAGTCCTCACATAATTTACATAAATGGTCCTTCATGTTATACATCAATTGCAGAGTCAGTCCTAGGTAACTAACTTCACGTTAAGTATATAACGGCAAAAAAAAAAAAAAAAAAAAATGCTTTTAACACAATTATCATAACCCAAAGCCGTTAAATATTTGCAACCACAAACAAAACTTAACCGACACCCAATAAATGCTTACAAAAATATATAAACTATTTCTCTCTTTTTTTACAACCAACGCACAACACCAAACTACTATCTAAAAACACCCGCCGCAACGCGCGGGTTACTAAACTCGTTTGAACTATACTATGATCACTAGGGGTGGCAATTCTCGACACGACACGATAAACGACACGAAGTTAAACAGGTTTGGGTCAAAAACAGGTCAACCCGTCTAACCCGTTTAATAAACGGGTCGTGTTTGGGTTGAACAAGTGTTAAAAAGGTCAACACGTGAACCCGTTTAAGTATATAAGTCTCTAAAAATAAAATATATAACTTGGTTTTAATATTGGATATGTATTAAATGTATTTTGGTATGTTCTTATGATTATAACTCAGATTTTATTGAAATTGACGCTTATAACTTATAACTCAAGTATCATTGAAATTGTCGTGTAGTTATTTGTATGTTATTTTTATCATATTTTAGATCCTTATATCATTTTTGCATTTAAGCTAGTTAAATAAACAAACCACAAATCTTATTCACTACTTGACCTATTTACTTAAACGGGTTAAACGGGTCACAAACGGGTTACACGTGTTATGCAGGCCTGGGTTAGGGTTGAGCTTCTTGACACGATTAATAAATGGGTTGTGTTTGGGTTGAGGTTATTTCAACCCGCCAACCCGCGAACCCAAATATGTCAACACGAACACGACTCGATTGCCACCCCTAATGATCACCCCATTTTTGTCACCGGTTTAGTGGTATGCGACGACTCAGTCTAGATAAGTTAAAAAAGCTTTGTCACTATGTATGAGCAACAAAATCAAAGATAATGAGTTATCGAGATTATATTAAACAACTAAAATAGTTTTTGGAGGAGATCCTAATTAACATGCTTCTAATTATAATCTTTCGAATACTGTAATACGTACCCAAAATAAAATATTTGATTATTAAATATCAACATTATCCAAAAGCTAATTATGATCTCAAAATATAATACTATGTTGTCAGATTCAGATTTGTCACCTTATCTGTGCCTTTTTTAAAAGATGGATGAATTTTATATAAAACCGATCTATTAGCAAGTAGCAAGAAGCTATTAATCATAAAAATAAGAGTTGCATCACTATATTATTAGCTATACAAGCTGATAGCAGACAACTGATAGTTTTTTTCTGCCTTTAAAAATAATAATAATAATATACACAAGTTTGAAGTTCAATAATATTATATGACCAATTATGTAAGGTATTGTGAATTTGTGATTATATTGATTTTGTAGATTCTGGATATGTGACTGGCTTGGACTCATAATAAGCAAGCTGTTGGACAATCTTGATGGGCTACGCCTGAGTGAAATGGGCTTAAAGGTCCATGAACACTCAGTTTTATCATTGAAAGCTTCTTTGAATAATGAATTTGCAATAAACAGTTTGATTAGCTTGTTCTGTTCTTGTGAGAAATTATATTTTTGTGAACCACTTAAGGTTAGTTTCGAAACAAAAAAAGTGTTTCCATAAACAAGTCTGCCAATTAGCAAGATACACAATAACATGTTTAGGATATTGCATCAAGCTAGAGCAAACTTGTACCTTACGTATGAATACGCTCATAATTCAGTTCATCACTTATGTAACATGTATAATCTACTCAAAAGATCGACACGAGTGCTCAATTAAAAAGCACGCAGAATTCCGATATTCACAAGCATATATAAGTTGCTTGTATATAGCTTCACATAAGCCTCTAAAATCACAAGTCATGAGTAACAACATCTTATGTTAATTCTAACCTTCCTAAATAACATATCTATCTCTTGTATAATATAATACTTACGAATCATGTTGCCAAATGAAAAATGATACAGAATTTAAGAAAAAACATAACCATTACTGCTTACTTTTAACATAACAAAAGTTTTCTTTTGGTAACCATGGTTTCTGACCTTTTGGACACAGACTCATACTACTATGGAACATAAGCCACAAATTTCCCTATCTATTTTGTAATAAAGATTTCAAGTAAGTGTTATAAGGTAAAGTCGATCAAATTTCCCCATCCATTTTGGGTAAAGTGCAAATCGGACATTAGCCACAAAAAGTAAGCTTATGAAACAAAAGCCAAAACCAAATAAGCCATAAGCCGAAATAAACACCCCCTAAATGTTGGACTTTACTAAGCCTTTGAGAAGAAGACTCCTTAAAATTCTCATTATAAAACCTTCTCGCACTCTGACGTAGGTTTCTTCATCGTACCTGTTTCAGCAATGACGTGTTTGGTGCATCCATAGTAGGTACAATAACTAGTTTGCTGTTGTTAGTTACAAATGGTGATAATGTAATGAATTGTGATGAACGAGATAGGAGGTGACTGTGTTTGCTGGCGTCATCATTCTTCACTTGTCGGGTTGTGTTGGAGCAGAATGGAAAGAATTACAAGATAGAAAGCCACTAAGAACTCAAGAAGCCGTTCTAGCTCAGTTGGTAGAGCGCGTGGCTTTTAACCACGTGGTCGTGGGTTCGAGTCCCACGGATGGCGTGGGGTTCGAGTCCCACGGATGGCGTGAGGTTTCTAAGTGGTTCATTTGTGTTACGGCTTGACACAAATGAATCATTACTTACCTTTTTTTATAACTTTATACATGATACAAAGATTTTTTTACAACACCCTTTAACTTTGAATGATACAAAGAAAAATAGTTTTCATTTTTCACAACAATCTTTAACTTTGAATGATACAACTTTCACTCCAAAAGTCAAATGTTCTAACTGATGGTTAAGAGCTAGTCCTTTTACATATCATAAGAAAGGCAGGGAGTGTTTTGGAACTTCTGCAACAGATTTTCTAACCGCTGATTTTTGCTCGTCTGAGTCCCCGATCATGAGTTTTTTGGAGTAGCGAACCGATTACTGTTCGATCACATTATGCACCCCTACGTCCTGCTTTGTTGTTGGCTTTTGGGAGATTGACACCATTACTCTCACACCAGAAAGCGATTAGACTCTTTAAGGCGCAGTTTGGAGTCAATGCTGTATGTAGCAATGTTTGTTGACTCTTTGGGCATGTTTTGTGTCCCGCGTTGAGCCATTTTTGAATAGATGATCACTCATACGTTTGCAAAATAGCAACAAAACCCGCAAAGATCAGATTAGAAAGAGTCAACGTTCAAAAACAATGGTAGGTTTGTGGACTAGAAAAAGTTCAATCCAACAGGTCAATACTAGGCAACAGAATGTTATTTAATACAGAATAATTATCTAAATATATACAGTAATTAATTGCTAATATTACCTAACAATTTGGAAATCTCCTACAAATTCAGAAAACTAAATATTCTACTATTAACATAATAACGAACATGAAAAAGTCTTCTACGTGCATCGGTACTAGATGGACCAGGAATAGTAAAAAATGAAATGGTCATTTTTCAAATGGAAGTATATAATTATACAACAAAGAAAAATTATACAATATAATAACTTTAGACCTTTAGCATAAGAGTAGTGTTTGTGTTTTGCAGCATTCTAGTCACTGGTTCTAAATGGGGGTGTTTGGATGTACATTGTCGAATCAATAATAGATAGTTGGCCTCGGCCATAACAAAACTGGCTAGTGTTTGACAATTTCTAGTTATTAAGAAATTAGTAGATAAAATGACCTTTTTGTGAGCAAAAAGTCTGAATTTAGGCTTAGATAATGGCTAAATAGGTGATTTTGACTACCATAGAAAATCTGTCTTTTTATAGCTTGTGTGAAAGTGAAACTGATAATTTGACCCCATAATAATCAAATAATCACAATCATAATCTATTTATCTAAACAACAGAAACTAATATCAGATAATTAGTCAAAAACATAATACATGTCCCATTGACACAATCACAGGATCTTTCATCAATTCAAGGGATATCGGGCACCGAAAATCATCTGGAATAACAGGTGATTGATGCCTCATTACACTCTTTTTCCCTTCCGAAATACCAACTTCGGGATTTCCCAACATTACACAATCTTTTGTTTTCTTGAGAAGAAATGACATCACTACAAAGCGGTCTTCAGGATATCCACCAGTTGATATGACCATATCATGAATCGCAAGTGATTCCCTCTTTAGGTCATTACCGTTGTAGCGGTCTTCAGGATATCCACCAGTCTTATGACTGTTTTGGTATCAAGCTCCCACTGCTCACTTTAGCCAAATGTATCTGAAGCTGTAAATCAGGAGAATCCATGCGCCCTTTCGCTCTTTTAAATTGTGCATGCACAAATTCAATTCGAAACAAAAATTGTTGTTAGTCATACATTGTTGAGAAGAAACAGGTAAGAATAGTTATTTATTCTCTTAGAAAGAACTGATACCTGCTCGTGAACTTCCTCAGATAACTCGAGGCTTTCATAATGAATTTAGCTAAATGCTTCTTCAATCTGTGATGTTACTACATGAAACTTGCCTGCGGTTTTCTCAATTTGAAGCCCCTGTATGGAGTAACAAACTAATTTAAATACACAAGTTAAGCTTGGCTTTGGCTTATGAAGTCAAATGGACTAGCTTTCGACTTCAATACCAATAAGAAATGAAAATGACTATGCAAAGCACGACTAGGATAGTCCCAGAAAGTGATGTGGATCAGAATCATCATATCTTGATTCGAGGAACCAAGTGTAATCATGCATTTGCTTCAACTATTCCAAAAACAATTAATAGAACTCCTATGCACATAAACACAAACATAAGCTAGCATTCAAATAATGCATGAATGGAAATACCGAAATGCACTCATGTTAATCACAAGAACACTATCCTTATCTTGTGGTATTATCCCATTGACCATTAGTTACGACTATACGAAATACCACAGGTTGTTTCTCTGCGTTTTGAGATTGTTTGCGACATGAAACAAATAGAATCACATGATCAGCTGTTATAAAACGTAGTAGCTAAAAGTTACTAAATATTTTTCGTTTTAATTACTTTTTCCTTGACATAAAACTTCGATCATTTGTATACTACAAATGTTAAAATCAAGAAGAAACATTAGCCCATTATCAAAGTGTCTATGTATCAGATGGTATGTAAATCCCGTATAAGATATGGATTTTTGTTCGCATCAAAAATTCATTTTCTTGCCCTTTTCAGTTTATACGTTTGTGCATTATGTGAAAGATCTTGCATTAATATTTGATGTAACGCACAAACTAAATGTTACGCAAAACCTTTTTTGTGACGAGTGGGAAATTAGAAGAATCTCAATTGCACTTGTAAGAAAACTGACGAAAATATTTACTACTACTACTACTATTACTATAATAATAATAATAATAATAATAATAATAATAGTAATGGGTAAGGATCCAATAAGAAGAATAATTAAAATGAGAAGGGTAAGAAGTAATTCTAGCCACACATTTTTATATGGGAGGGAAAATTTGAATGAAGATGCATCCATTTTTATAGGTGCATCTAGAATGTGTGGTTGTGGTTACTTCTTATCCTTCCTATTTTAATTATTCTTCCTATTTGATCCTAACTCAATAGTAATAATAATAATAATAATAATTATTATTATTATTATTTTCTTTTTTCTTTTCAAAATAAGACATGTCGTATAGATGTTTGAATTTTTGCCATCTAGTGACCACCCTTAATTTAGTCACTAAAAATTCCCACCTTTTGACAACCGTAGCTTTAATAGTTCTTGACTTCTTCCGAACTAAGTGACCACTTTTCCATCTTTACGTCGAGGTTTTTGGCCAGTTTCAGAGCATTTACTGGCCAAACAACTATGTGGCCACACCAACTGTCAGCGTACAATCTTCAGCCCTTGTGGTTTTCATTCTTTAGTTACGTATACTATCCCAGGCATAATTTGTTTCATATGGTATAAATGGCTCCTGGATCGATTACTGGTTTTAATCGTGTGTGAAAATTGATGATAAGCCGCCTTTGTTACAAAATGAAACGTCTTTTTATCACTCTAGAAATTGCGTGATTCGTGATCACAACCCGTACGTGAAACCATCAGGACCACCAAGTCATCAGGTGTGCTCACTCGTTATCAAAATAAAAAAACAGTACAATTACCGTGTAAAAAAGGGTATGTCGACATTAAATTCATCCACTCCATAAAGCAAAATTTTGGATTTGCATGCCGTGCCGGCCCGTTATTGTCTAAGAGTCAATGGAATTTAATTCAAAAAGCTAGCAACTTATTATTAATACAAGATCAAGATGACCCCTTTGCAAATATTTTCCTTTTTCACAACCCCTGAAACCATCAAGTCATCAGGTCTGCTCACAGCTCACTCGTTATCAAAATAAGAAACAGTAAATTCGCCGTGTAAACAAACCAAAAAGGAGATGTATGTCGACATTTTATCCACTCCATAAAGCAAAATTTTGGATTTGTATGCCGTGACGGCCCATTTTTGTCTAAGCAATAATGAGTCACTGGAATTTAATTCAAAAAGCTTGCAACTTATTAATTAAAGATCATGACCCCTTTGCAAATATTTCTTCATGATATGTAGTTTTCGACTAAGACATATAAAAGGGAATTCCTATATGATTGCCAAAAGTTAAGACACATAAAAGGGAATTCCTATATGAAAAGTTAAAGATGTTACACCATTACACTTAATTAAATTTTAAGTAATTACACTCCTTTAAACAAAATGTACAAGTAAATTATGCACTAAAACACAAATATATTGACTGGTCAACACCTATAATAAGCATAATCCATAAAACATCTTTTCAATTAAAAATACAACTAACAAATGTGTTATTGTACAAACCAAACAAAATACTAAAAATAAACATCTATAGAATGTAATAATCACACACAAACATTGATTTTTCATATAGATTCAATGATCCAACCGAAAAATGTATGTATAAAAAAGTAGATCTAACCGAAAATTTATAAAAAATTAGACATAGGATGTAGATGATTGGTGGATTGGACAAATTGTATGAGAAAGTAGTTGGAAGAAGATCAATGTTAATAAAGAGAGAGGGCAACATATGTAGGAATTAATTGTTGGTATCAATGGAGTATGGATAATCATTGGTAGAGTGAAATGACATTCGAGGAAGATTTGGGTTTGACTAAATTAGAGAAAATTTAGTTGTTTGTCAAATATAACTTGGGATGTCATGTGAAGATTAGATACGTGCCCTTTTTTATTTTTTATTTATTTATTTATTATTTTTATTTATTTTTTCAAATTAGGTCGAAAACCATGATTAGGGTTTTTGGGTCGTTTGACCCTATAACCAAAATCTCCATTCCTTAAAGATCTAGATTTGACAAGAACACAAGTTCTATGATTATTATTTTGCATGTGTTTTATAGATCTGCTAATTTTAATTGATTTATGTGAAACTGCAATTAGGGTTAACATGCTTAAAACTAGACGTGCAATTGTTTGCGCATGATAACAATAAAAAGGTAGAATTAGTATTTTAAAATATTGTATTTAAATGGGTTACTTAATGGACTTCGACATGTAATAAACAAGCTATTGGACAATCGTGATGGGCTTCTCCTGAGTGAAATGGGATAAAAGGTGGTGCGGTGGTACTAGGGGTGTCCAAAAAAATCGAAGAACCAAAAGAATCGACGATCTGAACCGACTAGGAACCAAACCGAATATTAGAAAAATGGTCCAATTCTCGGCTCCTAGAATTTCAAAATTTCGGTTCTCGAGACAGTTTGAGTCGGAACCGTCAAGTTTTGGTACTTTTCCGAAAAGAACAAACTCTTTTGAACGTATGAAGTTTCAAGGGGTTGTTTTGGACTTTGTGTACATGCGATTTAAAAAAATGTAAAAAGAAAAGCACCTTCCCATATATGAATCGGCAACTTTGTAACCTAAACCCAAACACTCATTAAAAATAAAAAAAAAACTAACCTTTTAATAATTCAAAATAACATCAAACAATTAGTATTTTTCTTCAATTACTAATAGCATTCAAAGATTGAATATCAATATCAACATTATTCATCAACATGGAAGTAAGTTATTTAAAATCTCTTTTTCTTTTTTAACTTGATCATGTGAATTGAATTGAGAATTATTTATTAGAGTCTTTATCGTATTATAAACAACAACATTAACTAGATTAATTATATGAAGTGCACATGATTTCAAACGATTATAAACTTATGTCGATGGGTTTTTGTTTAAGCTAATTTGAACAATTGGAATTTATAAAATGATCTGCATTGTTGGAGACCTGTTTTGTGTGTGTTGTTATAACTTGTCTTTTATGAATGATCGACGAAGAATTTTGAAATTTTTAAACACACTTTGTACTTGTTTGGAAATTACCGAAATTTCCCGTATCGGAACCGAACCGAAAAACTTGGTATGGTTCTGGGTTCCACTTTTTTCTTATTTTCGGTTCTCAGTTCATCCAGTTCCATTTCTCTTTGGTTCCCGTTCTCTCTGGTTCCAATACAATGGAGACCCATAGGTGGTACCATGTCATGTACTCATGTAGTCCCGTATTTTTGGACACACATGAATACTCAGTTTTATCATGTAAAGCTTCGTTGAATAAGGTTTTTGTCATATTGGGGAGAGTTTTAATTTATAAAATGTAGAATTATATTAAAGAGTCTAATTAGTATGCTTTGTTCTTGTGAGAATTTATATTTTGTGAATCACTTAGGTTAGTTTCGAAACAAAACAAGTGTGTTTTAATAAACAAGTCTGCCAAATAGCAAAATACACAATAACATGTTTAGGATATTGCAACAAGCTAGAGCAAACTTTTACGTTATGTATGAAATACGCTAATAATTCAGTTCATTACTTATGTAACATATATAATCTACTCATAAGATCGACATGAGTGCTCAATTAAACAGTTGTCGAGATGCGAGAACAAAAAAAATGGAAAAAAAAAAGACTAGATATGTATTGCACGACATAATCTAACTCCACAAGTTTCAATTACAGCGAACGTTGTTCCTTTGAGAGTGTTTGGAAATGAACAACGATTCACTCCTACTTGTTTGATGATATGAAGCAGAAGAAAATGACGATTTGAAAGAAGTGATCATTGCTCCGCTCTCATTCATAGAAGCTTCCTTCTCATCTTCAGTTATTGTCTCCAAGGTTTTTGTTTTCCGTTGTCTCGTCACACTGATGTACTGCGGTGGGGCTACCTCGCTTACAAACCTTGATGATATCCTTGAGTTTGCCATTTACTTAGGGAGAGAAGAATGAGAGAATACGTTCCTGTGTGCTTATGTTAAGCTACAAAGGTGTAGATGATATTATGGCAAAAGAAGAATAAAAAATGTAGTATATTTATAAGGAACTTTAAGCATGCATAATTAAAGAAGCGAAGTTTGACAATATTGCAATTTAGGGGAGTACTGTTTGCACCTAATAAAATATCAAGCTTTCAATAAATTTTCTATTAAGATTTAGAATAATCTTGTATATTACTGTAGCTGGTTTTCATGTACCATGTCAAAAAGGAAAATAAAAGTTACCAACATGTAAGCTGTCATACCAATAGGTGGGCAACCGAGACAACTATTTTGAAAGCTAAATTTTGTTTATGGTCGTAGCTTTTGACAAGGGTTTACGGTCTAGCCGGGTGGTATCAGCTATGTGAGTGCGAGTTCAAGTTTCGTAAAAAACCAAATGTGTAATTTATACAAATGTGTTGATTTTTCATCTTAAACAAAATTTGTGTAAAAAAAATCGTTTTCTCCTAACTTTAATTTATGACCAAACTTTGTACCAAATATTTGGCATGTAAGTCCGTATGTATTATTAGTTTTCTGAATACTCTCTTATTTTCAACGTGTCAGAGATGTATGCAAATATTTTGTGGTCTAAAAGTTGTTTCGAAGGAACTCTAGGGGGTTCATAGCAAGATATACATTGAAGGTAACTCGTTATGGCTCATATTGTGTCACTAGTCTTGATCTTAAGAGTCACTATTGATGTTTAAACTTTCTTGCCGACTCTAACTTTATGTATTGAATGCATTTTAATACATTCATGAAGATAAACAACGTGACATTTCAAATGGAGCCAAGTGTCTGTGTATTAAATGGTATGTAAATCCCATTTATGATATGGTTTTTGTCGGCATCGAAAATTCTTTTTTTTGCACTTTTCAGTTTATAAGTTAGTGCATCATGTGAAAGATCTTGCATTGATATTTGATGTAACGCACCAATAATGAATGGTATGTAAAACCCTTTTGTGGCGTGTGGGTAAACAATAAGTTTTCCTAATGACTCGTAGTCTAATAGATCCCATTTTCTGTAAGAATAATGCTTTTCAATCGTTCAAGTAATGTCTAACACATATGAGATAAGTAAGGTTCAAGTAATATTTCGTGTCACTGAAAAATAAAACGTGGTAATTTAGTGACATCTATATATACATCGCTAACAACTCTTACTTTGTGACAAGTATACCGTAACTAGTTCTTCTGAACTAAGTGGCCATTTCCATTCTCTAACTAAAGATTTTTTTAGCCAGTTTGAGTATTTAACATTTACTGAACAAACAAATTATGTATCCATACAATGGATGACATGCAATATCTATTTGACTATTTGTTTTCTCTTTATCATTTTCAGTTTTGTGCATGAACTTTGCTTTATATGGTTTGACTTTACGTTCATAGCTTCTGGCTCTTAAGGAAACATTTTTAGATAACTAAAGCGAATACTGCGAGATAAATCATATGAAACATTTACAAAGTGCTTTCATTAGTTCACATACTTCCTCTTTTCCTCCGACCATTGGTTCTGATTGCGTGTGAAATTAAAACTGACCACATGCAGCCTTTGTTACAAAAACAAAACGTCATTTATCACTATGGAAAACGCGTGATTCCATGATCACAACCCCTGGAAACACCAGGACCAAGTCATCAGTTGTGCTTACCCTTTATGAAAATCAGAAACAGTACAATCGCCGTGTAAAAAAGGGCATACTAAAAAGAACATGTGTGTAGACATTAAATTCATTCACTCCATAAAGCACAATTTTGGATTTGTATGAGGTATGCCGTGCCGGCCCATTTTTTGTCTAAGCCGAGTCACTAGAATTTAAATAAAAAAGCTAGCACGCCTTATTACTACAAGATCAAGATGACTCCTTTGCAAATATTTATATGTAGTTTTCGACTAAGACATATTAAAGGAAATTCCTATATGATTGACACAAGTTAAATAAGAAGATATAAGTAAGAGATAGGATTAATTGAGAAGTAAAATTAAGGCTTAATATCATCATAAAATTTGCAGACTTTTCAAGTTCAATTAATGTTAAGTGCAAACAACCTTCAAGTGAGCACACCAACTTCTTGAAAAAAAGTAAAACTTTACTCGGTTTGAATATGTATGACGATGGATTCAAACCCCATGGATAAGTCGGCGGAAAAGTTGAACACCGTGGTTACCTATTAAAAAAAAAACTTTAGAAGAGTTGAACATATTAAAGCTACTCCTAGTTTATTTGTAAAGCTTAAATATTTATAAGCTGACAAAAAGATTTTCACAAGCACACATACTCAAAATTAGACATAACTAGTTAGTAATATGTATGGATTATTTTTATTTAATCCACTTGAAAATGAATCTAATTTACTAGCAAAAGTATATACAATTGTGACTTATATTTTGAAGTAGATTTACTTTTTGCGAGTGCAAAATTTGTTAAGTGAAACAACACTCTCCGAAACAATGATTAAGGATGACGCATCATTACGTATTTATGATGGCAATAGAAAAAATTATGGCTATAGGTGGTTATTTATCTGTAAATAAATGAACATATGTGGTTATTTATCTGTTTTGAGCCCTATAAATGATCAAGAACACTTGTGAAATATTCATATATTCATCTCATCCTGTGCTCTATCCTCTCCTCAATTCCTCAAATATTTAAATTTACCCTATAAACATATACCAAAAACATGGCAACAAGGCTTCTCTTTGCTTCAGTACCTAAATCCAACCCTACAACCAAACAGTCACAACACCGGACTCCCTTCTCTGCTGTTGCCACATCTCGTTTTTTGCATATGTCGAGACTCCAAGCTTCTAGGATCCTAGAAACAATCTACGAAGAAGAAACCAATGTCATTAATGAAGGCATGAAAGAAGTTGCAGCATCTTTTTTGATGTCCAATAGATCAACATGCTTAGGTCAAATGCCCAAAAACATGTCCAAGAATTTTGATAGCTTCCAGTGTGCTCAAAGAAGTAATTAGTATTTCTTTACTAATGCTTAGTGACTGATCAAGACATCAAGTTTGTCAGTAGAGATAATTAAGTATCTTAATTATGTGGTAAACTTTTTGAGGTGGTGTCGTCGGTTTTAGCTTCTAGCTTCATGGCTTCACTCCTTTGTATTTTGGATCTTCCTTGGAACTTCTGGTTTTAAGGGATCTAAATGTTTTATGCTAGTTTACCTATTTCATAGGTGATCGTATTGTCAAACTGCTAGTTTGGCTAGCAGAAGGTTTTTTAAATCTGCAGTGTAAAATGTGATCGAAGTTTCCTGTTGTGAAAGCAATCATTCTCAGTGTTATAAGTGAATCATGTGGCAATTACTTTTTCAATCATGTAATTTGATGACTGTTATTTCTTGTTCACCATGTAATTTTCATGTTACTGAAATTGCCCACCGAATAAAAGCATTCAAGGTTAAGCACCATACAATTCATTAGTACGTGAATGGTTTGTGTCTATATTTGTTGAAACTTGAAACTAATACGAAAGAGCTAGGTCGATTATCATCATATTTCATCTATATGTTATATAAATGGAGTTTTAAAGGTGATTTACATCAACTTTGGTGACTATTTATATCCAACTATTTTACCAACTATATATGTGATAGAGGTTCCACACCGCACAGTCTTTTTACTACTCATACTTACATTCAAAAATAAATTCAATGAATGGAAAACTTACGTACATTTGCGCGCACTTGCAAAAAAATGTAGGTAAAATTGTAGTACTCGTAACTCTCTTCTAATTCTAACCCCATTTGTGGAAACAAGAAAAAACGTTCTACAGACCATAATCTTTGTCAATTAGATATATTTAGTCAGTAACAACACCTACCTATATATGGTTAAGTGACAGCTTCCCGTTTCTAACTAAAGATTTTTTGGCCAGTTTGAGTATTCAACATTTACTGAACAAACTAATTATGTGTCCATACAATGGATGACATGCAATATTTATTTGACTATTTGTTTTCTCTTTATCATTTTCAGTTTTGTGCATGAACTTTATTTTATCTAGTTTGAGTTTAGGTTCATAGCTTTCTTTTTTGAACAACGTTCATAGCTTTCTGGCTCTTAAGGAAACATTTTTAGATAACTTAAGCGAATACTGCAAGATAAATAATTATACGAAACATTTACAAATTGGTGCTTTCTTTAGATCAGATACTTCCTCTATTGTTCCTCCTATCGTTGGTTTTGACTGTGTGGGAAAATTGACGACAGGTAGCCTTTGTACAAAAACAAAACGACATTTATCACTCTGGAAAACGCGTGATTCCTTGATCACAACTGGACAAAGTCATCAGTTGTGCTCACTGTTATCAAAATCAGAAACAGTGCAATAGCAGTGTAAAAAAGGGCATACTTAAAAAGAAGATATGTGCAGGCATTAAATTCATTCACTCCATAAAGCACAATTTTGGATTTGTATGCGGTATATGCCGTGCGGGCCCATTTTTGTCTAAGCTTACAAGATCAAGATGATATGTAGTTTTCGACTAAGACCTATAAAAGGAAATTCTTAAATGATTGACACAAGTTAATTAAGAAGATATAAGTTAAAATAAAAGTTTAGCTATGACAAAAGATTTGTGACTATCATCCTAAAATATGAAGATGTCTCAAGTTCAATTTATGTTAATTGCAAATAACCTTGAAGTAGTGACGGAATTAGGATTTTTCATGTTGGATGGGCTAAAATAATTTCTCATTAATAAAGTTATACTGCTCAATATGTAAACTAATAAATTATACATTTCTGCCGCTCACTTATCAATATTCAGTACCACAACAATAGATCGAAAAACAACGTTGCCGCTAACTTATCAAACTTATTCAGTACCACAACAATAGATCGGAAAATGACGTTGGTTGAAACTGTATTATTTTTGTTATCTTAACAAATTATTTTTTCATTGGACATATCAGTGGGATAGCAACAATTTACGGGAAACATATATTAAAGAAAGAAGTAAAATATTGAAATAAGAACATGTTTGAATGTTGAAGAATATCAAGCCTCAAAAGTCACATTCAATACTCACGAATGTGAAGAATAAACTTGCAGAAAGTGTTTACTGATATTCTTACTTTTACTGAATGGAACTAAGACTATTTATAGCCTTTACAAGAAAAACGTGTGACATACTACTACCAAAAAACTAGGTAAATGAAAACTATTCTACCCTAATAAAGAGGACAAGTATGACCCATTATCTAAATGTGAATAGTCCAACATACACTTGCATGAGAAATAGTAAGACTTTGAACTAATCCAAACTAGTAAACTACTGTATTAACTAAAACATACTAATATTATAGTAAACCATATTCATGCAAGTGCAACCATGCATGCATACGTGAACCTTGACATAAACGATTAATCCAACATTCACCCCCATCGTTTATTAACACTCTTCACTCACAACATTGTTTAAGACCTTTCCCGGATACCCGACCTCCACCACGGTCACGTCCAAAGTCTTCTTTCGCTCACCCCTTTCGATTCTTCACAACACTTGTAACATGTAACATGGCATCCCGTTGGAATCGCTCATTAACATCTTGACTCTTCACGAATCGACGACCTCTTCCCTAGCCACATCCAAAGCCACCCGATTTGAACTCCAACGCCGTAATGTTCACATCGTGTTGTTTCTCCGTTCCCGACTTTTCCCGGACTCACGATCTTTAACTTGGCCTCGTCCAAAGTCTCCAACCACCCGACTATTGTTGTCACCACACAGAGCCCGTTTGCTTATAACACTTCTGTGACACGAGAACATTCTTCCACCGATCAAGAAAACAAAGACACCCGATTCTACCATTTTCTTTCACCCGCCAAACGAACCGAATCAAAGCTCCCTGCTTTTCATGACTCTTCCCGCCCGTTTATCCCGCGAACCGGTTAATCTCTCCACTTTTCGGTGATCTACAGCCTACCACCGGATTTGATCACAATCCTTTCATCACGACTAACAGCTACGGACCACCTATGTTCATCACCGATCACCCGCGTCGTCTTGAACGGTACTCCCCGTCTCCCCATGACAATGTAGTCCCGAAACACCTTATCAGTCTCCGTCTTCTGTTGTAAAACAATCCTGATGACACCACCTACTGTCCATGCTTCTGCTGCGACGGTAGCCCCGCACCCAAAGGCTCCTCACCTTCGAAAGTCGACTCTCAAACCCGCCC
Organism: Artemisia argyi; assembly: GCA_030686995.1. Lineage (NCBI taxonomy): Eukaryota > Viridiplantae > Streptophyta > Magnoliopsida > Asterales > Asteraceae > Artemisia > Artemisia argyi. Next base: position 191,267,550 of record CM060679.1, on the reverse strand, counting down.
TTTAATCGAACGCGGCTCTTGATACCAAATGAAGAATATCAAGCCTCGAAAGTCACACTCAATACTCATGAATGTGAAGAATGAACTTGCAGAAAATGTTTACTTATATTCTTACTTTTAATGAATGGAACTAAGACTATTTATAGCCTTTACAAGAAAAACATGTGACATACTAACTACCTAAAAACTAGGTAAATGAAAACTATTCTACCCTAAAAAAGAGGACAAGTATGACCCATTCTCTAAACATGCATAGTCCAACATACACTTGCATGAGAAATATTCAGACTTTGAACTAATCCAAACTCGTAAACTACTGTATTAACTAAAACATACTAATACTATAGTAAACCATAATTTATTCATGCAGGTGCATGGTATTAACTAAAACATACTATAGTAAACCATAATGTATTCATGCAAGTGCAACTATGCATGCATACGTGAACCTTGACAAAAACGATTAATCCAACAAATGTTAACTAGGTGGGCCAAATCATTTCTTATGCAGAACATAATACCAATAACATAAGAGATATACACGTAATGAGAGATTTTGGATTGGCCGTGGCCCACTCCACTCTAAGAATGGCGCCGTCCATGCCTTGAAGTGACCACACCAACTTGCTGAAAAAAATAAAACTTTACTCAGTTTAAGTATGTATGACGGTGGATATTCAAACCTCATTAATAAATTGGCGAAAAAGTGGAAAACCGTGGTTAATTAATTACCTAAAAAAATATAATTTTAGAAGAGTTTAACATGTTAAAAGCTACTCGTAGTTTATTTGTAAAGCTTAAGTTTTTATAAGCTGTCAAAAAGATTTTCACATGCACACATACTCAAAACTAAACATAACTAGATAATGTTATGCATGGATTATTTTTATTTAATCCACTTGAAAATGAATCTAATTTACTAGCAAAAGTATATACGTTGTGTGACATATATTGAAGTAGATTTAACTTTTTGAGAGTGCAAAATTTGTTAAGGGAAACAACACTCTCGAAACAATAGTTAAGGATGACGCATCATTACGTATTTATGATGACTGATGACAATAGAAAAAATATGGCTATAGGTGGTTATTTATCTGTTTTGAGCCCTATAAATGTTCAAGAACACTTGTGAAATATTCATACATCCATCTCATCCTGTGGTCTATCCTCTCCTCAAATAGTAAACTTACCCTATAAACATATACCAGAAACATGGCAACAAGGCTTCTCTTTGCTTCAGTACCTAAATCCAACCCCACAACCAAACAAACACAACACCGGACTCCCTTCTCTGCCATTGCAACATCTCGTTTTCTGCATATTTCGAGACTCCAAGCTTCTAGGATCCTAGAAACAATCTACGAAGAAGAAGCCAGTGTCAGTAATGAAGGCATGAAAGAAGTTACAGCTTCTTTTTTGATGTCCAATAGGTCGACATGCTTAGGTCAAATGCCAAAAAACATGTCCACGAGTTTTGATAAGTTCCAGTGTGCTCAAAGAAGTAATTAGTATTTATTTACTATTGTTTAGTGACTGATCGAGTCAGTAGAGATAATTAAGTCTTTTATGGGAACTTTTTGAGGTGGTGTCGTCGGGTTTAGCTTCTAGCTTCATGGCTTCACTCCTTTGTATTTTCGATGATCTTCCTCGAAACTTCTGGTTTGAGGGATCTAATAATATGTTTTTATGCTACTTATCCTCTTCTAGAGGTTATTGTATCGTGAGACTGTTAATTTGACTTAGCGTAATTACTTTTAAATCCACAGTGTAAATTAATATTTGATCGAAGTTTCTTGTTGTAAAAGCAATCATTCTCAGTGTTATATATAAGTGAATTATGTGGTAAATACTTCTCTAATCATAATCTTGTGATGATTATTTTTATTCGGTGATGTAATTTTCATGTTACTGAATTAACCCCACTGAATAAAAGCCTTAAAAGGTTTAGATGTGTGCCTTTGGGTTTTGAATGATGTCTTTACGTTTAGTTTTCACTAAAGCACCCTGATCTAAGTTAAGTCCCAAAAGAAACGTACGTGAATGGTTCATGCATGTCTAATAGTTGTTGAAACTAAAACTGAAGAACTAGGCCATACATAACTGGAGTTTAATTTGAGAGGTACTTTACATCAATTTTGGTTACTATTGATATCCAGCTATTTTGCCAACTGACTTTATTTTAATTTGAACGACATGTTCTGTTAACCCAACCACGACGGGTGAATTTTGCTATTCCTATTAGTTTTGCAAGAGTTTGAAAACTGAAAAGAGCATTATGTCATCCGCAATGGTGTCTCTTCAAGCTTATTTGTTGAAACAAGGAATAAGTTCTACAGACCATAATCTTTGTCAATTAGGGACTATTATATATTTAGTCAGTAACAACTCCTACCTAGCGTTGACCCTGCATTCGTCACTAACTTCTCCCGGTCATTACTATGTAGTCATGATTTACTCCTCACAACTCGCTGACAACAATTTTTCCTGGGATGTGAACGAATGCGTACTTACCACTTATTAGTAACATGTTCACCTAAATTAGTCCCCAACTAATATGGATTTTTCTAGCAGTCGTTTGGAAAAAGAGTTGAAGGTATTTCATAAATGATCCAAGAATATTGACTGTAGAGCATATCACAAATATTATAAGTCGGAGACTATGGCTACATTTTCACCTATATTAAGGCGAAACTTCATGACATTGTCATGCAGTATATGGCTACATTTTTCTCTATATTACAAAATAGGATCAACATGATCAGTTTTCCACTTTTATACAATCCTCATAAATGATCCACAGCGATCACCTGACTGCTTACAATCTTGATAGAGTTTCTGGTTCTTTTTTAAGTTACCTCTTATCCAAGGCATGATCAAATTATGCCATTTCCTGGATTCGGAAGGACCAGAATATCCTATCTATTAACCATGCCACTCACGTGATAAAGACTTGAGACTATCACGAGGTCTCAAATTCAATTCATGCTAAGTGCAAACAACCTGGTAACGACACCTCCGGAAAAAGGAAGGGGTTTATTACCTTGTTTGAGTGTGTATGGCGGTAGGTACAAACCACGTAGATTAATAAGCAAAAAGGTCGAAAACCATGCTTAAAAAAAAAAAAAAAAACTTTTCTTGGGGGTTCATAGTAAGATAAGCATCGAAGGTAACTCGTTACGGTTCATATTGTGTCACTAGTCTTGATCTTAAGAGTCGCTATTGACGTTAAAACTTTCTTGCCGACTCACTTTATGTATTAAATGCATTTTAATACATAAATGAAGATATGCAACATGACATTTCAGTGGAGCCAAGTGTCTGTGTATTAGATGGTATGTAAATCCCGTTTATGATATGTGTAAATAATATGGTCAATAACCTCATCAAAGTATGAGGTGGGGATATCTTATTTATAGGAAAAATACAATTAAATGTGTACAACAATCACTCCTATAATTGAGGAGATGCCAAGATAATTATAGATACAATCAATTATAATAAATACATGATTATCTGCTAATACCCCCCTTCAATCGAAATGGTGGCGGTCCAATACAGAGCATCGAACGAAAAGTCTCAAATTGTGAGCGAGGGAGACTTTTGGTGAAGATATTCGCTACCTGAAGATTGGTTGGCACAAACTTTGTGAAGAGTTTGCCTGAGTTAACGAGTTCCCGAATAAAATGATAATCCAAGTCTATGTGTTTGGCACGTTTATGTGAGACTGGATTTTGTGTCATAAACAGTGCGCTTTTGTTATCACAAAGAAGGGTAGGACGATCGGGAGGTAAAGCATGCAACTCACGTAACAAGTGAGTAAGCCATATAATCTCTGCAGCAGTGTTGGCCATGGCTCGATATTCCGATTCACAGCTTGATCTAGAAACCGTGGGCTGCTTCTTAGCACTCCAAGATACAAGGTTGCCACCTAGATAAATGGAGTAGCCATATGTGGAGCGACGTGTATCAAGACAACGAGCCCAATCGGCATCGGAGTAACCAAGTATAACATTTCGTGTTGGGCGACGAAAGATGAGACCAAAAGAGATGGTACCTTTAACGTAACGAAGAATGCGCTTGACTGACCGGTAATGATCAATTGTAGGTGCATGCAAAAATTGGGAAACTTGATTGACTGCGTAGGACAAGTCTGGTCGAGTTATTGTTAGGTATTGTAGTGCCCCTACTAATGACCTGTAAAGTGTGGGGTCAGAAAAGGGTATTCCACCAGCTGTAAATGAAACATGCGGGGATAGAGGAGTGGAAAACGGTTTGGCATCAAAGAGGTTGGCGCGTTGGAGAATATCAGTTGCATATTTTGACTGAGTAAGAAAAAGTCCATCATCAGTATAGACAACTTCAAGCCCCAAGAAGTAGTTTAGATCACCAAGATCTTTAATGGCAAACTCATGATTAAGGCAAGAGATGAAAGAGGTGATGGCAGCTTCGTCATTTCCAGTTAGGATGAGATCATCAACATATATGAGTAAGTACATAATACATGAGTTGCCAGTATATATAAAGAGAGAAGTATCGGCACGACTACATGTGAACCCGTAGGAAAGAAGAAACGTACTCAATCGATGAAACCAAGCACGTGGTGCTTGTTTTAAACCATAGAGGGCTTTTGATAATTTGCACACATGTGTAGGATACTGGGAGTCAACAAAACCCGGAGGTTGTTCCATAAAAACCGTCTCCTGTAAGTTGCCATTTAGAAAGGCATTTTTGACATCAAGTTGATGCAACTTCCACTTATGTAATACGGCTAGAGATAGAACAATACGAACAGTGGTTGCTTTTACTACCGGGCTAAATGTGTGAGAATAGTCAAGTCCCGGGATTTGAGTATATCCTTGAGCCACTAAGCGGGCTTTGTAGCGTTCAACCGTACCATCCGAGTTGTATTTAACACGATATACCCATTTTGAACCAACAATGTTAGTGGAATGTGGTCTTGGTACTAATGTCCATGTTTTATTTTGGTGGAGAGCTTGTAATTCCTCAATCATAGCAGCCATCCATTTAGGATCTTTGGAAGCAGTTTTAAAACCACGAGGTTCAGTGATAGATGACAAGGCAATATGAAGAGGGTGAGTGGTTAGTGATGCAAGATCAGCTATATGTTTGGTTTTGAAAATTCCAGATTTAGATCTTGTTGTCATGGGATGTGTTGTGGTGGAAGAAGATGGCTGTTGAGAATTTGAAACTGTAGAAGGAGGCTCAATTGGTGGATCAGGTTGTTGGACCGAAGGAGCTGGGGGTGTGACTTGGGCTTGTGATGGTGCATGGGGTGGTGATGTTTCATGGACTGAAGTTGCATCATGGGGTGGTGAGGAGTGTTGGACTGGTGATGGATCAGAATCTGGACTTCCATGTGCTGAATGAAAGGTGGGAGAAGGCCTGCATAATGTGCAAATTGACGGCTCACTGGTTGACGAAGTTTGATCTGTTGGACATTGTGGTGGATTGAAAGATGAATCCAAAGTTGGTGGTGTATCTTGTAGAAATGTGGTAAGCTCCAAATTACGAATGTTGATATCACCCGATGATCCACTAAAGGGAAAAACGTTTTCATTAAAACGAGCATGTCGAGTGACAAAAATTCGTGAAGTAGCAGGATCAAGACACCGATACCCTTTATGTTGTGGACTATATCCGATGAAAACACATGAAATGCTCCTTGGTGCAAGCTTGTGAGGAGAATAGTCACGCAAGTAAGGAAATACTTGACATCCATATGCTCTAAAGTTGTCATAATTTGGAACTTTATTAAAGAGCAATTGAAATGGAGACTTTTGATCCAACAGTGGGGTTGGTAATCGGTTTATAATAAAAGTTGCTGATGAGAACGCATCAACCCAGTAAGATGCTGGAATATTTGCATTAAAGAGCATGGCCAAACCTGTTTCCACAATATGGCGATGTTTTCTTTCCGCCCTACCATTTTGTTGTGGGGTATGCGGGCAAGAAAACCGATGTAATGTGCCATTGTCTTCAAAATTTTTGCGAACAATATGATTCACAAACTCGGTACCACCATCACTTTGGAAGATCTTTATTTTGCGTGAGCATAGGGTTTGAACAAGGTTGAGGAAGATAGGTAAAACCGTATAAAAACCAGTTTTTGTCTTGAGTGGATAAAACCACGTAAACCTTGAATAATCATCAACAAACACAACATAATAGCGATAACCATCCTTTGAACAAATCGGAGCTGGTCCCCACAAATCACAGTGAATTAAATCAAGAGGATGAGATGAACGAGAAGTATTATTATTAAACGGCAAACGTTGACTTTTAGCAAGTTGGCACGGTGTGCAAATAATAGGCTTAGGCAACAGAGAAGTAATAGATAATATGCCTAACTTATTCAAAGTTGAAATTACATCAAATGAGACATGACCTAGACGGGTATGCCATAATTCATAAGACGCCTTCTTGGAAATAGTAGTGGTAGCAACAAAAGCACGATGTTCATCTTTAAGCACATAAAGCCCATTCTCACATTTACCACTAGCAAGAACCTTTTTGGTGTTCCGATCCTGAATATAAAAAAATGGTTGAGAGAACAAAACATCAACGGGATGGTCAGTAGTTAACTTGCTTACGGAAAGTAATTTCTTTGTAAGGTTGGGGATGACAAGAACATTCCTTAAAGGAATGTTATTAGAGATAATAGAAGATCCCTTATGAGTGATGGGAAGTGTCTTACCATTTCCAAATAAAACGTTGGCATTACCTTTGTAGGGAGCCGCATGGTTAAGAGAATCACATGAGGAAGTCATGTGGTCTGTAGCACCCGAGTCAACGTGCCAATCAGGAGAGTTGGTAGTAACATGGCATTGAGCATGAAATGCCTTTGCCAATGACTCATCAGTAGTAGAAGCTTGAGTGGCATAAGTAGCAAGGCTTGGGCATGCCGATGCATAATGACCATTTGTACTGCATAGTTGACAGTGGGGTGGACGGCGATTTTGTCCACGACCTCTGCCACGTGAACCAGTACCCCGAGAAGAGAATGAACGTCCACGGCCTTGAGAAGAATTAGAAGTGCTATTCTGTGCTTGAAATGCAACAGGTGGTGTGGATGTCCCATGAAGAGAGAGCAGAAATAATTCGTGACTTTCTGCCTGAGTCACCAAGTCACGAAATAAAGGTGCCGGTTTAGTAGCACGTATAGCCGTGGAGAACGTTTCATAAGATGGACCCAAACCGCAAAGAAACCAATGTAACTTGTCAATCTCAATGACGGGATGTCCTATCGCCGAGAGCTGATCACAGATCGCTTTGAAACGACGGCAATAATCAGAGACAGAAGATGTGCCTTTAGTAAGTTGGCGAAGTGAGTCACGTAATGAGTGAACACGTTCAACAGAAGCATTACTATAGGCTGCTTCAAGCGAGAGCCATATTTGGCGTGCAGTGGTGAGACCAAGAACTTCAGCAGCAGATTCTTCAGTGAAAGAAGATTGTAAAAGAATGACCGCGCGCTGATCAACTTCATTCCAAGTGACAGCAGCAGGATTTGGCACTGTTTTACCATCAACATCAATGGTGGAAGGTGGTGCGTTGGAGGTGCCGTCAATATGTCCAATTAGCTTTTGATAGGTGAAGATGGGTAACATATGATTACGCCAAAGAAGATAGTTGCTGGAGGTGAGTTTGATTGTCATCATGTGAAGTAAGGTATTCATTGAGAAGAGGGTTTCATCAGAGGAAGAAGAGGCGGCCATTTTAGGGTTCCCAGGAAGAAGAATAGGTGATAGAAATCTGTTAGAGGGGGAGAGAAAAATTAGGCTGATACCATGTAAATAATATGGTCAATAACCTCATCAAAGTATGAGGTGGGGATATCTTATTTATAGGAAAAATACAATTAAATGTGTACAACAATCACTCCTATAATTGAGGAGATGCCAAGATAATTATAGATACAATCAATTATAATAAATACATGATTATCTGCTAATAATATGGTTTTTGTTGGCATCGAAAATTTCTTGTTTTGCACTTTTCAGTTTATAAGGTGATGCATCATGTGAAAGATCTTGCATTGATATTTGACGTAACGCACCAACAATGACTAAACTACATGGTACGTAAAACCCTTTTGTGGCGTGTGGGTAAATAATAAAAATTTTACCAAATGACTCTAGTCTAATATATCCCATTTCTTGTGAGAATGTTTTTCAATCAAATGATTGTTGGTTCAAGTAATGTCTAACACATATGAGATAATTTTATGGTATAGAAGAAAATTTACTTAGCTCCCAACATATCACCTATATTTCGTGTGACTGAAACATGAAATGTGGTAATTTAGTGACATCTATATACAACGCTAACTCTTACCTTGTGACAATTATACAGTAACTAGTTCTTCTGAACTAAGTGGCTACTTCCAGTCTCTAACTAAAGATTTTTTGGCCAGTTTGAGTATTTAACATTTACTGAACAAACAAATTATGTGTCCATACAATCTTCATCAAGTTTATGTTGTTCTTTCTTTAACGAGATATAATGGACCACGTGCTATATCTATTTGGCTGTTTGTTTTCTCTTTATCATTTTCAGTTTTGTGCATGAACTTTGTTTTATCTGATTTTTGTTTACGTACGTTCATAGCTTTCTGGCTCTTAAGGAAACATTTTTAGACAACTAAAGCTAATACTGCAAGATAAATTATATGAAATATTTACAAATTGGTGCTTTCTTTAGTTCACATACTTCCTCTGTTACTGCGATCCTTATTAGTTCTAATTGCGTGTGAAAATTGACGACAAGCAGCCTTTGTTAATTACATAAGCAAAATGTCAGTTATCACTCTGGAAAAAGCGCGTTATTCCTTGATCACAACCCCTGGAAACACCAGGACCAAGTCATCAGTTGTGCTCACTTGTTTTCAAAGTCATAAATAGTACAATCGCCGTGTAGAAAAGGGCATACTTAAAAAGGAGGCGTGTGTAGGCATTAAATTCAGTCACTCCATAAAGCACAATTTTGGATTTGTGTGAGGTTTGCGGTGCCGACCAATTTTTTTCTAAGCTGAGTCACTAGAATTTAAATAAAAAAGCTAGCACGCCTTACTACTACAAGATGAAGATGACTCCTTTGCAAATATTTCTTCATGATATGTAGTTTTCGACTAAGACATATAAAAGGAAATTCCTATATGTTTGACACAAGTTAATTAAGAAGATATAAATAAGAGCTAGGATCAACTAAGAAGTACAATAAGGCTCTTGAATATCATCATAAAATGTGAAGATTTCTTACGTTCAATTCATGCTAAGTGCAAACAACCTTGAAGTGAGCACACCAACTTCCTGAAAAAAAATTAAGACTTAACTCGGTTTGAGTATATGTGACGGTGGATTCAAACCCCATGGATAAGTCGACGGAAAAGTTGAACGCCGTGGTTACCTAAAAAAATACTTTAGAAGAGTTGAGCATGTTAAAAGCTACTAGTAGTTTATTTGTAAAGCTTAAATATTTATAAGCTGTCAAAAAGATTTTCACATGCACACATGCTCAAAATTAAACATAACTAGTTAGTAGTAATAGGTATGGATTATTTTTATTTAATCCACTTGAAAATGAATCTAATTTACTAGCAAAGTATATACATTGTGACTTATATTTTGAAGTAGATTTACTTTTTGAGAGTGCAAAATTTGTTAAGTGAAACAACACTCTCCGAAACAATGATTAAGGATGACGCATCATTACGTATTTATGATGGCAATAGAAAAAATTATGGCTATAGGTGGTTATTTATCTGTAAATAAATGAACATATGTGGTTATTTATCTGTTTTGAGCCCTATAAATGATCAAGAACACTTGTGAAATATTCATATATCCATCTCATTCTGTGGTCTATCCTCTCCTCAAACATGGCAACAAGGCTTCTCTTTGCTTCGCTACCTAAATCCAACCCCACAACCAAACAATCACAACACCGGACTCCATTCTCTGCCGTTGCAACATCTCGTTTTTTGCATATCTCAAGATTCCAAGCTTCTAGGATTTTAGAGACAATTTACGAAGAAGAAACCAATGTCAGTAATGAAGGCATGAAAGAAGTTGCAGCTTCTTTTTTGATATCCAATAGGTCAACATGCTTAGGTCAAATGCCGAAAAACATGTCCAAGAATTTTGATAAGTTCCAGTGTGCTCAAAGGAGTAATTAGTATTTCATTACTATAGTTTAGTGACTGATCAAGTGAGTTAGTAGAAATAATTAAATATTTTATGGGAACTTTTTGAGGCGGTGTCGTCAGTTTTAGCTTCTAGCTTCATGGCTTCACTCCTTTGTATTTTGGATTTTCCTTGGAACTTCTGGTTTGATGGGATCTATATGTTTTATGCAACTTTACCTATTTCATAGGTGATCGTATATATTGTCAAACTGCTAGTTTGGCTGATCAGAAGGTTTTTTTTTTTTGGGTAAAAGGTCAACGACCCGGTAAATATATTACTCCAAAAAACAGTTAAGTACAACGGATATGAGTGATTCTCATATCTCAGCCCGTTACATAGGCGAAAGGCTTACATAACAAGATACTTCCTATTTTCTAGACAAGAAAATAAACCATTTAAAGACTCGGACAAAAATATAACCTACTTCCTACGACCTTGGAGATTAAAGCCATAAATGGCGTTAAGAGCATCCAATTCCCCTGGAAGATCATAGATTTGCTTCGAGTAATCATCATAGTCATCCAACTCATCTTCACGCTCATGACCTCCACCAAATAGATTTGCTGATTCGTCGAACGTGTTAAGAACCTCCTCCTCATCACTATCAGTAACCACAATATCACCCACCTTAGAGAATGGGTTAGCCCTCTTATTGGCAGATGCAGACGGAATAGGAACACCTTTATCATCCAAAAGGGAAGCTTTCCCATCGATAAGTAGCTTTTCAAGCTTACTAATTTTCTCAACTATAGGAGTAGAACCACCTTCCATAGTTCCCATTAAATCACTCACAAGGGGTTCTTGTGATGTAGTACCAGTCTTAACCGACGCATCCTCATTAACTTCCATTGTACAGCCAGTATCCACATCCATGTTGGTGTCATCAGTAGGAATACCAAACGTATCCGTATCATCCATATTAAGAGCATCAAATTGGTTCGATGTAGAGATCGTTGTACCACTAGAACTAGCCACATCAGGAGTCTTCTTCTTATTGCCACCAACATTCTTGGGTTCAGGGGGAGTCTGTTTGGGTTTATACTGAAACTGCTTACCCACAACAGGTTTAGTAAACCCTCCTTTACCCGGAATTGTAGAACCACCTTGTTTTCCTTTCTTCCTGTTATTAACAGTCTTGAAACTATCATTAACAAGCTTAGCAGACTGAACAGGAGGTATAACAACCTTAGGGCAGTCAGTCAGAGTATGACCAAATATCTTACACTTATCACAACGAGGTGGTTGCCACTCGTATTCAACCCTTATCTTCTCAATAGTCGAACCCGAACCATCAAGTAACGGTATCTCAACAGTGAGGCTATCCCGCAGCACCTCATCCGACTTCACTTCTATCATGCATCTAGCAAAACTACTGCGGCCCCACGATTCCTTGCACATATTGCTTGTAAACGCATCTAACCTTTTGGGCGTACCAATCAGTGTGGCTAGAAGACTGAGGCCATCATCAGAAAACATTGCAAGGGGGACATCATGGAATTTAACCCAAACAGGAATGTTAGTCAAATCCTCTTTAAGTAGGTTAGTGTTCAAATTCCATGGTTTAAGAATAATAGGAACATTTCTGATCAACCACGGACCGTTTTCAAGCACATCATCAACACCTTTCTTCGAATTGAACTTAAAGAAGAAGAACCCCTTTGCATTCATCATTACCTTTTGCACACCAAACTTAGCCCATGCACTGCGGACATAGTAATCAACAACAGGAAAAGCAAGGCGTTGACCAAGGAAATAACCATAGAGAGTATTCTCAAACCTCGTGTTTACCTCTTCCACTACTTTCAATGGAACTGAAAGGTCAACATCATCCTTCTTTTTGCTACATTCCAACCTCCGAAAGACACGTGTTTCAGAGGTTCATTAGAAGTAGCACCCGCATAAGAAACCGACTTCACTCCAGTACCACCCGAATTGTTCAACTTAGAAGATGAAGCCATATTAGCAATATCAGAATCAATTTTATTCATTGCTTTATCAAACTTCTTATTCGCATTAGCAATTAATTGCTCCACATTAGGCATACCACTTAAAGAGGAAGCCTTATTAGCCACAGAATCAGTACTTGGAACCGGCTCCAAGTCGTCTCCATGTGGTATATCATTCGTAGGTGGAATCGGCTCCACTGTCTGAGTACCATGCATAGAACAATCAGGAACATCATCAACATTCAATCTAACACTACTAGGGTTCATCGTTGAGGGTGAACTCAACTCACCAATACTAATAGTGGTCGATGGAATATTACCAAGTGAAACCCTAGTACCCATGTTTACCTTGGAAACCGACTCACCAAGACTCATGGCAACCGGGTTAACATCTGACTCACTCGTTTGCTGCTCAACCCCAGTACGAACACTCGCAGCAGAGTAGGAGGCGCTCGTATGATTAAGAAATCCCTTGTTCATCTCTCACAAAATCCACTAACAATAATACCAAAGAAAAAACCGCAAGATGCACGACCAAAAAGAAAAGAAAACCCTAACAAAAAGTTAGGGTTTTAATCGATGAAGAGTAATACAACTAACCAACATCCATAGTGATCGAACCAGAAGATAGGCGATCAATCCGATCAGAAGAGAAGACGATTAAATTAAACCCTAAGGATCGAATATAAAAAAACGATGAAGGGTTATTTAGGGATTAGAAAGTCGCCAGAGAGAGATGATCGGTTTTAGGGATAATGAAAACATGTTGAAATTTGAACGAAGTTTGAACGAAGGTTTTTTTAATTCTACAGTGTGAAATTTGAACGAAGTTTCCTGTTGTAAAAGCAATCATTCGCAGTGTTATAAGTGAATTATGTTGCAAATACTTCTCTAATCATAATCTCATGACGATTATTTTTATTCCATCATGTAACTTTTATGTTACTGAATTAGCCCCACCGAATAAAAGCCTTCAAAGTTAAGCACCATACACTTCATCGATCAGTTCAGTGGTTTAGATGTGTGCCTTTGGGATTTGAATGATGTTTTTAATTACGTTCAGTTTTCACTAAAGCACCCTGATCTAAGTTAAGTCCCAAAAGAAATGTACGTGAATGGTTTGTGTCAGATATTTGTTGAAACTAATGCAGAAGAACTAGGTTATATATAACTGGAGTTAAATTTGAGAGGTACTTTATACATTTAATTTTGGTTACTATTAATATCCAGCTATTTTACCAACTAGCTTTAATTTGAACAGTGGAATCTATTAACACTAGCAAGAAGCTAGAATAAATAGAGATCACAGAGTTGTTACAAGCTAACATAGGATCATACATATCCAATGACTGCGCGCTGAATTTTGCTATTCTTGTTAGTTTTCCAAGAGTGTGAAAACCAAGAAGAGCTTATGTCATCCACAATGGTGTCTCTTCAAGCTGATTTGTTGAAACAAGGAATAAGTACTACATACCATAATCTTTGTCAAATAGGGACTATTATATATTTGGTCAGTAATAACTCCTACCTAGCGTCGACCCTGCATTCGTCACAAACTTCTCCCGGTCATCACTATGTAGTCATGAGTCACTCCTCACAATTCATTGACAACAATTTTTCCCTGGCATGTGAACGAATACGTACTTACCACTTATTAGAAATGTGTTCACCTAAATTAGTCCCTAACTAATAAGGATTTTTCTTGCAGCCGTTTGGAAAAAGAGTTGTAGGTATTTCATAATGATCCAAGAATATTGACCGTAGAGCATAAGATCACAAATATTATAAATCGGAGACTATGGCTACATTTTCCCCTATATTAAGGTGAAACTTCATGACGTTGTCATGCAGCATATGGCTACATTTTTCTGTATATTACAAATAGGATCAACATGGTCAGTTTTTCACTTTTATACAATCCTGATAAATGATCCATAGCGATCACCTGACTGCTTACAATCTTGATAGGGTTTCTAGTTCTTTTTTAAGTTACCTCTTATCCAAAGGCATGATCAAATTAAATGCCATTTCCTGGATTAGGAAGGACCGCAATATCCTATCTGTTAACCATGCCACTCACGTCATAAAGACTTGAGACTATCACACTAAAATGGTTGAGGTCTCAAATTCAATTCATGCTAAGTGCAAACAACCTATTAACGGCAACCTCCTGAAAAAGAAAAGGGTTTATTACATGGTTTGAGTTTGTATGGCGATAGGTTCAAACCACATGGATTAATATGAAAAAAGGTTGAACACCATGCTTAAAACATAAAATAAAAAACCCTATCCGTTATTCTTTGTTGGGTAACTTAACAAACAAAGCTTATTTTTGCAGCAAAAAAGAACTAATGCTATTCTACCTTTATTAACTTAATTGACTAGTAGCCTTTAAATTGGCAAGATATACAATAGAAATAAATAAACTTAGGCTAAATAGACTCAACTAACTTAACATACTCAAACGAGAAAACAGGACCCATAACGTCTAGAATATCTCTAGACTTATTCAACTCTTAACTGACTATGAATTAATCATAGTTCGAATAGTTCAATAAATCTAATAATTCTCTCTATTCTTTTCTGTTTTGCCGAGTCTAATCTTTGTTTTATTTTTTGAATAAAGTACTTAAATAACGTAAATGACAAAATTCTGGAAATGTCATGCATTATATATCATTGCATCATATTATGGCCAAGTATATGCGTATTGTGTCATATTACTACATTAAAAAAGTTCCAATATTAGCTTCTAGTAACACATTGATCAAATACTTACCACTTATTAGTAACACACGTACTCCCATTGTTCCAAATCAAATAATAGAAGAAGAAAGAACCAACAAGTGTGTTCATTCGATTATTGGATTTAATGGAGTAAGATTTTATTACAACTAGCCTTTGTTACAAAACTAAATGGCGTTGTATCACTAGATTTAGTGACATAAAAAAACTCACCAAAATTCAAAAAATGGGTCACTAAAGGTATAAAAGTGACAGAAAAAGTTAGAAAAAAGTATCACTAAACATTTTAGGTGTGAAGTAGGTCAAATTCTATTTGTATTGACACAAGTTATACAATTTTAAAATTGAAAAAGTGTCATTAAATCAAAAAAAAATTATAACCTTTTACTTGCACTTTTTTAAAAATGCATAGGGCTGAGCAAAACTGAACAAGAACTGAACCGACAAAAAAACCGACCAAACTGAGTAAACCGAACCGAACCGACTAACTTTCGGGTCGGTTCTTGATTTTATTTTTTTTCTAACTTTCGGTTTCGAGTCGGGTTGGTATGAAAACCGAAATAAACCCGAAAAAACTGATTTTTTTTTTTTTTTTTTTTTTTTTTTTTTTTTTTTTTTTTTTTTTTTTTAAAAAAAAAAATTAAACGAGTGGATCAGTGGAATACAAAGAGTTGGCGTTCTTTTTTCATTCAAACTCTCATCTCCTCACACCTAACTTCCGAAACATCCAAAAAACCACAAACCCTAACTTCATGAACCATTCTCATCTCATCAATGGATGATATATCTTCTTTAGCTACATATATGAATCATTCTCATTTCAACAAAAACACTACAATGGAAGTAAGTATTTATTTTTATGTCTTCTTTACCTTTGTTCTACAATGAAAGTAAGGTATAATCTCTTAGGATAGCTTGTAGTCTTGTACATGACTAATGTAAAGGACCAAATTACATGTGGCTAATGTGACAAAATTAGGTGTACGTTAAATAAATATTGTGACAAAATTAAATATCACAGTGTAGGTAAAGGGGACATGCCATATTTTACTTATAGTTGTGTTTGTTTTGGATCCGATAGACCTTGACAGTGTTGATGTGAGGCATGAATCAAATCAAAAGAAAGATAATGAAAGAAAGATAAGAAACACAAAAGGAAAGCCCCAAGTAAACGAAGGGAACCCAAAGCCGAGTGTTGGAAATACTTTGATCAAAGTTTGAACCAGATTCAGACGGGGAAATTACTAAGATAGCATATTGCAAATATTGTCCTCAGGTTTACAAAGCCGACTCTGTTAAAAATGGTACTAACAACTTGAACAAGCATTACCGAGAATGCGATTGTATCCCTGAGAATCAGGTACGTAGTAAACAAAAGAAACTATCATTTTAAAAAAAGAGTGGTGGGGAGAATGTGGGAGGTAGTACGAGTGGAACTTTACAAACTTGGAAATATGACGAAAGGTGATTAAAAAGTCGTTGATTAAGCTAATTATTTTAGCGGAGCTTCCATTTAAGTTTGTAGAACTCCTGGCCTTCATTGAATATTCCGCAAACATGCAACCTAATTTAATTTGCCCTCGTGTTTTACTATTGCTAGGGATATTTCTAAGTTTTATCTAGACGAGAGGAAGACCCTTGTCAAGTTTTTAAGCAACAATTCCAACACGGTCCATTTAACCACTGATACGTGGACTTATAGTATAGTGAAAGAATGAACTTTATGGTTCTAACCGCCTACTTTATAGATTATGATTGGGTAATACACAAAAAAATAATCAATTTTAGACCAATTCATAGCCATAGAGGGGTAGATATTGGTAGGGCACTTTTGGAATGCATAATGGGATGGGGTTATAAAGAATGACAAAGCTCTTGAATACTTGTTAGAGAATTTACCAACCAAGTATGATGATGGTAAACACTTTCACATAAGATGTATGGCCCATATTTTAAACCTAATTGTAAAAGATGATTTAAAAGTGCACAAAAAAGAAGTAGACACCATAGCATTGGCCGTGAAGTACATAGAACATTCGAGCCAAAGAGTTACTAACTTTAAAGAATTGTTGAGAAGGCTTGTACTTCAAATAAGTTTTTTGACTTCCGAATGCCCTACAAGATGGAATTCTACACATGATATGTTGAAAACCGTGATTAAGTTAAAAGATGCATTTTTTGATTATGATTTTAATAACTCTTGCTTTGCTCGAGACCTTGAAGATACTCCTAAGGTTGATTTTGAGATTTGTAAGAAGGTGGTTGCATTCTTGGAAAAGTTTAAGGAAACAACGAAACTTGTGTCAAACCTATCAAGTCCCATAGCTCATTTGTGGTTTGAATAGATACTTGATATTGATAAGCATCTTTGTGAGTGGCAAGAAAATGCTTCCTTTATGGAAATGATTTCTATAATGAAAAAAAAGTATGACAAATATTGGGGGATTACAAAAAGATCAACCATTATATGTACTTTGCCATTATCTTAGTTCCGACAATGAAGTCGGAAATAATTGGCTATGGTTTAGACATTTGATAGACAATGGTTGTATACGCATGGAGGTTAATGAAGAAAGTTTGAGACACCAATTAACTTTTTAACCGATGAAGAATTATGTGACAAATTTGTTAAAAAGGTTGAGAAAGATATGGGGTCTTGTTTGCCATGTACGAAGAAAAATATGGCACAAACATACCAAGTGACATACCGAAATAAACGTCAAGTCAAAGTACTAAACAAGTCTTTGTCGTGGTAATGCTTTCTTTAATGTTTTTAAAGATAAAGTTGGAAATAAGTTGAGCGGGGTGAAGACGAGTTGGCCAAATATCTTAAAGAACCGCGTCTTGAGCTCGAGGATGATGAAGACTTTGACATACTTAATTGGTGGAAGTTAAATAGTCCAAGATTTTCAATCGTATCAAGGATGACGAAAGGTAATAAATTTCCTTCTTTTACTTATATACTACGCATCAAGGAGTATTACTTTAAGTAATTTACTTATATAGTTAATTTGACCTGTGCTTTTGCAACTTTTTGGACGTGTTGCTACTGAACTTGTGTTATGGATTAACTTATTTAAACATATTTGTCATTAACCTGTTGCTACTATATTGTTAGTTTTGAACTTAGTTAAACAAATTTGTCATTAGTTGCACTAACTTATTATTTGTTATAAACTTTGTTTTAGATATCTTGTCAATCCACGTATCCACCGTTGCTTCTGAATTTACCTTTAGCGTGAGTGGTCACATTTTGGACCCGTATAGGAATTCTTTAGCACCAAACATTGTAGAGGCTTTGGTGTGCACACAAGATTGGATTCGTACATCAAGTAGAAACATCACTATGGATACATTAGAAGATTTGGTGAAAGACGACGAGCTTGCTAAAGAAATCCAAGAGGGTTATAAACTTTGTTTTAGATATCTTGTCAATCCACGTATCCACCGTTGCTTCTGAATTTACCTTTAGCGTGAGTGGTCACATTTTGGACCCGTATAGGAATTCTTTAGCACCAAACATTGTAGAGGCTTTGGTGTGCACACAAGATTGGATTCGTACATCAAGTAGAAACATCACTATGGATACATTAGAAGATTTGGTGAAAGACGACGAGCTTGCTAAAGAAATCCAAGAGGGCTTAGACCAACAAAAGGGAGAACAAACTCACGGAAAATGCAAAAAAGTTGTAGCCTGATTGTTGCTACTGCATTCTTTTGAACCTGTTGGTACTGTATTTGTTGCTACTGTCCTAATGCAGTGTTGAACTTATAAGTTACAGATTTTGAAACACACCTTTAAGTTGCTACTGATTGTGAACCAAGTTTAATCTCAATGTTACTTTCCTGGAAACATGAAGGACCAAACTTGTAGAATAGAAGCTTTGTAACCGCTAGTTAGTTAAGTTAGTTAGATTTCTGGAAATTAGTGAAGGGTTGTGTCGCTTGGACCACACCCATTCGAACAGACATGATGGTTGGAACACAACCATTCGAAACCTATAAATACTTATGTTTATGTAACATTACGTTGGTTAGACGAAATAATAAAGTTATATAGTTATATTGTTTGCAAATCTCATTTCGACTCACACACATTGGGACAACATTTGGCATCAAGAGCCTTGTTTAAACCTTACTCTCGTTACATCAAAAACAAAACAGAAACATTTCTAGCGAGACAAAACCAGAATCAAAAACCAGAACCACGCTGAAACTTTTGGTTTCAGGAACAAATACGCAACACTCTTACACCTTGTTAACGAAAGAGAAGTTGCCTAGATAACTTAGGGACACAAGAAAGTCGTATACAACTATCTAGTGTTGAATTTGCAAACAGAAGGACACCAAACGAAGTTGTAGCCTTGTTTTGTTGTGATATCTGTACGCGGCAACAAAACCAAGAAAAGAAGGAAACAATTGTTTTAGGATTCTTGTTGGTGTCTTGCACACGACAACAAAGAAGGAGACTTGTTGGTTTTTTAAAACGCAACAAGAAAAGAAAGAAGGACGTTAAAGGATTGTGTATTTTACCGAGATACACAAGGAAAAAGGAGAAGCGCAAAATTGAAAGAAAAGCGTTGCTTGTGCAGAATTTGAAAAGGTATACCGGTGACAAACAATCAAGGATTGTTTAGGAGCGTTTAGCAATACAAGAACAACGATCACTCGTCATTGAAGAATACCGAAAGGTATTGAAGGGTTGTTGAAGGGACATGGTGTGGACATAGAAAGGAAGATTATTGTGGTACAACGCGGATAAAGTAGACAAGCAACAATGACAACGACAAACAAACTCATTTTTTTAGACGTTGGGGTTAATACTATGGGGTATTAAGAAGAAAAAGAAGAAAAGCAATCAAATTGCTTTGGTAAAAGAAATACCGAAAGGTATTTTTGGCGAGGGACTTGGAACGGAAACAACAACAAACACTAGTTTGATTGTGGCCAAACAACACTAAGGGTGGATTTGGAGAAGGAGCCGAGTCATAACAAGGGTCTAGGGCACACGAATTGGAACCAAGTCGATACAAAAGGAAGGAAGGAACAACGTGAAGTGTGGTAGAAGGAGAAAACAACGTTTGGTTGGTATATTGCTTCGACAACAACATACACAACCGGATTGTTTTGGATAAGAGACGAGGAAAGAAAAGAAACGTGGTTGGTAAAACTCAAGTTACCGATACACAAGTGGGAACACGATTGTGCTTTGACACAACAAACGAGGTCACGAATTCATTATTTGGATTTCAATTATACTTTTATAGTATAGATATTTATTTCATACTATTAGGAAATCCCGAGAACTATATATATTGATCCAGTATTACTAGAATTCCCGGATAACTATTTCTGTTCCCGTATTAGTAGGATATACCATACTGGTTAGAATTCCCATACGAATTAGAAGGTGAAGATTGTAAACACATCTAAGATGGCTGGTGATGATGATACGAATAACAATAACACTATAGTGAAACCCGTTACACCCATTGCACAATATCAATGCCCTAAACTCAAAAAATTACAGACTACACGGTTTGGGCTATACAAATTAATGTTATATTAGAGGCACATGGTTTATAGGAGACTATAGAACCTAAGGAGAACACCCAAGTAGATGATAAGAAGGATAAGGCAACTATTGCCTTCCTATATCAAGCGGTGACCGAAGATGTGATATTACAAGTAGCAAGTTGTAAAACTGCAAAAGAATTATGGGAATCATTAAGAAAGAGACACGTTGGAGAAGAGACAGTGCAACAGGCACGGTTACAATCACTGATGATTGGATTTAATGCCCTTCAAATGAAGAAGGATGAAACAGTGGATGCATTTATGAACAAACTAAATGGTTACGCCACGAAGGCTAAAGAATTAGGAAAAACCATGGATGAATCACTTTTAGTATGAAAACTATTAGGCTCAACACCAGATAGATTCATTCAGATAGTAGCTTCCATAGAACAGACAAGTGATCTAAATGATATCACCCTAGATAAGATCATTGGAAAACTTAAGGCATTCGAGGAAAGGATAAAACTCCGAAAGGGAGAACAAGCAGAAAGCCAGGATAACTCATTATTCGCACAATGCGAACACTCTAGAAATAAGAAATGGTTTAACAAGAATAAGGGTAGATCAAACTACTCACGAGGAAACTGGAAAAATAGAGGAAATAGAGATAACTCGAATAGAGAAAATTCAACTCACAACGACAAGCCCAATAATAATAGAGGTGAGTGGAATAAGAAGAAAGGCAAATGTTTGTGGGAAACATGGACACTTTAAGAAAGACTGTAGAAGTCAACCAACAACTCAGGAACAATCAAACCTTATCTTAGAGGACGATGAACCATCACTATTAATGACTACACACGAAAAAGTATTGTTAAATGAAGGACAAATACAACCCGAAAAGTATGCTACAACAGATGCTAGCATATGGTACTTAGATAATGGTGCAAGTAACCATATGACAGGAGCCAAGAGTCATTTTAAGGATATTGATGAAAGCATCACTGGACGCGTTCGTTTTGGAGATGGATCGTACGTAGAGATAAAGGGTAGAGGTTCTATATTACTAGGATGTAGAAACAAGGAACAAAAGATAGTTTCGGATGTTTACTACATTCCAAACCTCAAGAGCAACATACTTAGTCTAGGACAACTTACTGAGATAGGTTGTAAGATCATCATGGATGGAAACAAGCTGACTTTGTATGATAAGAATAGGAAGTTGTTGATGAAGGTAGAAAGATCGAAGAATAGACTTTACAGTATTAGACTGCAAATAGAAGCACCTGTATGTCTCTTAGCAAATGTGGATAACCAAGCATGGTTATGGCACGCTAGATTAGGTCATCTGAACTTTGACGACATTAACAAGATGACAAGAAAGGGTATAGTAGAAGGAATACCAAGGATAAATCATGCAGGACAAGTATGTGATGCATGTTTATTAGGAAAACACAGCAGAACACCATTTCCCAATCAAGCTAAATTCAGATCTAAGAACCCATTGGACTTAGTTTATGGAGATCTCTGTGGTCCCATAAGTCCAGCCACACACTCTGGAAAGAAGCTCATCTTCTTATTAGTAGATGACTGTACACGTTTCATGTGGGCCTATTTTCTAACATCGAAAGATCATGCATTCAACACATTTAAGGAATTTAGACAGAAGATTGAAATGGAGTTAAGATTGAAGTTAAAAATGCTAAGAACAGATAGAGGTGGTGAATTTACATAAAATGAATTCACTAAATACTGTAAGGAAAATGGAATAGCAAGACAATTAACAGCACCATACTCACCGCAACAGAATGGAGTAGTTGAAAGAAAGAATAGGACGGTGTTATCAACTACTAGGAGTATGATGAAAGCGATGAAGTTACCCTTAACTTTTTGGGCGGAAGCAGTCAAACATGCCATTTATATACCAAATAGGGTACCTACACGAGCACTGGAAGATAAAACACCGTATGAAGCACTCTACAACAGAAAACCGAACCTGGAAAACCTAAGAATATTCGGATGCACAACTTATGCTAAGATAACGATACCTCACTTGAAGAAGTTGGACGACAGAAGCATACCGATGGTTTACTTAGGAGTAGAGGAAGGATCAAAAGCTTGTAGGCTATATGATCCAGTAGGAAAGAAGAAACATGTTAGTAGGGATGTAAAGTTTATGGAAACAAAACCGTGGGATTGGGATAAGAGTGGAGAGGATACAAGTACACAAGACACATTTTGGGCTAGTTTTTTGGTAGACGAAGTTGACAATGGAAATCCTACACCAGTCAACATAGAACATAATGACAACATGTATTCAACACAAGAACCAATGCCGGATCAAATACAAGATCCAGACTCACCAATCACACCACCAACATACACTTACGACCCTAACTCAAAAGATGAAGATGAAGCTACTTTTAGCTCATTAGGAAGCTCAGAACAAAGATTTGATGATACACCAGTACGAGGTTTCAAAGAGATAAAGGATATATATAGGAATGCACGTGTAGTTGGAGTATATACGAAGAGAAGCAAGACTTCCACACTTATAGTTTGAGTATATGTAGATGATTTGATAATCACGAGCACTCCAAAGAAAGAAATAGACTTGTTCAAATCCCAGATGGAAGATAAGTTTGAAATGAGTGATTTAGGATTGCTAGCATATTACCTTGGGATAGAAGTTACACAGACAGGAGGAGAGATTACAATCAAGCAAACTAGATATATTAACAAGATCCTAAAAGAAACAAGTATGACGGATAGCAATGATACGAAGATACCATTGGATCCCGACACTAAGTTGGTCAAGGCGGAAGATGGAAACCCAGTTGACGCAACTTATTACCGAAGCTTAATTGAAAGCCTCAGATACTTATTACATACAAGACTGGATCTTAGTTACTCAGTCGGACTACTCAACAAATTTATGCAAGAACCAAAGAACCATCACCTGAAGGCAGTGAAACAAGTAATCCGATATATCAAAGGAACAAAGGAACATGGAATAATATACAAGAAGGAAGGCGGCTGCAAGATAACAGGTTACAGTGATAGTAGTTAAAATTGACACTGGTCTTGAACAATGGCATCACAACCAGTAACATATTAGTCTTTAACTCACTAGTTGTATTTGTAGTTTTCCCTCGAAAAAGTGAAGCAACACCTTTTTTTTTTTTTTTTTTTTTGAAAATTCGCTTTTTGGCATCTAAAACCGAAACCGACCTGACAAAACCAAAAAAAAAAAAAAAAAAAAAAAAAAAAAAAAAAAAAGAGTCGACCCGAGTCTCAATCAGTTCGGTTTTAGTTCAGACTTTCACCACATTCGGTTTCGGTTACGGTTCGGGTATGCTCGGTTTGGGTCGGGTTACTCAGCCCTAAAAATGCCATTGAACAATTTGATGTAGTGACATTTTTTTGTGTCATTTTTTTTACGGCTAGAGTTTAAGGTTTATAAATAAAATACGAAAATAAAACAATAAAGCGGAAAAAAAAACATGATCCCTCTTGATCATCGACAAGTGGCCGATGACCGAAGATTAACAACTTTTATTAGTGGATCTTACCTATAGCTCTCATACCATATCATTTGGTAAAATCCCCATGAATCTTTATTAAACATAAACCAATCCTTATATACAAAACGTGATACGTCTACTAAAGGAATGCCAACTAATATGGGCTTAGGCCCATAATAACAATAAATGTGACATCTAATAATATCGACTGAATGATAATATGTACAGCTAATAATTATGTCACTAAAAGTCCATTAATGATAACCCTTGAAACCACAACGACCAAATGATAGGTCCTGCTCGTTCGCTATCAAAATCAGAAACAATCGCCGTATACTAAAGGGTGTCAGATCTTCAAAGAAAAAGCAGATGCATGTCAACATTTTCATACACTTTTAGGGGTTGGCAGTGCATGCGGTGAGGCACGGTGAGAGGTGGCTCCCGTGCGGGAACACCGCCGCCGGTCCCTTTACCCCGCACGGTTAGCATACCGTGAGTGAAAAACTCACGCACGGGGAGGAGCATAATTTTGGAACGTTGAGGAAGGAATATAGCCGTTGGGGGTTGCAATGGCTCCTTTTTATTTTTTTATTTTTATGGCCATGGAGTTTTAAGAGAAAAGTGGGAGGGTGATGTGACATAAAGGGATTGGTTGTTTGTGAGTGAAGGGATTTGAGGTGAGCGGAGTGTTTCCAACCTCTTAAAAAGCATAAATTTGGATTTGTATTCAGTGCCAGTTAGCCTATTAATATCGTAATCAGATGACACCTTGTCAATATTTATTAGATGGTATATATGTAAATGCCATTTATGATATGGTTTTTGTTGGCATCGAAAATTCCTTGTTTTGCACTTTTCAGTTTATAAGTTAGTGCATCATGTGAAAGATCTTGCGTTGATATTTGATGTAACGCACCAATAATGACTAAACTACATGGTACGTAAAACCCTTTTGTGGCCTTTGGGTAAATAATAAGGATTTTACTAATGACTCGTAGTCTAATGACACCATTTTCCGTGGGAATGTTTATTCAATGGTTGTTGGTTTAAGTAATGTCTGACACATATGAGATAACTTTTTGGTATAGAAGAAAATTTACTTAGCTCCCAACTTATCACCAATATTTCGTGCACTGAAGCATGAAACGTTGTAATTTAGTGACATATATATATATATATATCATCGCTAACAACTCTTACCTTGTGACAAGTATACCGTAATTAGTTCTTCCGAACTAATTAAGTGACTACTTCCAGTCTCTAACTAAAGATTTCTTGGTCAGTTTGAGTATTTAACATTTACTGAATAAACAAATTATGTGTCCATACAATGGATGACATGCAATATCTATTTGACTATTTGTTTTCTCTTTATCATCTTCAGTTTTGTGCATGAACTTTGCTTTATCTGGTTTGACTTTACGTTTCATAGCTTTGTTTTTTGAACAACAACGTTCATAGCTTTCTGGCTCTTAAGGCAACATTTTTAGACAACTAAAACGAATACCGCGAGATAAATCATATGAAACATTTACATAGGGCTTTCTTTAGTTCACATACTTCCTCTTTTCCTCCAATCATTGGTTTTGATTGCGTGTGAAATTAAAACTGACCACATGCAGCCTTTGTTACAAAAACAAAACGTCATTTGTACAAAAACAAAACGTCATTTGTACAAAAACAAAACGTCATTTATCACTCTGGAAAATGCATGATCCCATGATCACAACCCCTGGAAACACCAGGACCAAGTCATTAGCTGTGCTTATCCTTTATCAAAATTAGAAACAATACAATCGCCGTGTAAAAAAGGGCATACTAAAAAGGAGATCGATGTGTAGACATTAAATTCATTCACTCCATAAAGCCCAATTTTGGATTTGTGTATGAGGTATGCCGTGCTGGCCCATTTTTGTCTAAGCTGTCACTAGAATTTAAATAAAAAAACTAGCACGCCTTGTTACTACAAGATAAGATGACTCCTTTCCAAATATTTCTTCATGATATGTAGTTTTCGACTAAGACATATAAAAGGAAATTTCTATATGATTGACACAAGTAATTAATTAAAAAGATATAAATAAGAGTTATGATCAAATGAGAAGTTAAATTAAGGCTTTTGACTATCATAAGAAAATGTGAAGATTTATATTGAGTCGAGTTATACACACCATTGAATAAGATTTATTTTATACAAAAAATCTGCTTAATAACCGGTCACAACGCGTGGTACACTATTACCTGTTTTAAGCATTAAAGAAGTTAACCGATTGAAATGTTGAAGACTTTTTAAAATGAAACCATATACAAATATCAAATATGCTTTATAAATAGTTTTTATTATTTCTGAACAACAATGTCAAACGTGATGAAACAAATTATATATTCTAGAGAGTTGGTCAAATACGACTACAAATACCACATCATATGTTGATAACATAATCTTTATCTTTATCTTTATACTTAATAAACGACAACGACAAAAGTACACGTGTCATTGACTTGATTCATCTTCATTTTTTTAACAGCAAATTATATTAAAAGACTAGGAAGGAGCTAGAAAAATTACAAAGACAAGGATCTAGCACATTTCATCCAATAGATCCAATCAAAATGATTTTTACACCTATTGGAACACCATGTAAAAGAGAGTAAAACAATCTCATCAAACAACATATCCATACGCGGTTGAGATGTTCCAAACAAGGTCTGGTTACGAAACTTTCATATCACCCACCACATAACGTAAAAGACACCTTCCAATATATCTTTAAAACCTTTAGGGAGATGAAGAATGCGAAACCAATCAAGCCAATCTTTATAGGAGAATAAATCCGGACAATCCAACTCCCACCATCGAGCCATTTTGGTGGTAAGACCTCGGTCCATAGTACATCATAAAAGAAGATGCGAGGAAGATTCCCCTGCGGAGCTACAAATAGGACAACTAATAGTAGGAATTTCTATCCCACGAAGAGACAAATTAAGCCTTGTTGGAAGCTTCACTAAACTCACTTTCCAAGCTAAAATATTAATCTTAATTGGGACTTCCGTAACCCATCTAGTGGGAGCACCGACCATGAGCAGAAGATGATCATCAATAAAAAGACGAGTAGATTTAACCGAGAACTCACCCGAGGAATCGAGGGACCAAATCCATCTATCATTAGAGGTCGAAAGAA
The DNA here is from genome assembly GCA_030686995.1 of Artemisia argyi. NCBI lineage: Eukaryota > Viridiplantae > Streptophyta > Magnoliopsida > Asterales > Asteraceae > Artemisia > Artemisia argyi. The sequence continues at coordinate 191,240,431 of CM060679.1, read as the reverse complement.
TGGTTGGTTTAACATCTTCAATGAGCTTGGAAAACTGTTCTTCTTCTAAACTCCCACAAGGAGGTCTTCTAAAAAACCAAGAAATAGAAATAGCGTTGATTTTTTCCGCCACCGTAGAATTTTTATTGCATTCCAACGCAAACATACACGGGTATAATTGCATGAGGGGAATATCAGTTAGCCAAATGTCAAACCAAAATAAAGTATTCATCCCATTTCCAACTTTCTTTTTCATATGAGACAAAAAATTAATACCTTTGCTAGATAAATTTTTGCACTCACGGATTATGTTTATCCAGGTAGAAGAACGCGCAGTATTACCAGTATTATCTAAAGCTCCACATTCACCAAACATAGCTTTAATGACCCGATACCATAAAGAGGATTCTTTGGACCTGAACCTCCATATCCTCCATATCCATTTGAATAAAAGAGCACGGTTTTGCTGAAAGAAACTTGAAATACCTAGCCCTCCTTTTTTCCTTGAAGCCATAACTTTTTCCCATCCGATCATAGACATTTTATTCTCATTAATATCAGTACCATTAAAGAATCTACTGCGAATGGACTCCATCCTACGAAGAACACCAGCGGGCATTTTATAAATCGACATATGGTATATAGGAAGCGAGCTAAGCACCCCTTTATTCAAAGTAAAACGACCTCATATAGAAAGCGTTTTAGTTTTCCACTTTGAAAAACGGGATGAAAGTTTAGCAATAACCTCATCCCAAAAGTTGCTTCTAGAGCTGGAAGAACCAACCTTAACACCCAGATAGCTAAAAGGTGAAGAGAAAGTGTTGCATCCAATGACGTTGGCAGGAGAATCTACTTCTTCTTGAGAGGTACCAATGCCCATAATCTTACTTTTATGAATATTAATTTTAAGACCCGACGCCAAGTAGAAACATTTAAGCATATTGACGATGGTGATGACATTCGCCTTATCCCATTTACCAATGAAAACAACATCATCCACATAAAAGAGATGGGACAAAGTTAAAAAATTTTCAATGCGAATACCCTTATACAGCCCTGCGTTCAAAATATTATTGAACGAAATATGCAAACTCTCCATCACCAAAATAAAAAGGAAAGGAGAAAGAGGATCTCCCTGCTTCAAACCTTTATGAAATTTAAATTATGATGAAGGACTTCCATTAACCAGAATCGATCCCATTGCCGAAATAAGACACGCTTGAATCCACCCTCTCCATTTAACACCGAAGCCAAAGTTACTTAGAATACCATCTAAATAATCCCATCTTACCGAATCAAAAGCCTTTTCAAAATCAGCTTTAAAAATCATAGCTTTAGTTTTATGGTATTTACACCACGAAATAAGCTCGTTAAGAATGAAAGGACCTTCAAGGATTTGACGCTTAGATATAAAAGTTGCCTGTACTTCACTAATAAGATCAAACATAACAATGCATAAGCGATTGGCCAAGATCTTGGCAAGGATCTTGTAAAAACTACCAATGAGACTAATTGGACGAAAATCTTTCACCATCTTTGCATCCAACGTTTTAGGAATAAGAGTAATAAATGAAGAATTACTTCTAGGAGGGAACTTACTGGATGAAAAAATTCCTTGACAACATTAACCACATCTTGCTGGATGATCGTCCAATATTTACGAATAAACTAAAAACTAAAACCGTCCGGCCTTGGAGATTTATTTGTACCACAATCCCAAACCGCCTTCTTAATTTCTTCGTAAGGGATATCACTTTCAAGGTCCGCATTCTGGTCTAGAAAATCTTTTTGAACATATGAGGATCAAAACTGATATTCGGACTTGTAGGCATAGAAAAACGATTAGAAAAGTGTTTAAGGAATTCATTCTTTACTTTGAACGGGTCTTCAATCCACTCTCTATCAACAAGAACTCCACGTATAGCAAGTTGAGACCGTTTTTTGTTAATAATCCCGTGAAAATACTTAGAATTTTCATCACCTTCGATGGCCCATTGAATCTTGGCCTTTTGAGCCATATCTAAAAAATGCCGCTTATTGAGATCATGGAGATCTTTTAAAAGAGACATTCTTTCATTAATTATATCTTTATTACTCAAACCTCTATCAATCTGTCTAAATATGAAATATGAGACAGAGCTTAATGACTAGCCGCCGAAGCCTTATGCATCTCATCTCCATTCCAATTTTTGATTACCGTCTTAAGAGCTTGAATCTTCTTTCTCAGAAGAGAGATCTTGTTAGATTCCATGAAAGTTAAATTATTCCAAGTTCATCAATAAGTTTATCAAAGCCATCTTTTGTGAACCAAGAATGAAACACACGAAATGGAGTAGGCCAATAGTCAATAATTGATTCACGCAAGAGAATAGGCCTATGATCAGAGAGACGCCTATCAAGACAAAAATCAGCTAGTGAAGGGAAAATAGAGAGCAAACCTTTAGAAATTAAGAATCTATCCAATTTACTCATTTTTGAAGCGGATTTTAGAGCCCAAGTATAAGACTACCCTCCAAGCGGAAGATCAATAAGACATGCCTAGGAAATTAAGTGATTAAAGGCCTTAGCACCGATATCATTGAAATTAGTACCAAATCTCTCATTTTCAGATCTGACTTCATTGAAATCTCCAAGAATAACACATTCTCCATCCCACGAATTAATCATATGAGCAATGTAATCCCACAAAGATTTTCTTTCAGAAACATCTTGAGGGGTATAAACTAAAACAAACATTAGCTTCATAGAAGATGAAATCCACGTACCACGAACAGCTACAAAGGAATCTGAGATAGTAACACTTTCGTTAGAGAACGCGTTCAGATCCCAGACACAAAGGATACCACCAGACAGCCCAACAGAAGGACTATAAGCAAATTCGTAATTGAAATTACCCCATAACAATTTTGTTGAGACAACATGACCAAGATCTCCTAATGTTTTGATAATGAAAAATAAACCTTCGAAACACATAAAACGTCAAACGGTAGCCTAATTCGCCAAATTCCATGTCTGCTGCTGGCGCGCTACTGACGCACTGACGCGCCATGAGTCTGTATGGATTTGGTCGAATTTTCAAAGTCGGCTTTCCCCTTACCCGACAAATGGGGATCTTTCAATACAGGTATGAATATTTTATGTGTTTAATTGAGAACACTCGAAACGAGTTTTGGGATTAGAGAGATCCAACTTTTAAAGCACCCATTTACGGGAAAACGCCAACTCATGTTTTCTTGCTATCGCCTCTAGCCAAGGCTTTTATAAACTTAGAGAGCTTATTTATTTCACGTAACATCATGTGAAAGCATTCATATGCTCATATCCCGTGCTTACGTCTTCTCTAATTACGTAACGGGTTTACTCCCTTATTAGTCAAACTAAGTCAAAGGTCACTTTGCGTAAACGCATCCTTTCCCACTTGGGTTATGCTTTATATTAAGGCAAATCACTTAACTTGTTTGAACCAAAGTAGTAGTTGAAAACGTCGAGTCGTGAAAAGTCACGAGATATGAAATTATGGATTCTCAACGTTGTGTTACTTGAATTAATAAGTAACTTATGATTTTCTCAACTTATAATCTTAATTTTCTAAATCTTTTTTTCTTAATGACAATTAGATTATTTTCTCTTAATTACTTTCTTAATTATCTTCTTCAACAAAATACCACTTACCTCAAAACCATCAAACCCAATACCACCAAATCTCCCACAATCCTTCTCAAATATCCTTTCCAACATTCCCTTACACCACTTACACAAAAGTGTACCTTTGTCTCTTACACAATTTTGATCCAAGCCATTGAATTCAAATTCAATCCATCTCAACTATCTATTCTCTTACAACATCACATCTCTTACACATCTCTTATATTCCTTACACATCTCCAATCTCAACCATCAAATTCAAATTAAACACATCTCAACCACTCATCCAATCTCCTCTCTATTATACCACATGTGTTTAATCTCAACACTCCATTTCAAACCCAAATCAATCTCAACCCTTGGATCACCCTTCCTCTCCAAGCCAAAGGACACTATGATCTCATCCATCCATTTCAAACCAAAACCATCTCAACCATCCAATCTCTTAGAACACATCTTAACCTTTCATTTCAATCCAAAACAATCTCAACCCTCCATCCAACCTTTCCCCCCAAGCAAAGGTATATTCCTTTTGAATATTCTCTTTCAAACCCAACCATGGTTCACCTCTTCCAACCATGGTTAGTTCTCAACATACAACCCTAACCCAACTTTGGTTAACCTAACCAACATACTTCTTAACCCAACTATGGTTACTTCTCTACACCCAACCATGGTTATCTCTTAACCTCACCAAGGATGGAACATTCCCTTGTGTAAACCTCTTAACCTAACCATAGTTCATTCATACACTTAACCCTTCTCAACCTAACCATGGTTACTTCTATACACTTAACCCTTCTATACCTAACCATGGTTAAACCTCTAAACCTTTACCCTAACCATAGTTACACCTTAACCCTTCCTTTGAGGATTATTCCATGGCATACTCTCTTCTCTATTATGCCATGTGAGAAATATCATTTATACCCCTACCAAATTACCCTTTCTACTCTTCTAACCTTTGGTATTTGGTTTTCTTATAAACACTTCATAAATGACTTTTCAAATTGGCTATTTGAGTTGGTAAACCTTAGATTGATTAATGTTAAGGTTTAGTGTGAAGTATAATTGGGGGTTTAGCAAGGATAGGTACTTAAAGGATCAAAACCCAAACTTTTGAGAAAAAGTTTACAGCGCGCTGCCCACACGTTGACGCGTGGGTGACGCGCCGGCCTCGGTAAAATTTTCCAAGTTTGGATCTTGGACTATAAATACCACCCTTGCCTCTTGTATTCCTCATCCCTTGCCATTATTCTCTCTCTACATTCTTTCTCTCTAATCCTCTAATTCTATCTCTTGTGTTCTTAATCTTTCACACTAACATCTATTGAAAGAACACTTCTTCTTTGCAAGGGAAGAATCACAAGAACCTAATCCGCTCTTGTGATTGTGTCGAGGGTTTTCTTATCTTTACCCTTTCTACTACAATTGAGTCTCTAGGTTAGGTTAGCGCTTGATTAAACAAACTTATAATCATTCAATTGTTTGTAAGGGAAGTCTTGTGTCTTTGTGACCAAGCCTAGATCATTGGGGATCTAGTTGGGGTTTGATACTTCCGTGGGAAATTTTGGTAGTGGTCTTGGTGACCCATAGGTTAAGTCAAATCACGAGATTCTTGAGGGTGGTTTCCGAGGGCGGAATACCGTGGGAGTAACTCCTTCTTTGTGAGCATCGATATTGATGAATATCGGTGGAGTAAATTATAACGGTTTGTAGTTCACCGAAAGGATTATACTAGTTGAATAGTATCGTCTCGTGGATTCGCAACTGGACGTACGGATGGTATAACCCCCCATCCCGAACCAGTCTATATCGTGGTGTCTTTCTTTACTCGCTTTATATACTTTGGTTGTACTTGTGGTTGATTGGATTTTTGAACAACCACTTGGTGTTCTCTTTGGCTTAAAGTTTTTTAAACATCTAAAAGGCTGAAGAAACCGTATTCACCCCCTTTACGGTTCTACAAATTTGATTGCAAAAAGACCATTTTTTTCTGATTTGGTTTCTTGAATAATAGCAAAATTCACTTTATGTTTCAAATTTAACTCCCGAATTCAATCTTTCTTGGACGAATGTCCAAAACCTTGAATATTGAAGGACAAAACATTCATCGTAAACACGATGTCTCTCCTTCAAGTCCAACAATAGCTTCTATGTTTTTAGAACATCCTTCCATATTGTACCCCATAGCATGACCTATTTCAATTAGATCCTCCATAACATCTAGAATTGAACCACCAGTTTTTAGATTAAATGATCTATTAGACCTACATTTCCCACTTGAGACTCCATTTTTATTACAATGAGGATTAGAATTTTACTTATTAACGCTAGCATTCACATCATCATTAGTTTCTTCATTAACACCCTTCGGAGTGAAACCAGGAGGAAAGGTTGGATCAGTCTTTTCATCACCCTTTGAATTCTCCTTTTGATTATTTCTTTTGAGAATTGTGTAAATTCTGAACGGATCTTCAGATACCGTACCTTTTTTGCAACGTTAGGGATTTCCTGCTCATTGCATTCTTTCATACAACTCGATTATGATATATGATCAACATCATCAGCTTTAAGTGAGTTAATATCTCCATCCTCCACCGATTCCTCATCAGAGATGAGTTCTCACAAAAAATTCATTATTAAACTTCGGGGTCCATGCTTCTAGTTCTTTAACACGTATCCAATAAATTCTCCCTTTTACTATGACTTTGATTCTGTCATTTATTATGGTATGTAGTTTGGTAACTACACACAACTTCTTGGCAGATGAAGAGGAATCAGAATAGATGTCGACATTAGACAATGTACCCCATTGGGAGATAATTTTCACATAGGCATTTTTATTCATCTTCATTTAGGCTGGTCACATAAGATGACCCGCCACCCTTCGTTGCACTCCATCACGTGTCACCCTATTGTTTGGTTCATCCGTCACGTGCCACCAAGCAAGAAAATGGAGTGAAAGGTGAGCCTCCTCATCACTCAGCTTTTGTGCAAAATGTGAGATCCTCTCCTATCTCTCTCTCTCTCTCTCTCACACACACACACACACACATATATATATATATATATATGTGTGTGTGTGTGTGTATGTATATGTATATGTGCATATATATATATATATATATATATATATATATATATATATATATATATATATATATATATAAAACTTTACCATTTTATTTACTTATAAATATCTCATACCATATCACTTTTATACACAACTTCAAACATAATCTTTTTCAATATATACACAACTCAATTTTTTTTAATCATTCCTCATTATCTAAATGAATTTCAAAACGTTCTTGTTCACAGACTCATCGAAAGAGGAAGAAGTTATTGTTAACCGGGTATTAAGAGATGAGAACATTAGTTGTCATTTGTGGATAGCTTCAATATTATTAGTTGTACATTTATTTTGATTAGCTTGATTAGTGGAGTTACCCAATATAGATCATGTAATACTCCTATATAATGCTTCTCATTGTCTGTAATGAATCACGAATCAAACTAAGATCATTCTTATATTATTCTTATCTTGTACTCTTGATTAGTTGTACTCTTAATAAACAAACGTATTGTTCATTATATTCATTTATCAACTCACATTATTATTCTTTATATTTTACAGTTATGAGTAGGGATATATTTGTTTTAGTAAAAACGTTTTCGTTTATTAGGAATAGATGACAACGTGTGAGGCAGCGCGCAACTAGAAAGGTTGTAAATAGAGCTCATTACGGTGCTGAGGATTGTTTAGTCACCAGCCTATATTAGTGCGCATTTGATGACGATGCATATCATTTCCGGAGGAGGTTCCGAATGAATCGAGAGCTATTCACAAGCATAGTTGAAGAAGTAAGTAATCATTGTACATACTTTCGTGATGATACTGATTGTACCGGAAGAGAATGTGTTTTGGCTTTGATGAAGCGCACCTCTATAATTCGTCAATTGGCATACGACACCGTTCCTGACCCCTTTGATGAATATTTTCAAATGGGTGCAACAACTTCTCATGATTCACTTGATTATTTTTGTAAGTCTATTATGGAAAATTTTGAAGCAGAGTATTTGTGAAAATGTATTAACATTGATGTTGAAAAGCTATATGCGTTTCATCAAAAAAAAGCACGGGTTTCCGAGAATGTTAGGAAGCCTTGATTGTACAAACCGGGAGTGGTTTGGTTGCCCGAACTTGCTGGAAGTTGTTGCGTCACAAGACTTATGGATATGACATGCTTTTTTTGTGTTTCTAGGGTGAACAATGGCATCAGCTTTATACATCAATTGCCTCTATTCAATGATGTCAAAGACGAAAAAGCATAAGAGGTTCCGCTTGTGGCTAACAACATAACTTACGCATGGGGATATTACTTTGACGACGGGATATATCCGGAATGGATGACAATTATTAAGTCGATTTCAGTACCAACCGACGATGCCCACAAGCTAACACAGTATAAGCGAATACATAAAGCGGCAAGAAAAAATGTAGAACGAACATTTGGTGTTCTAAAGAAAAAATGGGCTATATTAGCTAACCCGGAGGATCAACGCGTTTGGAAAAAAACAAGGAATTAGATAGAAAGTTGAGAATTATTTTGAAATATTTCAAAAAAAAGAAATATAAACTATAATTTTGAGAAAGAGAGAATATATATTTGTGCCACTTCTTTAATTTTGATGCATTGCGTCGCTTCAATATGATAGACTTGTCTAATCGTACCCGCCCCTTACAAACCATCACATCGGGAAGACTACTATTTATATAGATATTCATTCACAACTTTTACAGAATTCCTTTCATTTCTTATTCATTAACCAATTTACACTCATCTTTCATTTATGATTTTCCTTTTAATTTTCATGATGCAAATCTATATTACCTTATAATACATGCATGTTGCACCTTCCCTTCTATGACTTTCTAAAATAGATTTTTAATTAAATACGAGTAAAAAAGCACAATTTGCAAATATTTGAAGCACAAATAAAACCAAAAAAAAAAAAAAAAAAAATTATTCAATACATACAATTAATACACAATTTAATTCACCCACTCATTAAAATATACAACTATTTAACCAAAATGTACAATTTAATTAAACTTTCAAAACATAAATCTGAAATCTAACAGCCCAAAACAAAATAACATTTGTTCGCTGAAAAATTTAGTCACATGGTACCTGCCGCCGCATCGCGCGTGTACCATGCTAGTATGTAATTAATGGCCTATTACCTTATACTAAATTGCTCTTTATTTTTACTATCATTATGTATGAAAATCTTAATACTAATCATAACTTTAACGAATAGAATTTAACCATTACAAGTTCTAAAATTATATTTATAATTATTTAATACACAAAAACATTTATACATCACCTATGATTAATGTTAGACTTAAAATACTCACTCATTCCAAAATACAAGTTTTAAAACTATATTTAAGATTATTTAATGCATCAATACATCTATACAATACATATAAATAATGTTAGTCTTAAAATATCATTTCATTCAAAAATACAATTAACATATCACAATGTACAAACCAAACAAGCTACTAATGTGGTCATAACTCGAGCACTTAAATTCGATTGAAAAGAATCGAACATGTCAAAGTACAAAAATTTTCAGGTGGTTTAAAACGTATGAATATATGTAACTTTTGAATGCCGTAATTTATATTTTGTTAAGTAATGTCATAAATAAATATATATTAATCATATATATCATATATTTGCACGAACTAAAGTATACAAATCTATGTTTACATGTCATATAATATTATGACGACTATTAAACAACATTTATTGACTAGAAAATACCTTTCACTCACAATCATCACAACTTCGTAATACTATTAAATACCGTTTGCGTAGTGTCATTGTATCATCAGTCATGACGCACAGGTACTTTACATTTTTATATGAGATCGTGTGCGATAAAGTTATTCTTTATAATTCTCGATATGCGTGAAGTTATTATCAAGAAAAACTTTAAATCGAATAATATTGTTCGCTAAAAAATTTAGTTAAAGAGTATTTATAGCTGCAACACGCGAGTACCCTACTAGTTATGTATAATGATCTATGTCTCTATAAGTTAGATAAATTTGTTCACGTATTTGAATGCAAAAATTTATAACTTTTTTATTTCTACTGTTGAAGATAAATTTATGAGCATTACTTAAGTCTCTTACAATATTTTCCTACTAATTCTTTTACACACACAATAATATTATATATTTTTCCCCACTCATTCTCTCTCTGTATTTAAACAGTCAGTTCTGACACTCGTGAGAATCCTGTGAAATAAAAACAATTTGTAAGAGGAAATTTTTCTTAAATTTATTTTAGAACATGAACTTAATGACATCCCATTGGCCGATTATTTACATTTTCCTTCTGATTTGTTTATCCATTGTTTCAGAATTCCACAAATCAAATTTTAGTTCTGTAGACGAGTTACTATTTTTTGTTCACAACCCCGTGAATTTCACGGCTCAATAAGCTAGTAGATAAATACTACCTCCGTCTCAAAATTATTGTCCACAGACAAAAAACACACAATTTTAGAAAAACATATATTTACAGTTTTCTCTCTCTTACTTTTTGCACAAAGACAGTTTTACCCTTAACTAATTAATTTTCAACTTCTTTAAAGTTTGTAATAATAACCACAAATGAAGATAATATGGTAAAGTTGATTTATAATTTTTTATCTATTTATAGAAGTGAACAATTAATTTAAGATAACCAAAAAAGGAAAGATGAACAATAAATATAGGACGGAAGTATTATATGGTTTTGGAGTGGTAACAAGAAAGAACATTTTAATTTTCTCATTAAGTTTATTTAACACTATGCAATATATTTGTTGTTTCTTGCATTTTTAACGTGACTTACTGACTTTTAACTGGATGTTACGGTTTTTTGTTTGGATCACATCTAGTGCTTTGGTCAAGATGATCTACTGACACTGATTAGTGCTGGCAGCTAAGGCATTGCTTTTTAGAGATATTTTTAATTGCATAAGGTTAATACAACATGTATATTTAACTTGAAAATCGGGCAAAACTTAAATTGTAAAAATGTGTTCCTAGACACATTGTTTATTCGTGACTAAATGCACTGAGCACTTAAGTCCTATGCAAGAATAGTCACACTCTACTTTTTATATTTTGCAAGCAAATTTTTTTATTTAAAGCAACGTTATAAGAGGCTTCTCTATAGGCCACTTGTAGCATAAGAAACACAATAAATTTATAGCAACACATTCTGAAATGGCTTCCCCAAATCTTTTGTCACAAAGCGATAGAAGTGTCCAAGAGCTTGCAAAAAAATTTAAACATGATGTCCCTCACCGCTACATCCAGGAACATCGAGAACCCACTTTTGTATCTAACAATGCTACATCTTTGCCTTCTATCCCAGTCATTGACATGAACGATTTCATCAATGTACTAGGATCAGAGAAGGATCAACTAAAAAATCTGCGCTATGTATGCCAAGAATGGGGAATTTTCCAGGTAAATTATACGAAGTATTTATGTAGCTAAATGTTACGTTCGATCTCTATTATAGATGACCATAAAATAATTTACAATATGTAGCTGGTGAATCATGGAGTTGATAAATTGTTGGTGGACAAAATGAAAAATGAGGTTGTAAAGTTTTTCAACATGCCGGTGGAAGAGAAGCTAAGGTATGAGTTGAAGGCAGGTGACTATCAAGGATATGGACAAACCATACTCCATACTCAAGATCAGAAAATCGATTGGGCTGATCGGTTTTATATGATCACTAATCCTCATCATAGAAGAAAACCCAACTTACTTCCAGCGTTCCCTCCATCACTAAGGTATCTATTATACTCTTGTCTAGTCTTTTTTGAACAACAAGATTATAATTGAAGCATATAGCTTATAATTTCGTGACACAGTTAAAAGCAGATTTATCCATCTCCTAATACATGTTGTATGAAAAGCCTATAATTATTGAAATGCAAGTGGAATCATCATTGTTAGCCAAAAACAATACTTAATTTCAATTCTCCTATTAAAAATCATAAATCTTAGCTTAATATATAACATTTCTTAAACTTATAAAATGTCTAAAAATGTGCATGATTAAGAAAAAGAGACCATTTTACTAAACTCAATGTATGATTATACTTAAACACCTCCATGTCTTTAAATTTTGCGACAGAGATACCATGGAGAACTACTTGCAAGAACTGCAAACACTTGCCATGACTTTGTTTGGTTTAGTCGGGCAAGCAGTCGATATTGATAATCAAGAGATGATAGATGTTTTTGATGATGGAATGCAATCAGTGAGGATGACTTACTATCCTCCATGTCCCAAACCGGATCTTGTTATCGGTCTTACCCCTCATTCTGATGCTGCTGGAATTACCATTCTTCTTCAAGTCAACGACGTCGAAGGCTTGCAAGTTAAGAGAGATGGCGTATGGATCCCGGTGAATTTTCTCCCTGACGCTTTCGTCGTAAATGTTGGAGACATTCTTGAGGTTAGGCCTCCCCATCACTTCCTTAAATTGAAGAAAAAAACATAGTACTTGCTTGATGGGACCTGCAAAATAAATTTAAAATAAAAAGATATAAAAGCAAAAGAGTGTTTAAATTATTTTTCTACGCATTTCTAAAACGTGGGTATTAATTTAATTCCGTTTTTAAAAAAATGATCACCAATTTAATCTATGGTTTATGTGTCCTTTTCAAACATGTTTAAATATCATTCATATGTACTGAAGCATCTAATCTGGGGTATAGTTGTTGGACACTAGAGTCTTCTTGTCTGTTTGACCAAAACACATCAAACACTTAATTTCAAGTTTTATTGTCATGAATTGCAAATTAAAAGAGAAGTCAATGTATAGATGTGGTCCAATCTAACTGCGCTGTATATGTTACTAATAATGAAAAAGGATCAAGTCGTAGAATAGCAATGTGCTTTTCAAAGTATATCATCTTGGTACATGTACTTTTTTAAAGGTATAAAATAGCAATGTACTTTCATAAGTGTTTCAATTTGGTACGTGACGATGACGTGTCACGCTATAATTGTGACATGTCAGATTTTCTGGTATGACACGTTATCATCACGTACCAAATTAAAACACTTATGAAAGTATATTGCTATTCTACAAATTTAAAAAAGTACACGTATTAAAATAGTACACTTTGAAAAATAGATTGCTATTTTATGACTTAATCCCTAATGAAAATACTTGCATTCTGACGTTCTGAAAATTTTATTTGATTTAGGTAACCAAGTCATTTTTTCGGTGTTAGTGAATTATCATACACGTAACAAACACATGCACGTAATTTATCGTGGGGTTAGAGATAATTCCCAAAAAGGGATAAAAATTTACACTTTTTCAAAATCTGGTACAAAAATAATGGCCTTTCCCAAAATGGTCATGTGCGAATTTGTGAACATGCGATTTCACTAATTTGTTGACACGTGTCCAGACAATTAGTGCAATACCAATTATTTATTTGCCCACATCCCCGACCACGCAGATGTGCAAACGACGGTTATGCGATTTCCGATTAATGTTCGAATGTAAATAAAATCTTTTTTTTCAGTCACCATCAACACCACCATCAACACCTGATCAACACCACCATCACCACCATAGATTCGCCATCACCACCACAAATCAACACCATCATCACCACCACATATCTGCCATCACCACCACAGATCAACACCACCATCACCATAACAGATCCGCCATCACCACCAAGCAATCCTGAAACCCTTATAGTTGTTGTTATTGTGATCAACCAAGTAGTAGTGACAAATAAACCTTTTATGCCAATCGATCCAAAAACAAATCATGCAAAAACCTTTGGTTACTTCAATACCAATTGACTAAAGGACTAAAAGCAGCAGCAGAAGAAAAAAAAAAAAAAGAAAAAAGAAAAAACCCTTTATGGGATTTAGTGTATGTCTGACCAAAAGCAATAGCACAAAACTACTTTTTCTGTTTTAATTGACCGGCATAGGAGGGGTTTGGTGGTGGTGGTGGGTTTATGTGGTGGCGGGGGATGGTGGGGATGGGGAGAGAGAGAGAGAGAGAGAGAGAGAGAGAGAGAGAGAGAGAGAGAGAGAGAGAGAGAGAGAGAGAGAGAAGGATGGGAAGGGGTTAAAATCAAGTACAAGATTTTATTCCTGTAAAGTAGATCTTTGTTCTTTCCCAATAAAGTAGCACATGGGGTATTGGGCAAGTCGCACATCCGTCATTCGCACATTTGTTTATAAAAGTCACATAACACGTGGGGGATAATTGATAGTGATTGTACTTGCAAATGATTGGCATTGTACTAATTGTCTGGACACGTGTCAACAAATTAGTGAAATCGCACGTTCACATATTCGCAAATGACCGTTTTAAGAAAGGCCATTATTTGTGTACCAGATTTGAAAAAGTGTAAATTTTTGTCCCTTTTCGGGAATTATCTCTGGGGTTTATGCATGACATGCAATCATGCATATGTGTTTATCGCTTCAAATTCATCATGTGCTTAGAAAATAAGGAGTGACCAAATCTAGACATATTGCAACCAATATATGGATCCATTTAACAATGTTTGTTAGTTTGAAGTTGGAAGTGATTATTTAGTATGTTTGTAGATAATGAGCAACGGTGTATACAACAGCATTGAGCATAGGGCGACCGTTAATGCAACAAAAGAGAGGCTTTCATTGGCCATGTTCTTTAATCCAAAGCTTGAAGCAGATGTTGGACCTGCAAAGAGCATCCTAACAAACACAAGAGATCCACCGTTGTACAAAACACTCGTTATGGAACAGTACCTCAAGGATTTCTTCTCACGCAAGCTTAATGGAAAAACTTTTCTTGAGAAAATGAAGATCAGAAATTGTAAAGCTAATGAAACTTTATAAGATACCCTAGCCTTGTGTTGCTCTTGTTTTGTTTTTGTTTTGTTTGTTTGTCTTTGTTCTATTTGGCATCTCCTTGGTGTCTTTTTAATAAAAGTGGCCTTTCAAAAAAAAGTAGTTATGAGTTTCGTGCTTATCAATTACTCATACTATGTAATGGCCAATATTTGTCAAAATTTGAAACTCTATTTGTCCACAGAAATTTCCTCACGTACATCTAATACGACATATATATGAACGATCCCCAGATTTATTTATGAACTATCCCCATAGAGTTATCATGTGCCAGAAAAGGTTCACGGGTTTTATAGCTTGTTGAATGTTCCCCTGAGTCCTCAATCCACTACCAGAAAATCTGGGTTTAGTGACAGTATCGCAAAAGGCATGTTGGGATTTAGTGAGAAACATATACTAATTTTAGCGACATGTTAAATGCACTGTTACTCCAATTCCATAATTAATGCTTGACTTTCTAGCAGTGATCTAAAGCATTTCTTCAATTATCTTTCTATTCTAGCCTTGATATCAAAATTTCAATTCTAGTCTCTAAACAAATTTGAACATAAAATAGCTTAAGTATTTTTTAGCCGCTGAGAATTACTCAACATAACTCCTTCTGAGTTCTTGAAGACAAAGAGTACTTCGCTTCAGTTGTGATGTGGTTCAACTACGGAAGTACAAGATCCAAAAAAGAAGTTCAGTTAGTGATAATGACAATGCCTCACTGAATGATTTTGATCTCCTCATTCACTAAGATACTTAACAAAGAATCTCAAGTATCTAGAATGTCAGAGGTGGGAAAATCTACTAAAGCAAAAAGAGATAAAGGAAAGCCTTTATAGGAATCAACACCTTTTTAGAATTGTATAAAGGTGCAACAATTGTCAATATTGTTCCTTAAATAAGAGTTTATCTCTTACCTAAAGTAGAAACATTCAATGAATATTTCAGTAATCAATTAATCAACATGTGTAAATTAGATGCCTTTCGAAAACCCTTATTCTCTGTTATTAAAAAGAATGTCAATAAATGCGTAAGTACATCTCTTACGAATAATGTAAAACATATTTCAAACATTTACTTAGGGAGAGAAGAATGAGAGAGTACGTCTCAGTGTGCTTATGTTATGCTACGAAGGTGTAGATGATATGGCAAAAGAAGAATAAAAAATGTAGTATATTTATAAGGAACTTTGAGCATGCGTAATTAAAGAAGCTAAGTTTGACAATATTGCGATTTAGGGGAGTACTGTTTGCACCTAAATAAAATATCAAACTTTCAATAAGTTTTCTATTAGGATTTAGAATAATCTTGTATATTACGTACTGTAACTGGTTTTCGTGTACCATGTCAAAAAGGAAAATAATTGTTCAAGTTACCGACATGTAAGCTGTAATACCAATAGGTGGGTAACCGAGACAACTTTATTGAAAGCTAAATTTTGTTTAATTTATCGCGTAAATTGAAAGCTAAAGTATATACATTGTGACTTATATTTTGAAGTAGATTTACTTTTTGAGAGAGCAATTGTTAAGTGAAACAACACTCTTCGAAATAATAGTTAAGGATGACGCATCATTACGTATTTATGATGAATGATGACAATAGAAAAAATATGGCTATAGGTGGTTATTTATCTGTTTTGAGCCCTATAAATGATCAAGAACACTTGTGAAATATTCATACATCTATCTCATTCTGTGCTCTATCCTCTCCTCAAACATGGCAACAAGGCTTCTCTTTGCTTCAGTACCTAAATCCAACCCCACAACCAAACAAACACAACACCGGACTCCCTTCTCTGCCGTTGCAACATCTCATTTTTTACATATCTATTCTACGAAGAAGAAACCAATGTCAGTAATGAAGGCATGAAAGAAGTTGCAGCTTCTTTTTTGATGTCCAATAGGTCGACATGCTTAGGTCAAATGCCGAAAAACATGTCCACGAATTTGGATAAGTTCCAGTGTGCTCAAAGAAGTAATTAGTATTTCTTTACTATTGTTTAGTGACTGATCAAGACATCAAGTTTGTCAGTAGAGATAATTAAGTATCTTATGTGGTAAACTTTTTGAGGCGGTGTCGTCAGTTTTAGCATCTAGCTTCATGGCTTCACTCCTTTGAATTTTGGATCTTCCTTGGAACTTCTTGTTTTAAGGGATCTAAATGTTTTATGCTAGTTTACCTATTTCATAGGTGATCGTATTGTCAAACTGCTAGTTTGGCTTAACCAGAAGGTTTCTTAAATATGCAGCGTAAAATTTGATCAAAGTTTCCTGTTGCAAAAGCAATCATTCTCAGTGTTATAAGTGAATCATGTGGCAATTGCTTTTTCAATCATGTAATCTCGTGACTGTTATTTCTTGTTCACCATATAATTTTCATGTTACTGAAATAGCCCACCGAATGAAAGCATTCAAGGTTAAGCACCATACATCAGTACATGAATGGTTTGTGTCTATTTGTGGAAACTATTAGGAAAGAGCTAGGTCGATTATATCATCGTATTTCATCTATACGTTATATAAATGGAGTTTAAAGGTGTTTTATATCAACTTTGGTGACTATTTATATCCAACTATTTTACCAACTGTATATGTGAAAGAGGTTCCACACTGCAGAGTCTTTTTACTAATCATACTTACATTCAAAAATATATTCAATGAATGGAAAAGTTACGTACATTTGCACGTACTTGCAAAAAATGTAGGTAAAATTGTAATACTCGTAACTCTCTTCTAATTCAAACCCCATTTGTTGAAACAAGAAAAAACGTTCTACAGACCATAATCTTTGTCAATTAGAGACTATTATATATTTAGACAGTAACAACACCTACCTATGGTTAAGTGATCACAGCTTCAATTCCCGCCTCTAACTAAAGATTTTTTGGCCAGTTTGAGTATTTAACATTTACTGAACAAACTATGTGTCCATACAATCTTCATCGAGTTTCTTGTTCATTCTTTAACGATGCCCTCGTATACAAGGCAGAATTCCTAGTCCTTTCGAGATATAATGGATGACATGCAATATCTATTTGACTATTTGTTTTCTCTTTATCATTTTCAGTTTTGTGCATGAACTTTGTTTTATCTGCTTTGAGTTTACATTCATAGCTTTCTTTGTTGAACAACGTTCATTGCTTTCTGTCTCTTAAGGAAACATTTTTAGATAACTAAAGCGAATTACTGCAAGATAAATTATATGAAACATTTACAAATTGGTGCTTTCTTTAGTTCACATACTTCCTCTGTTTCTCCGATCATTGGTTATTATTGCGTGTGAAAATTATCGACTAGCAGCCTTTGTACAAAAACAAAGTGTCATTTATCACTCTGGAAAATGCGTGATTCCTTGATCACAACCCCTGGAAACACCAGGACCAAGTCATCAGTTGTGCTCACTGTCAGAAACAGTACAATCGCCGTGTAAAAAAGGGCATACTTAGAAAGAAGATGTGTGTAGGCATTAAATTCATTCACTCCATAAAGCACAATTTTGGATTTCTATGCGGTATATGCCGTGCCGGCCCATTTTTGTCTAAGCTTACAAGATCAAGATGATGTATAGTTTTCGACTAAGACATATAAAAGGAAATTCTTAAATGATTGACAAAAGTTAATCTTTTATATAATAAAATAAAACCCCAAGTGGGGAATTTTGCATTTAAAAAAAATCAAATCTTACCTTATTTAGTAATAATTTTATTTAAAAAAAAATATTTTCTTATTAGGTAACATTTTATATTTATCCAAGTAAAAGATAAATACAAAAAATATAGATAAGATGCAATTAACAACATGATTAAAATTTTTAAATAATTATCTTTAATAATAAAAAAAACTACTTAAACATCATAAATCAAACAAAACAAATATTAAATTATCTAGTTAAAATAAATTTTAGCTATGGCAAATGGTTTGTGACTATCATCCTAAAATGTGAAGATGTCTGTTAAATTTATACAAAGAATGATCAATTAACTAAAACAATTACCAGATTTCAACAAAAGATTTTATTATGAATCAACCCAACCAACCACCTCTTATGGTTGATTCATTCACAGTTTTACAATACAAGAAAGTGAAAGAGTTTTAATATAGAATCACTAACAACTAAACAATTGTGAAACCTGGAATAACTAATTAAAGAATGAGAGATCATGAGCGCTTTTATAGCTGGTCTTGGATAAGTATCATCAAGTTGTCCCCTTAGCTCCTTCAACTCTTTTCTCAGCTACACTTTCAGTCCCTGTACTTTTAGACATCATCCACATAAAACCTGCACAACAAAACAAAGCAAACACAACTTCCAAAAGTGATATAATAAGCCCTCAGCTTATTACTTTCAACAATGTTTCAAGTTCAATTTATGTTAAGTGCAAATAACCTTGAAGTAGAGACGGAGTTAGGATTTTCATATTGGGTGGGCGAAAATAATCTTTCATTAATAAAGTTATACGACTTACTATGCTTATTTGTAAAAATACTAGACTATATATATCTGCCGCTCACTTATCAATATTCTGTATCACACCAATAGATCTAAAAATGACGTTGCCGCTAACGTATCAAACTTATTCAGTTCCACAACAATAGATCGAAAAATGACATTGGTCGAAACTCTATTAGTTTTGTTAGCTTAACAAATTATTCTTTCATTGGACATATTAGTGGGATAGCAATAATTTACGGGGAAACATATATTACAGAAAGAAGTAAAACATTGAAATAAGAACAAGTTTGAATGTTAAGTGGGTGGGCTAAACCATTTTTTATGCAGAACATAATACCAAATAACATAAGAGATATACATGTAATGAGATATTTTGGATTGGCCATGCCCTCTCCGCTCTAAGAATGGCTCCGTCCATGCCTTGAAGTGACCAGAACAACTTGCTTAAAAAAAGACCTTACTCAGTTTGAGTATATGTGACGGTGGATATTCAAACCCCATGAATGAGTCGGCGAAAAAGTGAAAAACCATGACCTAAAAAATATAATTTTAGAAGAGTTTAACATGTTAAAAGTTATCCGTAGTTTATTTGTAAAGCTTAAGTTTCTATAAACTATCAAAAAGATTTTCACATGCACACATACTCAAGTCCTATGGTGGAAGTGGAGGAAGGCGTGGATCGAAAAAATCTAGGGTGAAAGGATAAATGAATTTGAAAGTCAGATGCTTAATGGGAAACTTGTATTATTGGATGATGAAGGGATGCCGCTATATTTGCAAAAAGAGGCTACCGATAATGTTGGTAATGACGGCAAGGAGATGGATCAAATTTTGGTCAATAGTGATAGTTATGAGGTTGAAGATGTATACAATGAGACTGATCATTTCATGGCTAGTGGAGGTGCATATGATGCTAGTTTACCTGAGGATGAAGATTATGATTTACTAGCTTATAAACCTGTGATAAATCACGAGTAGCTTATAAAATGTTAAAAAAAATAGTGAAAGTTTTTAAATTAACAAATGTTATTGATCAAACATCAAGCGGAAATCTACCTAACAATTCATAGGTTACATATAAAAAATCTAGTAACATGACATAAAACGGCAAACGTTTCGGCATTACAATATTTACAAAGAGCGAGGAAACCCGCGCGTTGCTGCGGGAGTGTTTAGATATGTGTTTTATGTTGTATGTTTTGTGTTTTGCGAATAATAGGTTTTACGGTTTTAAAACTTCATCAATTTTCTAATAATGGTTTGTCACAGTATTAGAAAGAAAGGGTCCATTGCAAGATAGACTGTTCAATCTTATGCTTGGTGAGCAAAATCTTCCCTTGATTGACCCAGCACAACCTAGAAAACTCTAATCGTATTGCACTTGCCAAATTATTTGAATTATTTTGAGTTTGAGAAAAACTTTGAAGTTTATGTTTGATTTTATTGGAAAAATTATTTCGTAAACAATGACGCAAGTTTCATAATTTTTCAAGCCCGTTTCCTATGTCGTTTGGACCCCGGAGCTTTTATCGTTAGAAGTTTACTACGTTGGCAACATTGGTCCCTAGACTATCTCTTTACACCTTACCCTACACTTTCATTTAATACAAAAACTACCCTATACTTTCTTACCTATATATATATATATATATATATATATATATATATATATATATATATATATATATATATATATATATATATATATATATATATATATATATATATATATATATCCCTACACCCCCCACTTTTCTCATTTTTAATACTAAAAACACACACACACACTCACACCAAAAACTCTCTCTCTCTCTCTCTCTTTGAAGAATTCGGCCGCCTCCCCACCGGAGCAGCAGCAGTTTCCGGCGACTCGCCGGAATATTTTCCGGCAACCTCATTTTCTTGTACAATCTTATAGATCGGGATATCCCCGTCACACCCATACCACTCACGCGACCCCAAACACCTCGTATCACCCCTCACGCGCCTCCACCGCCGCGGTACCACCAACATACGCCACCACCGCCGTTTTCCATCACTCTCCGATGGTAAAACGCGTGCCACGCACCCTCTCTTTTTATTTTCTTAAATTATTTTCAAAACCCTAATTTTATTTTTATTTTAAATCCGGTTTTAATATAAATCTTTTATAAAAATGTTTTAATAATATTTTTAAACCCAAAACTTGTGTGAGATTTCATTTTTGGTTCTCGTTCAACCTGTTTTGGCCGCGACTCAGTTGACTCACCTAGTCAACTTGCTTGACTCAGTGAGGGTTTTGATATTTATGGCTTGTTTGATGTTTTGATGACGAAGGGGAGTATATATTTGTATTTGGATTAGATTTTGAGGGTCCGTTTGGTTGTTGTGGCTCGACAGCCGAGAACCACCACCACCGAGGCATGGATGGTGGTGGGGGAGGGTTATATTATTGTTGTTGTAGTGGGGGAGGGTTATATTGTTGTTGTTGTTGTTGTTGTTACAAGTTATAGGTTGATTTGGTTCGTATGGGTTGATTTGATTTGGATTTGTACACATGTGTTGGGTTGAGTTGGGAATAAAAAAATATAAAGTTGTGAATAAAAAATTATTTTTTTACTGTAGCTGGGCAAAGTTGTTGGGGATAGCCCAATCTTTAGTATATATATATAATTATATACTCGAGATTTTGAGTGGTAGATAATGTTTAAATGTGAAATTTACATGTAAAAAGAACTTTTGTTCAAAAAAGAAAGATATTAAGAATGAAAAAAGAACTTTACATTTCAGAATATCTCATTTTTAAATGAATGCAGTAAAAAGGTCAATGTACACAAAATGGATGTAGGTGGACTAAAAGGCTTAAGTGAGACACTTTGGTCAAAAGGATATTAATATGCACTCGTGCAATAAGTTCTCTAAATGTTGTAAGCTCAATAACCTGAACCTTTTCCGAAAAAGGAATTAGCAAGGCATCTCTAAAGCTTGTGAGAGGATCACTGTATCATTGAAACATGAAGAAGTTTTAACCAAATCCGTTCAACAATTTATTGAATTCGACAGCAAGAAAGCACAAAATCATCTCTACATAATCTGCCTAAATTTACGAATACATGTAATTTAATTCAAAAGTAAAAAAGAGATGAGATTGAGAGGGCACATAATGAGTTAAAAGTGTATGTGGATTAGCTAATCCCAACCCAACCCATTTTGAGAATACTTAAAAAGCTTAATCAAACTGATTCACTTGTTTATCTACTTCATTTGCTTTCAAAAACCATTTGTACGCTTGTATTTTGTCCTTATCATCTTGTCCTCCAACTAGAAGGTGTTTGTTTATGGCTTATGAGTTTATTTGTGTTTCGGCTTATATTTCATAAGCCATAATTTTCTGGCTTATTTTGAGATTTTCGGGCTTATATAAGCCCTAATTATTTTGAGATTTTCTCAGAATAAGCTTGTGATAAATTAGCCGTATTAAAGCACAAGTATATAAGCATGCAAATCTCAAAATAAGCCAGAAAATTAGCCGTATTTTGAGATTTTCGGGCTTATTAACACGTATTAAAGCACAACTATAATTAGCCGTTAAAATAATCGCACAATCATTAAAACCAAGTAACTATACTAAATCATATGAAAAAGAAATTTTATACACCGATTTACCTTGCACAATGAATTGTCGATTGATAATCCGTATTACTATTCTACATCCCGTCACAAACCCTAATAATGCAAAAATGTCAGTCATTTTCAAACAATATTTTTTCAAGAGAATCATTAGAATAATCTAGGTATTTCATGATGCATTGCCAAATTCTAATCCAATTTAACAAATTACATCTGGTTGCAAAACCTGTTTAAAAAATCTAATAGAACATGATGACTGCAAGACGTAATAAAAAAACCAAGTAGCAAAATAAATAAATAACAATGTGAATAAGTTAATACCGTGCAACATAAACATCAACTTAAGTACTTCGTATTGTTATAATATGAAGATCATTGAAATCTTACAAATCAACCTATACAGTTATAAAAAACACACAATTACAAAAAACATAATTTTTATATCAGCTTGTAAAACCCTACAAGTTTATAATCATTGACATCAAAACCCACCCATTTATCCCATATGACAAAAATTAAATAATATTAACCTACACAATTATGAAACATGCAAAATTTTTATTCACACAATTTTTCATGTCAATTTGAGAATCCTAAAAGTTAAAAATCCTCAGATTAATTAAGAATTCGAATTTACCAATTTATCACGTAAAACCGTAAAAGTGGAATTCGGAATTTAGAATGAGTAGCATATCTCCGATTGAGAAATATGAGATGAGCAAGAATTTTGAAAATACATACAAGTTTGACTTTAGTGAGAATTAAAGAAAGTAGATATTTGTGTTCCATATATATCACGCTTGGTAAATACTGTAAGAAAAGTCAAAACCTCACTAAACAACATTGGCTGTCAAATTTAAAGTTATACACATATGGCTTTATACCTTGCATTAATGACGTGGATTAAGTGACATGGAGGAACTGACAAGATGGATTGAATTACGTGACAAGTTTTTAAAATAACCTTTGTTTATTATATATGCATAGATATGACACTTATGACCTTGAAGGTTTAACTAAGGAACAACGTGTTTATTGTGAAGCGATGAATATTAATCTTCATAGTCAGTTTAGACGTTGTTTTCTTATTTTGTGTCATTATAGTAGTTGTACATAAGTTTGATTTGTCTTTTTTATGATAGGTTTGATTTGAAGCACAATTGGTGTGTTTGTTTTCCCGTTTATGTTACGGGTCTAGATGTGAGATTACCCACATCCTTTATACTTAATGTTTTTTTAGTAATATATTTACCAGGGGTTGTCTCTTTACATAAAAAAAAAAAAAAAAAAAAAAAAAAAAAAAAAAAACTAATTAACGATAGGCATGGATTATTTTAATTTAATCCACTTGAAAATGAATCTAATTTACTACCAAAAGTATATACGTTGTGACTTATATATTGAAGTAGATTTAACTTTCTGAGAGTGCAAAATTTGTTAAGGGAAACAACACTCTCCGAAACAATAGTTAAGGATGACGCATCATTACGTATTTATGATGACTGATGACAATAGAAAATATGACTATAGGTGGTTATTTATCTGTAAATAAATGAACATAGGTGGTTATTTATCTGTTTTGAGCCCTATAAATGATCAAGAACACTTGTGAAATATTCATACATCCATCTCATCCTGTGCTCTATCCTCTCCTCAAACATGGCAACAAGGCTTGTCTTTGCTTCAGTACCTAAATCCAACCCCACAACCAAACAAACACAACACCGGACTCCCTTCTCTGCTGTCGCGACATCTCGTTTTTTGCATATCTCGAGACTCCAAGCCTCTAGGATCCTAGAAACAATCTACGAAGAAGAAACCAATGTCAGTAATGAAGGCATGAAAGAAGTTGCAACTTCTTTTTTGATGTCCAATAGGTCGACATGCTTAGGTCAAATGCCAAAAAACATGTCCACGGATTTTGATAAGTTCCGATGTGCTCAAAGAAGTAACTAGTATTTCTTTACTATTGTTTAGTGACTGATCGAGTCAGTAGAGATAATCAGATGTATAATTAAGTCTTTTATGGGAACTTTTTGAGGTGGTGTCGTCGGGTTTAGCTTCTAGCTTCATGGCTTCACTCCTTTGTATTTTCGATGATCTTCCTCGAAACTTCTGGTTTGAGGGATCTAATAATATGTTTTTATGCTACTTATCCTCTTCTAGAGGTTATTGTATCGTGAGACTGTTAATTTGACTTAGCGTAATTACTTTTAAATCCACAGTGTAAATTAATATTTGATCGAAGTTTCTTGTTGTAAAAGCAATCATTCTCAGTGTTATATATAAGTGAATTATGTGGTAAATACTTCTCTAATCATAATCTTGTGATGATTATTTTTATTCGGTGATGTAATTTTCATGTTACTGAATTAGCCCCACTGAATAAAAGCCTTAAAAGGTTTAGATGTGTGCCTTTGGGTTTTGAATGATGTTTTTACGTTTAGTTTTCACTAAAGCACCCTGATCTAAGTTAAGTCCCAAAAGAAACGTACGTGAATGGTTCATGCATGTCTAATAGTTGTTGAAACTAAAACTGAAGAACTAGGCCATACATAACTGGAGTTTAATTTGAGAGGTACTTTACATCAATTTTGGTTACTATTGATATCTAGATATTTTACCAACTAAAATAGAATCATATATATCCAATCCAACCACGACGGGTGAATTTTGCTATTCCTATTAGGCTATTAGTTTTGCAAGAGTGTGAAAACTGAAAAGAGCATTACCAACTAAAATAGGATCGTATATATCCAATCCAACCAGGACGGGTGAATTTTGCTATTCCTATTAGGCTATTAGTTTTGCAAGAGTGTGAAAACTGAAAAGAGCATTACCAACTAAAATAGGATCGTATATATCCAATCCAACCAGGACGGGTGAATTTTGCTATTCCTATTAGGCTATTAGTTTTGCAAGAGTGTGAAAACTGAAAAGAGCATTACCAACTAAACTAGGATCGTATATATCCAATCCAACCACGATGGGTGAATTTTGCTATTCCTATTAGGCTATTAGTTTTGCAAGAGTGTGAAAACTGAAAAGAGCATTACCAACTAAACTAGGATCGTATATATCCAATCCAACCACGATGGGTGAATTTTGCTATTCCTATTAGGCTATTAGTTTTGCAAGAGTGTGAAAACTGAAAAGAGCATTATGTCATCCGCAATGGTGTCTCTTCAAGCTGATTTGTTGAAACAAGGAATAAGTACGTTCTACATACCATAATCTTTGTCAATTAGGGACTATTATATATTCAGTCAGTAATAACTCCTACCAAGTGTTGACCATGCATTCATCACTAACTTCTCCGGTCATCACTATGTAGTCATGACTTACTCCTCACAGCTCGCTGACAACAATTTTTCCCCGGCATGTGAACGAATACGTAATTACCACTTATTAGTAACGTGTTCACCAAAATTAGTCCTTAACTAATAAGGCTTTTTCTTGCAGCCGTTTGGAAAAAGAGTTGTAGGTATTTCATAAATGATCCAAGAATATTGACAGTAGAGCATAAGATCACAAATATTATAAATCGGAGACTACGGCTACATTTCTCCTATATTAAGGTGAAACTTCATGACATTGTCATGCAGTATATGGCTGCATTTTTCTGTATACACAAATAGGATCAACATGGTCAGTTTTCCAGTTTTATTACAATCCTCATAAATGATCCATAGCGATCACCTGACTGCTTACAATCTTGATAGAGTTTCTGGTTCTTTTTTAAATTATCTCTTATCCAAAGCATGATAAAATTAAATGCCATTTCCTGGATTCAGAAGGACCAAAATATCCTATATGTTAACCATGCCACTCACGTCATAAAGACTTGAGACTATCACACTAATATGGTTGAGGTCTCAAGTTCAGTTAATGCTAAGTGCAAACAACTTGAAGTGGTCACAACAACCTCCTGAAAAAGAAAAAGGTGAACCTGGTTTGAGTTTGTATGGCGGTAGGTTCAAACTACGTGGATTAATAAGCAACAAGGTCGAAAACCTTGATTACAAATAAATAAAAGGGCAAATGATATTAAAAGGTAATATACTTGCCACAAATTCATCGAATGGGTAGTGAACTATTTTTTTTCATTTTGAGGGTAATTTTCTTTCAAATTCATCATCTTTAGGGTATTTTGCAAAATTTTTGAACAATTTTGCCCTTCGAGAAAAAAAAATTGTATTAGCTATGAGGGGCGAAATTGTCCAAAATTTTTACAGAATACCCTAAAGATGATGATTTTGAAAGAAAATTACCCTCAAAATAAAAAAATAAAAAAAATAATTCACTACCCATTCGATGAAATTGTGGCAAGTATATTACCTTTTTTTATTATTTGCCCTAAATAAAAAGCCCTCTCCGTTATTCTTGTTGGGTAAATTGACAAACAAAACTTGCTTTTGCAGTAGAAAAGAACTAATGCTTTTCTTCCTTTATTAACTTGACTAGTAGCCTTTAAATTGGCAAGATTTACAATGGAAATAAATAAACCGAGGATAAAAAGACTCAACTAACTTAACATACCCAAATGAGAAAATAGGACCCATAACGTCTAGAATATCTCTAGACTTATTCAGCTCTAAGTGACTATGAACTAGTTAAAGTACGAATAATTCAGTAACTCTAATAATTCTCTCTCTTTTCTCTTCAGTTTCGCCGAGTCTTATCTGTTTTATTTTTTGGAAATATACTTTCAAATAACCTAAATGAACAAATTCTGGAAATGTCATGCATTATATATCATTGCATCATATTATGGCCAAGTATATGCGTATTGTGTCATAGTTACTACAATAAAAAGTTCAAATATTAGCTTCTAGTAACACATTGATCAAAGACTTACCACTTATTAGTAACACACGTACCGCCATTGTTCCAAAACAAATAATAGAAGAAGAAAGAACCAACAAGTGTGTTCATCCAATTGTTAGATTTAGTGGAATGTAAGATTTTATTACTAGTCTTTGTTACAAAATTAAATGGCGTTGTATCACTAGATTTAGTGACACAAAAAAGCTCACCAAATTTAAAAAAAACGTGTCACTAAAGATATAAAAGTGATAAAAAGTTAGAAAAAAGTGTCACTAAACATTTTAGGTGTGAAGTACGTAAAATTTATAATGATACAAAAGAGTCATTAAATGGAAAAAATATAATCTTTTACTCACTTTTTAAAAAGTGTCACCAAACAATTTGATTTCGTGACATTATTTGTGTCATTGAATTTGTCACTAAAAGTCCCTTGACGATAACCCTTGAAACCACAACGACCAAGTGATGGGTCTTGCTCGTTCGCTATCAAAATCAAAAACAATTGCCGTATTCTAAAGGGTGTCAGAACTTCAAAGAAAAAGCAGATGTATGTCAACTTTTTCATACACTTCATAAAGCACAAATTTGGCTTCGTATGCCGTGCCAGTTTTGTCCGACCTATATATGGCTCACTCATAATTTAATTCGAAAAGGTGGCAGTTAGCTTATTAATATCGTAACTAGATGACACCTTGTCAAGTATATCATTCGGAGCTTCTAAACTTATAACACGGGTTTTGTCTTAAACGTTTCCAAAGTGTATCAAAGTGGCTCTATCAACCAGGCCTGGTTGTAGGTAAATTAATATAACCATATCCATAGAGCCTAAGAATGCCTTTCTTTTAGCACATGTGATGCACACTCAATCGACTTTAACATATTTTTCTTTGTTTTAGCAACACAGATTTTTGTCAACTATAACAATTTCATAACCAAATATGAGCTAGATATGCAAGAATAGCTGGCCAGTGAGCTAAATTACTTGTGATACTGCAATAATCAAAGGATGTTAACTCACTCTAATTTGATCGAAACAATAATACATGAGAATGATTATAACTTCAAGCACTTACAAAGAAGTACTAGTCATGTTTTGAAAATAAGAAAATCATGACTAAAGATAGATTATAGCATT
Organism: Artemisia argyi; assembly: GCA_030686995.1. Taxonomy (NCBI): domain Eukaryota; kingdom Viridiplantae; phylum Streptophyta; class Magnoliopsida; order Asterales; family Asteraceae; genus Artemisia; species Artemisia argyi. The sequence goes on along the minus strand of CM060679.1, from coordinate 191,211,823 downwards.
TTCAAAGACAATATTCACTAACTATCTTCATGTTTTTCTGACACCTTTTAAAAGATTATTAAACAGCCAGAAAGGAAAACTAACTAATACCCGCGTCGTCATTATTTGTCATCTCATTTCTTCAGTTTATGGCAGGTGCATATGACATCAGTTACATGAAAACATTTGATATGTTTGCTTCTTTAACTCACAAAGACACGGTACTTCACCATTATTATAACACAAAACCAGCAAGCTAAACAGATAAGAAGAAAGAACCAACAACCTAGCATGTTCATCCAATTATTGGTTTTAATTCCGTGTGAAAATTGAAAAAGCAGCCTTTGCTACAAAATAAAACTGCCTTTTTATCACTAAAGTAAATATGACCTTGATCACAACCCTTGAGAAAACCACAACCAACGGACTAAGTCATCAGTTCTGCTAACTCGTTGTCAAAATCAGAAACAGTACAATTGCTGTACTAAAAAGGGCATCCTTAAAATAAAATGAAAAAGCGGATGTGCGACATTTAGGTCAACCACTCTATAAAGCTTGATTTTGGATTTTTATGTCATGCTGGCCCATTTTTGAACAAACAATTAGTCGCTAAAAATTGAATTCAAAAAGCTATAGCTAGCGCCACCAATTAATACTCGATCAAGATGACCCCCTTGCAAATATATCTTTATGATACGTAGTACGACTGAAGCACAATAAATAGGGATTTTCTTTTTATTTACAGCAAGTGATATGTTAAAATACATCTTTTGTGCGCATGTCTAGTAAATTATCAGAATTAAGCTAGACTAACATACAAGCCTTTGTCTTATGGGTACAATCTGGGGAAAATGTACATGTGTGAGTTAACATATTGTTATAAAAGAAGTTATCAAGAGCTTAATTCAACTTAGCATGCACGAAGACTGGGATGATAAGCTGGTCTGTCAGCATTAAATTGCTGATATAATAGTCAAACAATGATTGAAGATTTGAACTATTATGATGGAATGGTAGTATATGGTAGAATGGATTAATGGATGAAAGCAGATGACTAATACCTTGTACCTGAACAATCCCTCCAACTAATGCAACTGTCTTCATACTATGTGAAGATGTAGTTACATTGTATTTGGAAGTTGTGGGTTGGTTTGACTAGTAAGGTGCAAAAAGTAGTTTCCTGCTTTGATGACGAGTATGTCTTAAAGAGGTTGTACTAGTTTAAGACAGTTTATTGTTACCTTTTGAGAAGGAACATGGTGGAATGCCAACACTGATGATGCCTGATTAACTGGTCAAACTCTCTTGTTTGTATCAAACATAGATATGAATTTTCAAACATAGAGATGTTTGGATCAGTTTGATTGGGAAATGTAATTCAAGATGTGAATTTTCTCCATGGTTGTCTAATGCTAGTGATCCTGCTAGACTAGAAGAATGGGTGATAGAATTACTGTTTCATTGATGTTCTCAGAGGTTTATAGTCCTTTGTATTCTGTATTAGATTCTTGTGTTTTTGATGGGGCTTGTCCATTAAAAAACATAATTGCTCATGTATACTCATGGTTTATACTTTGATTAATATAATTCACCCATTTTCACAAACACACGTACACACACACACACACACAAAAACCTTACCATGCACGAGCTTAAGAATGGCTTTCTTTTGCCACATCACGATGCAAATATTTTGTGGTCTAAAAGTTGTTTCGAAGGAATTCTAGGGGGTTCATAGCAAGATAAGCATCGAAGGTAACTCGTTATGGCTCATATTGTGTCAGTAGTCTTGATCTTAAGAGTCGCTATTGATGTTAAAACTTTCTTGCCGACTCTAACTTTATGTATTAAATGCATTTTAATACATTCATGAAGATAAACAACATGACATTCAAATGGAACCAAGTGTCTGTGTATTAAATGGTATGTAAATCCCATTTATGATATGGTTTTTGTTGGCATCGAAAATTCCTTGTTTTGCACTTTTCAGTTTATAAGTTGGTACATCATGTGAAAGATCTTTCGTTGATATTTGATGTAACGCACCAACAATGACTAAACTACATGGTACGTAAAACTTTTTTGTAGCGTGTGGGTAAATAATAAGAATTTTACCAAATGACTGGTAGTCTAATATATCCCATTGTTTTAAGAATGTTTTTCAATCAAACGATTGTTGGTTCAAGTAATGTCTAACACATATGAGATAACTTTATGGTATAGAAGAAAATTTACTTAGCTCCCAACTTATCACCAATATTTCGTGTCACTGAAGCATGAAACGTTGTAATTTAGTGTCATCTATATATATATATATATATATATATATATATATATATATATATATATATATATATATATATATATATATTGCTAACAACTCTTACCTTGTGACAAGTATACGTACCGTAACTAGTTCTTCTGAACTAAGTGACTACTTCCAGTCTCTAACTAAAGATTTCTTGGCCAGTTTGAGTATTTAACATTTACTGAACAAACAGATTATATGTCCATACAATGGAGGACATGCAATATCTATTTGACTATTTGGTGACTATTTGTTTTCTCTTTATCATCTTCAGTTTTGTGCATGAACTTTGCTTTATCTGGTTTGACTTTACGTTCAATTCATAGTTTTCTTTTTTGAACAACGTTCATAGCTTTCTGGCTCTTAAGGAAACATTTTTAGATAACTAAAGTGAATACTGCGAGATAAATCATATGAAACATTTACGAAATGCTTTCTTTAGTTCACAGACTTCCTCTTTTTCTCCAATCATTGGTTTTGATTGCGTGTGAAATTAAAACTGACCACATGCAGCCTTTGTTACAAAAAGTAAACGTCATTTATCACTCTGGAAAACGCATGATTCCATGATCACAACCACTGGAAACACCAGGACCAAGTCATCAGTTGTGCTTTCCCTTTATCAAAATCAGAAACAGTACAATCGTCGTGTAAAAACGGGCATACTAAAAACGACATGTGTGTAGACATTAAATTCATTCACTCCATAAAGCACAATTTTGGATTTGTATGAGGTACGCTGTGCCGGCTCATTTTTGTCTAGAATTTAATAAAAAAGCTAGCACGCCCTATTACTACAAGATCAAGATGACTGCTTTCCAAATATTTCTTCATGATATGTAGTTTTCGACTAAGACATATAAAAGGAAATTCCTACATGATTGACACAAATTAAGAAGATATAAATAAGAGCTAGGATAAAATTAAGGCTTAATATCAACATAAAATGTGAAGATTTTTCAAGTTCAATTCATGTTAAGTAAAACAACCTTGAAGTGAAAAAACCCTAAAGTTCTCTCCCCATGTGTGGCGATTTCCGGCCGCCACTACCATGCCTTTTCCGATCAAAATCAAACAGCCTAAATCGTATCCCTACCTTTTATGACGCGATCTAATCCGTTATAACTGGTATGCAATCGATTATGTTGTGATTATCTTTCTAGTGGTGGCGGCTGGGAGATTTTTAAGCCTTTTTTATAAAATCGTTACACGTTTATGTATCAAGAAAACCCTAACTGTTGATCCCTTAATACTCATTACGATCTTCTGATCGTTTTAGGGTTATGAGGGTTTCGAGTTTGGTTGTTTTCTATATAAATCCTTCACGGTTATAATTCCTAATCTATTAAGGGTTTCGTTTTATTGGTTTCACAACCCTAAACGATTTTGTAATCGTTTGTAGGGTTTATATTGTCTATATTCTGGTCAATCGTATGGGTTGTTTGGTGATGCTGCTATATCCTTTGAAGCTTTATCGACACCCTTTTAGGGTTTTGGTAATATTGATTTGCAGATTAATCGTCCCTTTTCATAGGGTCGATTGGTGGATTGGAGTGTGATTAACGCTTTATCTGCACGTTAACCCGTTTTGGTTTGGTTTTTGATTGTATTTGGAAGTGGGTTTAAGGGAGAGATGGAAGTTTTGCTGGAGGTTTTGGGACTGTTTTGGCTACTGGTTTTTTGAGACTCTTGTTCATAACCACATGTACACGATCATGGAACAGTTGCATTCTTATTCATCTTGGGGTCTCGTGAGTGTATATGCTGGAAGTTAGGGTGTGTAAATCCTATTTTCATACGCTACTGGTCATCATGCTTAGTACTGATTCATATGTGATGGCTATAAGTTGTCCGTTAGGACTGTGGTGAGGGATTGCACCCTCATTCTATGTACTTCAACGGTTCGTGCTGTTGGGTGGATGTGGGATGTTCGCATCTCATGTCTTGTCTTGCTGTTATACCTAGTTTGTTACTTTGTCATTAGCTAGGTTTGGTTTGTGTTTATGGCCTGTCATAAACACTTGTTTATCAAGCGCCTGTGCTTGAGGTTAATGTGGTACTTCAGCCACATTCCATTGTACTTAAACGTTTTTTTGGATAATACATTTACCGGGTCGTTGACCTTTTACCCAAAAAAAAAAAAAAAAAAAAAAAAAAAAAAAAAAAAAAAAACCTTGAAGTGAGCACATTAACTTCTTGAAAAAAAGTAAGACTTTACTCGGTTTGAGTATGTATGACGGAGGATCCAAACCCCATGGATACGTTGGCGGAAAAGTTGAACACCATGGTTAAACTTAAGAAGAGTTGAACATGTTAAAGCTACTTGTAGTTTATTTGTAAAGCTTAAATATTTATAAGCTGTCAAAAAGATTTTCACATGCACACATACTAGCAAAAGTATTTTTATTTAATCCACTTGAAAATGAATCTCATTTACTCGCAAAAGTACATACAATTTCTACTTAATTATATTTTGAAGTAGATTTACTTTTTGAGAGTGCAAAATTGTTTAAGTGAAACAACACTCTCAAAAACAATATTAAGGATGACGAATTATTACGTATTTATGATGACAATAGAAAAAATATGGCTATAGGTGGTCATTTATCTGTAAATAAATGAATATAGGTGGTTATTTATCTATTTTGAGCCCTATAAATGATCAAAAACACTAGTGAAATATTCATATATTCATCTCATCCTGTGCTCTATCCTCTCCTCAATTCCTCAAATATTTAAATTTACCCTATAAACATATACCAAAAACATGGCAACAAGGCATCTCTTTGCTTCAGTACCTAAATCCAACCCCACAACCAAACAGTCACAACACCGGACTCCCTTCTCTCCTGTCGCCACATCTCGTTTTTTGCATATCTCGAGACTCCAAGCTTCTAGGATCCTAGAAACAATCTACGAAGAAGAAACCAATGTCAGTAATGAAGGCATGAAAGAAGTTGCAGCTTCTTTTTTGATGTCCAATAGGTCGAAATGCTTAGGTCATATGCCGAAAAACATGTCCACGAATTTCGATAAGTTCCAGTGTGCTCAAAGAAGTAATTAGTATTTCTTTACTAGTGTTTAGTGACTGATCAAGACATCAAGTTTGTCAGTAGAGATAATTAAGTGTCTTATGTGGTAAACTTTTTGAGGTGGTGTCGTCGGTTTTTGCTTCTAGCTTCATGGCTTCACTCCTTTGTATTTTGGATCTTCCTTGGAACTTCAGGTTTTAAGGGATCTAAATGTTTTATGCTTGTTTACCTATTTCATAGGTGATCGTGTTGTCAAACTGCTAGTTTGGCTTAACCAGAAGGTTTTTTAAATCTGCATCATAAAATTTGATCGAAGTTTCCAGTTGTAAAAGCAATCATTCTTAGTGTTATAAGTGAATCATGTGGCAATTACTTTATCAATCATGTAATCTCGTGACTGTTATTTCTTGTTCACCATGTAATTTTCATGTTACTGAAATAGCCCTGTAGAAACGTTGCACAGGTTCTACTGATATTTCCAGAATCGAATTCAACCACAAGCACAAGATTGTCAAGAAATAATTCTAATTATTATTAACAACATAACATTGTTACATTGTTTTTCAGACACACTTCTAAACGTATACATACATCTGTTTATATAGAGGTTCTAGCGAACCATCATGTCCCTTCATGAAAGGGTACAACCGAATAACTACCATAACTAACTTTATAACTACCATAACTACCTTCAACCGCTATTCGGTTATTAACTAACTAACTAACTAACAAGTTTAGCCCTTTGGCTTTCGTTTGCTATACTAACAAGACTTATGCAATTAAAGTCCAACAAGCACACCAAATAAAAGCATTCAAGGTTAAGCACCATACACTTCATTAGTACATGAATGGTTTGTGTCTATATTTGTTGAAACTATTATGAAAGAGCTAGGTCGATTGTCATCGTATTTCATCTATTTGTTATATAAATGGAGTTTTAAAGGTGATTTACATCAACTTTGGTGACTATTTATATCCAACTATATATGTGAAAGAGGTTCCACACCGCAGAGTCTTTTTACTACTCATACTTACAATCAAAAATAAATTCAATGAACGGAAAACTTACGTACATTTGCACGCACTTGCAAAAAAATGCAGGTAAAATTTATTGGAAAATGAGTTTACAAAATGAGTTTTGTAAATTTTGGATACTTTTTAATATATGTATGTATATATATATAATATATATATATATATATATATATATATATATATATATATATATATATATATATATTTCTTGGTAGCTTTGCGTTCTCTTTGATGAGAGCTTCGCAACGAGCTAAAATGTGTCAAAAATGGAGTTGGTATGAATGAGATATCGTGTCTCAAAGTGAGGCACGTGAAACACAAAATTTTGGAAAAATGATGCATCCCACCTCGCCTAGAAAAGGAAGTGGGAAGGTGTTTATATAGAAATATTGATATCTACTATCAAAATATCTTAGTTTGTTTTACTCCAACACTTACGGGCGCGCAGGGGGTTGCATATTTCAGGCAAAGGAAAATGTACCTCCATTGCATCCAGTCTCCAGCAAGGTTCGATCACGAACACTCATCGCTTCCCTGATCTTTCAGGCAAGTTTTGTCAGGTCTCTGTCAATTAGAGACTATTATATATTTAGTCAGTAACAACACCTACCTACATTTAAGTGACAACTTTCCATCTCTAGCTAAAGATTTTTTTGGCCAGTTTGAGTATTTAACATTTACTGAACAGACTTATGATCAAATGAGAAATATAATTAAGATGAGAAGAAACTACAACCACAAATATTAGATGCACCATAAAAAATAAATGCATCTCCTATTATTTCTCTTTTCTTATTTGAAATATGTGGCTATAATTTTTTCTCACTCTTCTCATTTTATTAATTCTTCTCACTAGATCCATACTCTTACTGAACAAACTAATTATGTTTCCATACAATCTTCATCGAGTTTCTTGTTCATTCTTTAACGATGTCCTCCTATCCAAAGCAGAATTCCTAGTCCTTTCTAATGGACGACATGCAATATCTATTTGACTATTTGTTTTCTCTTTATCATTTTCAGTTTTGTGCATGAACTTTGTTTTATTTGGTTTGAGCTTACGTTCATAGCTTTCTTTTTTGAACAACGATCATAGCTTTCTGGACCTTAAGGAAACATTTTTAGATAATAAAGCGAATGTTGCGAGATAAATTGAATGAAGCATTTACAAATTGGTGCTTTCTTTAGTTCACATACTTCCTCTGTTCCTCCGGTCATTGCTTTTAATTGCGTGTGAAAATTGTCCACAAGTAGCCTTTGTTACAAAAACAAAACGTCATTTGTTACTTCGGAAAACGCGTTATTCCTTGATTACAACCCCCGGAAACACCAGGACCAAGTCATCAGTTGTTCTCACTTGTTATCAAAGTTAGAAACAGTACAATCGCCGTGTAAAAAAGGGCATACTTAAAAAAAATGTATGTAGCCATTAAATTCATTCACTCCATAAAAGCACAATTTTGGATTTGTATGCAGTATATGCCGTGCTGGCCCATTTTTGTCTTAGCTTACAAGATCAAGATAATATGTAGTTTTCGACTAAGACATATAAAAGGAAATTCTTATATGACTGACACAAGTTAATTAAGAAGATATAAGTTAAAATACATGTTTAGCTATGGCAAAAGGTTTGCGACTATCATCCTAAAATGTGAAGATGTCTGAAGTTCAATTCATGTTAAGTGCAAATAACCTTGAAGTAGTGACGGAGTTAGGATTTTCATGTCGGGTGGGCCAAAATCATTTTTCACTAATAAAGTTATACTAGTCACTATGCTTATTTGTAAAACTAATAGAGTATATATATTTGCGGCTCAGTAATCAATATTCAGTACCACAACAATAGATCGAAAAAAGACGTTGGTTGAAACTCTATTAGTTTTGTTAGCTTAACGAACTATTTTTTCATCGAACATATCAGTGGGATAGCAACAATTTACGGGAAACATGTATGAAAGAAAGAAGTAAAAGATTGAAATAAGAACAAGTTTGAATGTTAAGTGGGTGGGCCAAATCATTTTTTTATGCAGAACATAATACCAAATAACATAAGAGATATACATGTAACAAGAGATTTTGGGTTGGCCATGCCCACTCCACTCTAAGAATGGCTCCGTCCATGCCTTGAAGTGACCTGACCAACTTGCTAAACAAAGACTTTACTCAGTTTGAATATATGTGACGGTGGATATTCAAACCCCATGGATAAGTCGGCAAAAAAGTAAAAAACCATGGTTAATTACCTAAAATATATAATTTTAGAAGAGTTTAACATGTTAAAAGCTACCCGTAGTTTATTTGTAAAGCTTAAGTTTTTATAAACTGTCAAAAAGATTTTCACATGCACACATACCCAAGTCCTATGGTGGAAGTGGAGGAAGGCGAGGGTCAAAAAAATTTGGGTGAAATGATTAATGAACTTGAAAGTAAAATGCTTGAAAAGAAGCTTGTGCTATTGGACGATTAAGGAAGCCGCTACCTTTGCAAAAGGAGGCTACTGATAATGTTGGTAATAACGGCAAGGAGATGGATCAAGTTTTGGACGGTAGTGATAGTTATGAGGTCGAAGATGCATATAATGAGACTGCTCATTTCATAGCTAGTTTACTTGAGGATGAAGATTATGATTTATATGACACTTATGACCTTGAAGGTTTAACTAAGGAATAACAGACTTATTGTGAAGCAATGAATATTAATCTTCGTGGGCAGTTTAGACGTTAGTTTTTTATTTCGTGTCTTTATAGTAGTTGTTCATAAGTTTGGTTTGCTTTCTTATCATAGGTTTGGTTTGAAGCACAAATGGTGCGTTTATTTTCCCGTCAATGTTACGGGTCTAGATGTGAGATTCACCTACATCTTTTGTATTTAAATGTTCATTTTTAGCAATAAATTTACCAGGGGTTGTCTAAAAAAAAAAAAAAAAAAAAAAAAAAAAAAAAAAAAAAAAAACTAGTTAATGATAGCATGGATTGTTTTTATTTAATCCACTTTGAAAATGAATCTAATTTACTAGCAAAAGTATATACGTTGTGAGCTTGTGACTTATATATTGAAGTAAATTTAACTTTTTAAGAGTGCAAAAATTTGCTAAGGGAAACAACACCTCCGAAACAATAGTTAAGGATGACGCATCATTACGTATTTATGATGACCGATGACAATAGAAAAAATATGGCTATAGGTGGGTTATTTATCTGTAAATAAATGAACATATATAGGTGGTTATTTATCTGTTTTGAGCCCTATAAATGATCAAGAACACTTGTGAAATATTCATACATCCATCTCATCCTGTGCTCTATCCTCTCCTCAAACATGGCAACAAGGCTTCTCTTTGCTTCAGTACCTAAATCCAACCCCACAACCAAACAAACACAACACCGGACTCCATTCTCTGCTGTCGCGACATCTCGTTTTTTGCATATCTCGAGACTCCAAGCTTCTAGGATCCTAGAAACAATCTACGAAGAAGAAACCAATGTCAGTAATGAAGGCATGAAAGAAGTTGCAGCTTCTTTTTTGATGTCCTATAGGTCGACATGCTTAGGTCAAATGCCGAAAAACATGTCCACGAATTTTGATAAGTTCCAGTGTGCTCAAAGAAGTAATTAGTATTTCTTTACTATTGTTTAGTGACTGATCAAGTGAGTCAGTAGAGATAATTAAGTCTTTTATGGGAACTTTTTGAGGTGGTGTCGCCGGGTTTAGCTTCTAGCTTCATGGCTTCACTCCTTTGTATTTTAATTTGGATGATCTTCCTTGAAACTTCTGGTTTGAGGGATCTAATAATATGTTTTTATGCTACTTACCCTCTTCTAGAGGTTATTGTATTGTCATACTGCTAATTTGACTTAGCGAAATTATGTTTAAACCCGCAGTGTAAATTAAAATTTGATCGAAGTTTCTTGTTGTAAAAGCAATCATTCTCAGTGTTATAAGTAAAATATGTTTCAAATACTTCTCTAATCATAATCTTATGACGATTATTTTTATTTGGTCATGTAATTTCCATGTTACTGAATTAGCTCCACCGAATAAAAGCCTTAAAGGTTAAGCAATAAGCACAATACAGTTCATATATCAGTTCAGTGGTTTAGATGTGTGCCTTTGGGCTTTGAATGATGTTTTAACGTTTAGTTTTCACGAAAGCACCCTGATCTAAGTTAAGTACCAAAAGAAACGCACGTGAATGGTTTGTGCCTAATATTTGTTGAAACTAACACAGAACTAGGTTATACATAACTGGTGTTTAATTTGAGAGGTACTTTACATCACTTTTGGTTACTATTGTTATCCAGCTATTTTACCAAGTAGCTTTATTTTAATTTGAATGGCATGTTCTATTAACACTAGAAAGAAGCTAGAATAAAGAGTGATTACAGAGTTGTTACAAGCTAAAATAGGATTGTATATATCCAATCCAACCACGACGGGTGAATTTTGCTATTCCTATTAGTTTTGCAAGAGTGTGAAAACTGAAAAGAGCATTATGTCATCAGCAATGTTGTCTCTTCAAGCTGATTTGTTGAAACAAGGAATAAATTCTACAGACCATAATCTTTGTCAATTAGGGACTATTATATATTCAGTAATAACTCCTACCTAGCGTCGACCCTGCATTCGTCACTAACTTCCCCCGGTCATCACTATGTAGTCGTGACTTACTCCTCACAACTCGCTGACAATAATTTTTCCCTGGCATGTGAACGAATAGTTACCACTTATTAGTAACGTGTTTAGCTAAATTAGTGCTTAACAAATAAGGATTTTTGTTGCAGCCATTTGGAAAAAGAGTTGTAGGTATTATATAAATGATCCAAGAATATTGATTGTAGAACATAAGATCTCAAATATTATAAACCGGAGACTAGCTATGGCTACTTTTCCCCCTATATTAAGGTGAAACTTCATGACATTGTTATGCAGCCTATGGCTACATTTTTCTGTATATTAAATAAGATCAATGTGGTCAGTTTTCCACTTTTATACAATCATCATAAATGATCCATACCGATCACCTGACTGCTTACAACTTTGATAGAGTTTCTTGTTCTTTTTTAAGTTACCTCTTATCCACGGCATGATCAAATTAAAGCCATTTCCCGAATTTGGAAGGACCACAATATCCTATCCGTTAACCATGCCACCCAGGTCATAAAGACTATCACACTAAAATGGTTGAGGTCTCGAGTTCAGTTTATGCCAAGTGCAAACAACTTGAAATGGTCACAATAACCTCCTGAAAAAGGAAATGGGTACCTAGTTTGAGTTCGTATAGTGGTAGGTTCAAAAACCATGTGGATTAATAAGCAAAAAGGTCCAAAACCATGATTACAAATAAATAAAAAAAGACCCTATCCGTTATTCTTGTTGGGTAAATTGACAAACGAAACTTGCTTTTGCAGTAGAAAAGAACTAATGCTTTTCTACCTTTATTAACTTGACTAGTAGCCTGTAAATTGGCAAGATTTACAATGGAAATAAATAAACTGAGGATAAAAAGACTCAACTAACTTAACATACTCAAAAGAGAAAATAGGACCCATAACACATAGAATATCTCTAGACTTATTCAGCTCTAACTGACTATGAACTAGTTAAAGTTCGAATAATTCAATAATTCTAATAATTCTCTCTCTTTTCTCTACAGTTTCGCAGAGTCTAATCTGTTTTATTTTTTGAAAAAATACTTTCAGATATCCTAAATGAACAAATTCTGGAAATGTCATGAATTATATATCATTGCATCATATTATGGCCAAGTATATGCGTATTATGTCATAGTTACTACAATAAAAAGTTTAAATATTAGCTTCTAGTAACACATTGATCAAAGACTTACCACTTATTAGTAACACACGTACTGCCATTGTTCCAAATCAAATAATAGAAGTAGAAAGAACCAACAAGTGTGTTTATCCGATTCTTGGATTTAATGGAGTGTAAGATTTTATTGCAACTAGTCTTTGTTACAAAATTAAATGGTGTTGTATCACTAGATTTAGTGACGTAAAAAAGCTCACCAATATTCAAAAAAGTGCCACTAAAGGTATAAAAGTGACATAAAAAGTTAGAAAAAAGTGTTACTAAACATTTTAGGTGTGAAGTAGGTCAAAGTCTATTTATAGTGACACAAGTTATACACTTTTTTAATTGAAAAAGTGTCATTAAATCGAAAAAATTATAACCATATACTCGCACTTTTAAAAGGTGTCACCAAAAATTGGATTTAGTGACATCTATTTATGTCATTAGAATCTCTGTCACTAAAAGTCTCTAGACGATAACTCTTGAAACCACAACGACCAAGTGATAGGTCTTGCTTGTTCGCTATCAAAGTCAGAAACAATTGCCGTATGCTAAAGGGTGTCAGAACTTCAAAGAGAAAGCAGACGTATGTCAACATTTTCATACATTTCATAAAGCACAAATTCGGATTTGTATGCCGTGCCTGTTTTGTCCAACCTATATATGGCTCACTCATAATTTAATTCCAAAAGGTAGCAGTTAGCTGCTACACTTATAACACGGCTTTTTTCTTAAACGTTCCAAAGCGTATTAAAGTTGCTCTATCCATCAAGTGACCTAGTTGTAGGTAAATATAACCATATCCATAGAGCCTAAGCATGTCTTTCTTTTAGCACATGTGATCCACACTCACTCGATTTTAACATATTTTTGTTTGTTTTAGCAACACAGATTTTTGTTAACCGTAACAATTTCATAACAAATTACGAGCTATATATGCAAGAACAGCCAGTCTGTGCGCTAAATTACTTGTGATACATCAGTAATCAAAGGATGATATTTATAACTCACTCTATGTCTCTAACAATGGTTTTGATCGAAACAATAATAAATGAGAATGATTATAACTTCAAGCACTTACAAAGAAGTACTAGTCTTGTTTTGAAAATAAGAAAATCATGACTAAATTAAGATAGATTATAGCATTTTCAAAGAAAGTATTCATTAACTATCTTCATGTTTTTCTGGCACCTTGTAAAAGATTATTAAACGGCCAGAAAGGAAAATTAACTAATACCCGCATCGTCATTATTTGTCATCTCATTTCTTAAGTTTATGGCGGATGCATAAGACATCACTTACATGAAAACATTCGATATGTTTGCTTCTTTAACTCACAAAGACACGGTACTTCACCATTATTATAACACAAAACCAGCAAGCTAAACAGATAAGAAGAAAGAACCAACAAGCTAGTATGCATGCATGTTCATCCGATAATTGGTTTTAATTGCGTGTGAAAATTGATAAAGCAGCCTTTGCTACAAAATAAAACTGTCTTTTTATCACTAAAGTAAATATGACCTTGATCACAACCCTTGAAACAACCACGACCAAGTCATCAGTTCTGCTAACTCGTTGTCAAAATCACAAACAGTACAATTGCCGTATTAAAAAGGGCATCCTTAAAGTTAATCGAAAAGGCAGATGTGTGACATTTAGGTCGACCACTTGATTTTTGTGTCATGCTGGCCCATTTTTGAACAAGCAATTAGTCTCTAAAAATTGAATTCAAAAAGCTATAACTAGCGCCACCAATTAATACTCGATCAAGATGACCCCTTTGCAAATATATCTTTATGATACGTAGTACGATTGAGACACATAATAGGGATTTCCTTTTTAATTACAGCAAGTTATATGTTAAAATACATCTTTTTAATAAAGCCTTTGTCCTATGGGTACAATAATCTGGGACAAATGTGCAGTGGGTGAGTTAACATATTGTTATAAAAGAAGTTATCAAGAGATTAATTCAACTTAGCATGTACGAGCTTAAGAATGGCCTTCTTTTAGCACATCACGATGCACTCCCGCATATTATTGTTAATTATTGTAACAATTTGGTAGTCGAATAACAGAAAACGGTATCTTGACCGAGCTATACCCGCGAAGAAAAGCTAATTAAATAAACTTACCAACTAAGGAATAATCAAAGGACTTATTTAAAAAAAATAAATAAATAAAAAAAATAAATAAATAAAAAAAAAAATAAAAAAAAAAAAATCCTTAAGCGTGATGATTATGATAGCAACAATAGACGACATGCAATGATGAAGACTACAAGTCAAGGACCTCACGATTATGATAATAACAAACACAAATAAATATCGATAATAGTTATAACTACATGAATATCAAGGTCGTATCAGCATGCAATAAAGTCATTATTAGAACATAAAAAAAATCACATAAGAGTAGAAGTTAGAACACTGTATGTGTGAAAAAATCACTTCCACAAGACACAACAAATAAATATTGTATAACGTATTTTAGAATAAATCTAATGTGAGATAAGTGGTATAGGGGTGAAAAATCACTTCCACAAGACACAACAAATAGATATTATATTTAACGTATTTTAGAATAAACCTAACTTATTAAGTAAAGTGAACAAAATCCTGACTTATATTTCGATGTACATTTAACTTTTTGAGAGTAAACAGAAGTTGTGGAGTGAAAACAAAATATCTTTTGAACCAAACTCTATTAAACAAATGGTATCATATATTGTGTGATAAGTTCTTTAATCAAATTATTATAAGTTCAAGTCATGCTTATTACATGTGAGAAGATTTGTGATATATATAATATTGTGAGATAGTTAAAACTATCGTTATAAAAAAAATAATGAAGATGGTTCAGCTTTACGCATTGATGATGATAGTAATAATAAAATAAATATTAATATGATTTATTACATCTATTATTGGCACAACTATTTTATACAAGAACATGATATATAGTTGATATATCTGATAATGGTTTGACCGTAAATACATGAATTTAGGTGGTTATTTATCTATTCGTAGCCCTATAAATGATCAAAAACACTAGACAAACATTCATATAATCTTCTCACGCTTTCCTCAAATATTAATCAAACATACTTAATACTATACCAAAATCATGGCAACAAGGCTTCTCTTTGCCTCACTACCTAAAACCAACGCCACAACCAAACAATCACAACACCGGACTCCATTCTCTGCCATTGCAACATCTCGTTTTTTGCATATCTCGAAACTTCAAGCTTCTAGGATTCTGGAAACCATATACGAAGAAGAAACCAATGTTGGTAATGAAGCCATGAAAGAAGCTGCAGCTTCTTTCAGGATGTCCAATAGGTCAAGCTGCTTAGCTCAAATGCCGAAAAACTTGTCTATGAATTCTGATAAGTTCCAGTGTGCTCAAAGAAGTAATTAGTACTTTTATACTATTGTTTAGCGACTGATCAACCTTGTCAGTAGAGACAAGTAATGTTTGTTATGGGACCTTTTGAGGTGGAGCTGTCGGCTTCGTGGCTTCACTCCTTTAATTTGTAGATGTTACACTTTTCTGGTCTTCGTCAAAACGTCGCGGTTTGAGAGATCTAATCATATGTTTTATGTTATATAAGATGTAATGGTTATGTTATTTCTAGACTGTCAAATTGGTTGTTTGCCTTATATGCGGAATTTTTACAATCTGCAATGTAAAACTGGATCGAATTTAATTGTGTAAAAGCAATCATTCAGTGTTTTTCATGTAACTTTATTGTTTGTTCAACATTTTAATTTTCATGTTACTGAAATAGCCAACTGAATATAAGCATTCTGTAGCCAATAAACTCTATTATTAATTTATTATGCATGTCCTCTAATTTGATCTCAATGCTCACATGACCTCCTTAATAATTAGTCCTTACCATGGCATGAATTCATCTTGAGTATATCGTCGCGGATGGACCACATACACTAGTACTAAGAAAACGTTTGTTAGCAACACACCATTTGATTCACTAAGAGTCATAAAATGGATTGCTTACACATTAACAAGTATATGCAAAGGAGCCGTCAGGCCGACACAAAAAGAGAGTGGTATAGATCGATTTGGACGTTTGTGACAAGTGTTCCTCTAAAAAGTGTCGGTTAAACCAAAGTTAATACTACCTTTTTTACCGCGACATGTTTAGGCGCTGAGAACCTAAAAGAAGTCAGTAAAAGTGTGATATACTAATGTTTTTCGTGTGTTACAATTCATTTGTCGCTTAACATTCTTTAATTTGCAGTGTTATTATTCATTTTTCGTTGGTTCCAGTTACATCGCATAAGTATAAGGTTAATTAGATACGAGTAGTTGAAGCGAATGAGTAAATTTCAGTTCTCTCGCTAATGTCAAAAACTATTGCCTTGTAAACAGAAGAAAGATATGAAATAGGGTGTTATAGATGTTGGGCTCACATTTCTGGATCTGCCACAGCTATCATACTTGAGCATTAAAACGAGCTTAACATATATGTAATGATCGACTCGGCCTAGCTCAAGCTTATAGATGTTGGGTCACAGCCTTTTAAGCCTTATGATGTAATATGTAAGTGTATTGATTTTAGCCGGCAAATTGGTTGTAAACTTATTACTATCAGGCTTTGTGGTAATCATATCTACACATTTTAAATAAATTTCGTTATTTAATATACTCCATATTCTCTATTTTACTCCTTCTACCCCGTCCCACTTGGCCACTTTAAGCGTTCATATAGAGTTATCAGCCAAACTCAAGAATAATGTATTACGAAAAACTGTCAAGCTTACGTAAGGTTGTCAACTAGATCATGAAGCCGTGTCAACCTCAACTTGAGTATCTTATTTTTAGAGTTATCAGCCAAACTCAAGAATAATGTATTACGAAAACCTGTCAAGCTTACTTAAGGTTGTCAACAAGATCATGAAGCCGTGTCAACCTCGACTTGACTATCTTATTTATAGAGTTATCAGCCAAACTCAAGAATAATGTATTACGAAAACCTGTCAAGCTTACTTAAGGTTGTCAACAAGATCATGAAGCCGTGTCAACCTCGACTTGACTATTTTATTGCTGTGATCGTAATAGAAAGGTCACCATGTGTTTGGAATGACAATAAATATAGAGTATATCTTTAAAGACAACTGTATCTATTTTTCTAGTGTTGACCTCGACACGACTATCTTGTTGCTGTAATCACTGTTATAAATCTTTATTAAAGTTAATAAAAAAAATTCACCGAAGTGGGCAGCTTTAACCGGATGTGCATAACGGGTAAGCTCAAAAGTTGTTCCTATCAGAGGAGTGAGGAGATGCCACTATTTTACAAATCAAAGTTAAAACAATACCGGATACTTTTTAAATTTGGTATATTTCTTAAAATTTAATTGGTGTCCGATAAGAGTTTAATTTGTGAACACATTAACACAAATATAAACACATGCATGTTTGTTTACAATTGCAAACGATGTGGGATATACTTCTTAAATTTTCCACTATTTTCTTTTTCACAAGAAAACACATCACCACAAATTAAAACATAGTCTCATCACATTCGAATAGCAATTTGAGGTTCAAATAGTGTAAATTGTTCGTTTTAATTTATTTTCATGGTAATTCTATAATTTCAGCAGAGGCCTCGACCATAGGGGAACCATAATGAGGCCTTAACATCGACCCGAGAAAACTTTAAATATCGTAGTCTGTTCACACAAGAATGCATCAAGATAACAAATATCAAACTGTAGATCGAGATACGTACAACAAAGTAAAAACAAAACGACTTTGAACAAGTAATGGAAAATTCTTAGTACACATAATATATTGATTGCATAACGCCATAATTAAACTGATGAAGTACATGGTGCGAGTGCCACTTATTATAGCCTTAGTAAAATGTAAAACCCCACTACTCAAAAGACTATAAAAAAGTGGTCTAAAGAGAGTGCATTAACATAAACTTGGGTTTTAAAACAAAAACAAGGGATATAAATCCACAAAAAAGGTGACTCCTAGCACCATACTAGTATACGAATGCACCGATTTCCATATCTTGGGAACTTCCTTTGAGCCGCCTGCTTGAAGTAGTGCACGGAATTAGCACTACTTGTAGCTTGTTGAGATGGAGCAGAATAAGCTTGAGATGAACTTTCATTCATGGAAAACTCCCTTTCATCTTCACTTATCGTGTCCAACATTTTGGTCCTTCGACGCCTCATTAGACTCACGAATTGTGGTGGTGCTACCTCGCTAACAAACCTTGCCATTCTTGAGCTTGCCATTTTGTTTAGAGAGATAAGAATTTATGTATGTATGTATGTATGTATGTATGTTTTCTTAGAGTGTGAAATGTTGTGTATGAAAGAATGACATAAACATTGAATGGGTATGATGTTTATAGGGAGCATACACTACTACAAAAAGAACTTTTTAGACCGGTTCATAAGGGCTTTTAGACCGGTTAACGGACCGGTCTAGATGAGGGGAGGTCTAAAAGATGAATCACATATAGACCGGTTGCACCACCGGTCTAAAAGATTGGTATATAGACCGGTTGTTTACATTCTAACCGGTCTAAAAGACCATTTTTATAATAAAAAAAATAGCAATCCCAAACAGCCCCATTTATATGTAGTTTCAAGAAGCAGTACCAAACAGCCCTATTTGGGAAGCATTGTTCTAATACAAAATGCTTATAAGATAGGCTGGTTTTGAATGCTTATTGAATCTACTTATAAAAAGCTATTTAGGATTGCTCATTCCACTCAGCAAAAACCAAATACAAAGAATCATACATTAGCGTTAAAAGAAACTTCGAAAACAGGAGGATATAACATTTTTGTTTAGCAGACATACATATTCATTCTAATAACAAACAAACATATATAATAAGATGCTCACTAGCGCCACCATTCTTCATACGTTATTTTCTCTTTAGCATCAATCATGCAGTCACCATCTAAAAACCATCTGTTTCTCACCATCATTTTGCTTTGGTGTCTCTTCTTGCCATTTTAATCGCACCAGACAAATGATTACTGAAAGGTCGTCAAGTGGAAGTAGTTTAGCTAGATACTGCATATAGCAAGTTTAATCGCATTAGACAAATGATTATCTAGGTACAAACGAGCTAAGAATAATAGTTAACCTCAAGCAAATTTTACTAACTCTTTTGGTTGTGATAAACACAACCCACAAAGGTTAATGTTCACATACATATGTGAGTTAACATAATACCAAATAAACTACAAAAGTCTAAGACGTATATTTTTCCCTCTTAAAAACGTATCTATCTAAACATACAACTATAATTACCTGTATTTCAGCAATGTCAAAATTGTTTTGTCTAACTCTAGTTTTTCCTTCTCAATAATGTCATTGCTGATGTTGAATCTGTACCAAAAAAATTAGAAAGATTAGGCTAACATTAATAGCTTTTTGGAGCATTTCTTAAGAGAAAAAGAACCAACTTTAGTGAACTTTTACAGTCTATTAACTTCAACAACGCTGAGTTTTTTTTCATGGAAATGATTGGTGAACCCACCTCTGCTTAAAAGCTACATGGTGCGTTAAAAAAAATTAATGAACTCTAAAAAAAGGTATATAAAATCAACAAAATGAGAGGCTTATTGTTGCTTCCACAAGTGATAACCAAAGCATTCATAAAGTTCTATACTTTTTATTTCCAGATTTTATCTCTGTTGACAAGAACTAGCATCAAGATCTCATATATTCATGGAGGATAGCTTATTCTTCTACATGAACAAAAGCAATAAACTAAATAAATGCACAAAGATCTCATCATCTTCACCTCAATACAAAATGAGGTTAATGAACTCATCTCCATAGACCTGCAACAAAATCTAAGACAAATCTTTTTAATCTTGCAAATATGTAAACCTAATGAGTTTTCACAAAGAGAACATAAGTGACCACAAAACTAAAAAATATTTTTATCCATCTAATATACACGTTATGGGCATTTTTTAACCATGGGTTCACTCATTGACAAACAAATGTAGCACTCTAATAGACCAAATCAGGCATTTGTTCAAGATAAAATACTTTAAACCCTAGATAACAAATTTGCCCCAAATCTTGAACTTTACTATGTAATGGTAAAGCATAATATAGGCAAAAACAATTCATAACATGAAAAGAATGAAATTAACCATGAAATAAGCATATATAAATTGCTATTAACATTTAAAAATGAAGCAATTTTACCAAAATCGAGCCCTAATTCCGGGTTGCTTAAGAACCCTAGTTTCACAACTAATCAAAGGCTTTGGTTGTTGGATCTGAAATATTTCAGAGGTAAAAGAGAAAGGCTTCGGTTGATTAATCAAAAACCCAGTTAATTAAAACTTGGAGTTGAGTGGCTGGTGGTACAACAGTGACAATGGGAGATTGGGAGATAGAAGAGAAAGATGAGGGGTGTTAGGTTGTGACTTGTGACTTGTGAATTTGTGTTAGGTGAACAAAGTGAGGAATTTGTTGAAACCGGGAATGGGAAAAATGAAAAAATTGAATCCCCGCCCAACTCAAGTGACAATAATTTTTTTTTAATTTTTAGACCGGTGCAAGAATAATATACACGGGTCTTTATTCTTTTTTTACTTATGTACCGGTGTGTTTCATTTTCACGGGTCTTAAAACTTTTTAGACCTGCACTTTCTAATAAAGGGTCTATATGAGGAGGTCTTAAAGGCCTAATCTGTAGTAGTGATAAAGCTTGAGCTACTTCCTAGAAATACCCCTATGTTTATTCTAAATCCAGTTTAAACCTTATAATTTAATATTCAACACTTATATGCATGTTCAAATGTATAAATCCAGTTTAAACTCGACTTTAACATATTTTTGTTTGTTTTAGCAACACATATTTTTGTTAACTGTAACAATTTCATAACAAATTACGAGCTATATATGCAAGAATAGCCGGCCTGTGCGCTAAATTACTTGTGATACATCAATAATCAAAGGATGATATTTATAACTCACCATAATGGTTTTGATAGAAACAATAATACATGAGAATGATTATAATTTCAAGCACTTACAAAGAAGTACTAGTCATGTTTTGAAAATAAGAAAATCATGACTAAATTAAGATAGATTATAGCATTTTCAAAGAAAGTATTCATTAACTGTCTTCATGTTTTTCTGGCACCTTGTAAAAGATTATTAAACGGCCAAGAAGGAAAAATAACTAATACCGCGTCGTCATTATTTGTCATCTCATTTCTTAAGTTTATGGCGGATGCATATGACATCACTTGCATGGAAACATTCGATATGTTTCCTTCTTTAACTGACAAAGACACGGTACTTCACCATTATTATAACACAAAACCAGCAAGCTAAACAGATAAGAAAGAACCAACAAGCTAGCATGCATGTTCATCTGATTATTGGTTTTAATTGCGTGTGAAAACTGATAAAGCATCCCTTGCTACAAAATAAAACTGTCTTTTATTACTAAAGAAAATATGACCTTGATCACAACCCTTGAAACAACCACGATCAACGGACTAAGTCATCAGTTCTGCTCACTCGTTGTCAAAATCACAAACAGTACAATTGCCGTATTAAAAAGGGCATCCTTAAAATAAAACGAAAAAGCAGATGTCAGATGTGCGACATTTAGGTCGACCACTCTATAAAGCTTGATTTTGGATTTTTATGTCATGCTGGCCCATTTTTGATCAAGCAATTAGTCGCTAAAAATTGAATTCAAAAAGCTATAGCTAGCGACCAATTAATACTCGATCAAGATGACCCCTTTGAAAATATATCTTTATGATACGTAGTACGATGGGATTTCCTTTTTAATTACAGCAAGTTATATGTTAAAATACATCTTTCGTGCGCATGTCTAGTAAAATATCAGAATTAAGCTAGACTAACAAGCCTTTGTCTTATAGGTACAAACTGGGACAAATGTGTGTGAGTTAGCATATTGTTATCAGATAAGTTATCAAGAGCTTTATATAACTTAGCATGCATGAGATTAAGAATGGCCTTCTGTTAACACATGACAATGCACTCCCACATATTATTGTTAATTGTTGTAACAATTTGGTAGTCGAATAACAGAAAACGGTATCTTGACCGAGCTATACAAGCGAAGAAAAGCTAGTTGAATAAACTTACCAATTAAGGAATAATCAAAGGTTGTTTTTTTTTAAATTAGGTTAAGCATGATGATGATGATGAATTGACGACGACTACAAGGACCTCACGATTATGATAATAACAAACACAAATAAATATCAATAACTAAGTTAAAAAAAATCAATAATAGTTATAACTACATGAATATCAAGGTATCAGCATGCAATAAAGTCATTATTAGAACATAAACAAATCAATTAAGAGTAGAAGTTAGAACACTTCCACAAGACACAGCAAATAATAAATATGTTTTTTTTTTAAGGTATTTGAAACTGAATCTAGCTTATTAAGTAAAGTGAACAAAATCCTGACTTATATTTGAATGTACATTTAATTTTTTGAGAGTAAAAAGTTGTAGAGTGAAAACAAAATATTTTTCGAACCACACTCTATGAAACAATTAATGAAGATGATTCAAAGTTACCTATTTATGATGACAGTAATAACAAAACCCAATAAATATTAATATGAGTTATTACATCTACTATTTATTTTATTTTTTTTGAACTTAATTACATCTATTATTGGCACAACTCTTTTATATCAAAAGTGGTTTGACCGTAAATACATGAATTTGGTGGTTATTTATCTATTCGTAGCCCTATAAATGATCAAAAACACTTGACAAACATTCATATAACCATCTCACGCTTTCCTCAAATATTCATCAAACATACTTAATACTATATCCAAATCATGGCAACAAGGCTTCTCTTTGCCTCACTACCTAAAACCAACGCCACAACCAAACAATCACAACACCGGACTCCATTCTCTGCCGTTGCAACGTCTCGTTTTTTGCATATCTCGAGACTTCAAGCTTCTAGGATTATGGAAACAATATACGAAGAAGAAACCAATGTTGGTAATGAAGCCATGAAAGAAGCTGCAGCTTCTTTTAAGATGTCCAATAGGTCAAGCTACTTAGCTCAAATGCCGAAACACTTGTCTATGAATTCTGATAAGTTCCAGTGTGCTCAAAGAAGTAATTAGTACTTTTTTACTATTGTTTAGTGACTGATCAAGTTTGTCAGTAGACACATGTGTGTCGGCTTCGTGGCTTCACTCCTTTTAGGTGTTGCACTTTTTTGGTCTTCCTCGAAACATCGCGTTTTGAGAGATCTAATCATATCTTTTATGTTATATGATGGTTATGTTATTTCTAGATTGCCAAATTGCTTGTTTGGCTTATATGCGGAATTTTTACAATCTGCAATGTAAAACTGGATCGAATTTAATATTGTGTAAAAGCAAGAGAAAAGTTCTATACGAAACAACATTTAGCTAAAGTACAAACCAAAAGATCTCATCCATCCATTCCCTTCCATCCAACGGTGTAGATTAATTACACAAAAAAAGAAAAAAAGAAGCGGAGGGGCCTTTTTGTCAATCCACCCACACACTTTTTACACTCCCTCCCTGTACTCACACACACACACACACACATTTTACACTCTCTTTCCCTCCCCGTTTACCCCAATTCGTAACCCTAACCCTAACCACCCAATCCACGGTCAATCCACCGTCAAACCACCGTTAAATCACTGTCAAATCACCGGTAAATCATTGAAATGGACCTACGAGAAGAAATTGCTCAATCTAAAGACTCTTCGTTGGCGGGATCGGATCAAAATAAGCTTCTAAATGTCGATTATGGTATATTCTTGTCTCATTTTTTTAAATCAGTCATTATTTAGTGATAGTGAATTGTTGAACTTGCAATCAACAAACCGGAAGCAAGTATGCGGAATACCGAACTCGTAAAGTAAATCGACACACCCGTGCACACCCGAAACCCGACTAAAGAAAAACCCACACGTATGACCCAAACGTTTCGTTTATTGATCAAAGGAAAAGAATGAACGGTACAAAGAAGGATGTCCCCCCTCACCTCTATTTATAGAGATGAGGGGGTATGTTACCGACTCCAACATGAAGTTATAGTCGGTTAGCCCATTGCTTGCATACCAAGCAATGACATTCCTAATCCTAGTTGACTAAGACTTAAGCTAAACAATTAACCCCCTAAACTAGATTACATTACAACTAACTACCTCTAACTATCATCACTAATATCTAACAATTTCCACCTTAGTGGTGATAGTTAGTCTTCTCCGATACGCAGCAACTTTAACCTGTGCTGGAACCTCGGACCGGGGATTGCCTTTGTCAAGGCACTAGTAGCAATTACTGCTACTAACCTTAGCTTAGATCTTGACTCTTTTGAGAGCCCCTTTAGCCAAATAGCCTCCTTCATAGCCTCCATAAGTGTCATATATGCCGCCACAGTTGTCAACAAAGCCCCTATGTAGTGAAACTCAGCTTCCCAGCTTACTACACATCCTTGTATCATAAACCCGTACCTTGTGATTGATCTACCCATGACAGTGATCGATCTACTCATAGCGTAGTCAAAATCCACAAAAACCTGTACGTATGTCTGTAATCCACGATCGAACCTATTCAACATACCCAAATCTACAGATGCTATGTCAGGTCTCGTGCAGACCATATGATACTCCCGGCTTCCAACCGCATATGTATATGACAACTTACCATTCTTTTCCACATCACAGTCCCCTGATAGACTACCCTCCAACGACAGTATGGAGTGTCCCTCCAACAAAGTCTGTACCAACTTTTCGTTGTGAACCCTGGACTGTGACCCCCTCAGAGTATTACCACTCTGATCCCTGATGATCTCCATACCAAGTGTATTTCCTTTTGCTTTATCCAGCAAACCCTTGGTAACCCAGATCTCAGCCTTGTATCCGCAAGAAAAAACCATACCATCTATATAGAGAAATAGATGTATGAACATACCTCGTGTATACTCACAGTAATAGTCGTCGATGTCGTCATTGCTTTTCCTACAACCGTTGCTGAGCACATAAACATCTGACCGAGTATCCATATCTTTTTTCAATCCATCCTTCCACTTGGAAATTACCTCACAAGCAACTGTATCATTGAAAGTCAATGACTCATGTGTATATATCTTTTCCACTATAGCAACTGCAAAAGCAGCCTCATTACTGTCTTCTCTATACATGTCTAGTTCCCGTGCTATGTGTTGCTCCATATCACGTGCTGAATGATAGACTATCAAATCCTGAGTTTGTGCTTCCTGTGAACCAGCTACCTGACCGACATTCCCTTGAGGTTCCACCTCAAATGTATGATCCCCAAGCGGTTCCACCTCAAACTCAACTCCCTGCAACACATGCACTGAACCTGTACCTACACCAGAACTAATGAAAGTTTTCTTGTATTCCTCACTCTCATTGAAACCCATATTCCTGTAAAGCACTCCCTTTGAAGTAACGTCATCTAACCTCCAAAGCTGATAAACCACCATACCTTCACGGTATCCCAGGAACATGCACTTGACCTTAACCGGTTCAAGCATCCCTTGCTTATTACTAGCAAGCCAACCGAAAAACCCTAACATACCTATAGGAGTCTTGAATCCAATCGCTGATGATGGTGACCTATTCACTAGATATGTAGACCCGGTTGTATCCTCTGCCCAAAAAACCTTGGACAAACCAGACTGAATCAGAAAACAACGTACCTTAGCCAAGAGTGTCACATTCGTCTTCTTAACCAACCCATTCTGCTGCTGTATCCTTGCAACACCCAAATGTTTGGCGACCCCACTCTTCGTACATTGCTATGTATACCTCTGATTACAAGAATCAAGAACATTGCCTGTCTTGATCTTTCTCCCAGTCTGAGATTCTCCTAACTGCTTCCTACCCTTCAGTGTCTTCCTGGTCACTGCCTGACCATCCAGGGTATATACACAATTAGCCTTCCTTGTTCCTGATAAAACCACCAGTGAACCCTTTATAACCTTGATCCTGCCCGACTGCATTTTCACGATAAAACCCTCTTTTTCAAGAGTACCCAGCGATATCAAGTTTTGCCTTAATTCCGGAACATACATGACGTTATCCAAAACGAAACTTGACCCATCCCTCATCTGTACTTGAACCTTACCTGTCCCTCGTACACGGCATTCCCTGCCATCACCTAGCAGTACATTACCACCATCATACTCTTTAAAATCAAACAAGTAATCTCTCCTGTATGTCATATGGTATGAGCCCCCTAAATCCATGATCCAGCCTAATAACTTTTCAACACTCATCGCCATCATAACATCAGCATTGTCATACCCATCAGCTCCAGAACCGGATACTTGATCTTTATTCCTGGCAAAACCTTGAGATTTCTTGTGATTATACCTGGGACAATCCCTCTTCAAATGCTCCTCTGACCGACATATATAACACCTGAGTCTGCTGCTTGTTCCCTGTGACTTTGACCACGCACTACCTTTACCCTGCTTCAGATCACTTTGATCAGATTTCTCCCTCACAAACAACCCTTCACCACCATTAACCTTCGCTTCCGTCATCTTCTGAAGTTCTCTAGAATGAAGTGTCGCGACCACGTCTTCTAGCTTCAAAGAATTCCGACCATATAGCAAAGTATCCACGAAATTACCGAAGACGATGGTAAAGATGTGAGTAATAATATTGTCTGATCCTCGTCCGATATAGCAGTTTCTATAGCCGCTAAGTCACCTACCAGCTTGTGAAACTCATCCATATGCTCAGTCTGACTCTTACCCGGATGCATATGAAAAGTGTATAACTTCTTCTTCAAGTACAAACGATTAGCTGAAGACTTTGTCATGTATAAAGTCTCTAACTTTTTCCAAATCCCCACTGCAGTCGTCTCCTTAGTGATCTCCCGTAGGACCCGATCACCTAAACACAAGATCAATGTGCTGTAAGCCTTTTTTTGAATGACGTTATCGTATGCCATTATTGTGGTTGCAGGTAATTCCTCCAATGTCGCAGCTAATCCCTGTTGTTCCAGCAAAGCCTTCATCCTTACCTGCCATAACCCGAAGTCATTCTTCCCATCGAATTTCTCGATGTCAAACTTGGTCCCCGTCATCTTTTTCTAATCCCTTTGTTTATTCTGATAATCTTGTGATATAAACCTTACAACACCGAACTAAACAAAGTACCCGTGTGTAACAACCTTGTTTTTAATCAATAATACCTTAAGATTATATTTTCTTAATCTTGATTAAAACAAGAAAACAAAAATAACCTTCTTTAGTCAACCAATACGTGTGCATGTGCTTGGAAAGAACTTCTCATGCATGTAATTTTTGAAGGTCCACATGCATGTAACAAGTAAATTAATACACTTGTTTTGTCGTTATTTACTTTTGAAAACGAACCACCAAAAAAAATAGATAACGACCTTCTTCTTCCTTGAAGTCGAAAAACTTTGTCGATACTGCAAACCAGTTCTCGTAAACCCAAAAACTTTGCAAATTACAAATCGACAACCTTGATGCTCCGAAAAACCTGAAACCTCAAGAACCCTTGTTGAACGTGTGATCGATCAACAAGAAAACCCTTTACGAGATCGACCTCGCTTCCGCGTTTACGAACCAAAGCTCTGATACTAATTGTTGAACTTGCAATCAACAAACCGGAAGCAAGTATGCGGAATACCGAACTCGTAAAGTAAATCGACACACCCGTGCACACCCGAAACCCGACTAAAGAAAAACCCACACGTATGACCCAAACGTTTCGTTTATTGATCAAAGGAAAAGAATGAACGGTACAAAGAAGGATGTCCTCCCTCACCTCTATTTATAGAGATGAGGGGGTATGTTACCGACTCCAACATGAAGTTATAGTCGGTTAGCCCATTGCTTGCATACCAAGCAATGACATTCCTAATCCTAGTTGACTAAGACTTAAGCTAAACAATTAACCCCTTAAACTAGATTACATTACAACTAACTACCTCTAACTATCATCACTAATATCTAACATGAATAATTAAAATTGAGGTTAAGCTGTTGTATCAATAAGTTGATTAAGTGATTAACTGAGCGTGTTTAGAGTTAAGTTTAAGTAGTTAAGTTTAGAGTTGATTTGATGATATTGATGTTTGTTGAGTTTACGTGTATTGAAATCGTTATCGGCTTTATTCGTGTGGTATAATCACATCAATTCTGCTGCTGTTTGTTTTTCAGCTTAATTTGTGCTTATTTAGTGATAGTGAATGATTACTTGAGGTAAGCTGTTGTATTAATAAGCTGATTAAGTGAATAAGTGAGTGTGTATGAGTATGCTTAAGTTGAGCGTTGATTTAATGATATTGATGTTTGTTGAGTTTACGCGTATCAAAAATCGCTTTGCATTCTGTTATTTCATTCTTGCTACTTGTTTGAAGGGTGATTGGATTAGCTTATATTTCTGATCTATGGGGCTTATTTGAATTTGGAAAAGTTCACAAGCCTACTTTTTGTTGGTCTTTGAGCCTGTACTGCTGAGCTTATTGCTTATTTAAGTATAAGCTTAGTCGCACCTGCTCGTTGACTGAATAAATTGGGGTTTTGATTTTTTCTAATTACCCATAAGTTCGTAGAATAAGCTAATTCAAACAGCCTTGTAGTTGTCTTAAAATGCTAGTGTATTATTGCGCTAATATGTTTAAATTTTGGGAAACTTAAGTAGCTGTTAATTCTTGCATATGCACCAGAATGAGAATTGTACCAATGTTATTAGATCTTGTTTTGCACTTGGATGCATGTAGTAGTGGTATTTGTCAGATGGACATGATGATGGTTTAGTTTATTCTAAATGTTTAATACCATACAATCATTTCCATTAGCAAATATCTTAAAGTTTGCTGACTGCAACTTTATGTTTGTGATTAGGTTCCTGATCTTTCTGTGGAGGATCACATCACTGCCACTGCTTTCAAGCACTCGATCTACATGCCCCACATAGCTGGTAGGTACTAGGCAAGGAGATTCAGGAAGGCTCAGTGCCCAATTGTTGAGCGGCTTACCAACTCACTCATGATGCACGGCCGTAACAATGGTAAGAAGCTAATGGTTGTTCGCATCATCAAGCATGCCATGGAGATCATCCATCTCCTAACTGATGCCAACCCCATCCAAATCATCATTGATGCTGTCATCAACAGGTATACGTCTAGCAGCCGTTATGTTCTATATGTATGTACTCTTTTTGAGTCTTGTGTAATTATTTTATTCATGTGGTAGTGGACCAAGAGAAGATGCAACTAGGATTGGGTCTGCTGGTGTTGTCAGGCGACAGGCCGTTGATATCTCACCTCTGAGACGTGTCAACAGGCTATCTATCTTCTAACCACTGGTGCACGTGAAAGTGCATTCAGAAATGTCAAGACCATTGCAGGGTTCGTCAAACAGGTACTTTCAACTAGTGGCTTTGATCCTTTATGGAAATTTGTGTTTACACATCCGTTTTCTACTTAAATGGGCTAATTTGGTTTGTGTTTTTAACTAATGGATTAACTTATTATACTTGTTAGTAGAGGAACAATATTTTACAGTTAGAATTTTACCATTGGCTTCTAATTACTTTACAACTAAATCTATCTGTTTAAATATCTAGGTTGTCATCGTGAACGTATTGCTTTTTGTGTTGTTAGATTATCTATACATTTTATTAAAAAATGGACAAAGAAACTATTCTTGTCGCTACAAAATTTGTTTTTGGTTTGTTTTGACATGTACTAAAAAGGACCCATTTAAACTTGAACTAGTTTTCCTGTTTTTAACATTGCTTGCACCGCCCTAATTTATCACCTCTAACATCTTGTAATCTTATGACTGTCTTTTTGTTTGTGCAGCTATGCAATCAAGAAGAAGGATGAGATCGAGAGAGTTGCTAAGGCCAATCGTTGAAGAATTGTTATATTGTATGTTTTTGTTATATTGTAATCGTTGAAGAATCGTTTGGAAAATGGGATTGTGGTTTGGTTGCCGAG
The DNA here is from genome assembly GCA_030686995.1 of Artemisia argyi. NCBI lineage: Eukaryota > Viridiplantae > Streptophyta > Magnoliopsida > Asterales > Asteraceae > Artemisia > Artemisia argyi. The sequence continues at coordinate 191,181,616 of CM060679.1, read as the reverse complement.
TCTAAACAGCAGTCTAAACACTGGTGAAGCAACGAAATATGATTGTTTAGTTAACATTTTGAATGTTTAGTTAGTAGTTTTGCTTTAGTGCTGAAATAACTGTTGTGTATGGTAGAACAGTTTCCATGGTAGAATTAAGTGTTAAAGTAACTGATCTTTTAGTGGTGACGTAACTGTTGTGTAGTTTCCTACAAATCCTATGGGATTCTTTGATCACTTGTGTTATTGAAACAGAATATAAGAAATATGATATATTCAATTTACAGAAATAAATCCCATGGGATTCATCACTAATCCCATGGTATTCTTTGATCCCTTGTGTTATTGAAACAGAATATAAGTAAGAAATACGATATATTTAAAGTACATAAATAAATCCCATGGGATTCATCACTAATCCCATGGGATTCTTTGATCCCTTGTGTCATTGAAACAGAATATAAGTAAGAAACATGATATATTAAAAGTAAAGAAATAAATCCCATGGGATTCATCACTAATCCCATGGGATTCTTTGATCCCTTGTGTTATTGGAAATGACCAGGCCTGAGTTCATGCTTGGGAATAGTGTTTCGCGATGCAAGGCGAAAAGGTGTAAGTTTATATGTGTTTTTTTATATAAGTTTCATAGTATGTTATCTGATTCAATGTGAATCTCATGGGATTCATTGTCAATCCAATGGGATTCATACAGAACTATGTGAGATTTTTATAATATTTTATATAGATTTTCTTGTAAACGGTTGAAGTTATTTTAAACGAATTTCAATGAATCCCATGGGATTAAGGAAATAATCCCATGGGATTCTTACAGAATATAAGTAAGAAACAAGACATATTCAATCCCATGGGATTATGTCCCTAATCCCATGAGAATCATACAGAATATAAGTAAGAAACAAGATATATTCAAAGTAAAGAAGAATTTTCTTTGCAAATCATCTAAATATGCAAGAAAAATGATTAAAAAAACCCATAATTTTCTTTGCAAATCATCTAAATAATTACGTAAAGCAGAATATAAAAAGTTTGTTCAAGAAACTATTGGTTTTGGCTTTCGCCCTGCCTTTGGGTTTTCCGGACAAGTTGTTTTTGTGTGTAAATTGGTCTTCACTCCACAATAGCCACAAACCTTCTCTTGTTTCTTCTTAACCTTTACTTGTTTCTTTTTAACTCCAAGTGTTTTTTTCTTTCTCACTCTTTCGCCTTTTATTGCGTTCCTTTTCTGTAATATTCAGTTTGTTGCCTACCCTTGTTGGATTGTTAACTTTTTGATCGTCAGGTTTAGAAATGGAATAATGTTCTCCAATCACATCTGCCGTTTCTATACTGTTCAACGCCTTAAAATATACTGTTCTGGAATGACGTTAATAAGCTTTACATCACCAAGGAATTCTAAACCAGCTATTGCCAAAAGTCCTTCAAAACCAATTCTTTCATCGCAAATAACAGACAACTTTTGTTCAAGATTGTTAAGCAATTCCTGGAGAAAAAACAAATAGGAATATTCATAATAAGATAAGCACATAGAATCCCACGGGATTCACATTTAATCCCATGGGATTAACTGTGAATCCCTTGGGATTGTGTATGAATCCCATGGGATTAACTGTGAATCCTATGGGATTGTGTATGAATCCCATGGGATCCTAAACATGCTCACACATAAAGAAGTATCACAAGAAAATAAAACAAGGAATTAACAGTTAATCCCATGGGATTCACAGTTAATCCCATGGGCTTAAATGTAAATCCCATGGGATTAACTGTGAATCCCATGGGATTGTGTATGACTCCCATGGGATTAACTATGAATCCCATGGGATTGTGTATGAATCCCATGGGATCCAAAACATGCTCACACATAAAGAAGTATCACAAGAAAATAAAACAAGGAATTAATAGTTAATCCCATGGGATTGTGTATTTAATCCCATGGGATTAACTGTGAATGATTCACAGTTAATCCCATGGGATTGTGTATGAATCCCATGGGATCCTAAACATGCTCACACATAAAGAAGTATCACAAGAAAATAAAACAAGGAATTAACAGTTAATCCCATGGGATTCACAGTTAATCTCATGGGCTTAAATGTGAATCCCATGGGATTAACTGTGAATCCCATGGGATTGTGTATGAATCCCATGGGATCCTAAACATGCTCACACATAAAGAAGTATCACAAGAAAATAAAACAAGGAATTAACAGTTAATCCCATGGGATTGTGTATTTAATCCCATGGGATTCACAGTTAATCCCATGGGCTTAAATGTAAATCCCATGGGATTAACTGTGAATCCCATGAGATTTTGTATGAACCCATGGAATCCTAAACATGCTCACACATAAAGAAGTATCACAAGAAAATAAAACAAGAAATTAACAGTTAATCTCATGGGATTGTGTATTTAATCACATGGGATTCACAGTTAATCCCATGGGATTCACATGAATCCCATGGGATTAACTGTGAATCCCATGGGATTGTGTATGAATCCCATGGGATCCTAAACATGCTCACACATAAAGAAGTATCACAAGAAAATAAAACAAGGAATTAACAGTTAATCCCATGGGATTGTGTATTTAATCCCATGGGATTCACAGTTAATCCCATGGGCTTAAATGTAAATCCCATGGGATTAACTGTGAATCCCATGGGATTAACTGTGAATCCCATGGGATTGTGTATGAATCCCATGGGATCCTAAACATGCTCACACATAAAGAAGTATCACAAGAAAATAAAACAAGGAATTAACAGTTAATCCATGGGATTGTGTATTTAATCCCATGGGATTCACAGTTAATCCATGTAAATCCCATGGGATTAACTGTGAATCCTATGGGATTAACTGTGAATCCCATGGGATTGTGTATGAATCCCATGGGATCCTAAACATGCCCACACATAAAGAAGTATCACAAGAAAATAAAACAAGGAATTAACAGTTAATCCATGGGATTGTGTATTTAATCCCATGGGATTCACAGTTAATCCCATGGGATTAACTGTGAATCCCATGGGATTGTGTATGAATCCCGTGGGATTAAGTATGAATCACATGGGATTGTGTATGAATCCCATGTGATTCAGGATAAATTTTCTTGTGATACATTATAAATTCCAAGATAAAATACAATAAAATGCTCATCATATTCCATTGCATTCCCTTTGCCTTTGCTATTCCCATACCTCAATTGGAACCAAGCACCCCCTTAGTGAACTTACTACTATGTCATACATATACAAGCAGCAAGGATAATCACAGAGGGAATGTTTGGTATAGAACTTAAATTTAACACTTCCCCATAGATGTCTTCATCTTGTTCTTAAGAAAATTTATAGGCTTACAATTAGACACGAGGATCAATATCCTTTCCTGCACGTTCTTATCAGTTACATCTCTTTCTGGTACACAATTAACGAAGGAAGAAATGTAACTGGAACAGTGACAACGAAAAATGCATTATCACCACTCTTTCTTGCATTATGTACAACAATTCTAACAATACATCTTGAGCCTGACATCATTTGGTCTCCTGTAAAAACTGGACAAGATGATGGCATCTTCTTTATTGTTCAGATTCTTACAGAAATGTTTCATTTATTGTTGATGAATCCGGCGGTTTTTTTGATGAATCCGTCGGATTCATGGTGATTCTGGCGACTTTTTTGATTCCGGCGAGGTTTTGTTGATGATTCCGGCGAGCTTTTGATGATTCCGGTGGTGTTGTTGATGAAGCAGGTGGTTTTGATGAATCCGGAGGTTTTGTTGACGGTGTTGTTGATGAATCCGTCGGATTCATGATTTTCCGGCGAGATTCTTTGATTATTCCGGCGAGGGTTTGTTAGATCTAGGGTTTTGGTTTGGTTGAGAGAGAAATGTTTGGATGAGAGAGAAAGTTAGGTGACAAATGAGATGGATGCAGTTTTTTTTTTTTTTTTTTTTTTTTATTAAGATACTTGATTTTACTATCTTGCCCTTGTTTGTAATTTTTGGATGCATCTCAGCCATTAGATGGAGGGGGATTGGATGGTTGGGATTTGATTATATGTATTTTAGATACTAGTTATTTTTTATAGATCTCGCCTCGTAAAAGCAATCGTTTCAGTGTTTTTCATGTAACTTTATTGTTTGTTCAACATTTAATATTCATGTTACTAATCGAAAGAGCCAACTGAATATAAGCATTCTGTAGCCAATAAACTCTACTATTATGCATATCCTCAAATTTGATCTCAATACACACATGACCTCCTTAATTAGTCCAACAAACTCTACTATTATGTAATTACCATGGCATGGCATGAATTCATCTTGAGTATGTCGTCGCGGATGGACCACATACACTAGTTCTGTTATGCGTTCATGTATTTCACATGTACTAAGAAAACGCAACACACCATTTGATTCACTTAGAGTCATAAAATGGATTACTTACACATTAACAAGTATGCAAAGGAGCCGTCAAGCTAGTGACACAAAAAGAGTGTGTTATAGATCGATTTGGACCTTTGTGACAAGTCACAAGTGTTCCTCTAAAAAGTGTTGGTAAAATCAAAGTTAATACCTTTTTAGCGCGACATGTTTAGGCGCTAAAAACCTAAAAAGAAGTCAGTAAAAATGTGATATACTAATGTTTTTCGTGTGTTACAATTCATTTATCACATAGCATAACTTTTGCAGTGTTAGTATATGAAATGGACTAAGAAAATAATAAACTTTTTTCTCTCTTTCACTGTCCCTCGTAATGTCTAGAAATACTGCCGTATATAATAGGGTGTTACATTAAAAAAGTAAATATATGTCGATGTTAAACTAATCCATAATGCGCAGTCTTTGATTGTATGCCATATTTATGAGTGTTTGTCGTATAAAAGAGGGTGTAATTACTTGAAAGATTTTAACTCATATATTGGAGTCAACCGCTATTGAACTTGTACGAATCAAAGCTTTCATTAAGCAAGTGCGGACGTACTTAGAGGGCAGGGAGTCGTAACGCAAAAGTGGCATTATTGCCTACATGGCATCTCAACAACGGCGTTATCGCGTTAAGACCATTTCCCATTCGTTTGCGTTGGACCTGCGTTTCCATTTACGTTACCATGGCAACGCGCGTTATGGCATATGCATTTGATTTTCAAAACAGCCCTAGTATTAAATTTTTAGTTACCGTTTGCGTTTAAGTTTGAAGGTTTGCGTTGTAATTTTACGTTTGTGGGTTTGCATTTGTGGGTCTACGTTTGGGGGTCTACGTTTGTGGTTTGTGATTTACCGTTTGTGTGTGTGTGCAGGCAAGGCACGAAGAAGAAGAAGAAGAGTTTTTTTTTTTTTTTTTTTTTTTTTTTTTTTTTTTTTTTTTTTTTTTTTTTTTATCAGTTAGTGTGGTATGGGTTGGATTGGTTGGGCTGGATACTATTGGACCAAACACAACATATAGTTTGGTAACTTTGTTAAACACTTAATAGTTTTGTATTTTTTGTATTTATTATTAATTTTTTTATAAAAATGTTATTTGTATTTTAGTTTAATGAATGAAATAATAGTTAATGGTTTTTAATGAATGAAATATTAGTTGAAGGTAGAATTTGTAAATTGTTATTTTAAAAAAAGGTGGGGCCCTGAAAGTAGTGTTATTGGGTGTTATGATTTTCTGATGTTTTTGGTGTTATGTTATTTGGTATTAAAATGATGTGGCGCTGACGTAGCAGTGGTGTTGGTGTTATTTGATGTTATTACTCCTTGTGCTCTTAGAGTGCAATGAACGAACACTTCTATAACATAAACACCGTACCTTCCCCAATAACATTCATAACACATCACAAAAAATATTGACTCACTCACTCACTCAAAAAAAAAAATAAATAAATAAATAAATAAAATAAAAAGCATAAAGAACGTACGTAAAGCAAATGGCATTGACACGTATAACACAAAAAGACAATGCAATATAATAATTATAAGGGCGCCATAAGTTTCATGTCGGCACCTATAACATATTATAGGAGTATGCGCACATGCATACACTTTGAGTCTTCGAGCACCATCAGTAACGTAATTTTTAGTTATTACTATTTTTTTTTTTTTTTTTTTTTTTTTTTTTAAATGCATGCTCTTTTACACATTTCTCGATCAGCCACAGTTATTGAGATGTTGGGCTCAGGCTTAAGCTTAAGCTTATAGATGTTGGGCTCACATTTCTCGATCTGCCACAGCTGGTATCAAACAGTTATACTTGAGCATTAAAACGAGCTTAACATATATGTCATAATCGACTCGCTAGCTCAAGCTTATAGATGTTGGGCTCAAAGCCTTTTAAGCCTTATGATGTACTTCGTAATATGTAAGTTTATCGATCTTAGCCGGCAAATTGGTTGTAAATTTATTATCAAGCTTTGTGGTAATCATATCTACACATTTTGAATAAGTTTCGTTATTTAATATACTCCGTATACTCTATATTACTCCTTCCACCCCGTCCCACTTTAAGTGTTCATATAGAGTAAACTCAATAATGTATTACAAAAACCTATCAAGCTTACTTAAGGTTGTCAACAAGATGATGAAGCTGTGTCGACCTCAACTTGACTATACCTTGTTACTGTAAACGTAATAGATCATCTACACCCCGTTTTTCCTGTTATAAGAGGGCTGGGAATGGTAACATGTTATAACACCAACATCACCGCCACATCATTTTAACACCAAATAACATAACACCAAAAACACCATGTACTGATAACACCCAATAACACAACTTTTTACAAATTTACAAATTCTACCCATAAAATATCATTCATACCATTTCAGCCTTTGGATAACCATTCTACCCATAAGCACTTTATTCTTTCATCAATACCGAGTATATCAAAAGATTAAATGAAGCATCAACGTTTTTTGTATAATATCCTGTTAACACGTATACATAAGAAGGTGAGCGAGGACTATTTTTATTGACTAAAAAAATGGGTCTATAACCATTTTCCTATGCTACAACCGTACAAATAAATAAACTCCATCAAATCCAACTTCCATTCAACATTCAACAAAACCACACTTTCACAAACAAAACAAGAACAGTTTCTCTATTTAAAAAAAAAAAAAAAAAAAAAAAAAAAAAAAAAAAAAAAAAAACCTGCCTCATCATCAACCTTAGGTCTAGACGGATTAAACATAGCACAAGCATTCTTCAAACCAATACAAGGATCATCACCCCAACCACCCATAAGCCGCAACACCAAAATATCAGTCCTAGGTGTAGACAACGTTGGCATGGCAATAGCCCAAACCATACTAACACAAGGTCTAGGAGACGAAATTTCTCCTTGGCATGGTAATACAAGGGCTGGTTTGCAATTTCTCCTTGGCCATCAACGCAAGTTAGCATACTAACGCAAATCATAACGCAGGTTGAATTTTTTGGGTGTGGAATTGGTGTTAACGCCATTATGGCGTTGATTTGGTGCCACATGGGATGATTTCACTGCGACATAGACAATAACGCCGAGGAGGCGTTACCATTCCCAGACCTCTAAATCTTTATTAAAGTTAATTAAAAAATAAAAATAGGGTTCTAAATCTTTATTAAAGTTAATAAAAAAATAAAAAAATAAAAATAGGGTTGAAGGGGTATCCTTAACCAGATGTGTATGGTAACATGTAAGCTCGAAAACTTGGGTTGAAGGGGTATCCTTAACCAGATGTGTATGGTAACATGTAAGCTCGAAAACTTGGGTAGCCCTTAACCATACCTTTATACCTTTATGGAAACAGGTATGCTTGAAAGCTGTTCCCGACCCTATGGTGACCCTGTCAGGGGAGATGCCAACTAGCTCTCCTTCTTAAGAACACAACTAGTAACAAATACAGTCGCATTATAAACACATGTTTGTCTTCATCTCAAAACGATGTGGGATACTTCTTCAATTTTCCTCTATTTTCTTTTTCACAAAAAAATTACATCAACACAAATAAAAAACCATACAGGCTCATCACATTTGAATAGCAATTTGAGGTTATTCGTTTTCATTTATTTTCATGGCAATTCTATAATTTCAGTAGAGGCCTCGACCATAGGGGAACCATAATGAGGCCTCAACATCGACCCGAGAAAACTTTAAATATCGTAGTCTATTCACACAAGAAAGCATCAAGATAACAAATATCAAACTGTAGATCGAGATACGTACAACAAAGTAAAAACAAAACGTCTTTGAACAAGTAATGGAAAATTCTTAGTACACATAATATATTGATTTCATAATGCCATAAACTGATGAAGTACATGGTGCGAGTGCCACTTATTATAGCCTTAGTAAAATTTAAAACCCCACTACTCAAAAGACTATAAAAAAAGTGGTCTAAAGAGAGTGCATTAACATAAACTTGGGTTTTAAAACAAAAACAAGGGATATAAATCCACAAAAAAGGTAAACTCCTAGCACCATACTATTATTATACGAATGCATCAATTTCCATATCTTGGGAACTTCCTTTGAGCCGCCAGCTTGAAGTAGTGCACGGAATTAGCACTACTTGTAGCTTGTTGAGATGGAGCAGAATAAGCTTGAGATGAACTTTCATTCATGGAAAATTCCCTTTCATCTTCACTTATCGTGTCCAACATTTTGGTACTTCGACGCCTCATTAGACTCACGAATTGAGGTGGTGCTACCTCGCTAACAAACCTTGCCATTCTTGAGCTTGCCATTTTGTTTAGAGAGATAAGAATTTATGTGTGTATGTTTTCTTAGAGTGTGAAATGTTGTGTGTATGAAAGTATGACATAAACATTGTAATGGGTATGATATTTATAGGGAGCATAAAGCTTGAGCTACCTCCAAGAAATACCCCCTATGTTTATTGTAAATCCAGTTTAAACCTTATAATTATATACTACCTTCGTCCCATAATAAATTTCCACTTTGACTTTTTTTAGTCTTTCTTATTAAACTTTGACCATACATATTTATACTTGTGTTATATAATACTTGATAAAAAAAAATATATGAATAGATTGGGTTTTAAGTGTATTTTCATTTGGTATAATTTTCATCAAGTATTATATAACACAAATAAAAACATTTACAGACAAACTTGAACAAGAAAGACTTAGAAAATTCAAAGTGGACACTTATTATGGGACGAATGGAGTATTCAACTTATATGCATGTTCATATGTATAAATCCTGAATCGGTAGTCAGTTGGTCAACTCTTTGTAGCTTGTAAAATCGGTGATAAAACCATATTAGCATTTTTGACAAGGTTTAGGTATTTCCGACGAGTTCTTGGTATTCTCGACAAGGTTTTACTTAAAAAAAAAAAAAAAAAAAAAAAAAAAAAAAAAAAAAAAACTTGTAATAGATATAAATAGCGTCTATATGTGACTAAAACAAGTTTACAGCAAAATTTAGGTATTTTCAGAAAGATTTGCAGGTTTTCGGTAAGTTTGACCATATTGACTGTCGCTAACCGTCGTTGACCACAGTTGACTAATTTGTCTTGTCCATTTACATAAACTGAAAAAGTTGGTGGCTGATTAGCGCTTAAGCGGATGATATTATCACATTGTGCGTACCTAAGATATTATATGTGTGGTTAATACATAAAAAGTTGCTCCTAATTTGAGGGGGGTTTATAGTACAATTATGAATGGAATTTGTTATAGGGAACTTGATGTGGCTATGACTGGATCACTTTGTCTAGATCTTTAAGGCTCATAATTCGTTTTTATTTGTTTGTGCTGTTTTTAGCTTTTCACATTAATTGCCATTTTTAACTCGTTGTTTAGAAGGTAGAATGATGAAACAATTGTTGCCATGTGTCCACTTATATGGACCAGTCTTATGTGGATATCTTCGAATATGTGGTTCTTATTCTTATAGCTTGGTCGGTATTGAATCATTTAAATGTGATTTTTTTCAACATTTATTTCACGACATTTTGGTTGCTGCATACTCATCTTCTAGGAACCAGCTATACAGGTGATTTGAACTCATGAAATGAATGTTATGTGCACATATCTTCATTAAGAAAAGATTTTTATTTTTATTTTTATTTTTATTTTATTTTTTTTTTGCTGATTATGCATCCTGTGTACAGATCAATAAAGTTTTGATGTAACTATAAAATTTGTAAACCAGACATGCTAGCGGCCCATTGTATTGTCTATCATTAAAAAAAAAAAAAAAAAAGAAAAAAAAAAAAAAAATTGTCTTCATGGTTGCCCAATTTAGTTAAGCTTTGTTGGAAAACGCCCTATATATAGGGAACTGATTTACACACTCCTAAAAATGATTGGCACACTCAAATTTTGAGTGTGTTGACATTTATACCCTCACATTCTTTGAACTTATTCTTATTCTATAAGGGTATAAATGTCAAAACATTCACATTTTAAGTGTGTCAATCATTTTTTAGAATGTGCAAATCACCTCCCTTATATATAATGTTTTTGTTTTTCAAGTAATATAGTTAGCCATAAAACAAAATAGTGTTATAAATACTAGTTATAAGTTTTGTTATAAATACTAGTTATAAGTTTCGTGCACGCATAGGATTTACACATTAATGAAATTTATTTTAAAATTTTAGTTTACTATATGAACATATAAGAATTTACTCGTGAAAATTGTGATATATACACAACTAATAAATATGCATGAGTTTTTCATTATGTATTACTGTAATATCAATTAACATTTTGTACAAAAATTTATTCGGTACAAGATTTAACTTTATTTAGTTGACATAGATGTTAAGGTTGAAGTTAATGTTGTTGTTTAACTTTAACTACTAATATCATGTTGTACTAAATGTGCGAGTTTAGCAGCATATAATGAGCGTTGATGAAGTTAAAATATACTTCGTAAAGTTTTTTAAGAATTTTTTTCCGAATATCCGTATATAAACTTTAAATAATAATTACATTAGTCGTTATAAATATAATCACATATATTTATTTTCCTATCACAGTAACCCGTGCTTACCGTTTGATATTTATATTACTGTTAATAATAATTGTATTTAATATTCAAACCCGTGTATGCATAGATGAAACTTTTATATAGGATAACATATGTCTTTAACGTATATATATATATATATATATATATATATATATATATATATATATATATATATATATATATGAAAGTTTAAAACTAAATATTTATTTTGAAAATACGTAAAACTAATTCGTATATTTATAAAATTTTGCAATTTTAATGGATGAAAATCTCAAACTAATAATAATACTTATGTAATTGTAAACAAAGTTTATATTATAAACTCAATGCTGTATAAAGCATAAGTGGTTATTTGTTTATTATTTAAAGTTATTAAAAAACATAAAGACTTATAATTTTACACTTAACTCTGTATAATGTATTTAAAATTCAACCACTAAAGTTTTATTAATTACTTTCTATTTTTTTAAGTTTTCGTTTTCATAGACACCTATATTTTTATGTGTTTTTTTTTCTTCAATAAAATTATCCACCAAATTTATTAAAATTTGATCAAAATATATTCAATTTTAACTTTTTATTAGCAAATCATATTGCTTGATTTCGCCTATGTGTCAAAATTAAGCTCTCCTGTTGATTCAATTTTTATTTTGTTTTTTTTTTCAATAAGAATAAAAATCACTTCAAATGATGTAATTCTTTTATTATATAAATTATTTTTTCAACTATATTATTTTTTAAATAATTATATAAAATCTAGTACCAAGAATTTCTAGTAGTCAAAGCAGTTGATCAACTGAATATTGTGCAAGAGGCAAATTGTACATATGCCATCTTCACTAGCTAGCTCAAGATATACACCAGTTAAATCTCTAGTTTTAAAGGCCACGAAATGAAACCTTTGTCTCAATTTCTTGGCTAATTCTGATGGTTTGCTCATTCTAATAGTTCCAATTTTGATATCAAGTACGTATAATTTTGATAACAAGATCATGTTTGAAGATAAAGTTCCTCCGAAGGCGCTCACTTTTTGATAATGTTGTCTTTAGTTTTTGTTATTGGTGTAAATTTAGTAGTAAAGCCTCGTTCAGTTGGATTTAGTGGCTAAAAAACCCGTACTTGATTACTGTGTAATCTAGCTCCTTGCTAGTTTCTTTAATAAAATCGTCGTTCAAAAAAAAGTTTGCATACACAACAAATGATTATACATTTTTACGTATGAACAATATATAATACTCACTAGCCTAATTTACCTAGTCCATTGATCATAAGAGATGAGATCAATATATAACTCATATTTTCGACGAACTTTTTTATTTTTCTATAGATATACATTGTTATATACTTTCGACGAACTTTTTTTTTTTAATTTCCGCCCAGAAAAATCACATGTAATTCCTAAAAATCACATATGATTTGACTTTTACAAATCACATATGATTCTTACGAATCACATGTGATTTTTACAAATCATATGTGATTCGTAAAAATCACGTATGATTTGATTTTAACGAATCACATGTGATTTTTACAAATCACATGTAATTTTTCTGGGTGAAAATTTTAAAAAAAAAAATCGTCGAAAAAAAATAGTCGAAAGTATATAACAATGCATATTTATAGAAAGATAATTTAATTCTCGTCCAGTGGTATAATTTTTTCGCGTAACAATTAATAGTTTGCAAGATATTTAATTTTAAAAAAATGGTGAAAGTTTTTTTTTATTTTGATTAAAAAAAAAAAAAAAAAAAAAAAAAAAAAAAAAAAAAAAAAACCCTAATATAATTGGTTCATTGATTATACGACAAATATGAGTTCTATATTGATCTTTTGGCTTTGATTGTAATTCATATACAAGATTGAAAATGTGGTATTGATCATTTATATATATCTTTCAATATTGTTTTATGAGTCTATATGTGCGTGTACTTGGAGGCCGGTACTCTACTTAGTGTAAGGTTTCGCCAAACACATGATCTAAAGAAAGAAAGGCTAATTTCATTTTCTATGACTCGTAGCGTCCTTGACCTTCGTAACAAAACTTCATTTTGTTAGGGTCCCATGGTGTTAAAAATTGCAGCACCTGAAAATTCTTATTCCACTTGGAACTTGATTCTTAGAGAATCATACCTCCAATTTAAACAAACCAGAAGCCAAAGGTTAGAAAGTACACAGTTACGTAAAACAACTATCTGACTTTATACATGAGAAAGTATTTCGATTTCTACTATAATATCATTGTTATATGTGTTGGGTGTTTTTTTTTTTTTTTTTTTTTTTTTTTTTTTTTTTTTTTTTTTTTTTTTTCCTTTAATAATGTTACATGTATAGTTTGGTTGTTGTTAAACCATCAGATTTGTGTATAAGATGACTCAATATAAAATATTTATGAATATTCGTTATATTATAACATGTAATGATCGATAGCAGTTGTATTTATGCGTTGATGCAATTACACTCGTCTCGGTTTTCAACTATTTCACCATAGATATACTAGCATATCTATTTGGTATATCTATAGTCAAATAGTTTTAAACTATTTCAAATTATCATACAACTTTTCATTTATATGGTCTATAATAATATAGGGGTAACTGTTATAATGTCTGCGCACGCGCAGGTTTTTTTTAAAATTTTTTGAAAAATATATTTTTATTTATTAAAAAACAAATAATTTAATCTTTGTTTTGTTTGATTTATGATTTTTAATAATATTTGTTTATTATTAAAGATAATATTTTAAAAAGTTTAATAATATTTTTAGTTGCATCTTATCTATATTTTTTTGTATTTATCTTATACTTGTTTAGTATATAAACAAAACGAATTTATAAATTTTTAATTAAAAAATATCAATTAAAATATTACCTAATAAGAAGAAAAAAAATTTAATACGAAAGTCTCCACTTGCGTTTTGTTTTATTATATAAAAGATTTCATATCTTCCCAGCTAAAACTTGAAAATTAGTCAAATAGTTTTAGACTAGTTCACATTATCATACAACTTTCATTTATATAGACAATAATGATATACATAGTATTTTTTTTAGAAATGGAAAAAAGAAAGACAAAATTTCACATTATCATACAACTTTTTAGGGTAAATTGCAAAAATGGTTCTTAACGTTCCACAAAATTGCAAAAACGGGACCGAGACAAAAAGTAACGCAAAAAAGCCACCCACGTTCCACATTTTCGCAAAATCGCCACTGAGAGCCTTTTTCCGTTAACTCCCGTTAGTTTTCCCGTCAGTCAAGGGTATAATCGCCATTTCACTTGCTTCCCGCCTTTGACTACCCCAACTTTATTTCAATGACCAAATTTGCAAAGTTACAAAACTTAATTTTGGAGGCACACTTGGTGATTAACCTTTCCCTCTTTTTTTGTGTAACTCGGCAACCCAATCGATTGCATAGGACTATAAAGTTCACGTTTATCCCGCTTATTCAACCATAACACACACAATCCCAACGATCAAAACAACCGACGATGGCAAACAATGGAAAAGGGAAGAGTATCTACATTGGTACCGAGGAAGAGGAATTTGATAAAGTTTTAAGAACCTATTATCTAAACGATTTACTTCTTGATGCATTTGGCGGAGAACCAATTGATGAGTATGGTTCTTATAGGAAGACACCTAAGGAGTTAAGAACTAAGATTCTGACCCATCTGAGGAAACAAGATGGCTACTATGAAGCGATTTTGAGTGATGATGAGGAGGAGGAGGAGGAGAAGCAAGAGCCTGTGGATACCGTTTTACCCAAGTTTGATGAGTTGGAACAGAAGATTTCCAATCTTGAAAAGGTGTTCAAGTATCTAAAGGAGAAGAAAGACAAGAAAGAAAAAGAAGAAAAGGGGTAATGCGGAGGGCAGCGGTTCAAACTACTAAACAAGTGTTTGTTTAGATATCTGTTGGAAATTTGTAATGGTTGTGAACTCCTATGATCAATGAAAGTTTTAATGTTTATGTTACTGATATGTTTGTGTTTCGGTTTTCATTTCTTTATGTTTGTGTTTTATTTTTGAAATATATGGGTACTTCCTATGCAGCTTATGCAGAAAGCATTAGATAGTTGACGTTTTGCATGAAAGTCAAACAGGTGAAAGTCAAACGGGTGAAATTCACTTGGTTTATTGACTAGCACTAGTAAGAAGTTAATACTCCTTGACCTACCACACAAAATGCAGTAAATTATCCAACCAGCTAGTATAGTAAAGTCTACTTTCCAACTTTATCAAAAACATACATATGGCAGAATCTGCAACTCAAAAATTAAAGAGACAGAAAATGAGTCGTAATAATACACAGGTAGAGAAAGTAAGTGGTTGTGTAATTGGTCTCGGTATCAGAAGTGGGAACAAAACAGGAGGGGGTGGTGCAAAGATAGAGGTGTTGGACGAAAGATGCTTCATCTGTTGTGGGGATTTTAAGTGTTGGAGGCATATAGTTGTGATACTTGAACAGGCAGGTTGTGCAACGGCAGAGGTAGTAAGTGGTGGTGTCATTGGTTTGGGTATTACAAGTAGAAACATAAGTGCAGGGGGTGCTGCAGATGCAACTCAATCAACTGAAGCAAAGAAGAAGAGGAAAAAGAAGGCAAGAAAGTTCATTAAAAATAACACCACAAACTGAATCATTATGTTTAGTCTGTGTTTCCAGGATGTAGTTTTGAGCATGTCCAAACCAGAAACTGAATCACTATGTTTAGTCTATGTTTTAATGTTTCATTAATGTCAGCTTCTTGTTTATGTTTGTGATACCTATCAAATACAATAACGAAGTATAAACATATGTGAAGATACTATTCATACAAAATCTGGATCATGAGATCCATTACATTCATTAACCATCACTAATCTCAAAACAACCAACCCCCTCATGGATATTTCATCTTTACAACAAACTCAATCTTCTTAAACATCTTGTCCTTGACTTGCCTGGACATCATCAACAGTACATTCGCCCAACGCTTATCAATTGTTTGTAGCCTCCTAAGCTTTTTTGTATTGCTCCTTGCAGTTCTTGCACGTGAGCAGTTTTGAAGTCTACCAATCACATCCCCCCTACGTTCGACCCTTTCAGTAATTTTTTTGGACTTGTACTCCAAATCCTGTGCCTGCTGCTAGTCTTGAAGAATCTCGGTGTGGTAAGGGCCAAGCATTACTTCAGTTAGCACATACGAGTTACAGACAACCATTAGATTAATATCACATTCAGAGTTGTTCATGGTTAAGGAAATAGGGAGTTGTGTTTTGCAAGTGTGTGTTTTAAGAGATGCGTATTTAGTAGCCTTCATGTGTTTGCCTATAAAAGGGCTTATAAAAGATTGCCAAGTACTGTGTAGTCTTCATGTGTGGACCAAAGTTGACTTTATGCAATTCAACACTTGCAGTTTGACTTTTGAAAGTCTAAATGCAATGGGTGGAAACATAATGCAAACAAACATAGAATATAGAATCCATTACATTCAGAAACATAAACATTTTTTGCAAGTTTGACTTTTGAAAGTCCAACTGCAATGGGTTCAAACATATTGTTCTAAAGACAATCAAGTTAAACAAAGATTACAAATATAGAATCCAACAGACAATAACGTTTAACATATTGTTCAAAGATCAGTGGGTAACAGATGAAGAAGTTGGAAGTGCATGCTCATCATTTGACTTCATCTTTTTAGTTGGCCTGTCAACCTGAGGTCTGTGATTGGGTGGTACTATGACTGTTGTAGACTCAATTCTTGGCCAGTATCTGCGGCTTGAACACCCATTGATCTTGAATGAGTACATACGCGCCCATGTTTCTAGGCTGTAAGCAGCATGAACCCACTCTTCAGGCACAGCAACTCCTTTTCCATCCTCATTCACATAGTTTATTGCAACCACAACATGTTTACATGGTATTCCAGACAGCTCCCACATCCTACAACCACACTCCTTCCTATCCAAGTTAGCAACACAATGATCCTCGTTAGGCACAGATACTTTATATAACGAAGCTGCAATCCATCAACAACACAATCAGTAGCTTCTTTTTTGTTTCTATCAACCATGGCTTGCACAGTAGGAGTAAGTTGTCCAACACTCCTTTCTATTATTTGTTGAACTACGACAATCCTCTTCACCAAGTACTCCCTTATATATTCAAGACAAACGATGATGGATTTATCTCTCACATCACTTAGCTGGCTATAGAACACCTCACATATGTTGTTTAAGAGTAGTCCACATAGGGCTTTGCCTGTTGAACAAATCACACATTATGTATTAATATATGATCAATTATCAGTATGCTTTTTTCCACTGCCACTTAATGAATTACCTGAAAAATGTGATCGGCTCCATTGTTCAGCTGGAATCTTCAGCAACCAATCATAAGCTGCAGCATTGTTATTCTTCAGATGATCCATCTCTTTGTTGAATTCAACAACAGTTGTGGCTCTTGCAGCCTTCCAAAGCATGTCCTTGTAAACACCTCCTTTCAAATGTGACTTCATTTCCTCATGAATATGCTTAACACAAAACCTGTGTGCAGCATTTGGAAACACACTAGCAACAGCTTGTATCAATCTCTGTTAACAGGTAAGGTTATGGATGGTGTTAAAACTTTACATGTTCTCATTGTGCATAAAACACATGATTAATTATACAATAGAAATGTGCACCTTTTGCCTATCAGAAATGAAAGTGAACTTGCAGTTGGTTTCTATCCCAAGATCCACTCCTAGTAGTTTCAAAAACCAACACCAAGTTGCCTTATTTAGTGCATCAACTACAACATATGCTACTGGATAAATCCCATTGTTTGCATCAATCCCAACTGCTGTTAGTAATTGACCTGGAAAAGGACCTGACATGGAGAATCCATCTAATCCTAAGAATTCTCTGCCACAAGCTTTGAAACCTTGTTTCATAGCTCCCAAACATACATACACCATTTTAAAAGTTCTTGTTGAACTAGCTGGATTTGGTTCTAGCTGTACATCAATCCTAACAGTAGTGCCTGGATTTTGATTAACCAACTCTTTGGCATACTCTCTAATCAGTGCATAATGTTTGGTAAAAACAGCTATACCTGATTGAATTTCACAAGCTTTATGGCATAGCAAATCAGACTTACTTACGGGAACATCTTCAATTACCTGATCATCGTCATCAAACACTTCATCATCATTTCGATTATAGTCCAAATCCTCTGAATCACTCCCGCCACTCTGTTCTTCTGTTTCATTATCTACCTCTACTACTTTCACATTTCCCATCTGACCACCTACAATTGTAAGTCCATAACATTAACAACAAATACACCTTTAACAAATAAAAAAAAACAAAAACAAAACAAAACTCACAAAACAGGAGGGAAAGTAAAGTGGAAATTGCACTGGTAAACATTTGGCGGCAAGAAGTAGGGTTGTATCTGAAGTTAAAGGGGTATATTTGTCATTTCATGCGATTATACCCTTGACTGACGGAAAAACTAACGGGAGTTAACGGAAAAGGGCTCTCAGTGGCGATTTTGCGAAAATGTGGAACGTGGGTGGCTTTTTTGCGCTACTTTTTGTCTCGGTCCCCTTTTTGCAATTTTGTGAAACGTTAAGGACCATTTTTGCAATTTACCCAACTTTTTACTTATACTGTCGATAATGAAACAATTTTTTTTTTAAATAGATAAAATAAAGACGCAACTTTTTATTTATATAATTGATAATGAAATAAATTTTTCTTTAAATTGATAAAATAAAGACGAAATGTATTTTAGTCCCATTAACTGGATTATTAAGTATGGGTAGTACTTACTTGTAAGCCAATTAGAGGGACTGCAATTCATTTTAGTTCATTTTAGTCCAAATTGATTTTCTGTATATACCTGTAGATATATACCTAACTATGGTTACAAAATCCACCAATGTGGGATAGTCGGAAAACTTTTCAACCTCTCATGAGTTCCAACTTTCAACATTTATAATGGCACTTGAAACTTCGATGACCTTTCTAAGTTCAATAAGTTTGCTCTATTAGGAATCAGACTGAAGCGGCAAAGTAATTAGTTAGGGCTGCATTAATTGATTATGCACGTGTCATTTTTTCAGAGTTTTCAAGGATAAATTTTTGCACAATCCTTCCTTTTTTATAGAAGGGAGAATGTTTTCACAAGTACCTTGTTTTATAAGGTACTTTTTACTAGCATCAGTATATTGGTAGCTTTGACAATTGATCTGGACGGATGGTAACATTAACACGCAGGGGCGGACCTAGGCTTTAGCTTTGGGGGGGGGGCGGTGCCCTCCACGACTCGCTAAAAAAGTTCATATTTTAGTGTAAAAAAAAATTTATGACCATTTTATTAAAGTGCACCCCTCCAAAAAGTCAAATTGCCCCCACCTTGAAGCCAAAAATGTAAAAACTTTATTTTTAGTGTTAAAAAAAAATTATGACATTTTTATTAAAGTTTATCACGAATTTTATCAAAAAAAAAATTTTTTTTGCCCCCCACCTTGGAAAATCCTGGGTCCGCCACTGTTAACACGGTTAGAGACGGTCGTTAACTACAAAAAGGTTGACATTACCTGCTTACAGTGGCGGAGCCAGGAAACGTGATCACGGGGGGCATCAAGCGAAAGGTTAAATACATGTCGGAAAATGTCAATTTTCAACATAATTTGAAACAAACCGGGTCAGGTCAACTATAATACAATTAACGCTAGTTATAAAATTAGGTGCGGGTAAAATTAAATACAGTTAGTGATTTGAAGTACTCATTTAGGCTTTAGAATATATATTAACAGTTCATATATGAAAATTTAAGCAAACATTTAAGAAACCAAGTGTAGTAAAAGTTTGTCGCGGTTTTTATAAATAATTTAACGACAAGGGTATGATTCTAATAATAACATTAAATTACCTTCTTGTTAAGAAAATTATGCTAAAAAATATATAATATTCACATGTTGTATGTACTACTAAATGTTTTAAGATTACTAGTTTACCACTAATCACAAAAGCCAACCTTTTATAATGTTACATGTTGTACAGTATAAAATACATTTAGAAAGAGAAAAAGAAATAATGTTTAAATATTATGTATTACCCTACTAAACCCATCCACTCCCCACTATCCTTTCACAGTTCCCACTATAACTTCCTCCATAATTTCCGATCAAAAAAACCCACCGGAAAACTCCAATATTTTACATTAAAGCACTCTTTAATTGTTGTCCAGGTGAAGAGACGAGGGCACTCATATTTGATAGGCGAGGGCACTCGACATTTTTCCAATAAATTTTAACTTTTTTCTTACATATTTCGTGTATCCGCAAGAACTTCGTTGGGGGCAGTTCCCCCCAGTACTTCTAACATGGCTCCGCCCCTGCCTGCTTATCACCCTAATTACTGTGAGACAGTGAGTGACTATCAAGCCCACATTATTATGGTTATAATCCATAAAAAAATGATGAAACTTAAGTTTGGTAAGATATTACCATTTAGTTTTGCAGCAAACATCTAAACACCTCTTAGTCCCTCAATTTTGGAAGAAACTAATCATGTTTGACTTTTGGAAGTCATACATGGGATTTTTGGACGTCCACGATAGCACCTTTTATATATGGGAGATGATTTGCTCACTCTCAAAAGTGATTGTCACACTCAAATTTTAAGTATCTTGACATTTATACCCTTACATGGTGAAGATGAGTAAAAGAAATGTGAGGATATAAATGTCCAAACACTCGAAATTTGAGTGTACCAATCAATTTTGGGAGTGTGCAAATCACCTCCCTTTATATATGAAGTGCTTTAACTTTTAACACCATTTTGTCTTTTGTTGTAGCATTGTTTATAATATAGTAATTTCATTTCATACTGATATCGATCGGGAGTTCGAAGATAAGAATGTACTAGTATTAAAATTCAAATATATAATGGGGTTTGAGCATAATGGTCTAGAGATCCATCTCTAGCTGGAACGCAGGTACTACGCACAAATAAGTTATTTAGCATCATTATACTTACACACCTGCTTTCATTTGAATGAAAGTTGGTTGTAGTCCAATTGAATATCTTGTGCAGTCATTCTAATATTTTTCGATTGATGTCACTAACGTTGTTTATGATCTACGTAATAGATTACTAAAGGTATACTAATAGGATGATTAAATTATACCTCAAGAATAGGGAAAAGCTTATTCACAAACTCTTGGGTGTTTCTATGTATTGATCAGTTGTAGTTGTATCTATGGGTTGATGCGATTAGACTCGTTTCGGTTTTAAACTATTTGACTATAGATATACTAGTAAAACATTTAAGTTATGTATTACATCTAATTATATAACTGAGGAAAATCAGTCACAAGCTTATATTTAAATGATACTTGCATTTTTCTCACAAACACATTAACACACTGCTTTGAAAACCGAATTGGATATCAAACTAATTGAGTTAGCAGCTTGATGGTTCAACCGGCCTCAAAAGAGGAGATGGTTGCAACTAAAGATTACAAATACGTTTGATTACCTGTTGTAAAAATAAAAAAATAAAAAAATAAAATAAAATCTCACATTAAATGAATGACTTATTAAATAGAATTAACTCTAATCTATTCAATAAGCCAAATATATTGTTATTAATGCTTTTCATCTCACTTATAAACTGCTCCATAGTTTGTTCCACAACCAATGTGGGACATACATAAACCCATTTCTATTTTTCAGCTTTTATGTTTCAAGTGACTCAATGTTGGACATCTTTAGCTTGTTGGGAAGCTTTCTTAACGGAGAACACAAACCCACAAAATACTACAGTAATAATATATATAACACATACATAAATTTATTTTTGTCCAAAGTTAATAAAAAAGCTTATCAACATAGATTTTCAACAGGTTCAAATTTTCATGTTATCTTAACCTGTTTTATATATTTCTCTCACATTCATATACACTGTGAATATTTATTCATAAAACTATATTAGGTTTATTGAGTTGTGAGTGTCTTATGATTGAAAGAGAAAAAATGATGTGACGGTGATATGCTGAAGCATTAAATCTAAGTGACTAGAGTCTACAGATGCTATAAAGGGTTGCAAATGGAATGGTCGGGCTCTCGACCAAATGGCATTAGGCTTTATATGGTCTTTTTATATGAGGAAAATTCAAATGCATACTCTTATTTTGGTGCATACCAATGGATAAATCCCCATCATCCATCTAGTATGATCTAATGGTGGGGATTAACCTAAGATTAAATGAGAAAAACATAAGTCCATGTTTTTTTTCTTTTCTTTTTCTTTGTCTTTTTTATTATTTATTTTTTTTCTTTCTTTTTTTCCTTTTTTTTTAGTTTCTTTTTTTTTTTCACGCTTCATGGGAATTTTGTTTTTTTTTTTGTTTCTTTCTTTTGGGTGAACTTTTTTTCTTTTTTCTAATTCAAGTTCTATTTTTTAATAAACGTTTTTTTTGCTTTCATACATTTTCGTCTGTTTTCATACGTTTTCGTCCGTTTTTTTCTGTTTTCGTAGGTTTTCGCTCGTTTTCATATATTTTCGCTCGTTTTCGTCCGTTTTCATACGTTTTTGTCAGTTTTCATACGTTTTCGTCTGCTTTCTTACGTTTTCGCCCGTTAACGTCTGTTTTCATACGTTTTCATATGTTGTCTTACATTTTCGTTCGTTTTCGTCAGTTTTCATACGTTTTCGTTCATTTAAATACGTTTTCGTCCGTTTTATTTCGTTTTTGTCCATTTTTAATACGTCTTCTTCCGTTTTCAGACGTGTTTTTACGCTTTCATACATTTTCGTTCGTTTTCATACATATTCGTCCGCTTTCTTACGTTTTTGTTCGTTTTCATACGTTTTCATTCGTTTTCATACATATTAGTTCGTTTTCTTACGTTTTCGTTCGTTTTCATACATATTCGTTCGTTTTCTTACGTTTTCGTTTGTTTTCATACATTTTCGTTCGTTTTCATCCGTTTTCTTTCGTTTTCGTCCATTTTTCAAATGTTTTTGTCCTTTTCATACATGTTATTACACTTTCATACGTTTTCTTCTGTTTTCATACATTTTCGTTCGTTTTCTTACGTTTTTGTCCATTTTTTCATTCGTTTTCGTCCCTTTTTCATTCGTTTTTAAACGTTTTTGGCAATTTTCAGACGTTTTCATATGTTTCTAAATATCACAAGTGATATTCTAAATATCATAAATTATATTCTGAATATCACAAGTGATATTCTGTGATATTCTAAATATCACAAATTATTTTCTGAATATCACAAGTGATATTCTGTGATATTCAGAATATCACAAGTGATATTCTGTGATATTTAGAATATCACAAGTGATTTTCTGAATATCACAAGTGATTTTCTATGATATGCAGAATATCACAAGTGATACTATGAGTACCACAAATGATATTTCGGATATCATAAGTAATATTCTGTGATATATTACTGGTGATACTACAGGTATGACTCTTTTCACTTTTCACTTTTCACTTTTCACATTACCATATTAAACTAAATACCACTCAAAACAAATCCAATGTAGTAGAAAAGATGGTGATGATGGTGAAACTTTTCCCTTGTTTGGACAAGTATGTCTATTATGATCAGTTAAACTACAAATATTACAACCCTTCTTTTGGTTCTTACTTTTCTCAATAGCTTTTTCACGTCCATCCTTAATACGGTCATTCTTATGTCCTTTAGGAAGATTCTTTATACCCATAAAATCTTGAACAATATCACAAACTTTTCAGGGTGGAAGACTTGGCAAATCAGTCTCAACTTTTGACTTTAGCTCTCTCAGGTTGTCTACAAAAGATGTCCAGTATCATAGACAGCTTATCAGTAATTACAACAATAAGAAACAGATTATCAAACATATCACTGGTGATACTACACATATATAAAGCATATCACTAGTGATACTACACATATATCAAACATATCACTGGTGATACTACACATATATCAAGCATATCACTAGTGATACTACATATATATCAAACATATCACTAGTGATACTACACATATACCATCAGCAAAAATATTTATTGTGTTTGTCTATTACAGTGAAAGGCACAAAAACCATCTTGTACATAAAAAATACGTAATTAATACCTTGGTGTAAAATCCAAAAATGATCTTCATTATATACTCAGCATTAAACTCAGAAACAACACGAAAAATGCCAAGAACTCCATAAGCTTTTTTGGTATTAGTCCATTTTTTTTTTTTTTTTTTGAATATTTGTGATTTTCTAAATATCACTTGTGATATTCTGAATAGCACTTGTGATTTTCTTATGTTATCGTCCGTTTTCATACTTCGTCCATTTTCATATGTATTAGTCATTTTTTTACTTTTTCGTCCGTTTTTATACGTTTCTGAATATCACAATTGATATTCAGAATATCACTTGTGTTTTTCTGAATATCAATGGTGATATTTTAAATATCACTTGTGATTTTCTGAATATGTATCACTTGTGATTTTCTGAATATCACTTATGATTTTCATGTTACAAAACATTTGTTGAATATCACTTGTCAAATTCAAAAAATCACTTATGATATTCAGAATATCACTTGTGATACTCTGAATATCACAGAATATTACTTATGATATCCGAAATTTCAGTTGTGGTACTCATAGTATCACTTGTAATATTTTGCATATCACAGAAAATCATTTGTGATATTCAAAATATCACTTGTGATATTCAGAATATCACAGAATATCAATTGTGATATTCTGAATATCACAGAATATCACTTTGATATTCAGAGTATAACTTGTGATATTTAGAATATCACAGAATATCACTTGTGATATTCAGAATATAATTTGTGATATTCAGAATATCACTTGTGATATTTAGAAACATATGAAAACATATGAAAATTGCCAAAAACATTTAAAAACGGACGAAAACGAATGAAAAAATGGATGAAAACGTAAGAAAATGAACGAAAATGTATGAAAACGGAAGAAAACGTATGAAAGTGTAAAAACATGTATGAAAAGGACAAAAACATTTGAAAAAGGACGAAAATGAAAGAAAACGGACAAAAACATAAGAAAATGGACGAATATGTATGAAAACGGACGAAAACGTATGAAAGCGTAAAAACACATCTGAAAACGGATGAAGACGTATGAAAAATGGACGAAAACGAAAGAAAATTGACGAAAATGTATTAAAACGAACGAAAACGTATTAAAATGAACGAAAATGTAAGAAAACATATGAAAACGTATGAAAACAGAAGTTAACGGGCGAAAGCGTAAGAAAAAGGACGAAAACGTATAAAAACAGACAAAAACGTATGAAAACGGACGAAAACGGGCGAAAATGGGCAAACATATATGAAAACGGGCGAAAACGTACGAAAACAGACAAAAACGCATGAAAACGGACGAAAACGTATGAAAACAAACGAAAATGTATGAAAACGAAAAAAACGTTTATTAGAAAAAAGAACATGAATTAAAAAAAAAAAAAAAAAAAAAAAAAAAAAAAAAAAAAAAAACGTTAAAAAAAGGACAAAAAAGAAAGAAACAAAAAAAAAAGAAAAGAAACAAGAAAACCTTGAAGCGTTAAAAAAAAGAAACCAAAAAAAAATAATAATAAAAAAGACAAAAAAAAAAAAAAACATGGACTTATGTTTCCCCATTTAATCTTAGGTTAATCCCCACCATTATATCAAACTAGATAGATGGTGGAAATTTGTCCATTGGTATTTACCAAAATAAAAGTATGCAAAATAAAGTGCCTCCTTTTTATAAACCATTAAAGAGTTTTAGTTGGTTATCAACCACATAATTCGGTACAATAGATACATTGAATCGCCCTTCCATATTATCTTGGTCGTTTTACATAAATCAGTAATATTTGAGCCCCCGTATCTTTGTTCTTAGTTTCTTAGTTGCTTTAGTCGAAAATGAAACTCTAGAAATAAAAGCAAAATAAAAGCAAATACAAATACCAGAAAATTCCATTTTGTTTCTATTAAACTAATTTTTACATTTCTCTTTCGAATTAAAGTACTTACAAAAATGAATTGAGAAAATTATCTGGAAACTTAGTTAACTTGTTGTTTTTTACTTAGTATGATACAATAGTATTACTTCTTCACCATTAATGTCTAGCTGACTAGTCAATGAGCGCATTTAGATAAATAGGTCTTGAGTTCAATCACAACTCATGACTAAAGGTTACTGTAACATATGTGTTGGTATTTTAGTGTAAAATAGATTGAGTTTAATATGCATATAAGGGTCGACACTTATATGAATATTAACTGGACTAACGGGGGTTTCAAGGGGGCGGTAGCCCCCTTGGTGGGGGTTCGGGGGCAACGCCCCTGAGAGAAGCAGGGTCCAAGGGGCGGCAGCTTGAAACCTTGAAACTGCCAAAAGGCAGTTAACCCTAAAACCCGTTTCATCAAACATAAGGATACAGAAACGATTCTGTTTGCAGACATAACAACATACACAAACTTGAATCAATTAGATTTTATCCGGTCGTTAATTGGTATCCACTCCAATTTAATCGATCTGAAAGCGTTCATACACGTGACTTCTAATTGCTATCAGGATACCCTATCACCCCACATACGACACATAAACAACAATATGTTTATTGTTTGATGCTAGGTCCTTGGAAAAAAGGCCAGTTGGCACCAAAAGAGTATACACGTGGTCATTCTTCACCCGCCGATTTAAACTTTTTGGAAAAAGAAAAGGAAAGAAAAAGCTGCATAACTAAGTAATATATACTCCTTAACAAGTTAAAGTAGTTCCAGTTAAATTATACTAGCTTGTTTTAGTTTTTTAATAAAGAAAAGGAAATGTTACAGGCAAATGGATAGACGAAGGTAATGGTAATGGAGGTACTGCTTGGTTGTGGTAACTTCATCTCCGTTCTCATTTCATCCATCATTATCATTTTCACCATGTGTGCAGCCTGCTAAACTAGTTACAACACGTAGAGCAATATTACTAACTGCAGTCGCACCATCATATCTTCAGCTCTCACCAATTCAATGTTCTGTGGCAATTGCCCAACAACAATACGATTCAGATGAAACCCAGTAACAATACGATTCTCTTTGACGTTCACTTCGTCACTTTCTATTAACTCAAGCTGCTTTTTAGTTACAATACATAGAATTGTCAATTGTAGTACTTCAGACCTTTAAGAAATTTCATATTGGAAGTGATCACTTGTGTAACACTTAAACAAATACGGAGTAGTTATTTGATTATCGCGCACTACTAATAGTGCAAGTACATCCATACACTATGTTGATTACTATACACTTCCATAACAATGTGAGGAAACTTAAGTTTAGTAAGATATTGCCATTTAGTTTTGTGGCGGAAACTTACAGAAATTGTTATCATTTTCGCCTTGAAGGAAAATAGGAAACTGGTCGACTAAACGTATTTTGCAGCAAATGTAAGAATGTTTAGGAGAAACTAATCATGTTTGACTTTTGGAAGTCATACATGAGACTTTTGGACGTCCACGATAGCACCTTTTATATATGGGAAGTGATACTTACACCACTTTTTTTTATGCACACACCACAATTATGCATATAGCATGTTGTAACATGTGCTTTACCTTTTAAGACCATTTTGTCTTGTGTTGTAGCATTGTTTTATAATATGGTAATTTCATTTCATACTGATATCAGGAGTTCAAATGTAAGAATGTTCTAGTATTAAAAGACAAGCATAGAATGTGTAATCGGGTTTGAGTATAATGGTCTAGACTC
The DNA here is from genome assembly GCA_030686995.1 of Artemisia argyi. NCBI lineage: Eukaryota > Viridiplantae > Streptophyta > Magnoliopsida > Asterales > Asteraceae > Artemisia > Artemisia argyi. The sequence goes on along the minus strand of CM060679.1, from coordinate 191,153,854 downwards.
TAGAGATCCATCTCTAGTTGGAATGTAGGGTACAACGCACAAATAAGTTATTTAGCATCATTATACTTACACACCTGCTTTCATTTGAATGAAAGTTGGCTGTAGTACAATTGCACATCTTGTGCAATCATTCTAATATTTTCCGATTGATGTCACTAACCTTGTTTATGATCTAATAGATTACTAAAAGTATACTAATACGATGATTAAATATGTACCTCAAGAATAGGGAAAAGCTGATTCACAAGCTCTTGGGTGTTTTCATGTATTGATTAGTTGTAGTTGTATCTATGCGTTGATGCGATTAGACTCGTTTCGGTTTTAAACTATATGACTATAGATATATACTAGTAAAACATTTAAGTTGTGTATTACATCTAATTATATAACTGAGGAAAGACAATCACAAGCTTATAAGTTACGAGGCAGGCAGAACCCGTGTTACGCACGGGCTAAGAATCTAATTGTCAATCGTGTATTTTTTCTATATATTGGCGAGTGTATACTTAATTATTGTTTAGTATGTTGTATGAAATGTTTTAACTTTCTTGTATAAAAACTTAAAAATGTTTGATGTTGTTTTGGTTTTGTGGTGTTGTATTCTATACATGGGCTTTTGGCTATTAAGTTGTGATGGCTTTGTTTCTTTTGACTTATTACTTATTTGCATGATAAAAAATGGTTTTGTTTCTTTTGGTCTATTACTTAACCTACAATACTTGTCTATTAGATGATTTTTGCATGGTAATATAAAGCACACGGGGTCTATCTAATTGATCATAGTTTAATGTGAGTTAAATATTTTCGTTATTAAGTTTATAAGTTAAAGTTTGTGTAATAATATATGTATAATAATGCCATATAAACTATATAAAAATCATTACAAACCTTTTTAGCTCCATCTAATTTTATTGTACAATTAATTTCATTGAAAATTAACATTCAAGTCTAACTAATATTAATAAATTTTATCAATAAACTCAATTCTAAATAGCTAACTAAATGAATATTAATTAACACACAATGAATAATTCCTAAAACCTTTGGACTCCACTATTATGTCTTAAACTTAATTTTTTAATTTACAAATGGGTTTGAGCAAAACTTATATACTTTTTCTTTTATATTCATTATTCAAGTTGCATGCTTACATAAATTAATCATGCTTAAGGGTAGTCGCCGTGGGATTAGTCGGCTGGCAATGTCGAGTCGGAAACCCATGTTACCAGAAAAAAGAAAAGAAAAATTAACTAATCATGCTTAAAAGTATCATTTAACCATTTAAATGTTGCTTTACATGCATGTTCGTGCACATTTTCTTTAATCAATTCGCACATGTGAGCTACATTAATAGAAAACACACATAAATTACTTGTATATGAAAATGCATTAACATATATATATATATATATATATATATATATATATATATATATATATATATATATATATATATATATATATATATATATATATATACTGCATTAGGTTAAATCATCAATTATTCTTGCAACCTTTTCAACTTCATCTCAATTCATAACCGACTTTTAATTGTATACTAATTACTAAATATCATGTGATAAATTCCGGCAAGTCTTGCACTTCCATCTCGATGTTGTATATATTTCACATTAAATGCACCGGTTTTATTTTTCGATAAAAGTTTGAACTTTTGCTTATGTTTAAAACTCAACTTTTTTAGTTGATATTATAATTTACAAACAAATTTAAGTCAAAATTATGCATTTTTTCCTTTCTATTCATTACTCAATGTGATATTTTTAATATGTCGTATTTTGCTATTATGGCAAACTCATTTAATTGGCGTAAATATTGGTTTCTCACTAATGATTCTACATATAGAAAAAAGAAAACACTTTGCGATGCGCGACCTTCTTCTTTTCAATAATAATTCAATTGCACACGATAAATTCATTCTAATATTTCTCAAAGAGCATTAGAAAGCAACTAGTTACATAAACTAATCACGCTAAAAAGTATTATTTAACCATTTAAATATTGTTTTACATACATGCTCGTGCACAATTTCTTGAATCAATTCGCACATGTGAGCTACATCAATAGAAAACGCACATAAATTACTTGTATATGAAAATGCATTAAAATAATATATATATATATATATATATATATATATATATATATATATATATATATATATATATATATATATATATATATATATATATATATATATATATATATATATTCTTATCTATAACAATCACCTAAATATGTAAGAAACAAAGAAAATAGTTTGTATCCCAATCTTTGGTTTTATTTATCTGAGCATGCATGATCTTGTGTGATTTTCATAGTAACTGCGTATGATAACTAAATTAAGAAAAAAAGAAGACCAAGTTAATTACAAAGATCTAAAAGATGTGTGAATCATCTTCAAAATGTTGCAAAAGAGAATTTATATACCGCTACAAACAATCAAAGATCTAAAAGATGTGTGAATCATCTTCAAATGTACATACTAAATGTGATTTTGGCCGGTTTATATAGGCATGAATTATGTTAAATCATTAATTATTCTTGCTACTTTTCGCAATCCTTGCACTTCATCTAACCGGCTTTTAATTCTATATTAAATGCTATGTGATCAACTCGGGCAACCCTTGCACTTCACCTCCTTTCATGATTGTATAAATATTATGAGGCTGCATTGAATTTCGAGCATTAGCTATCTTGTACTCTATGCAACTACTAAACGACTCCGACTTGTTTCTAACTCTAAAACTCTATCATCATAACTCCACATTAAATTTAGAGACTGAATCTTATAGTATTATAGATATCTAAAAAATACTCGCATTTTTTTCTCATACTCATAGTCATATTTAACAAACACACACATTAACACAGTGCTTTGAAAACCAAGTTGGAGATCGAACAAATTGCCTTACCAGTTTGATTCAGAACCGGAGGTAGTTATAACTGGTTTATGAAAATGTTAAATGGTTACTTATTGTGATATATGTAATGAAGAAAATTATGAAAAAGATGAGAAACTTGAAGTTTTATGCACTGATAAATAACCTTTTTTGACATCCCACATCGAAATGAATGACTGTATATTGGGACCCAAGCTTCTTATTTAATAGAATGTGTAACACGAGTGGCGGTAACCCGCCGCATTGCGGCGGAGGCATTTACAAAAGGTTGCATTGTCACATGGTAGGTTCGTTAAAAGCTGTCGTTATATTAGTTTAACTGATTCATACAAAATTATGCAAACATCCCTTTATTTTAAATTTAGTCAAACAATCGGGTTCATACTTGTTGCCACTTAAAAGAATAACACCATCTGAATGCAAATTATATATACCTCAGTAGCTGAAATCAGAAACTTTATGCCCGAAACTACATCTGTTTTAGGTCACCTCAAACCCACCCATTTCAGACCAAGACGTCCCAGTGCACAGTCCCTATTTCAACCATAAATTCCACACCCATTTCAGTGCCCAAGCTGGCTTGTTTTAGCCTCAACGTGAACCCCATAAACACATTCATTTATGGCCTATTTCGACACCCAAGTCAACCCCAAACTGCAACCGCTCCAGCTCCTATGTCAGCATTCAAACAGACCCACGTTGGCCTCGAGCCCATTTCAGGCATGCGTTTGAGTTTTTTGGTTAAACGTATGATACTTTCTGAAAAATCCAAAAGATTTAAAACTTTCTTCAAATAGTGGAGGTCGTTTTTTTTTCTAAAATTTGTCAACACATAACTGATAAGGTCCCACTTCCTCCTGTTACAGAAAAGAACACAACATTAAATAAAAACAGATTTTCACAAATCGTAACAACCTATGACAATTTATACATTAACATCATTAATTATAACATAGAGACAGTTGTTATAAACTTGTGCATTGCTCAAACCTGTATTGTAAAAATATACGGAGCTTTTAGTCACATTTGACCAAAAAAACGTAACAGTTTTCGCTTTTGATTCCATTTTTTTCTTATGTCAAATAGTTAGTATTAGTACCTTGATTCCTACACAGGCACCGACAGTACGATGTCGTCTAATACATGCTCCATCCTAATCTGTGTGTGTTTAATTTATTTCCTATAACTACTAATTAGACCATTTTGAATGTAGAAAGTTAACTCATCGTAAAAGATGTCTTATTACTGTGTATATTTTTCTCAAATGCTAATTTTTATAACTACTAATCAATTCAGTTTCATCAATATTTTATCCATCACTTTTATATTGTTGTACATATTAAACCCCCAAAGTTTCACTTGAAGTCTCAACAAATTTCAAAAATAACTATTAAAAATAACATAATAACGATATGATATATTTAGGCAAATCTTATGTAATTAAACTTGTCTTTGAAGAAGTCTTAACTAATTATTACAAATAAATGTGATTCAGAAGAAATAAGCCAATCACCTCATGTGACTGAATGTGTGGTCCCATTATTTCATGTTAAGTGTCGGCATTTCCCATTGGTTGCATAAACGCACCTAGAATGACAACAATTACGAAATTAGTATATGGTAATCTGAAATTCAAGTAGGTGTGATTCCAGATAAGTCATTACGTTACCTCAAGTGAAGACCGTTGACGCCTATTATTTGTATGTGACGTGCTACAACCTGTCCCAGTTCGCATGGAAGCACCTAAAATGATAGCAATCATAAAATTAGTGAACAGTGATCCGCAAGTTCAATAATGTTTAACAGTAATATTAGAATTACAAATTCATGGTACATCAGTTCAGGAGTTATTGAACATGCAACATGACGTGTTTGACTCCCTAACGCCCCATTTGTTCCGCACCGTCACATCAGCTAGTTTGAAACTATAAGTGCCTTTATACCCCGGAAACTGAAGATTCAAGATTTGAAGTCGTAAACAATTATGATTACAATTTTCACGTGACTAAAGCAGCGTATGACGAAAAATAAAACTTTAGGCTAACCCTTTTACTTGATTCCGAAAACTTGTTCCTATAGCCCAATTCAAATTAGCTGATAAGTGAAAAATAAGGTTAAACAAACGATGGCTTAGACTTTAAAAACTAATCCAGAATCCCTTAATCACGCAAAGTAACATTTCCTCACATAAATATTATACCTCATGATGGCATTGTAACCCATAAAACCGCCTCCCGACACAATCCACAACTGCAATGGCACCCTACTCACTTCTAGCCATAGCTTGAAACCCGTTCTGCATCTGAATGGTCTGATCTGCATGACTCATCCAAACAACCTGGTTATCTTCAGCTGGTCTGATTCCCACTTGATCTCCTCACTCCCGTAAGAACCGTCATCCTCCACTTCACCGTCGTCAACATCCTCTGCGAAATTTACATTTCTTCATCATATCAGGCACCTACAATTCAGAAATGAAAACCCTTAAAAAATTAGGAAATGAACAATATCCATATCAAGTGGACCAGTCAATACCTGTGCAAGTGAAGAACAATGCAGGCTACAAATGTAGCTGCGGCGGGGGCATTTGCTATAATTTTTTTGGCTGCTGCTGCTGCTGCTGTTGCTGCAAAAAAAAAAAAAAAAAAAAAAAAAAAAAAAGTGCAGCCTTTTACATCAGTTTCTGGGAGGAAAAGCAACTTAGGGGTACCCCGCAAGTGCTGCAGTAGTCGTGCATACTACATAGCGGCCTGCGCTAACTTGATGCTACTTACTGTACATATTATAGGAGTTGTTTCTTACCTACGAATGTCACATACACTACATAGGGGGCGTTAATCATGCTTTTGCTTTTTAGCCCCACGGCAAGATGGTTCTTTACATGTGTCTTGAAATAACTCCCTTCGGACAGTTGTAGCCTGCCTTTCTCTTCCATAGCCGGGATAGTCATAGCTGAGCGAAGTTACATTCAGTTGGATTGAACAGAAGAAAGTGGACCTGCTGGATGCCAACCGTCGCCTAGATTAAAAAAATGATATTATTATACGGCAAACAACCCAGTGCAGTAGCTTACTCTTCCGGTTACTACATATGGGAATGCGATATTTCATTATATGCCCAATTACATGCTACAGTAATAATATTTGCATCAAAAATTTGATACCCCTTTTGGGTCAGCCAACATTTCCTACTATACCGGTATCTAGTGCATGTTGGTTTTCCACTCTATAGGCTCTTGCATCCATCAACACCACCATATGAGCATCCACTCCTCTAGCAATATCTGAAAAATAATAAAACAAATTATTCACACTCTACAAACGATGTTCACAACGTCCGTTTCCCAAAAAATAAAGCGGACCTGTTGTTTGCAGTGGTGTAGTTGTAAAGAACCAAGAAGACAAATAAACACGCGACCATAAATGCATCAGCATAATCAATAATTGCGAGCAGCAGCAAAAATGAAAAGTTACATTCATTGTTCATATTTTGAGACCTGTCAGGTGGAATCATTCCGGATGTGGCTGCGAAAGTACATAGAACAACATAGTTACCATTATTTACAAGATGAGGTGCACGTACGTGTGTCTGCTATACATGTGTGTGCCAAAACACAACTTATACAATACCTGTCATCACCATCGAACTCATTGACGAAGGATCTGCAACAATAGGAAGAAATAATAATATCAATTTATAAGCTTTGATGTAAGCAGTCAGGTCAAATTTCGTAATAGGAAAAAGGGTAAACAATTTATATACCTGGTAATAGGACGGCGAAAGCCTTAATACAATTATGCTGAATGTAAGCTAACAAAGTTTGTGACGACGGTAACCTGCGTTCCCGTAAACAACAGTGGCACACTCCCTGCACAATCCATCACATAAATTAAATAGTCATCTTTATATAAAAAGACTGTTAAGATCAGTAGACAAATAAAAGTGTAAACATGACGCACAGCTCCCCATGCGCTGGCATCCTAACTGAACAATAATAACCTGCCAAACTATGATGCATCATCTAAAGTACCAAAAACAAAGAGGGGATGTAACCAGCTAAATCATATACCTTTTCAAAGAATTTGGATCCTTAAAGTCAGGGGCGCTTCTAGATACCTAAAAACACGAAACGAAACATCACATAAAATTCATAAGTAGCCATTTATAGAGAAACTATACTTAAATCGTGGCTTTATAAGAACATACACGTTATTAAATCGTCAAGCTTCAACAACAGTTGCGGCAACTAAATCCAATCAAATAAAACAAAAGTATAAACAATCCCAAACATCCTCCACAATCCCACTTTCTAAAACCCAGTTTATAATCTTCTCTAAAACTGAAACAGTTTAAATTGACTACAACTCAAAAAGTTTTCCTGATATAGTTAAAGGAAATTATTTTGAATATTAGGGTTTAAAGTTTAAACAACAATACATCTCATAATTAATTAAAAAGAGAACTTAAATTTCAACTAATGAAACTATAAAAAGTAAAACCCATAGACCTTGCCTCAGAGCCAATTCCTTCTCGCTTTGTTGCTGTCTAAGCTCTTCGAACTCTCGCCGCATACCCGGGTTTAACAGGTCACCTAAAATCATCAGCAAATTCCAACGTAGGTTTTAGATCAGCGTTGTCGAAAGAATGAAGATACTGCAGTTGCAGAAAGGATACAAACTTCGGATTCGAATGTCGGCAAGCCAAAGGCGGTGGAATAATCTAGTGGCAACGTCTATTGTGTAGGTGATTCTGGAATACCAAAAAAAAAATATACCAAAAGAGGCGGTGGAAAAAAATGGGTCTTGATCCGCTTGTATTACAGATAGAGGTGTGCTACACCCACTCACAATTTACAAAAAAAAAAAACCCACTCGCTGACGTGTCAGCGAGCTGATTGGTTGGTTTTTTTTTTCTCTTTTTTTTTGAGAAAAATCATAATAATTCTCTTTTTTTTTTTTTTCTCAATTAAGATTTTTTGAGTAATTTATATTATCAAATCTTACTAACAACATAGTTGATGTATTTCGTGTTTTTGTTCAATTGAATCACCGTACTACTTTATGTTTTTACAATAGAACTATTTCGGTAACTGGTTAACTAATATCAATCGATTACCTTAAGGAGAGGCTCGCGGTTGGTATTTCTGCCCGAAGATGCGACACTAACTCGAGTCAATAACTAACATCTAACAACTAACCCGCCATTCAAAAAAAAATTATAATACAACTTTTCATTTATATAGTCTATAATAATATAGGGGTAACTAGTTATAATGCACGAGCACGCGCAATTTTTTTTTAATATATTTTTATTTATTAAAAAACAAATAATTTAGTATTTGTTTTGTTTGATTTATTATTTTTAATTATATTTGTTTATTATTAAAGATAATATTTTAAAAAGTTTAATCATATTGTTAGTTGCATCTTATCTATATTTTTTTGTATTTATCTTATATTTGTTTAGTATATAAACAAAACGAATTTATAAATTTTTAAATTAAAAAATATCAATTAAAATATTACCTAATAAGGAAATAATTTTTTTTTAAATACAAAAGTCCCCACTTGAGTTTTGTTTTATTATATAAAAAAAATTCATATCTTGCCAGCTTAAACTCGAAAATTAGTCAAATAGTTTTAGACTAGTTCACATTATCATACAACTTTCATTTATATAGACGATAATGATATACATAGTATTTTTTTTAGAAATGGAAAAACTAAAGACAAGATTTCACATTATTATACAACTTTTTACTTATACAGTCGATAATGAAACAATTTTTTTTTAAATGGATAAAATAAAGACGCAACTTTTTATTTATATGGTTGATAATGAAATAATTTTTTCTTAAAATTGATAAAATAAAGACGAAATGTATTTTAGTCCCATTAACTGGATTATTAAGTATAGGTAGTACTTACTTGTAACCCAGTTAGAGGGACTGCAATTCATTTTAGTCCAAATTGATTTTTTGTATATACCTGTAGATATATACCTAATTTTGGTTACAAAATCCACCATTATAGGAAAACTTTTCAAACTCTCATGAGTTCCAACTTCCAACATTTATAATGGCACTTGAAACTTCGATGACCTTTCTAAGTTCAATAACTAAGGGGGTGTTTGTTTGAGGGGTATGGAATCAATGGAATGAGTTTAATTGCTATTTAAAGTGTTTGGTTAAAAGGAATGGGCCCATGGATTAGGTCTCAAACCCTCATTTAAGGGTATACTCCATACCACCCTAGTTAGGTGGGTATACAAATTGATTCCCAATTGCCGGGACCCACCACCTATTTTACTTATAATTCTAATTTTTGTATTTTAAATTGAAACCTAATTTTGTATACCAAACATTACTTTTAAAACAATCATATCCATTTCCATTTCACCCCTTTATCAAATTTATACCCATTGTGATTCCATCAAACAAACAAAACGGCACCTAAAATATGTGAAATCTTGTTTGCTCTATTAGGAATCAGACTCAAGCGGCAAAGTAATTAGTTTGGGATGCATTAATAGATTATGCACGTGTCATTTTTTCAGAGTTTTCAAGGATAAATATTTGCATAATCCTTCCTTTATATAGAAGGGAGATTGTTTTCACGAGTACCTTGTTTTATGAGGTACTTTTTACTAGCATCAGTATATTGGTAGCTTTGACAATTGATCCGAACTCTGGAAGGATGGTAACATTAACATGGTCAGAGACATTTGTTAACTCCAAAAAGGATGGGTAACATTAACTGCTTATCGCCCTAATTCCTGTGAGACAGTGAGTGACTATCAAGCCCACATTATTATGGTTATTATCCATAACAAAGTGAGGAAACTTAAGTTTGGTAAGATATTACCATTTAGTTTTGCAGCAAACATCTAAACACCTCTTAGTCCCTCAATTTTGGAAGAAACTAATCATGTTTGACTTTTGGAAGTCATACATGGGATTTTTAGACGTCCACGATAGCACCTTTTATATATGAAGTGCTTTAACTTTTAACACCATTTTGTCTTGTGTTGTAGCATTGCTTATAATATGGTAATTTCATTTCATTTCATACTGATATTGAGAGATCAAATGTAAGAATGTTCTAGTATGGAATGTGTAATGGGGTTTTAGTATAATGGTCTCGGGATCCATCTCTAGCTGGGACGCATGTACAACGAACAAAGGTATTGGCTGTAGTCCACTTGGACATCTTGTGCAATCATTCTAATGTTTTCCGATTGATGAGTCACTAACGTTGTTTATGATCTAATAGATTACTAAAAGTATACTAATAGGTTGATTAAATATATACCTCAAGAATAGGAAAAAGCTGATTCACAAGCTCTTGGGTGTTTCCATGTATTGATTAATTGTAGTTGTATCTATGGGTTGATGCGATTAGACTCATCTCGGTTTTAAACTATATGACTATAGATATACTAGTAAAACATTTAAGTTATGTATTACATCTAATTATATAACTGAGGAAAGACAATCACAAGCTTATATCTAAAAATACTGACATTTTTTTCTCAAACTCTAGTCATATTTAACAAACACACATTAACACAGTGCTTTGAAATCCAAATTGGAGATCGAACAAATTGCCTTACCAGTTTGATTCAGAACCTGAGGTCGTTATAACTGGTTTATGAAAATGTTAAATGGTTACTTGTTGTGATATATGTAATGAAGAAATTTATCAAAAAGATGAGAAACTTGAAGTTTTATGCACTGATAAATAACCTTTTTTGACATCCCACATCGACATGAATGACTATATATTGGGACCCAAGCTTTCTTATTTAATAGAATGTGTAACACTAGTTTGCTTCATCAGTTTGACATATGTTAAACTTTCTTCATAAGATTTATAATTTTGTTAGTTAAAGTCCAAAATTTTTTTCTTGTAATTTTTTACAATAAAATTGCGAGTTTTAAAGTTTTGGATTTCTTAACTATATAAAATTCTAAAGTTTAGTTTAAAATTTAGCTACATAGAATTATATAATCTAGCTTGAAATTTATGTGGAGTCTTACCTGTTTAAATTCTCAAAGTCTAGTTAGTAAAAACCTATGAAAAGTTAATATGCATAAAAATCATAATAATTCTCACGTTTTTTTTTTCAATTAAGATTTTTTGAGTAATTTATATTATCAAATCTTACTAACAACATAGTTGATGTACTTCGCGTTTTTGTTCAATTGAATCACCGTACTACTTTTATGTTTTTACAATAGAACTATTTCGGTAACTGATTAACTAATATCAATCAATTACCCTTTTAAAAGTGTTCATATCACGTATCATATCAAATACTCCATCCGTTTCAAAATTATTGCCAGGAGACAACATTCACATATATTAATAAAAGTGGGGCCATTTTAGTTTTCAATCACTAAAAGAGAATATTCCTTTACTATATTTTATAGTTTTTACCTAAAAAAGAAAGTGGACAATTATTTTGAGACATCCTGAAAAAAGAATATGGACTATAATTATGAGACGGAGGGAATAATACGTTACTTCTAGCTGATTTTTCTTCTTTTAAAAATAAAAAATAATTGCCTTATACCTTGCCACAAACATGTATTTTGGCAACATCATCTAACGTTAATATCAAAATAAGGGTATTTTCATTCTTGATAGTACAATTTGGGTAATAGATGATTTCATTGTACATTGAGCTAAAAAGACACAACAACAACTTAAAGTGAATAAAAAGTCAAAATATAATATATGATTTTTTTTTTTTTTTTTTTTTTTTTTTTTTTTTTATTATTATTATTATTGGTTTTTAAACAAAGTGTTTATTAAAGTTAGTTACAAAAGGTTTTATTACTGTATAATAATGAAAAAAAGGTGTTTGTTTAAGCTTCTATAAGGAGCTTATGAGTTATTTGGTTTTCAGCTTATCTTTTATAAGCTCACTTTTTTTCAGTTTATATACGTTTATTAAGAGATGATAAGCTTATAAGCCGAAAAGTTTTAAGACAGGCTAAAAAAAATAACTTATGAAACATAAGCCGAAAACCACATAATTCATAAACCCGCTATATAAGTTTGCATAGCCCAAATAATATGTTCTGAATACATGGTAATAATTAGGGCTGAGCATTTGGACCGAACACCCGACCCGACCAGAGAAACTGACCGAGACTGAACCGATTCGACCCGACCCATACAAAGTCGGTTTTGAGTCGGGTTATACTTTTCTCGGATTGTCGAGTCGGTTTGGGTCGGGTCGGTCCGATTCGAGCCTAAACCCGACCAAACCCAACCGAACCGAACCGACCCGAGCCCATTCGAATTCGATTTGTTTTCGGGTTGGGTTTTGGGGGAATTTCGGTTTCGGGTTGTGTCGGGTTTCACCCATGCTCACCCCTACATGAAACTTCACATTGTTACTGAATTAAAGCTAAGTGGATAGATAGATAGAGTGAATGGTAATGGAGGTACTACAAGGTTGTGGGAACTTTATCTCCATTCCCATTTCCTCATCATCAACAACAACAACAACATCAAAAACATCATCATGTGTTGTGTCTTGTAATCGTAGAACAATAATATTTAGTGGTGTAGCATCCTATCTTCTTCAACTATCACCAATTCAGTCAGTTGCACTTGCCCAACAACAACAACAACAAGACTTGGATGAAACTCAACAGGAAGAAGATCGTGTTGTTCGGCTTTTCGAGGTTTTCATTTTCACTCTCTCTTAATGCAATCTTCTTTTTTAGCAGGCTTAATCTTTTTGTTGGGTGTGCAAACCCAATCCCACATCGGTTAAATTATAATATCTAAGTTAACATATAAGGTTGGTAGCTACTTTTATGTATTGGCAATTGTTTGTAGAATAGAACCTTATACGTTAGACTTGGTGAGATTTTGTGCTAATATTGATCCTTTCCAGTTATTGATAATGCATTTAAAAAATTGTCAACAGTCCTCATGGCATCATTTAAAATGAAGATGGTTACGCATTGCATTTTAAATTGTGATAATTTGATTGCGTTTTAATAGTAAAAGTGCATCCATACATTATGTTGATTAGTGATTGCAATGCGCTTTCAAAACACAATGCCAAAAAGCCCCTAATTACTTTGAGACAGTGACTATCAAGTACACATTGTTAAGGTTATTTTCGGTAACAAAGTGATTTGACTTAGTTTTTTTTTTTTTTTTTTTTTTTTTTTTTTTTTTTTTTTTTTTTTTTTTTAAGATATATGCCATTTAGTTTTGGTGAAGAAACTTCTAGGATCGTTATCATTTTCACCTTAGAGGAAAAAAGGGCATATGGATTTACAGATTTACTTATCAGTGCTGCAAACTGGAAACAAGTGAAACGCCTCTAAGTCCCCGGTATAGAAGAAAGTCATCTTGTTTGACTCTCAGAAGTCAACATTAGAAACTTTCAGTTATATGATTACCTTGCAAGACCTTTTGTGTTGTGTAGTGGCAGTCTTTATACAAGGTAATTTCATAGTATACCAGTAATTTTGGGAGTTCAAATATCTGTCTGAATGGATCAATGGAAGTTGCGTTCTGAGCATCAGGAAGGCACTGATTATAGTCCAACTAATCTGATATTATACATTCGTGTGATGGTTGCAGGAAACGATACCATCTGTGGTTTGCATAAAAGATCTTGAACTCGTCGATAACCCAAAGAGCTCTGATGAGGTTGTGATGGTGGATGGTGAGCAGGCAAAAGTTGAAGGGACCGGTTCAGGCTTCATTTGGGATAAGTTTGGTCACATAGTAGGATATCCTTCTGTGCTATTATGATTCATTAATGCACTTGTTATAAGCATATCTACACAAAAACAGTTATGTCGTGAGTCCCATCTTTTGTTTATTCCACCCACAAAACGGAACTGTCAAATGAGCTATGCAGAAAGTATGTTAGCGGATGTTGCTTTATGGTATAAAAAAAAATTAATAAAAATAAAAAATAAAACTCGTTTTCTGGTATAAAGAAGAGGTGCACATTCTATTCATGTAATTTCAAATGTATGGCAGGTGACGAATTATCATGTTGTTGAAAAGCTAGCTACTGATCAAAATGGACGACAACGTTGTAAGGTTCTGATACTATTCTCCGACAGTGAAAGTTGAATCAAAACTTAGACATTGATTCTACTTCATACCAAATTTTATCTTGCTTTTCACTATTTATTTTTCATTTATTATTACTAGTATCTTTTACCGAGACCATTGTTATCTCTGATACAGGTATTCCTAGTTGACAAAAATGGTATCAGTTTATCTAGAAATGGAAAGATTGTTGGTGTTGACCCATCCAGTGATTTGGCTGTACTAAAAGTGAGTAGAAGCGGATAAATAAAAATAAGTAGAAAAGGACTCTTAGGTTGATAGTTTTTCATACTCATTCATATTTGCAGGTCGATGTTGAAGGGATTGAAGTAAAGCCAGTAGATATTGGTAGTGCCCGTAAGCTAAAAGTGGGCCAGAGCTGCTATGCTATTGGGAATCCTTATGGATATGAGAACACATTAACTACTGGAGTAGTCAGTGGGTTAGGAAGGGAGATACCATCACCTAACTTAGGCGCCATTAATGGAGCTATTCAAACAGATGCAGCAATTAATTCGGGTATTAAAACATCCCAAATGTAGAACAGTAATAATATAATGATGGTGAAGTTATAATACTAGGTATGAAATTTTTGGTGCGACTGTATTGTGCAGGAAATTCGGGTGGACCCTTGCTTGATTCCCATGGCAATGTTATTGGTGTTAATACTGCAACTTTCACTCGAAAAGGTATAGGGTTGACTTATATTGGTCCAAACTATCTCTGTTTTTTTATTGTTCTTCAAGGTTATTTGTCAAAACCCTTAAACGAAATTACATTGCAGAGTCGAATAGTTCTTATGTTGTAAGAAACTATCCCCGTTTATACAAAATTTATTGACTGCATTTCAATTTTGGATTCGAAAATTGATCAGTTTGACCTCAGAAAGTCAGAATAGACATTTAATTGTGTATTCTTTGTACAATTTGTTGCAGGAAGTGGGATGTCATCTGGAGTTAACTTTGCAATACCAATCGATACAGTGGTGCAGACCATACCTTACTTAATTGTTTATGGAACTGCTTACCGGGACAGATTTTGACCCTTAGCCTACTCAGAAGATAAATCACTTACCCAATCATTACTGTAATTGGAAACTGTTGATAATATTCTTCAGTCAATATTGATATTTGTATTCCATCCTCTGTTTAAAAATGTTGAATCATAAAGAAACTTTTCATCTTAAATTCAGTCAAATGAAGACTATCTGGTACATAAACACTGTTCACAAATAGGAATTTAGCATTATATTACTACAATTCTATTACAAAAACATCATGAACAACAATGAAAACGTCTCAGCCTGTTGTTGCTAAACTTAATTTTGTGCCTGGAGGGACATTAATGAGAGTTGTTCATCAATCGAGCAATCTATATGACAAGATGTTCTACAAGTAAACGGGATTAATATGAGACCAAGACCTCTTTGTTCCATTGGGGAAGGAGAAGATCTTCTGGTACTACGATACTCCACAGCATCTTGAAGAATAATGTTTCCTTGCTTGTCCATGCAGTAAAATGAACCCATGAAAAACCGTCCATCATTTACGCCCACTAGCATTCGCCTAAACAACAGTTTCTTTACATGAGAAATGCTTGAATTGTTCCCAATAGATGTTTGTTCCACTTCGTGTATTGCATTCTCCATTTCTGACAAGAACAAGCAAATAACAATTGCACAGTCAATAACCATCAATCGCTAACATTAACTGACATACCATATCAGCAAAAAAAAAAAAAAAAAAAAAAAAAAAAAAAAAAAAAAAAAAACATTATACTAACCTCTAGGGCATGACTTTGATGATACACAAACTACAAACGCATGTAATGAACATCATATAGTCGTCCAACTTTGGTACCATACACAAACTACTATATCATACACAAACTACAAACACATGTAATGAACATCATATTGTCGTCCAACTTTGGTACCAACTTCAGGGCATAACTTTGATGATGTTAATGTATTAAAAATCTACTTCAAAAGATGTAACTAGAGCACTGTGTACAATGCTATAGTTATTATTTGTGGATGCAATCGGGGTTTCTGTAGCATGATGAAAGTCTAAACATTTATGTTCCGGCATATAGGGTAAATATCAGTATCGATGTTACCTCAAGTCCTCAACTTCATACACTAATCGGTAACCTAGACCTTTTTAGCTTCTAGGAGCAAAATAGGAGTTTCTATCAATCATTTCAATTATAGTAAAGTACACAGATACATAATGCTAATTACTTGGACCTTGATGTTGTCTTGTGCACTTACCAGGGTCGTCGTTAACACGACTGATGACTGCAAATGTCACTTAGCAACACCATGCACTCAAACCTCTGTTTCAGTGCCATATATTATTCTACGACTGTGAAGTTCTACTTCCTATCTTTATGATCTTAATGTCCAAAAAACGGAAAGATACTACTTAAGTAGTGTATCAGCACAAAGTTGATTCACACAAAAGTATTCATATTGTTGACATACACAATGCATACTAAAGCAGCACCTTTTTTCAATTTTCCCTACGATCTCAACACACATCTAACACCCATATCAGAATAAAGCAACAACTTTACCCATATCAAGACGTAAAACCACCACCAAGGTGGCCTAGTGTTCTCATGAGAGGTTTCATGTTCAAACCTCACTAGGTACACATATTGGGGATAGCCAGAGAAAGGGTCAATAACGGTTACGGGGATACCAGCGTACATTTGAGTCTAAAACTCTCCCTCCCTGGGTAACCTGAACTACAAACTCATGAAATGAACATGACAGAGCCCTAATACAGTAGGCGGTAGCAACTTCAAGGCATGACTCTGACGATGCAATGTATAAAGAATCTCATTCCAAAGTAGAGTTTGAGCACTATGCACAACAATTAATGTTTCTGTAAATATTCAGTTTCAGTAACCTTATCGTTTACAGCAAAGAAAAGATACAAATATCTCCATCGACTAATATACTTCAACTTTTAAAGTTATTATATGTGGACACAATCGACGTGCTCGTAGCAGATACAAATCTAACTCTAAACTTTATGCATGGATAGATTAATATAAGTATTGATGTATGCCTCAATCTCATACACAAATTTACAACCTAGATCTTTTAAGTTCTAGGAGCTAAATAGGTGTTTCTATCTATCAGTTGCACTTATGAGGATTCTCATTAACACGACCGATGACTGCAAATGTCACTTCGCAACACCATGCACTCAAATCTTTGTTCCAGTGCCATATTTTATTCTACGACTATGCAGTTCTGCTTCCTATATTTATGACCTTAATGTCCAAAAACGGAAAGACACATCTTAAGTAGTGTATCGGCACAAGGCTGTTTCACACTTTCACACAAAAGCATTCATATGGTTGCTTCTTAGTTCTTACACCAAAAACGATCACGGGGATACCCCGGTTAGGCCGTGTACATCTGAGTCTAAGACTCGCCCTCCCCGTACTAGAATTCTACATTGCAACAAATTAGCAAATTGAATAACTAATAAAACCCAACATTTAGGAACAAAAAACTAAATTTTAACAAACCCATTTGTTCAGTCAGGCATTTTATCAAACACCTTATGTGCATCAAATACTAATAAGCTATAACATGAAACAATGGATAATTAGTACATCAAAATGTAAAATGATTAAAAGGGTATTACCTTAAAACCAAATTAATTGAAACCCACAAAACTGATTTTGCTTTATTTATTTATTTATTGTATAATAAAATCCTCAATTGAAGGAACACTGTCAATTTGGGGAAGATGATTAAGATTAGTTTTAGTGTACATAAATAGTCCCTCGTCTTTTCAGCTTTTGTTGTATAAATGGTCCCTTGTGTTTAAAAATAGTGCAAAAAATGTATCGTATCGTAGGGCTGAGCTTTTCCGACCGACTACCGACACCGACCGTCACCCGACACCGACTGAAACTAAATCTACACTCGGTTCGGGAGGCGGTTTGATTTTTCTGGCGAATCGGGATCGGGTCGGGAATCGGGATTACCTGACAAAACACAAAGTCGACTACTGTCCCGACCGCCGCCTGACACCGACCGACACTAACCGATCTACACTCGGGTCGGGAGTCGGTTTGATTTTTCCGGCTAATCGGGATCGAGATAAGTCGGGATCGTGATGGGACGGGACGGGATCGTCCCGATGTTCAGCCCTATCGTATTGGAATATGCTTGCACGAAATAAAATGTGTTCCAATGTATACACTATATATTTTCACTAATTGTACTTTAAAATCAAAAAATAAATTAGGTATTATATATTAATATTGAGTTCATTTCGATGATATTAATACGAAATTTACAAAGAATTTTTTTTTTTCTTTTTTTTGTAAACTAGTTTTTGTTCGATAATACTATATTTAGTGCATTTTGTGTGTTTAGTATTAACCGCACTAAAATAGTGTGATGTCTAGTGCTAAAATTGAAGATCATTTTTGTTAGTTTTTGGCTTTTTGCATTATTTTAGAGCAAAAAATACATTTAGTGTTAACATTGGAGATGCTATTAGGTAAAAATGTAAAAAGTATACTATAAGCTTGTAGTTTGCATCTCTTCTGTAAACAATGACTGAACTAGGGATTTCGCGATGTCACAGACCCGAAAATTTTTTATTGCATAGATTCTCATTAAAAAGATGCTAAATATTGTTCGATACACCTGGTCCAATAGAATTGTGTTTTTGATACTTGCTTTTTTTTATATGTTAGTAGGTTAAAAATTGACTCAATTTTAATTAAACTCACTATTTTTAATTGAAGTCACAGTTTTTGTTCATTCTACTCCCTCCGTCCCAAAATTATAGTCCCCTTTTGACTTTTTCGGTCTTTATTTTTCAACTTTGACCTTAAATATTTTTGTTTATATTACATAGTACTTGATGCAAAATATATGAATGGATTGTGTTTTAAATGTATTTTTCATTGGTATAATTTTTATCAACTATTGTATAACACAAACAAAAATATTTAAAGTCAAAGTTGAGAAAGAAAGACCGAAAAAGTCAAAAGTGGACTATAATTTTGGGACGGAGGTAGTATTCTCTTATGCTACAATTTAAAGAATTTGTGCATCCAAACACTTCTAATCCTGATTCCATCACTTTCTATTGTTTCATGAATATTTTTTCAACACGACTTCTATATTACGTACATGTTTTCTAGTTTTTACAAGTTTTCTATAGACTTGATAAATTCCCCCCAATTAGCTAAAAGTATGAGCCTTTTACAAAACGTATGTCTTTTTATAAATGATCACATAAAATGTACGAGTAATTCTTAAAGAACTCAAAATTTTCATTAAAAGTTCTCTCAAGATATACGTTTTATGGGTGTTTGTTTTACGCTTTTGTCATGCGACATACTAATACCTCACAAGATATATGTTTGACCATCTGGAGCATTTTATAAGTTCTTAACCTTCAGTTCGTGTTCAAATCATTGGGTTCATATATCACAGCAACGACAAACCGTTGCTCCCAATGATACACGCGGGTATCGGATGAGAGTTTTCTTTGTTCAGTTTACCCGCGGAGGGGGGCTTTGACTCGTGTACACGGCCGGATGGTGGTTTAGTACTCTCCACTAGATATACAACAATTATCTTCATTTTTAGAAGTTCCAACATTACTTTAAATGGGCACACAAAAAAATCGTAAACTAAGTGAACACATGAAATTATATTATATATATAACCATCTCTTATAGTACGGGAGATACACTCTTACAGAAATAATAACTCATCAAATATTTTTTGCATCAAACATATTACAAACTTAGAACAAAAGAGATGAAAAACCAAGAACACTACAAGATTGCTTGTATGTGTCTTTTGTTGTGCTAAAACTCAAAGGCAAATGCTCTTATTTATAGCCATTGATCAACATCATCGTCTTATTCATCGAATGCATACTTACTCATCGAAATATGCGAGCCATTGATCAACCTCATCGTCTTCTTTAGGTTCGAGTTCTTCCTCAACGGATGGGAGTTCTTTCTTCAGAATCGTAAAATACTGCAAATTGATGAATACAAAGGAGCATGACCATGAATATATATGTCTTATCTTCTTATAACGATTTTATATCAAAATAATGACTTACAAGATTTTTTTGTTCATCTTGGTAAAGTTCAAGATGATCTCCGGCTTCAAGCTTATAGTTAGCTATGAAGTCCCCTGCAAAATAAGTGAGAACCTCAGATATTAACTTTGCTAGCCTGACAGTATCAATGAGTTACCATAAATTTAATGTATATATTGCTTACCACATTGATCAAAAAGATACATTTTACCCTTCTGATTAGCCCAAAACCTTTAATAGTAAACAGAAAAAAAGAAACGTGTCATATATATTCAACTCGTGAATATGTCTACATGGTAAGAACGGATAACGTTACCAAATTGTTGCACAAATGGAACTACTTGAAAGTTATATGAAAAGGTGACATTGTATATAACCTGTATTTCAGTATCCACTTCATATTCGAAAAAACCTCTTCCATTACTATGTCGACTCCCTCTTTAGAAGCAAGGCTTGGTAGATTATCCTCTGCCTCCCACTGTGATTTTTTACCATAAATATGGATACAACAAAAACATCTTATAAGAAAATTTTCATGAATATTATACAGTGATTAGTAGAGCTAAGTAGGTGCCTGATTTAATAATTTAGTGTTCTAGAAAGGTATTCAGACTCACCTTCGGAAGCAAAATTCTTCCATGATCCCCAACGTCACTACATGTTAACTTTTTCCGCAGCACGAGACTAAGACTCTTTTACCATAGAACAGAAATGGTTAGTTACGCAAAAAGGTAACGCGGGAAAATGGGTATTAAACTTCCATAAATTCAAAAGCAAACTTACCACATTATTGGGGGTATAAAAGATACGTTGGTCTTGACTGCTTCTTGCAGATGCATTCCTAGTTATTATAGTGGGAGATCCGCGTGACGAAGTTGATGATTCACGTGTTCTCTTGATAGCTAGAGCCATTTTTCTATTTGCTCTCGCTATCTTGGCTTGCATTTTTTTATTTTCATTATACTCAGAAGGAAATGAGCTTAAGCCATTCAAGTTTTCCATTTGGCAGACTAAGAACTTACAAAGTATTGCTGAAATGTGCTTTGGATATACAGTAGATTTTACAGGTTAATGATGGGTGTATATATATAACTTAAGCATAACTCTTGAGATAAAAACTGCGATCACGTGGATGGTTAACTATCAGTTATGCTAAAACAATATTTCATGTGTATCCGAAGCGTTTTCTCATGCTCTATGTCACATGAAATACAAGTCATTTTTTAACGCTTAAAAATTGCAAGAAAGGACATTCTGCCTTATAAAGTAACACGTATTTCCGCATTAACTTTTCTTTACTTACCAAGTATCATGTGTATTAGTGTGTTATTTCGTGTTCCGCCTAACTGTATTTACAATTTAATAGGCTTTGGAGAAAAGATGCCATTGAACTAGATAGATTCTGGTAGTGAAAGACATGTGATAACAGGCGTCTTCCTAGAGCTTTGTTTTATAGATTATAATCATATACGTATCTATACGTTTATGTAACTCAGTACATTACAATTGCAGGAAAGCATAGTCCAAGGCAAAAAGGCAACACGGTCATCATGGTTACTGATTTTTAGTTAAATTACCAAACTAATGATGAGTATGGATTCAAGCGGAAGATACTCAGGACTAGTTCACTGGTAATCAAATAATAAATAATAATAACAATAAACCAATAATAATATATACCATGTACCACTGTTGGGTTACGTTCATAAATAGTTGCTTTCTGATGAAATGTGTGCCTACATGACAGCATTAGATCCAAAGTATGCAGTAGCAGCATATCTCACAGAACTTGATATTTCTGATGAAATGTGTGCCTACATGACAACGGTTAATTTGGGTTCGATTTAATCTATAACGGTCAAATTTAAAAGATTCCTAAAAAATATAACAGGTCAAATATATTGGGTTGAAAGTCGCATTAGAGTGTGATCCAAACAGTTCTCATCTTCTAAAATGATTAATTAGCAAAGAAAATGTTAAGGGTTCAACCAATCAACCCAACCCGGCCTTTACCCAAATAAAACTTCAACACATTACGACCCGGCCTTGACCTGTTACCCACACACACACACTGCCCCGTCCAGTAACATGAAAATTTATTTACTTAGATTAGAATTTTATCAATAACAAGTTGATTTAAAAGCTTACCTAAATCTGATACAAGTCAAACGGGTTAAAAGGGGTCAAATGGGTTGAAAGCCAACTAGAAGTTCTGATATGCTGATGGTGATGAACAGCTGCTGAATTTATATCAATAAAGTGAAGGACACTTGGTGACCCTCTTTTCCAAATTATGTAACTTGCTGTTATTTTTTGTATTATATTTATTTTGACTTTGCTTAACCAACTCCTAGGTAAGTTGAGGTTCAATTTCAAGCCAAAAATTCCTCAAAAACAAGATAGCAGTATTGACTATAACGTAATTATCTCATTCTAAGATCTTCAGCCTAAAAATAACAACAAAAGAAAAACTGAACTTATTAATAAAACTGTACAGTTGATAATCAGATGTCTCACCTGGAAAAGCCAACTTCAGCATCGGGTCTTTTGATTCGACTCCAATTTAGCCTTCCATTTACATGCACCCTAAATTTGAGCATTTAAGAAGACAACTTATTGATGGAAGCATAAGGTACCACAATAAAATTCAAAAACAGCTGCTAAGCAGTATTAATATTAGCATTGGCGATTAGCATATTCCAAAAGTATATAGTTCCTAAGCAAACAGTGTTCCAAAAATACATGGTTCCATACTAGATTAGGACTAATTACACATTGATCAGATACATTCTGTTCATATATTCTCTTTGACTTCATCTTGACTCTTGATAACATCCCACCAATCTTGCAATTCCTTTGACATTCTCGGATATGGTCCATAATACACTTGTTCTGCTTGTGATGCTAGAACAAACGGATTGTCGTCCAATAGCTTTACTTTAGAATCAATATGAACCAGATCATCTTTACGCTTAACCCCTACCCCACCAGGGGTATCAAACCACTTACACTTAAACAATACGACAACACAATCCCCTAAGCCATGAATTTTGCTTTGATATTCTACTTCAATGACATCTTCTAATATCCCATAATAGTCACATTCATACTCATTATAAACACTTCCGCTCACGCATACTCCACTTTTGTTACTGAGCCGCCCTTTACTATGTTTTTGGGTGTAAAATTCGTAACCATTGACTAAATATCCTCCATATGTCCAATTACCATTTAGCGGTCCTTGTGCAAGGTCTTTCAAATCTTGACTGATATCATTTGACTCTTGAGAAACCTACAAAGACAAAAGAAAAAAATTATTTCTAATCAGGAAATAATCAAAGAGGTGAATTTATAATTTATAAACGAATGGCATCACTGATTCACAAATGTGATGTCATAGTTTCAAACAACCTAGAACAATGGACAAAAAACATATTAGACAAGTGTAAGAGCATTACTATTTGCATATCAAAGCAAATCAAGAAACTTACATACCTTACAAAAGGTTTAACCTCTTCACAATTAAGCAAGATATAACGATGAGCAATGGGCATAACATCAGTCATGAACCTATATTGACGAATATTCACAGGTAATCTCTGAGATGGATATTTGAAAATGCTTAATCGAGAGTCAGTAGGGGAAACATAAGGAATATTCAAGACACTGTGTTTTTTCAGAATCTTTTTTGTATCATTTAGAGGTAGCTCATTATATTGTTTCATAATGATGGAAATGAGTTCATTATAAACAACGTTACTTATATTGCATCTAGACTTCCATTTCAACAAATCTGAGTTAACTCCTAATCGTGAATACTTCTGACACCCCTTAGCACCTTCCAATTGCAAAACATTTGAATCAGAACTTGATTCATATCTCATTAAACTACGATTAAGATTAGTGGGACCCATTGCATCCACAACCATGAGTGTACCATCTTCAGTCAGACTACAAGACTCTCCCTCTTGTTTAACTTTTGTTGTTGTTTCACCATGTTCCGTCCAAATTGTGTAATTTGGGGTGAACCCATTTTCATACAAGTGAAACATGACGTCATTTCTTGTCTTAAAGTGCTTATTGTCACACTCCAAACAAGGACATTTGATACGATTACTATCAACAAATGCTTTGTTAGAAAAAGCGAAGTCCAAAAAAGCATCAAGGTTACTGCAGAAAGTATCACTGAGAAACCGGTCAGCATCATCCACATCGTACATCCATCCTCTATCCGCACAGCTTGACATGATCAGCAACTACAACCAAGTAAATGTAGCACATTAAGAGTGTGTTTGTTATTGCTTATTTAAATGCTTATTTGCTTAATTTAAGAGCATTTAAGCAAACTTGTGTATTTACGCTTAACCTTGAAATGGTGAATTGTATTAATAACTGAATCTGCAAATAACATCTTAAAAACATCAAACTTTGTAGACATGCCCACAAAGCTGAAAAATGAACAGACATACAAACAACCAGCTATAACAACTGAAAACACTAAAGTTTATAACAATCACCATTCTTCTAAAGTTAGCCAAGGAGACATCCCACCTTGACTACATTTCCCAGACCTTTGCTCAACTCAGAACCAACTGACCCTCCCAGAAAGCAATGAACAGAACAAAGGCTAGGCCTCATCAGGCTGGCATTCCACCAAACATTCTGGAAACCTACTTTATGAGAAGACTACGAATCCAAATAGACAGAGCAGGGAATCTAAAACTTGTTACCACTCCAGGCACCCCAAGATCAGATTCCTGATGGCTACTTGGACTTTTCATCTAACTCAAGATACAAGGCCATCAGTCCCATAACTACAAACAGACCATGGATGACTTGTGATAAAGCAACCTCTATAGGGTAGTGTTATCTTTCATCAGTCACCAAATAGACACTCTTACTTATCACAACAACACTGAGCCACATTCAACATAAGAAAAACTCTTATTCCTTCAGACCATTCTAGAACCAAACACCCCTTTAACTACATACCAGAACAGAACATTTGTCAAAAACTATTTACCACCTGGGATCAGTCTCAAATTATCCCAACCTAAACCCCACTCTTGAAACTGAATCCACAGCTAAAGACGTAAATGTTATGCTTAGTTTAAAGAAAATATGCACTTTGAGTGGGGTGTTTGGGATTGAATGACAGATCATTTTAAACTGTTTTCATTAAGTGCCTTATTTACTCTAAGGGGGTGTTTGGGTTAAGCTTATCTAAAACAGCTTAAGCCTGTTCCAAAAAGCCCTAAAAAACGCTACAGCTTATCCCTCCATTTCCCTAAATAAGGCAATCAGGCCATAAAATAAGCATACCCAAACACATTCAAATGGCTTACGCACCTAACATAAGCTTATCCAAACATGAAACACCCCCTAATATAAGATAAGCAATTTCATCCAAACTCTCAAAACTAGTTATCTGCTTTAAAATAAGCAAACCCAAACACACTCATATTGATCAGTCACAAAGCAATTTAGAAATAAACAAAAACACAACCAAAATTAAAAGAGCGGATGAGGTTCTCTGATGTACGCGGCCTAGGCGCCAAAGACGGACCCAAATCTATAAGTGACCAGGTTTACTATTTACTCTACAATAGTACAATGGACTAACTAAACAAGACTTGTGACACAAAATTTGGGGACTTTAAAAAAAATGGGACTTTTGCAAAAAAATCCATGGTTCCCCGTTTCCGACCCTTTACCTAGCCACCGTCAAGATGTGTATCTAGTGAGGTTTGGACCTGAGACCTTATGTAAAAACCAGACCACTAGTCCACCTTGGCGGTGGTTACGGCCAAAATGTGTACATGTAGGGGTGGCCACCAGGGGTAACCTTGGGGGGTTGTTTCCCTTGGAGGTCTCGGGTTCGAAGCTTGCCAATGGGGTTTTCCTCCTAGGCAAAGCGGAAAAGAGGAGTGGGGTTTATTCCCCAAAAAGGCAAAGGTCCGAGGAAGGCATTTACCACCCGCTTGGATGTTATTGCATGACTCGAACCACTAACTACTAACTATCATTCATTTTTAACAACTAGGGGTGGTGAGAGAAAGGTTTCTCAACAGTCACAAAGATACCCGGTTAAGCCGCGTACATCTAACTCACTAATTAACCTTAAAAAAAAAAAAAAAAAAAAAAAAAAAAAAAAAAAAAACTTGGTCCATTTTTTAGCGAGATTGTGAGAGATGAAAACAACGTACCTAAATGTGGTTGTCTATGAGCAGCGGTGGTGAGAGGGTTCCGACTAATGAAGTGAAAATCCACCAACGTTTTAAATGGTTACGGCCATGTTCATGTTTTGTTAGAATATAAAAATGGTATCTTGTTCGCAAAGTTCATAAATTTTTTATTTTTTATTTTTATGAAAGAGGTTTTTTCAAAAGGGTTCAAATGTATTTAAAATATATTGTCAAAAATTACATGTTTGTGTAAAAAGCTTTTTTTTTTTTTTTTTTTCAAATTCATGTACTAAATTTTCAAATTTCGTTACTCTAGTGTATTTTCGGACCGTTTTACCCCACCTCAATAAAAGGAGTCTTAATAAATTGAAGGGAAAAATGATCCGAAAATACACCATAATAACAAAATTGAAAGTTTAGTACATGAATTTGCAAACCAAAAAAAAAAAAAAAAAAAAAAAAGTTATTACTCAAATCTGAAATTGGTGACAAATAAGATAAATTTTAAATACATTAGCCATTTTCAAAAGGGCGAATATCATATCTTAAAATACAAGGTCTCCTCGAAGGAGTTTAGTACTCTCTCTCAAATTATTTGTTTGTTTTTTGGGCTAATCACTTATAAATATATTCAACTTGTTCAATTTTTCACATTTAACCACCGAATGAAAAAGTTTTAAATTGTTACTCTATACTTTTGAATTTCGTCAGTTTGATTTACGATTTTAGCTCCCAAGTAGGTACCGGTTGTCTTTGTACTTATTTTAAAATTTCTTTTCTATTTCTTAATTGGCACGTCACTTTTAAACCACCACATCACCATCACTACCCCAAATTATGGTAATACAAAGCTTATGAACAAAACCCCTAGACCTTTCATTGCCCGATTTGAAAACTGTGATGACCTCATGTTTCTAATATCCTCACACATTTCTTGAACCATCACATTAAATCTATGGGCGCTACTCGAGAGATTTGGTTGGGATATCAACAGGTGGGAAATTGAGTGACCAATCATCTTCAAGTTGCAGTTGCTAAAGCGATGGTGCTTTGCGCAATCCTTTTCAAGTTAGCATTGAGGGCTTGTTCAACACAAGGCCTAAAGTGGTTGTTAACCCATTTGATGAGTCTGCTAATTTGTTTGGTGGTGGCCAAGAGTTTAAAGATGTTGATGATGACTATGATTACGATGACTATGCGAACCAGGTTTATGATCTTCCAAGGAATTTGGATGCTTTTAATGTCATCTATGGCACTAGGCTTCAAGGTCGTAGGAAGTAATTTTATTTCGTTATGTCTTATGTTGTCATGTGAGTAATGGTGTGTTTTCTTGTTTAGAAATAGGAAGTATCTTATTATGTAAGTTGTTTGCCTATGTAACGGGGTGAGATATGGGATTCACCCATATCCATTGTACTTAAACGTTTTGGTTTATATATTTACCAAGGTGCAGGATTACTCCCCTTTACCCAAACACAAGGCCTAAAATGTCTAAGAATCATTTGATGCCTGAGCTATGATTGAAAACACGAGCTGTGAGAGTGCAACAGTGTCAGCTACTTCATATGTTGAGCCTCATGTTTGAATACCTTGGATTTTAGATCGTAACTTGTGGTGATGTGAGTTAAGGAGCAATGTATTTGATGTTTTTGGCAAGAGGCTTAATGAGGTGTTATATTAAAGTGATGTGTCAATCTAGGTGGACGGCTATTACACGCTGGAATTGCCAGCTTAGGAGGTAAAATGATACACCAAACTAACGAAATTCAAACGTCTAGGGTAACAATTAAAAACTTTATTGTTCAGTGATTAAATGTGAAAAACGTGACAAGTTGGATACATTTTGAAGTGATTAACCCTTATTTTTTTCTAGTTGTTTCAGTTGACTAATTAACCGACTACTAAATATAGATATGAAAATTTTATCGAGTTTATCATATTAATTTACATGAAATTATTATTGGACTAATTACACATGGATCTGATACACTGTGTTCATATAATCTCTTATGACTTCACCTCGACTCTTGATAACATCCCACCACTCTTGCAATTCCTTTGACATTCTCGGATATGGTTCATAATACACTTGTTCTGTTTGTGATGCTAGAACAAACGAATTGTCGTTCAATAGCTTTACCTTAGAATCCGTATGAACCAAATCATCTGTACGCATAACTCCTACCCCACCATGGGTATCGAACCACTTACACTTAAACAATACGAAAACATAATCCCCTATGCCATGGATTTTGCTTTGATATTCTACTTCTACAATATCATCCAATATCACATAATAGTCAGTACCACGACCATGTTCTGCCTAAAAAAACTCATAGATCAAAACACATGTAGATTCGAAAAATGATTTTGTATGTTTTTCTTTTAATATTTTGGTAGTATGAATATTTATGTGTTTGTGTGTGATTTATAAACAAAGATTGTATTATGGATTATGGTGAAATGACAAAAGAAGGGTAAAAAAAACTAAACTTGTAACGGGTCAAATTAAAGGTGTCAATTAGAGACCCGTTGATTAAACATGGTACTGGTTGGGGGTAAATCTTTATTAGAGGTCGAGTCCATTTGAATCTTCTTAAATATTATAAATGAGTCTAATTGGTTATTTGATAGAAAATGCAATCATATAACAACTACCCCATGGGTCTATGTGGGTCTTTTTTTTTTTTTTTTTTTTTTCATATTGTACTTAAAAAAATGAAAATGACCGTAAACTATCAAGACCCGGACTCATTTAAAAAAAAAATGAAAATGACCGTTAACTATCAAGACCCGGACTCATTTAAACCATCTAAGGGGGTGTTTCTTTTTATTGTTAATGTGTCTTAATAAAGAGATAGTGGTGGGGGCCACACATATAGTATGTTTCTTTTTCTGTTAAATGGTCTATATGGGTAGAGGTAGCAAAGGGTGGTCCTCCCCATTAACACTCATTAACAGAAAGGGACTCACACACTTAATCTAGAAAGAAAAAGAAACAAGCCCTAAATCCGAACCTGTTTAAACTCAAACCCATTTATTTTGCCGCCTCTAAGTCAAACCATGATACCTAAGAAAAACCACAAGGACGATTTCAGTAAAAAATAAATAAATAAATCCAGTTAACAATGAAAGTCAAATGAATAAAAATGGCCTTTCTAAAGAAAAGGGGGAGGGGAAAAAAAGGCGGGAAATATATAAAACTTAAAGTCACTTTTCCCTCCTAATCACATATCCCCATTTTTACTTTGATTAAACTTGACACCCTCCTCCTAATTGGTTGCTCAGTTAGCACATTCATTCAGGTATGTTTAATATCTTTCACAATCTCTTGTAGCCTGTTAAGATTATTATGAGATTGTTAGTTAATCATATAGGGCTTGTGTCCAAATGGTAGACCATGTGCTGTGAAATGCTCCCAACAAAAATGGTTGCAGGTTCAAGTCCTAATTAGGACATATGAGTTGATGTCTGTGTGGGATTGCTTGTTATAAACTATGTGTCACTTTATCACAATAGGAACCCATGGCCTTTGGTCTAGTGGTATGTGAGTTCCCCACCAACCTGGAGGTTGTGGGTTCAAGCCTCGCTAGAGGCATTTGTGAGATATATTGTGAGATAAGTGGTATAGGTGTGAAAAAAATTGCCTTTAAAAATAAATAAATAAAAAACGTTATCACAATAGGAAGGTACCAGTTTAGAGGGTGTTTGGGATTGCTTATTATTTGCGAATACTTATGTTAGATAAGCAGCCTCTGCTTATATTGGAGTAAATAAGCATTTAGATTTAAGTAGCTTGTGTTATGTTCATTACCTTAACTAAACAAGCAGTTTTAAAATATAAGCACATCAGCAGTTTCGTATAAGCACTCAGTTTGCTTATTTGCTTTAATGTGCCACAATTTACTCTGTTGTAGTTGCTGATTATGTCGATGGCAGCGGATAGAGGATGGATGTACGATGTGGAAGATGCTGACCGGTTTCTTAGTCATATTTTCTGCAGTAACCTTGATGTTTTTCTGGACTTTGCTTTTTCTAACAAAGCATTTGTTGATAACAATCGTATCAAATGTCCTTGTTTGGAGTGCGACAATAAGTACTTTAAGACAAGAACTGACGTCATGTTTCACTTGTATGAAAATGGGTTCACCCCTAATTATACAACTTGGTTCGCACATGGTGAAACAGCTGCAACATTTCAACATGAGGGAGAGTCTCGTGATCCGATGGAAGATGTGGATCAAGTGTGTCCCACTAACGTTAATCATAAAACATCTGAATCGAGTTGCAACTCAAATGTTTTGGAAGGTACCAAGGGGTGTCAAAAGAATCTAAAAGTGAAAGTTATGTCAGAGTTGTTCAAGTGTAAGTCAAAAAACAAAATTAACAAGCTAGCGCAACCCGAAAACGAGACAATAAAGATTGTGAAAAAACATGGTGCCTTGAATAATCCTCGTGTTTCCACTACTGACTCTCGATTAAGCATTTTCAAACTTCCAGGCGAGGCATTATGTTTTTGCACTCTAAAAGTAAATCTGACCTCTGATGAGTTGTTCAAATCGAAGTCCAAAAACAGAATAATCAAGCCAGTGCTACCACAAAATGAGACAAAAAAGATTATGACAAGAAAGGCTGTCTTGAATGCTCAATGTGCCCGGTTAAGCATTTTCAAACATCCAGGTCAGAAATTATTTGAAGATAGACGTACATACAAGTATATGTATGATGCAATGACCATTGCTCATCGTTATATCTTGTTTAACTGTGAAGAGGTTAAACCTTTCATAAGGTATGTTATATTTCTTGCTTCGTGGTGACGTGCAAAAGTTGGTGCTCTCACATTTGTCTAAAATGTTGTTTGTCCATTGTTTCAAAGGTTGTTTGATGATTTAACAAGACAACAACCTAGTATTGATGAAGGAGGACGTGACATGTATAGAAAATCTTTTGCCGACTGGTTTGAAGAACATGTATGTATAACACAAACAAAATTCCTATTATACATTACACAACTATCGTGGTTTTAGTAACTTCTTCTCTTGTCGCTGTAGGTTCGTCAAAGGTCAAATGACATCAGTGAAGATTTGAAATGCATTGCACGACAACTATCACTATTTGATGTTTGGACGTATAGAGGATATTTGATCAATGGCTACAAGTTTCACACCCATAAACACAGTGAAGGGAAGGTCAATAAGTTGAGTGGAGTATGTGTGAGGGGGAGTGTTTCTAACAGCTATGAACGTGACTACTATGGTGTATTGGATGATATCATAAAGGTAAGATATATATGCAACAATAGCACAAGGTGGTGTGTCTTGTTCAGATGTAAGTGGTTTGATACTCCTGGAGGGGTAGGTGTCAAGCGTAAAAATAATTTGGTTCATATTGATTCCAACGCGAAGGTACTAACCGATAATCCTTTTGTCTTACCATCATATACGGAACAAGTGTATTATGCCCCATATCGTTCAATGTCAAAGGAATTGAAAGATTGGTGGGATGCTGTCAAAAATCAAGAGGAAGTCAAGAGTCAAGACGAGGTCAAGGAGCATGTATGAATGAAATATGTTAGATTAGTGAGTAATCAGTTTCAATCAAGGATGGTTCTATGTATTCTGGATCATTATAACGTAAGCTTTCAAGTTTAACCCGTTACATACTTACATATAAATATCTAACCCATATTCACACATTTTGATAACATAGAATGGGCTGTATAGATTTTTTGGTACTCAAATATTTAAAAATATAAGATGGTCTGAGTGGGTAAACCGTCATATGGCAAAAAGCTATTAAACGACTTATTTGAGGAAAAAAAAAAAGTCATTCCTCTACCTCCATTAGAGATGTTGTCTAGACCCACTTTGACCTGCATTAAACGTAACGCCTTATGATATGATCTGTTATAGATAAATTATAAGTTATAACCCAATTTAACCCATTTCATTTAGGGACGCCATACACCAGGAACATGAATTACTGTGATATTTGCTGCTGCTACATACTTGGGTTCTAATGATTTTCAAGTTCTTCTATCCTCACTCGTTCAAAGGACATACTTTGTGATTTTGATAATGAGTCGTGGCCGTCCATTATTTGGTTTGGGTTGATTGTGCAATTTGGCTTTCGTATCATCAAACATAAACATTAAACATATCTTTTGAGCGCATGTTTTAAAAACAAAGTATCATTTGATCAAGGCTAAGTGTATTTTGGTACCTCAAATTTGGTTAACCGGGTATTTTACTACCCGAAACTTTTAAGGGTGCGATGTAGAACCCTTAACTTGTAAACTAGAACCCAAGTATGAAGCAGCAACATATCTTGCAGTACTTGATGTTCCTGGTTTACGGAAATGGGTTAGTTTGGGTTATGTTTTAGCACCAACGGGTCAGATTTAATATCTTTCATAAAAATGAAACATATTGGACAGGTTGAGAGTCGCCTCAAAGTGTGGTTCAAATACTTCCAATCTTCTAAATTGATTTATTCAGGAAGAAAAATGTTGGTGGGTCGACCCAACCAGGCTTGACCAGCAATAAATTTAACACGTTATAACCATTTTGACCTGTTACCCACTCAAACGCACATTGACCCGTCCAATGACATCAAAATGTGTTGATCTCGACCAGATTTTTGTCTGTAGCGGGTTAAACATAAAAGCTTACCTAAAAATGATCTGGGTCAAACGGGTTGAAAACCAACAAAAAAATATTTATTTTTGCTTTGCTTCTCAATGTTGCTGATGGTGATGACTGATGACAAACTGCTGAATCCATAACAATATAGTGAAAGAATTTCCAAATTCTGTAATTTGCTGGAATTTGTTTATTCTATTTATTTATACTTTGCTTAAGCAGCCTTTATGTTACTGGTATACTCCATATTACGTATGTTGAGGTTCAGTTTCAAGCCACAAAATTCAATCCTCAAACACGCCATTACAGTATTTGCTATAATGTGATTGACTTGCAATGATAAAATCTTTAATTTTTCATAATACTATATATAAGCATAATATCAAAGCCAAGTGATCGCTTGAGCCTTAAGTGTTTCACAATGGACACCTTCACTTCAAAAACGGATTCCTACTCACTAATAGTGTAACTTCATATCCCTTTAATGAACAAATAACTAAACAACTTCAATTCCACAAAATATTTAATAATTTCTAATAATTGATGTAAAAAGTGAATGACAATGCATGGGATTTAATCAACTGGATTTGTTTCTTTTGGCTTATTTTATAAATAGCAGCACCTAACCACACAAATAGAAAACATGAAATTGTATGTGCAATTCGTTCAACGATGCACATAATCTGCAGTTCCGCACAGCATATAATCCAAGTTCAGCAACAGGTCTCTTAGCTCCAAATTAGCATACAGCCACACCAAACATAATCACTCATTTCTTTGTACAAGAACAACCACTGATGAGGCAATGAGGCATTGTAACATTAACATATTCCTAAATACATAGTGCCAGTACAAACACTGGGCAGAATACACAGAACCATACTAGATTGGCACTGATTACTCATTGACCAGACATATTTCGTTCATACATGCTGTTTGACCTTGTCTTGACTCTTGACTTCCTCTTGACTTTTGACGGCATCCCGCCAATCTTTCAATTCCTTTGAGATTGAATGATGCGGTACATAAAGCACCTGTTCCATATATGATGGTAAGACAAAATGACTATCGGTTAACAGCTTCGTCTTGGAATCAATATTAACCAAATCATTTTTACGCTTGAACCCTACCTCTCTAAGAGTATCAAACCACTATACGTTTACAGTTATCAACATCATTGTCATCTTCCATCAGATGACGAGATTTCCCCTCATGTCCCTCATGCTGAAATGTTGCAGTTGTTTCACGGTTTCACCATGTACGAACCAAGTTGTATAATTAGGGGTGACCCCTTTTTCATACAAGTGAAACATGACGTTGTTTCTTGTTTTAATGTTCTTATTGTCGCACTCCAAATAAGAACATTTGATATGATCATTATCAACAAATACTTAGTTAGAAAAAGCAAAGTCCAAAAAACCATCTACATTAGTGAAGAAAGTATCACTGATGGAAGCATGTGCAGAAAGTATCACTGAATATAGTAGCATGTACAAGAACAACCTATTGATGGAAGCATAAATTGCCAAAATAAAATTTAAAGACAACTGATAAGGCCTAATAATAATAATATTAATATTAGCATGTTCCAAAATATATAATTCCATTATTTTGGAAGGCAAAATATATAGTTCCTAAATAAACATTGTTCCAAAATACATAGTTGCATACTATGTTATAATTAATTAAACACTTATCAGATACATTCACTTAAAGACTTCATCTTGACCTCATCTTGACTCTTGATATCAGCCCACCAGTCTCTCAATTCCTTTGACATTCTCGGATATGGTCCATAATACACTTGTTCTGTTTCTGATGCTAGAACAAACATACTGTCATTTAGTAGCTTTACCTTAGAATTAATATGAACTAAATTGTCTTTACGCTTAACCCCTACCCCACCGGGAGTATCAAACCACTTACACTTGAACAATACAA
Source organism: Artemisia argyi (assembly GCA_030686995.1). Taxonomy (NCBI): domain Eukaryota; kingdom Viridiplantae; phylum Streptophyta; class Magnoliopsida; order Asterales; family Asteraceae; genus Artemisia; species Artemisia argyi. The sequence goes on along the minus strand of CM060679.1, from coordinate 191,118,969 downwards.
CAACACAACTCCCTTTTCCATGGATTTTGCTTTGATATTCTACTTCTATGACATCATCCAGTATCCCATAATAGTCACATTCATCCTTATTATAAACACTTCCTCTCACACATACTCCACTTTTGTTACTGAGCCGCCCTTCACTATGTCTTTGGGTGTGAAACTTGTAACCATTGATAAAATATCCTTTATATGTATAACCACTTTTTGTTGGTCCTTGTGCTAGGTCTTTCAAATCTTGACTGAAATCAGTTGACTCTTGAAAAACATAAAATGACAAGAGAAAGTTTGTTTCTGATTAGAAGATAATCTAAGGGGTGAACATGCACATTATAAATGAATGACGTCACCAATTGACCAATTGATAGCCTAATCGCTTGACACGTCATCAACTGGAAAAATATGTCATAGTTTCTAGTTTATATAAAGAGATTGGAACTTTTGTTTGTGTTACACTTACATAATTTTGGAACCATGCAGCAAAATGTTGATCTCTATAAATGTCAAGTCCATTTCCATCAATATTAGGCCATCGTTGTCTCGTTAAATCATCAAATAACCTCAAACAATAGACACACAACATTTTAGACAACTGTAACTGTAAGAGCAACATTATTTGTATATCATGGCAAAACAAAAAAATAGCATACCTTACAAAAGGCCAAACCTCTTCACAGTTAAGCAAGATATAACGATGAGCAATAGTCATCACATCACCCATGTACTTATATTCACGAAGATTTTTACGTAAGCTCTGAGATGGATATCTGAAAATGCTTAATCGGGAGTCAGTAGTGGAAACTGGAGGAACATTCAAGACACCGTGTTTTTTCATAATCTTTTTTGTCTCATTTTGCGGTAGCGCTGGCTTGATTATGTTGTTTTCCCACTTTAATGTGAACAACTCTGAGGTCAGATTTACTTCTGGATTCTTTTGACACCTCCGGGTACCTTTTGACTTCGATTTGAACAACTCTGAGGTAACATTTACTTTTAGATTCTTTTGGCACCCCTTGGTACCTTCCAAAATATTTGAATCGTAATTTGATTCATATGTTGTAATATCAACATTAGAGGGAACCACTTCATACACCACCATACAAGTACGCTCATCATCTTCCACAGGACCAGTATACCCTCCTTCATGTTGAATTCTTGAACTAGTTTCACCATGTGCCGACCAAGTTGTATAATGGGGGGCGAACCCTTTTTCATACAAGTGAAACATTACTTCATTTCTTGTTTTATAGTGCTTATTGTTGCACTCTAAACAAGGACATTTGATACGATTGTTATTGACAAATGCTTTGTTAGAAAAAGCAAATTCTAGAAAAACATCAAGGTTACTGCAGAAAGTATAACTAAGGAACCGGTCAGTGTCTTCCACATCATACATCCATCCTCTATCCGCAGCCATTGACATAATCAGCAACTACAACCAAGTAAACACAGTACTTTAAGAGTCTGTTTGGAATTGCTTATCCGAGTTATCATCTAATTACATTAAAAGCATATAAGCAGTTTTGAAGAAACAACTTATATTCTACTTTTAGAGTATATAACTATATACTATATAGACACTTTAAAGAGGTCTTAGATTGCTTATTGTAAACTGCATATCTAGTTAAACAAAGAAAAAGGGACGTACCTATCAGCTTTTTTTTTTTTTTTTTTTTTTTTTTGGTGTTTATTGACTCTAATATAAGCAGATACATATACTTATGAGCAGTTTCATCCAAATACCCAAAAGTCAAAACTACTTATATGCTTTTAAATAAGCAAATTAGCACTCAAATAAGCAGCTCCAAACGCCATCTAAACTAAAACCTGCTTTTTGTTGAAGAAGAAAAGCATTTCATAAATGCAATAGCAGATACCCACTAATCAGCCACAAAGCAATTCAGTGTTATACAATTGAGGTTTACATCAAATAAATACTCAATTGACACATCATAAATTTCAAGTCATCAAATACACAACAATAGGAACTTTTTAAAATTTAAGTACATCTAAAAATAACAAGAAAATTGTATCTAACTTTGTCAATTTTTGTTGTTCTATGTAGCCTTTTTCGCTATTAAACCACAAACATTTCGAATTTTGACTTTTGTGTGTATTTTGTGACCATTCTACCATTACGTTTTTTGACCACCCTGTTAACATCGAATGGTAAAATGGTCATTGTGCATGAACAAAATACACACAAATGTCTACATTTGAAAGGTTTATGTTTTAACCCAAAAAAAACAAAAAACAAAACAAAAAAAACCAAAAAAAAAAAAAAAAAAAAAAAAAAAAAAAACAAAAAAACACATTGCACATCTTAGTAAAAAGTGACAAGTCAGATAACAAGGAACAAAACCCTAATAGGGGGTGTTTGTTTCGGCTTATGGCTTATTTGGTTTTAGTCTTATGTTTCATAAGCTCACTTTTTGTGGCTTAATTTTGAAATGAGCTTATTAGGACCTAATAAACTTGATGTTCTGTGAAATGGGTTTGTAGGACCTAATAAACTTATGGATTTTTTTAACTTGTGCCCTGGGCACAAGTTAAGCACATAAAAAAGTACAAGAAAGTACTTAGGACTCACACAAAATTACAAAAAAGTGTACTTTTGTGTGGATTCCTATCCCATGGTACTTTTGGTGTACTTAAGTTAGGGCACAAGATAGAAAAACCCTAAACTTATATAAGCCGAAAAGTTTCAAAATTAAGCCACAAAAAAAATGAGCTTATGAAACATAAGCCCAAAAGCAAATAAGCCGAAACAAACACCCCCTAAATTTCCAACCAAGAAAGGGCACATGCAGAGACACATAACATTGAAATTATTATGGTTGGCATTTTTAAGGGAAATTGTAGCAAATATAAAAAAGACCTTTTTTCTTTTTTTTTTTAATAAATGTGGTTCCTGAGCAACCAGAGGGAGTTGGCTAAGCTTCAACCCAGTCAAAGGTGGCTGACGGTGGCAGTTTGCGACCAATGAGGGAGGGCCCACTTTTCTTTTTTATGGTAGTGAAATTGGGATTAATGTGGGAAAGGCAGAAAAGTATACAGTATATTTTTCATGTTTTAAATTTTAGTTAAAAACGTGAGTGAAAAGTTGGTACTGTACTTGGTAGGTCTAGGCCACCTCCTCTACTTTTCACGCGGCATACCCCTTACCACATATGTTCAGAACCGCGCGCCAAAGGCAGAATTTTGCAATGGTTCGGTGGGATAGACCACTCGATCTCTTTGTGTGTGCGTGTATTTTTTGTATATTTGTATAAAATGTGGTTTGTTTTTTTTTTTTTTTTTTTTTTATTATTTTTTTATTTTTTTATGGTGACTATAGGACCCGTTTGATGGTGGGTATGATAATTTGTTGAATGGTGATATGGCACGTAAAAAGTGATATGTTTGATAACCATAGCACCCGGTCTTATTTCAACGTTTATAAAAGAAATTCGTTGTAGGTATGTATGATCCTGTTATTTATTTTATGTTATGTTACAAGTGTTTCTTAAAGAAAAAATATAAGCAAGTATGAAAAATAGCGTAAGCTTAGAACTAATTTCGAGATTTTTTTTTTTACCCCAAATTTTCAACTAATGTGTTTTCTCGTATTCTATGTTACACGAATCACACTAATTTGTTTGAGTAGTGAAAGAAATGTGATAGACCGATGAAGATTTTGTAACACATGAAGGGGAATGCATAAAATGATGCATTACTAGGTGATATATGATGTTCTCTCTTAAACATGTCGCGCAAAAGTTAGTTTCTTTTTTAAATGTGTACATTTAGGGGTGGCCACCAAGGGTAACCTTGGGGGTTGTTTCCCTTGGAGGTCTCGGGTTTGAAGTTTGCCAATGGGGTTTTTCTCCTAGGCGAAGCGGAAAAAAGGAGTGGGGTTTATTTCCCAAAAAGGCAAAGGTTCGTGGAAAGAATACCGCCCGCTTGGATGTTACTGCATGACTCGAACCACTAACTACTAACTAGCATTCATTTTAATAACTAGGTACACTACATAGGGGTGGTGAGAGAAAGGTTTCTCAACAGTCACAAAGATACCCGGTTAAGCCGCGTACATCTAACTCCCTAGTTAACCCCAAAAAAAAATAAAAAATAAATAAAATAAATAAAAAATCCATTAAGCCGCGTACATCTAACTCACTAGTTAACCCAAAAAAAATCCATTAAGCCGCGTACATCTAACTCACTAGTTAAAAAAAAATAAATAAAATAAAAAAAAATAAATAAATAAATAAAAAAATCCATTTTTTAGCAAGATTGTAAGAGATAAAAACAACGTACCTAAATGTGGTTGTCTATGTGCAGCGGTGGTGAGAGGGTTCCGACTAATGAAGTGAAAATCGGCCTACGTTTTAAATGGTTATGGCCATGTTCATGTTTTGTTAGAATATAAAAGTGGTATCTTTTTCGCAAAGTTTTTTTTTTTTTTTTTTTTTTTTTTTTTTGAAAGAGGTTTTTTCAAAAGGGTTTAAATGTATTTAAAACAAGTTATAATACACGCGCTTTTTTTTAAAAAAAAAATTGAATCATATATTTTTATTTATTAAAAAATAAATAATTTAATATTTGTTTTGTTTGATTTATAATTTTTAATTATAGCTTTTTACTATAAAAGATAATTATTTAAAAATTTTAATCCTATTGTTAATTGCATCTTATCTATATTTTTTGTATTTATCTTCTACTTTTGTTATGAATAAATATAAAATGTTACCTAATAATCTTTATTTTTAAATAATATTATTACTAAATAAGGTATGGTTTAGTGTTGGATCGTGAACACCTTGAACTTGTGTTAATAATGATACTTTGAGTGATACCACTAAGTATGCAGAATCTACTTAATGATACTTAGAAGATTGATTGTAAATGGAACAGTTGTATGTATGTAAGAACAATGTATGTAACAAACAAATAGCTCCAATATTATTAATGATAATAATACGAGTGATCTTGATATCACTAGGGTTACACCTTGAAGCTCTAAGAAAACGTATTAGAAAGATATATTCTAACTATGAACTAGGATCTCCTTTTATACAACAAGGAGTCCTCTTCTACAAGATAAGTATAATCTAATAGAATAAGATATACACAAAATCTTTTCTATGTTTATCTAAGCGCGTTTCTCTAACAGTCAACAAGTGAGCAGTGGTAATATTTGTTCTTGCAGTGGTAATGAGTTTCCACTGCAAGTACAATCTTCTGCAGTTGTAATATCTTCACTAGCCGTGGTAACTGATAGAATAATTCCCAACAATCCTCCCCTAAACTTATGATTTATTTGTAAATCAACAAGTTTCTTCAAGTATACAATAAACCTGAGGATATGGGAATTCTTCCAAACACTTATCTTGTTTTTCTTAACACTTTATCAGCTTATGCATATTGATCTTGAATCTTCTGAATCAAAGCTCTAACTTTTTCATTATCTGCATAAACTCTTAACTTTGACATGCTGAGAGCAAACTTCCCCTGAATCTGATCATCATTTTTCTTATCCTCCCCTGTTTGGGAGAATCTCCACCAAAATCAGCACAATCAGATAAAATTCAGAAGAACTTCCATCAATTAATATCCACCTGTTATGAGAACGTGGTACACAGTTCCATCAATTCCTTTTGTAACATACTGCCTTCAGCACTTCCAGATGTATTACCTTCTGAGAGAGGTGCATCATTAGACAAAGATTCAGTTTCTTACCTAGTGAAACTAGATAGTACTTCTGAACCACCCATATGTTTGAATTTGGCTAGGGATTTCACAACCTGTATCCAATCCCTTAGAATCAGACACATGAAGTGTTGCCATGGTAGAGCTATGAATGATAGTGTCATATCCTGCATCTACACATATTAAGGAAAAATTTTACACTGTCAGTGGTAACTGTGAACCTGCAGTGGTAAAAATCAACAGAATTTTCAAAGAGCAATGATAAGTAAAACATGTAAAATTTTATGCTCTGATCATAGTTTTTAGCAAACTATCAGCTATCAACGGATTTGATATGTCTTTACCATGAGCCGTTTGCTATGGACTAGCCAACTCTTGATCACAAGGATGTATGGTGAGTTGATAACCTAGTTTTTGGTAAACTATCAACCATGAACGGATTTGATGTGTCTTTACCTGTAGTCGTTTGCTCAGGACTAGTTGATTCTTATGTGGATTAGACATGGTGAATCAATAACCATTTGTTATGTGTCTTAAGTTACACATCTTATAACTCCATTCATATTAAACATCTTAAGGACCAAACTTAACCAATATTAGTTAACCCAAGTAACTTTTAACCAAGTTACTATTTATACATTTATTGCTCCAAAGTCAACCCAATATCTTCTATAATTACTTCTTCGAACTACCAAAACGGATAGAAGTAAAGATACTTCATTAATTATCCATTGGCCTTGACTTTGCATATAAATAGAGGTCTCAAAACACATCAATCAGCAGCAACGAAACCATCACATTAACAAACCCTAATCTTAAATATGAGTTTCCCAATCGTGTACATCTCCTCTGACAGCTCTTCTGATGAAGATATCAGCTATGTTTCAGATTCTGAGGAGCATTCTACTGGATGGAGTGGATACTTTCCACCAAGTACTGCATCAGCTCCATCTGTTGATGTTGATTCAGAGAAAGACGATCCAACCTTCAACCTTTCTGAGGAATTACCAAAAGCACTTACAACTGCCCTGAAGACTGCCATACACAACATGAAGTGGCCAGAGTCATCAAAGCCTGCAAAAGATCTGAAACCTCCACTACAAGTGCTTGGGGTTGCTTGTCCAAGAAAACAACTATCCTTTGATGAGAAGAGGAACAAGCCAGCTAAGAGCAAGCATGCTTATAAGGGCAAAGGAAAGAAGCCTATGTAGTGTCTGAAGATCTTAGGTTGTTAGGTTGTGGGTTGTTTACATGTGTTTTGAACTTGTCTTAGTAAAAGAATGTACTCTGCAACCTTTTGAAGTGATAAATAAATGATCTTTTCTGTTTCCTTATTACTACTGTGAGAGCAAATCTTTCCACTGTGCGATGTCACTGATGCATAGTTTCCACTGAGCTTGTTTCTCCTTCATAAGTGTTAGTGGAAAACCATACAAACATATACAAACAATAATAGTACATTAAAAGCTATCCTACTACACTAAAAAGTATTAGACATCAAAAGTTTATGGATTAAGCATTCCAATACCTGTTACCAAGTACTGAAATCTACCCACATCAAGCCCTTTTGTTAATAGATCAGCATAATTGTCATCAGTATGAATTTTGACAACATTTATGAGCTTTTTCTCAAAACAATCTCTAATAAAGTGATGTCTAATTTCAATATGTTTAGTTTTAGTGTGTTGCACAGGATTCTTAATAATGCAAATTGTACTACTATTGTCTATATAGATGATGGTGTTCATGAAATTGTACCCATAATCCAAGAGTTGATTCTGAAGCCAAAGGATATGAGCACAACAACTAGCAGCTGCAACATATTCTGCTTCAGTAGTTGAAGTAGCAACCATTGTTTGTTTCTTGCACTGCCATGACACCAATCTACATCCAAGGAATTGACACCCTCCTGTGGTTGATCTTCTATCCAAACTTGCACCAGCATAATCACTATCTGAGTAAGTAATCAACTCCATAGGAGATTCCCTTGGATACCACAATCCTAGATTATGATAAGTCTTCAAGTATCTAAAAATCTTTTCCACTGCTGTAATATGTGATGTCTTTGGGGTCACCTGAAATCTTGCACAGGCACACACAACAAACATAATGTCTGGCCTTGATGAAGTGAGATACATCAAAGAGCCAATCATTGACCTGTAAGTATGGACATCAACATTTACACCACTAGCATTCTTTAACAATAAGTGAGTGGTCTTGTCAGCAGGGGTATTGGAAGATTTTGCATCAGTAAACTTGAACTTCTTGATTATCTCAGCCACATACTTGTCTGACTGATAAAGATGCCTTCTTTACTCTGTTGTACTTGAAGCCCCAAAAAGAATGTGAGTTCCCCCATAGAACTCATCTGAAATTCATCTTTCATCAGCTTCTCAAACTCTTTGCACATCTCTTGTTTAGTAGATCCAAAGATAATATCATCAACATATACTTGCACAAGTAGAATATCACCCTTGTCTTTCTTGATGAACAAAGTTTGATCAATCTTGCCCCTATGAAACCCATTATTCAATAAATAAGTAGCTAAGGTTTCATACCATTTCCTTGGAGCCTGATGTAGGCCATAAAGAGCCTTGACTACTTTATAAACTTTATTGGGGTGATGTGGATCTTCAAAGCCTGGAGGTTGAGCAACATATACCTCCTCATCAATAGTACCATACAGAAAGGCACTCTTAACATCCATTTGATAGACAGTAAAGCCCATAAATGATGCATAGGCTAGAAATAGTCTAATAGCCTCAATCCTTGCAACAGGAGCAAAAACTTCTTCATAATCAATACCCTCCTCTTGAGTGTATCCTTGAGAAACTAATCTAGCTTTGTTCCTGATGACAATACCTCTTTCATCTTTCTTATTCCTGAACACCCATTTAGTACCAATCACTTTCATACCATCAGGCAAATCACAAAGAACCCAAAACCTTTTGAAGCTTAAATTGCAACAACTCATCCTGCATAGCTTCAACCCAGCTTGATTCTCCTAAAGCCATAGAAACATTTTTAGGCTCCATTTGTGATAAAAAAGCAGAAGAATAAACATTCATTCTTAGTAATGTGATTCTTGGACTCATAGACTTCACTAATGAACCCATGAACATCTGTCATCCTTGTTTGCCTTCTTGTCTTCACACCTGAATTAATTTCACCAATAACATTCTGAATTGGGTGAGCTTTATGAACTGTAGACTGTGATGTGTTAGGAATATCATATGATGATGGCATATTTGTGATTTCAACATCATTAATTGGTGTCTCCTGAGCTATATTTTCCACATCTGGTCCTTCAGTGGAAACATCATGTGTTGCAGTGGTAACAGGATTACCACTGCCTTCAGGAATATCATCATGAAGAACATCAAAATTCACAAATTCATCTTCCTGATTAGTATTCTTTGAAGGTTGTGGGTCTGCATTAGCATCAAATTCCCAAATTGGCATAAAAAATTGATCTTTATCATCTTCATCATCTTGGCAAGATTCATCTTCATCAATAAACTCCTCTGAGTCCTCAAGATCAGCATCACTTGAATCTGAAGTAATAGGAACATAATTCATTGTATTTGATAAAGTCTCAAGATCAAATAGCCATTCAGGTCCTGAACCTGCTATGTTAGCTTTATTTTCAAGAAACTGAACATGCAAATTCTATTCTATCTTTCTTGTTCTTAAGTTATAGACTCTAAAAGCCTTACTAACCATGGAGTAACCAACAAAGAAACCTTCATCTGCCTTTTCTTCAAACTTTCCCAAATGATCAATGGTATTGAGAATTTTGACATGACATCCAAATGGCTTCAAGAAATCCAAAAGTGGGGGTCTTCCTCTGAAAAGCTCATAAGGTGTCTTGTTCTTTGACTTGACCACTAATACCCTGTTTTGAATATAGCAAGCAGTGTTAACTGCTTCAGCCCAAAATGTCACTGGAAGCTTTGAATCAGCTATCATGGTTCTAGCAGCCTCAATTAGGGTTCTATTTCTTCTTTCAGCAACACCATTTTGCTGAGGTGTTCTTGCAACACTAAATTCTCTTTTAATACCTTTGTCTTTGCAGAAATCATCCATTACTCTATTCTTGAACTCTGTCCCATTGTCACATCTGATGATCTTTATCTTCTTTTCAACTTGATTTTCAACTTCAGTGATGAAAGTCTTGAGTATGCCTGTAGTTTCATCCTTGGTATTTAAGAAGAAAACCCATGTAAATCTGCTAAAATCATCAGTCACAACAAGGCAATACTTCTTCAAATTGATGCTGCTAACAGAAGTAGGACCAAACAAGTCCATATGCAGCATGTAGAGTGGATGATCAATAGTATTTAGTATTTACTGCCTTGGTCTTGCAAGAAGCTCTGTGTTGTTTACCTTTAAGACAAGCAACACATGTTTGATCATTTTCAAATCTCTTCTCAGGTAAACCTATGACTAGACCATCTTTTACAATCTTATTGATGGTCTTGAAGTTAACATGACCAAGTCTTCTGTGCCAAAGCATAGATTCATCCAAAGTGGCTTTTGCAAGTAGACAAGTAACATCATCTTTAGCCACTATCTTCTTCATGTCAATGCTATATAGATTACCTTTTCTAGGGATTTTGAGCAAAATGTCTTTTTCTTCAGATAGCTTATAATCCTTAGATAAGATATAGCATTCATCTTCTGAGAATAGAACTCTGTATTTCTTGTCACACATTTGTGACACACTGAAGAGGTTGTACTTGAGTTCTGGTACATAGTATACATTCTCAAAGTCTAAGTTTCCAGCCTTGATAGTTCCTTTGCCAGAAACTTTGCCACCAATTCCTCCTCCAAAACTGACAGCTTGCCCATCAAGTGATTTGAAATTTGAAAGATAGGCCTTGTTGCCAGTCATATGCCTGGAACACCCACTATCTGAATAACCTTGATCTTCTTTTATCTTTGAATGTCCCTGCACATAACATAAAGGAATTAGTACCTTTTGGGGACCCAAGCCACAAATGACTTGGATCTGCCTCGTGTATCAATATAATTGTATCTATTAAAGGTCATTGATACACCATTGGGATTGTTTGAGGTTGTTGTTCCTTTTGGTTTCCATTCCCAACGAGCTGAGGCCTTAACAGCTTTTCCCAAGTTTACCCTTTTCTTATTCACATAGACATCAGTGGAAACATTTGGTCTTGCAGTGGTAACTGCATGCCTAGCAGTGGAAACTGCTGGATTAGTAAATTTAGGTTTCCACATGTGATTCTTGTGATCATTCTTTTCAAAATAAGTCTTTTTCCCTGTTTGATAAGATTTAACAAAAGAAGTGACAGGGGACTTAGGATAAACTCTATTTTTACTACTGGCAGTGGTAACTGCTGGTCTAGCAGTGGAAATTGGTTTGATGCCAGTGGTAAGCAAAACAGACCTGGGAACCATCTTGCTTAGGGGGTTTGGGTGAGTTATTTTATTAGAATTATGTCCATTCATCCTTGTATTCACAAATACTTCCCTTTTTCCCATGTGGTAGGTACAGTCTTTAGCTAAATGGTCAAAGCTACCACATATATGACAGGCCTTATTGTTGAACAAAAAATCACTACCAAACTGCCTAGTTTTAACATGATTCCAACTTCTCATGTTCCCTCTAGGAGATTTAGACCTATCCCTGTACATCTCTGCATACCTAGTAGTAGGCCTAGTGTAATTTGACTGTGTCCTAGGCTTCTCTTTGACTTCTTCAGGAATACTTTTTCTTTCCTCAACTTTAACATCTTCAGTAACACTAGTTTTAGACTCAACATTCAAACATTCATCTTTAAGAGATGAGTCACTAGCACTATCAAAAGTCTCAACCTCAACCTGAACCTTTTCAGTTTCAACTGGTTTAACAAATTTTGGTCCATAGGTCATGGGTGGATCCTGAAATTCTTCTAAGCCTGTGTGAGCTAGGTCAATGCCAGGAGGTGCTGGTACACCTCTTAGAGGTGGTGGAACAGATTTGTATCCAAGACCTGATTTAGCTTTGCTCATAACTTGGGCTTCCCAAATTTTGTCAATGCTCTTGGATTGATGGTCTAGTGTTTGCTTAGTTATCTGAATATTCTCACTAGCCTTTTAACTTTTTCAATCTCTTCCCTAAGAGCTTTATTTACTTCAACATAAAAATCTAAGTCTCTTTTTAAAACAGTAATGTCATCACTGAACTTAGATTCATTAGCCCTATAATGCTCTATCTGTTTTTCTAAAACACCTAGACCTCTTTTATGATTTGCTAAATTATAATTAGTATGATGTAAATCTAGCATTAGTGCATCATATTGTGTTTTAGAAACCTCTAACTCTTTTACAGCCTTACAGTTTTTAGAACAAGCATTATCAGTATGTACCTCAGAGTCAGAGAAAGCCATGAGTGCATGCTCAGTAGCTAGCATTGCAGATTCTGAATCATCTTCTCCATTCTGAGTCATAAAGCTCCAATCAAAGCTCACTCCATCAATAGCCAATAGCACCTTTGGCTCTTCTGTTGTAGGTTCTTTGTTCTTTTCCTTCTTGTACCAAGTTGACTTGTTGTCAGATTTCCTTGGTTTTCTACATTCTCTTGCAAAGTGCCCTATCTTGTGACAATTATAGCACTCCACCTTCTTTTTGTCAAAACCTACAGTCTCATCACCACTTATATGTATCTTTCTCCCTGTCTTCTTCCAGAACTTCTTTGATCTTAAGCTGAGTAATGCCACCTGCCATTTAATGTCCATTTCCTCTATATCATCTTCATCAATTTGATCCAAATCCTCATGATTGAGAATTGAACCACCCACATGGCTTGATATAAAGGCATAGAAAGTAGCATCACTTAGTCCTGCAACCTGTTTCTTTGAGCTCCTAGTGGAAACATTTCCATTACCAGTGGAAACAATCATGTTACCACTGTCATCATCACTATCACTTTCATCATCTGAACTATCATTACCTGATGATGATATGAGTGCTACACTTGCAGAACTTGTTCTTAATTTGCCAGCTTTCTTTAATCTTTGTTCAATAACTTTGAAGTTATTGTACACATCATTAAGCTTCATGGTCTCAAGATCTGACTTATCTTCCCAAACAGCAACATTGGTATCAAACTCAGAAGGTAAGCTTCTTAGAAATTTAAGATTGAGATATTCCTTTTCCACCTCAATTCCAAAAGCAGTGAGCTGAGTAACAATCTTTTGTAGCCTTGTGAATATGCTATCAAGAGATTCATTACTTGTTGAACCAAAGTTTTCATAAGTCTGCTTTAGTAAAGTCTTTTGAGTCTTCTTGGTAGAGTCATTACCACCAAACACTTCACAGATCTCATCAAAAAGAGTCTTTGCAGACTTGTATTTGCTAAAAGCTAGAACTTGTTCTCTGGGTAGAGCCATCAATAACAAACCTCTAGCCTTCAAATCATTCTTTAATTGACTTCTTTCTTCATTAGTGACAGGACCAGTGTTAACTTTTGTTACTGTCTTGTCACCAACCTGCTCTACAGTTGTACCAGGTTTGAATGAATTTCCACACATTATAATCTCCCATAATGTGTAGTCTTGAACCATAAAGAATTGTTCTATCATAAGCCTCCACATCTCAAAGTCATTAATCTTAAGCTTGGGAAGCTTTGCAGCAATGTTTGATTGGCTTGTTTCTGTCTCCATTGTTTCTTTTGAGTCTGCCATAGGATCTTCTAAATCAAAATATCAAAACCTGTCTCTGATACCACTTGTTGGATCGTGAACACCTTGAACTTGTGTTAATAATGATACTTTGAGTGATACCACTAAGTATGCGGAATCTACTTAATGATACTTAGAAGATTGATTGTAAATGGAACAGTTGTATGTATGTAAGAACAATGTATGTAACAAACAAATAGCTCCAATATTATTAATGATAATAATACGAGTGATCTTGATATCACTAGGGTTACACCTTGAAGCTCTAAGAAAACGTATTAGAAAGATATATTCTAACTATGAACTAGGATCTCCTTTTATACAACAAGGAGTCCTCTTCTACAAGATAAGTATAATCTAATAGAATAAGATATACACAAAATCTTTTCTATGTTTATCTAAGCGCGTTTCTCTAACAGTCAACAAGTGAGCAGTGGTAATATTTGTTCTTGCAGTGGTAATGAGTTTCCACTGCAAGTACAATCTTCTGCAGTTGTAATATCTTCACTAGCCGTGGTAACTGATAGAATAATTCCCAACATTTAGTTTTTTTGAAATGAAAAAGTCCCCACTTGGGGTTTTGTTTTATTATATAAAAGATATCTTGTCAAGAATTACATGTTTGTGTAAAAAAAACTTTTTTACTTTTGCAAATTCATATACTAAACTTTCTAATTTCGTTACTCTAGTGTATTTTCGGACCATTTTACCCCACCCCAATAAAAGGAGTCTTAACAAATTGAAAGGTAAAATGATCTGAAAATACACCATAGTGACAAATTTTGAAAGTTTAATTCATGAATTTGCAACCAAAAAAATATATATGTATTACACAAACCTCAAATTTGTGACAAATAAGATAAATTTTAAATACATTAGCCCTTTTCAAAAGGGCGAATATCATATCTTAAAATACAAGGTCTCCTCGAAAGAGTTTAGTACTCTCTCTCAAATTATTTGTTTGTTTTTTGGGCTAATCACTTATAAATATATTCAAATTGTTCAATTTTTCACGTTTAATCACCGAATGAAAAAGTTTTAAATTGTTACTCTATACTTTTGAATTTCGTCAGTTTGATTTACGATTTTAGCTCCCAAGTAGGTACCGGTTATCTTTGTACTTATTTTACAAATTCTTTTCTATTTCTTTTAAACCACCACATCACCATCACTACCCCAAATTATGGTAATACAAAGCTTATGAACAAAACCCCTAGACCTTTCATTGCCTGGTTTGAAAACTGTGATGACCTCAGGTTTCTAATATCCTCACACATTTCTTGAACCATCACATTAAATCTATGGGCGCTAATCAAAAGCTTTGGTTGGGATATCAACGGGTGGGAAATTGAGTGACCAATCATCTTCAGGTTGCAGCTGCTAAAGGAGTGGTGCTTTGCTCAATCATTTTAAAGTTAGCATTGAGTGCTTGTTCAACACAAGGCCTACAATGTCTAAGAATCACTTGATGCCTGAGCTATGATTGAAAACATGAGCTGTGAGAGTGCAACAGTGTAAGCTACTTCATGTATTGAGCCTCATGTTTGAATACCTTGGATTTTAGATCATAACTTGTGGTGATGTGAGTTAAGGAGCAATGTATGTGATGTGTTTGGCAAGAGGCTTAATGAGGTGTTATATTAAAGTGATGCGTCAATCTAGGTGGATGGCTATTACACGCTGGCATTACCAGCTTAGGAGGTAAAACGATACACCAAACTAACGAAATTCAAACGTCTAGGGTAATAATTAAAAACTTTATTGTTAAGTGATTAAATGTGAAAAACGTGACAAGTTAGATACATTTTGAAGTGATTAACCCTTATTTTTTCTAGTTGTTTCCGTTGAGTAATTAACCGACTACTAAATATAGATATGAAAATTTCTATTGAGTTTACCATATGAAATTTATATGAAATTATTATTGGACTAATTAGACATGGATCTGATACATTATGTTCATATATTCTCTTATGACTTCATCTCGACTCTTGCTAACATCACACCACTCTTGCAATTCCTTTGACATTATCGGATATGGTCCATAATACACTTGTTCTGTTTGTGATACTATAACAAACAGATTGTCGTTCAATAGCTTTACCTTAGAATCCGTATGAACCAAATCATCTATACGCTTAACCCCTACCCCACCATGGGTATCGAACCACTTACACTTAAACAATACGACAACATAATCCCCTATGCCATGGATTTTGCTTTGATATTCTACTTCTACAACATCATCCAATATCACATAAGTGTGGAGGGCATGGTAGTGGTTTTTCCTTCGCCACATCAGCTCCACGTCATCAAAAAACACTTGTTTTATTTTTCCCCTCAACTTTCCTTTAACTTTTGCAGCACCTTCTCTCTCTTTTATTAATATTCTTTTTATTTTTTATCATTTAAAAATACCCCACTATACACACAATTACCTAAATCAACCAATAAAAACATCTCTCTCTCTCTTCAAAAAGGAATAGTCTTTCTTTATCTTGCTTCGACACTAGAGTCACGCAAATTTTTTTTTTTTTTACTTTTCCCGCTATAAGAGTGGTGGTTTTCCAGCTGGGAAAGAAGAAAAATAGGTGGTCCCATGCCCTTTCCCGAATCCACACCCTTGACCCTAATAGTCAGTACAACGACCATGTTCTCCCTAAAAAAACTCATAGATCAAAACACATGTAGATTCGAAAAATGATTTTGTATGTTTTTCTTTTAATATTTTGGTAGTATGAATATTTATGTGTTTGTGTGTGTGATTTATAAACAAAGATGATATTATGGATTATGGTGAAATGACAAAAGAAGGGTAAAAAAAACTAAACTTGTAATGGGTCAAATTAAAGGTGTTAATTTGAGACCCGTTGATTAAACATGGTTCTAGTTAGGGGTAAATCTCTATTAGAGGTTGAGTGTATTTGAATATTTTTAAATATTGTAGATGAGTCTAATTGGTTATTTGATAGAATATGCAATCATATAACAATTACCCAATGGATCTATATGAGATTTTTTTTTTTTTTTTTTCCTCTTCATATTGTACTTAAAAAAAATGAAAATAAAAATGACCGGAAACTATCTAGACCCGGACTCATTTAGACCCATCTAAATCTGAACCTGTTTAAACTCAAACCCATTTAGATCATGACCTTTTTATTTTGCCACCTCTAAGTCAAACCATGAAAAAAGATAATCTTTTATATAATAAAACAAAACTCCTAATGGGGACTTTCGTATTTTGAAAAAAATATTATTTCCTTATTACGTAATATTTTAATTAGTTATTATTTTTTAACTTATAAATTTATAAATTTGTTTTATGAACATACTACACAAGTAAAAGATAAATATAAAGAAGATAAATACAAAAAATATAGATAAGATACAATGCAACTACAATAGGATTAAACTTTTTAAATAATTATCTTTAATAATAAAAAATTATAATTAAAAATCATAATCAAACAAAACAAAGATTAAATTATTTAGTTTTTAATAAATAAAATTATGTCATTAAAAAAATTTAAAAAAAAATATACGCGTGCTCAGGCATTATAACTAGTTTATAAACTAAACCATGATACCTAAGAAAAACCAAAGGACGATTTCAGAAGAAAAAAAAAAAAAAAAAAAAAAAAAAAAAAGGTTTAAAAATCCAGTTAACAATAAAAGTAAATAAAAACGGCCTTTCTATAAAAAATAAAATAAAATAGCGGGAAAGATGGAAAACTTAAGTCACTTTTCCCTCCTAACCATCACATATCCCCATTTTCACTTTGATTATATTTGACACCCTCCTCCTTCTCATTGGTTGCTCATTCAGGTATGTTTTATATCTTTCACAATCTCTTGTAGCCTGTTAAGATTATTATGAGCTTGTTAGTTAATCATATATAGGGCTTGTAAGTTGTATCCGAATGGTAGACCATGTGCTGTGAAATGCTCCCAACAAAAATGGTTGCAGGTTCAAGTCCTAATTAGGACATATGAGTTGATGTCTGCCTGGGATTGCTTGTTATAAACTATGTGTCACTTTATCACAATAGGAACCCAGGGCCTTTGGTCTAGTGGTATGTGAGTTCCCCACCAACATGGAGGTTGTGGGTTCAAGCCTCGCTAGAGGCATTTGTGAGATATATTGTGAGATGAGTGGTATAGGTGTGCAAAAAAATTGCAGTTAAAAATAAATAAATAAATAAAACTTTATCACAATAGGAAGGTACCAGTTTAGAGGGTGTTTGGGATTGTTTATTATTTAAGAATAGTTATGTTAGATAAGCAACCTCTGCTTATATTGGAGTAAATATGCATTTAGATTTAAGTAGCTTGTGTTATGTTCATTACCTTAACTAAACAAGCAGTTTTAAAATATAAGCACATCAGCAGTTTCATCTAAACACTCAGTTTGCTTATCTGCTTTGATGTGTTACAGTTTACTCTGTTGTAGTTGCTGATTATGTCAATGGCTGCGGATAGAGGATGGATGTACGATGTGGAAGATGCTGACCGGTTTCTTAGTCATATTTTCTGCAGTAACCTTGATGCTTTTTTGGACTTTGCTTTTTCTAACAAAGCATTTGTTGAAAACAATCGTATCAAATGTCCTTGTTTGGAGTGCGACAATAAGCACTTTAAGTCAAGAAATGACGTCATGTTTCACTTGTATGAAAATGGGTTCACCCCTAATTATACAACTTGGTTCGCACATGGTGAAACAACTGCAACATTTCAATATGAGAAAGAGTCTCGTGATCCGATGGAAGATGACAACGTTGATGAGAGTAAACGTATGGTGGTGGAGGAAGTGCGTCCCGCTAACATTAATGATACAATATCTGAATCGAGTTGCAACTCGAATGTGTTGGAAGGTACCAAGGGGCGTCAAAAGAATCTAAAAGTGAAAGTTATGTCAGAGTTGTTCAAGTCTAAGTCGAAAAACAAAATCAACAAGCTAGCGCAACCCGAAAACGAGACAATAAAGATTATGAAAAAACATGGTGCCTTGAATAATCCTCGTGTTTCCACTACTGACCCTCGATTAAGCATTTTCAGACCAACCCCAGGTGAGAGATTATATGAATCTGGACTCTGTCACATGTCTCATGATGTGATGAGCATTGCTCATCGTTATATATTGTTTAATTGTGAAGAGGTTAAACCTTTCATAAGGTATGTTGTATTTCTTGTTTCATGGTGACGTGCAAATGTTGTTGGTCTCACAGTTGTCTAAAATATTGTTAGTCCATTGTTTAAAGGTTATTTGACGATTTAACAAGACAACAACAACAACCCAATATTGATGAAGGAGGACGTGACATGTATAGGAAAAATTTTGCTGAATGGTTTGAAAAACATGTATGTATGACACAAACAAAATTCCTATTATATATTCAACTACCTTCATGGTTTTAGTAACTTTTTCTCTTGTCACTGTAGGTTCATCAAGGGTCTAATGATATCAGTGAAGATTTGAAAGCCATTGCACAGCCACCACCAAATCTTTCTTGGTTATGTGGAGGATATTTGATCAATGGTTACAAGTTTCATTCCCAAAAACATAGTCAAGGGAAGGTCAAAAAGTTGAATGGCGTATGTGTGAGAGGGGGTGTTTCTAACGGGCATGAACATGACTACTATGGTATATTGGATGTTATCATGGAGATAGAATATTTACGCAAATATGGCGGAAAATATGTCATAAAGAAGTGTGAATTGTTCAAGTGTAAGTGGTTCGATACTCCTGGAGGAGTAGGTGTCAAGCGTAAAAATAATTTGGTTCATATTGATTCCAAGGTGAAGGTATCAACCGATAATCCATTTGTCTTTCCATCATATACGGAACAAGTGTTTTATGCACCACATCGTTCAATGTCAAAGGAATTGAAAGATTGGTGGGATTCTGTCAAAAGTCAAGACGAAGTCATTGGTCAAGACGAAGTCATTGGTGAGGAGGACAAGGAGCATGTATGCACAAAAATATGTCTGATCAATTATTAATCAATTCCAATCTAGTATGGTTCTATGTTTTCTGGAACAGTGTTTACACTGGGACTATGCATTTAGGAATATGTTAATGTCATCATGCCTCATGAGTGGTTTATTAATTTTATTTTGGTATTCTATGCTTGTATTAATAGTCTGCTTTTGTACATGGAAAGAAATTAGGAAATCTTTGGTCTAAAACACTAATGAATGAAAACTGAATTTGATGTTATGTTTGTAGGGCGCCTGTATGCTTATTTAGGATGCAAATGCATGGCTTTAGTTCGGAGGTAAGTCAAATTAAGTACCCCGTTCCTGAACTTGGCTTTTCCCGGTAAGACGTTAATTATCAGCACTGCAGATTATGTGCATTGTTGAAGTAATTATACCTTCAATTGCATCTTGTTTTTTGTGGCGTTAATTACGAAATGAGGACTTTTTGTGGTTGCATATTCCCACCAATGACAAAAGTAGCTAGTGTTCCCAATTTAGTCAAGGGCTAATGTGCGATCGTGCGATTCCCACTTTTTTAATAATAAAGTACAGTGTTTTCCCATATATTCTCCATTTTGTCTTATTATTAAAGGTATTAAAAGACTATAATACCCTCATCTTTAAATAAAATAACTAACAACATATGAACACATATCAACACCACATCTTATTTAACCACATCCAATTTTTTTTTCCAGTCACCACATATCAACACCACCATCAC
Source organism: Artemisia argyi (assembly GCA_030686995.1). Lineage (NCBI taxonomy): Eukaryota > Viridiplantae > Streptophyta > Magnoliopsida > Asterales > Asteraceae > Artemisia > Artemisia argyi. The sequence goes on along the minus strand of CM060679.1, from coordinate 191,098,881 downwards.
CACCACAGATCTGCCATCACCACAACAGATCAACACAACCATCACATAAAAACGAACACCGAAACACGACAACATGATACCGTACAATATTGAATCGTTTTTAATGAGTTTTATTTCATTATTAACAACTTTTACATGCTTCGTGGTTGTTTTGCGCCTCATCGATTCACACAAGGGTGGAAATCGGTGAGTGTATCACTCTACACTCACGGATCTAGCTTACCCACTTACCAAAACTTAAAAACGAGCAAGTGACGGCGGTGGTGACAGAAGGCGGTGGTGGCGCGTTAGGGGTGTTCCGGTGGGAGCTAGGAGCTAAAACGCTCCAGAAATGATGTAAACACACCGGTCTATCGATTCGGTGAACAAAATACTTCGTCGGAAAATTTTCCGGTAGGAGGCGCCGGAATCTGCTAGTGCTCGCCGGAAATTATTTTGGGTTGATCTTCAAGATTATGCATGTTCAAGATAGTTAGTTACTTGCACATGCAGTCCAACTTTTGGGTGGCTATGATCTCAGTGCATTGCCATTTAGAAGTTAAAATATTTTGTCATTAACGCTTTTTATATTACTGTAATCGAAGGAAGCTAGAATGATTTTGTGAAGTTTGTTTTTTAGGAACTGACATGGTACTTTGTTTCAGATCTGGAAATAAAAGCGAAGTCGCACATTAGCACATTTAAATCGCACATTTGAATCTGGAAATAAAACGAATTAGCACATTAGCATATTTAATAGGTACAAAATCGCACATTTATTTGACTTATAAAACTAAGGGTAAATAAGTAATTTTTGTCTGGACACATGGGGGACAAAAGATAGTGGGTGGGACACGTGGCAAGAAACTGGTGGGATCGCACGATCGCACATTAGCACTTGACTAAATTGGGAACACTAGCTACTTTTGTCATTGATGGGAAAAAGCAACCACAAAAAGTCCTAATTTCGTAATTAACGCTTTTTTGTGTGTGGGCTCATTGCTGCAGCTAATAAAACAGGCCAAATAAATAAATCCAATTGATTTATAAGTTACATTTCATTATTTGTATCCTTGTTAAGTTAAAAACGATTCTTGGTTACACACTCTCACCAAATGATTATCTAACCTCTATTGTTTAACAATGTATTTCAGTGGCCGCCATCTTGTCCATGTTCATGGCTCGCTAGCTTCTAGTTATAAAAGACTACATTTGTCTCAAAATTATTGTTTTAAGACAAAGTACACATAGTTTAAAAAGATTATACCATTGGGAGGTGATTTGCACACTCCACAATTTGATTGGCACACTATAATAGTATAATTTTGTGTGTATTGCCATTTATACCCTTACATTACTTGTACCCCTCTTCACCTCTATAAGAGTATAAATGGCAATACACACTAAATTAGAGTGTGCCAATTAAATTGTGGAGTGTGCAAATCACCTCCCTATACGATTACATTATGCCATCTATAAAATGTTTCCTTTTGTTTTTATTTTTTTTTATGGGCCAATGAACAACCATTTTATGACTTGATTGTTTGTACTATAGCGTGTGTAGAAAAGTGTAAGACCAAGTGTGATAAGGGGTATTTTTCACGTGTGATCACCATTCGTCATGTGTGGTCACCATTGCACAAAACCTACTGTCACGCGTAAAGGAGAAAAAACGGAATTAGTGGCGTAGACCACCCATTGAAACAAAATTTGCGTGTGCAAGTTTGTTGTGAGGTGTTTGTGTGTTTAAGTAAGAGTTTGTGTGTTTAAATGAGGTATAAGTAAATAGTGAGAAAGATGAATACCACTAAGATGGTAAAGATAATGAGAAGGTAATGAAAAATATGATATGACACTAGCCTAGAGATGTAATTTAACCACCAATGTGACTACAATCAGTCTAAATCATTGCAAAACACCAACCTTGTCTAAAAGCTATTTTTCTCAAGCTGTAAACACTTTTTGTTAAAAAAAATCTCTTTCACCTAAGGGTAAAAGTTGTGCACACGAGAAAGCTAGCGGAAAGTTTAAGGTAACGGGAACCAAGAAAACACCACCTTTCTAATTTTTATTCTATGCGGGAAACCTCCTTTTCCTAGTAGCCGGAGATTTTTCCCGAAATAATTGAAGACAAAGAAATGTTTATATGTGTGTATTTTGTGTAGTTAGATGTGCGTTAAGGCATATTAAAAAAAAAAAAAAAAAAAAAAAAAAAAAAAAAAAAAAAAGTTGTTTTAAGGAATTTTTATTGATAGATACAAAAAGGTTTCGGGTAAGGAAAGAGAATATTTAGAGCACATGGTATCATGCCACGCGCCTCGTACGTGGTTCTTATTGACGCCGCTACCCTTTAAACACCTCTCATGTAAGTTTTCCTTTTAGATTCTTCTCATACCCCTTGGTACCTTCCAAAACATTTGAGTTGCTACTCGATTCCGATGTTGTATCATTAACGTTAGTGGGATCCACCACCATGCGTTTACGGTCATCAACATCATTGTCATCTTCCATCTGATGACTAGATTCCCCCTCATGTCCCTCATGCTGATTTGTTGCAGTTGTTTCACCATGTGCGAACCAAGTTGTATAATTAGGGGTGAACCCTTTTTCATACAAGTGAAACATGACGTTGTTTCTTGTTTTAATGTGCTTATTGTCGCACTCCAAACTAGGACATTTGATATGATCATTATCAACAAATACGTTGTTAGAAAAAGAAAAGTACAAAAAACCATCTACATTAGTGCGTAAAGTATCACTGATGGAAGCATGTGCAGAAAGTATCACTGAATATAGTAGCATGTACAAGAACAACCTATTGATGGAAGCATAAATTACCAAAATAAAATTTAAAGACAGCTGATAAGGCCTAATAATATTAATATTAATATTAGCATGTTCCAAAATATATACTTTCATTTTTTTGGAAGGCAAAATATATAGTTCCTAAACAAATATTGTTCCAAAATACATAGTTGCATACTATGTTTAAAAAAAAAAAATTAAACACTTATCAGATACATTCAGTTAAAGACTTCATCTTGACCTCATCTTGACTCTTGATATCAGCCCACCAGTCTCTCAATTCCTTTGACATTCTCGGATATGGTCCATAATACACTTGTTCCATTTTTGATGCTAGAACTAACAGACTGTCATTTCGTAGCTTTACCTTAGAATCAATATGAACTGAATTGTCTTTACGCTTAACCACTACCCCACCAGGAGTATCAAACCACTTGCACTTGAACAAAACAACAACACAACTTCCTTTGCAATGAATTTTGCTTGGATATTCTATCTCCATGATATCCTCCAATATACCATAGTAGTCACGTTCATCCTCGTTATAAACATTTCCTCTCAAACATACTCCACTTTTGTTATAGCGCCGCCCTTTACTATGTTCTTGGGTTTGAAACTTGTAACCATTAATAAAATATCCTCTATATGTATAACCGCTATTTATTGGTCCTTGTGCAAGGTCTTTCAAATCTTGACTGATATCATTTGACTCTTGAAAAACCTAAATGACATGAGAAAGTTTGTTTCTGATTAGAAGATAATCTAAGGGGTGAACATGCACATTATAATTCAACAGGAAAAATATGATGTTGTAGTTTCTAGTTTATATAAAGAGAATGGAACTTTTGTTTGTGTTACACTTACATAATTTTGGAACCATGCAGTAAAATGTTGATCTCTATAAATGTCAAGTCCATTTCCATCAATATTAGGCCGTTGTTGTCTCGTTAAATCATCAAATAACCTCAAACAATAGACACAACATTTTAGACAACTGTAAGAGCAACATTATTTGTATATCATGGCAAAACAAAAAAATAGCATACCTTATGAAAGGCCAAACCTCTTCACAGTTAAGCAAGATATAACGATGAGCAATAGTCATCACATCACCCATGTACTTATATTCACGAAGATTTTTACGTAAGCTCTGAGATGGATATTTGAAAATGCTTAATCGGGAGTCAGTAGTGGAAACTGGAGGTACATTCAAGACAACGTGTTTTTTCATAATCTTTTTTTCTCTCTTTTTTGTTTTTCCACTTTAAATTGAGCAATTCTGAGGTCAGATTTACTTCTAGATTCTTTTGATACCTCCGGGTACCTTTTGACTTCGATTTGAACAACTCTGAGGTAACTTCTACTCTAAGATTCTTTTGACACAACTGTGTACCTTCCAAAATATTTGAATCGTGATTTGATTCATATGTTGTATTATCAACATTAGAGGGAACCACTTCATCCACCACCATATATGTACGCTCATCATCTTGCACAGGACCAGTATACTCTCCTTCATGTTGAATTCTTGAACTAGTTTCACCATGTGCCGACCAAGTTGTATAATTGGGGGTGAACCCTTTTTCATACAAGTGAAACGTTACATCGTTTCTTGTTTTATAGTGCTTATTGTTGCACTCTAAACAAGGACATCTGATACGATTGTTATTGACAAATGCTTTGTTAGAAAAAGCAAATTCTAGAAAAACATCAAGGTTACTGCAGAAAGTATAACTAAGGAACCGGTCAGCGTCTTCCACATCATACATCCATCCTCTATCCGCAGCCATTGACATAATCAGTAACTACAATCAAGTATACGCAACATGTTCACTTTAAGAGTGTGTTTAGAATTGCTTATCCAAGTTACCATCTAATTACATTAAAAGCATATAAGCAGTTTTAAATGTTTTGAAGAAACAACTTATATTCTACTTTTAGAGTATATACTATATAGATACCTTAAAGAGGTGTTAGATTGCTTATTGTAAACTGCATATCCTGTTAAACAGAAAAGAAATAAAAAGGGACGTACCTATCAGCTTTTTTTTCTTTTTGGTGTTTATTTACTCTAATATAAGCAGATACATATACTTATGAGCAGGTTTCATCCAAATACTCAAAAGTTAAAACTACTTATATGCTTTTAAATAAGAAAATTAGCACTTAAATAAGCAACTCCAAATGCCATCTAAACTATAACCTGCTTATTTTTCAAGATGATAAGCATTTCATAAATGCAATAGATACCAACTATTCAGCCACCAAGCAATTCAAACATAAACAGGAAACACAGTTTAAGGTTACAAATTTGGAATAGAGTTAAGCTATAAGATAGCAGTGTACTTTCCCAAAAGTATCACCTTAGTACGTGAACTAAAAAGCGTTTCACTTTATGTAGCAAATAGAACTTGTTACATAAATTGTAACACTTTTTAGTTGATGTAGTCGGACCATAATTTGGGAAAATACAATGCTATTATATGACATAAACCCTCTTAACAAAGTTGGGAAAATACATTGCTATTTTATGACATAAAACCTTTAAAATAGTGAGTATGTGTTTAAAATGTGCCTAACTTTCTATGTTGTGTACTATAAGTAGAAAAATGGACGGACCGGGTGACGGGTCGAAACACTGGTCTCAATGGATCTAGTTCGGGTCAGGTTGACCCACCCGTTTCCAAACAATTTTTTTTTTTTTTTTTTTTTTTTTTTTAATGCGTTCTAATATTTCATTGACATGCCCTAGGTCAATTGTTTGATTGTTATACAATGAGGTCTACAACTCTACATCAAATACTCAGTCGACTCAACTTCAATATTATTAGTAGAGTAAAGAGCAAAAAGGCCCATCACCTAATTGATATTTACCCATATTGACTCATATGTATGTAACATCATAAATTTCAAGTCATCATATACACAACAATAGGAACTTTTTAAAATTTAAGTACATTTAATAGAAGATAAAATAAGGTGTTGTTATGCATACCCCTAGTCACCTTTTACTCCCGACCCACCTTTTACTCTCTCTCTCTCTCTTGTACAAGACTGTTTTTTTCCGTGTTTTTTTTTTTGTCTTTTATTAGTTCTGGTTCATATTTTTTGTCAACTTTCATTACTTTCTATTTGGTAGTTTTACAATAAAAACGAAATTACAATAGAATATAACATTGCACATCTACTTAAAAAGTGAATTTAGATAACATTAACAAAAGGGCAAATTAACTCTATTAGTTGCATTTTAAGTACTTTACCAATTTTCTTTTATCATTTCTTGTACTCAAGTTTAATGTTTCTCCTAATATTGCTATTCAATTCACCGCTACTTTGATTCGCTCATTTCTTCTCCACATGAATGCCAAGTCAGCTATCATGTGAACCAAATTAGCTATAAGATTCCATTTTTTTATACTTCTTTTCACAGATTTGAAGACTTGTTCATATAAATGTTTCAGTTCTTCTACCATGTTACAACTTAGTAATTACCATGTTCATTAGAACACGTTTTTTTTTTTTTTTTTTTTTTTTTTTTTTATGGCAAACTTGAGGGACTGAACATATTAAGTCATCTAAAAGAATGACTACTTTCATGCAAAAAACCACACAAAGTGAGATGATGAGATCTATACAAATCTTAAATCACAACCAAATCAAAAAAATATCCAAACCAAATAATCTGAACCCACAAAGATTAGAAAAATATGATCTCATGATTAACAATTCCAAAATGAACAAGAAGTTTATTGTTTGGTCTTATCGACGAATGGCAGGGGAGAAAGTGCAGATATAAAATATCACTATATTCACTAAAAAAACCAGTTGAATTCTCCACATTTTAAAGGTTAAATTACCACATTTAAAAATGTGTAAAATTATTGATTCCACACTTGTAATAATGAATGTGACAAATTTTGCTACACATACAAGTGTGGAGATATCATTCAAATGTCTATGGTTAAAAGTGTGGAAACATTCTTTGAATGTCCACACCTAAAAGTATGGCAAAATTAAAAAAAAAAAAAATGTTCAAAAATAAAAGTGTTGAGACATTTGCTACACCTATAAGTGTAGCTTTATTGTAATTGTACACACTTATATATGTGGATTATTTTTTAAATATTTGTCACACATGTAAATGTAGCAAAATTATTATCCATATAAAAAAATCAACAATTGACCATACCGCGGCAAATAAGTGTGAAAAATAACAATATTTTTTTGTAGTGATTAATTGACGCATGTGAAATATATTGCTTTCTAGTTAAAAAAAAAAAAAAAAAAAAAAAAAAAAAAAAAAAAAAAACTTTTGCTTAAAGTACACTGACTCACTAGTAGCTAAAAATATTATAGTACTTAAAATGGGAAAAAAATGAAAGTAGAGAGCTAATGGAAATTTGGCATTAACAAAACCCTATTTCCAACCAACAAAGGGCGCATGCATAGACATATAACATTAAAATTATGACTATAATATGCATATAAATATATAAATGGTTTACATTTTGATTTAAAATGGCAAATATGAAAAAGGACCTTATACGTGGTTCTTGAGCAACCAGAATGGGGTCGGCTGAGCTTGAACCCAATCAAAGACAGCTGACGATGGCAGTTGGCGTCGTTTTGCGACAAATGAGGGAGGGTCCACTTTTCTTTCTAGAGCAAGCACAAAAAGTTTACTCCGTACAAAGTTATTTTCACAGACTTTTGGCAACTAAATGTATAAGGCTAATAGGCAAGGAAGAAAGTTTTTCACCATACACATCAGCGCCACGTCAGCTTTCTCTTTCCTCTCACTCCCTTTCACCACTCTTCACCAATTAGTGGGCAAGGGATATGTTTTTTTCACCTTAACTCTATTTTTTTTTTCTTTTTTTTTAATACTTACACAATTAAAAACATAAACGTAAAAATATAAATACGTAAACTTCAAATTGCTAGGCAAGGAGTATTAAGTGTGAGGTGGGGCCAATTGGTGGTAGTTTCACTCCTTTGCCTATTAGCCTTAATGTAACAACAGACGTCAAAGAAAGATGTTATTAGGCTAGTAGGCAAGGTGACTACACCTTCACCATACACATCAGCGCCACGTCAGATTTCTCTCTCTTCTCACTTCCCTTCACCACTCTTCACCTTTTGGAGGGCAAGGGAAACCATCATCACCTTTAACTTCACCTTTAATTAAATATCCACTTTATAAAAATATACCCCACTAAATATCTCACACACACTCACACACTAAGTATAAAACAATATAATGGTACAAGTGGGGACCCATTTTCTTGTGAACATGCTAGGTGAACAGATCACTGATTTTTGTTTTGGTATTTGTGCTCCCGCGTGGAGTAGACAAGAGGGCAAGGAGGTAGTGCATGACATGGCAAAAAAGTGATCCTTTCACCTATCCTTGCCTACCAGCCTAAGGTAAGAAAGAAGAATAGATACATTATGATGCAATATGATTGGATCAAGACCATTAATTTGGCAATTAAATGTAGAGGGTAAAAAAGAAGGAGGAGAATTTTTAAAGTTGAAAAAAAAGTTAGTGTGAGTCATTGGATTTGATCAAATGGCTCAAATTAAAAAGAAGTACTTGTGATTTGAGCCATTAGATCAAATCCAATTGATGACACTTCCCCAACTTCATTAAAATTATTTTAAAGTATCCTCCTTCAAAAAAGAAAAAAAAAAAAAAAAATATATATATATATATATATATATATATATATATATATATATATATATATATATATATATATATATATGATGTAATATAATTGGACCAACACACCAGCTAGTGATATGACAACTAAATGTAAAGGGTAAGAAAGAAAAAAAATATAGATAATGATGTAATATGAGTAGACCAAAACACTTGTCAAGTTATTATGTGATAATGTTTTGAAAACAATTTGTGGATATAACAATTTTTTTTTTCTTCCTAATAATGAAATTGGGATTAATGTGTGAAAGTGTATATTTTCCGTGCTTTAAAATTTTAGTTAAAAGTGAGAAAAGTTCGTTATGTGAATGATTTAGACATATATTTTTTTATAAAGTGAATTATTTTTATATTTTTTAATTGGTGTTGACTATAACACCTGTTTAGTGGTGGATTTATTATTGTATTAAATGATTATGCGGCGTTAAAGTTAAGGTGATGTGTTTAGTGACCATAGTACCTGATTATTTCAACTTTTATAAAGGAAATTTGTTGTTAGATATGTATGATCCAGTTATTTAGTTTATGTTATGTTACAAGTGTTTCAAAGAAAAAAAAAAAATAACCTAAGAATGAAAAATTAGCATATATAAAGAGGTCAGAATTTGACTTTTCTAGCAAAACTTTACAAATAACAACTAGCAAAAAGCTAGTAATTGCAACTACTCTTAAGTAGGGGTGATCACGGTCCAAAAACCGGACCGGACCGGATCGAAGACCGACTTTGGGAAAAATTATAGACCGAGACCGGACCGAATGTGGTCGGTCCGGTTCGGTCCAGTGGGTCTTCGGTCGGTCCGGTCTAATTAGGCAAGATTTTGGCATGTTTTTTCGGTTTTTTGGTCGGTCCGGACCGACCGGACCGAGGACCGAATTAATGAAAAATCCCGTACTGAGACCGGACCGTTGATTCTTCGGTCGGTCCGGTCGATTTTGTCGGTGGTTAGAATGCTCACCCTTACTCTTAAGTGACAATTCTAATTAAACATGACCCTAAAATCATACAACGACGACCTAACCAACACAAGAACAATTGACAACTTAGCCAATGGTGTTACAATCATTTTTATATCATGTGTTTTCTCGTATTCTATGTTACACAAATCACACTAATTTCATTTGTTTGAGCCAAACCATCTCATCAATAGTAAAAAAGGCGGACTGCCAAAATCGTAATTATCCCTTCTTTTTTTTTTTTTTTTTTAATAAAATCGTTAATATCACAATTCATTTTCACATGTAATCAACTTTTTGTTCGAATTTTTTTTATCGATTCTTTTTTATTTTAACTATAGTATATTCTCAATTTTTTTTTCTTTCAAGATTTTTTGACTCATATCACATTTGGTCCTTAAATTCACAATTTCATTAGTACTGTACTAAGAGAATGAGTTTTTTCTTAATTTTTTTTCAGCGATTATTACTAACTTTTTGTATTGTTTTTCGTCAAATTTTTTCATATTTTTTTTACTGATATCACATTTGGTCCTTAACTTCACAATTTCATTAGTACTATAAAAATAAGTTTTTTTTTTAAAAAAAAATTCAACGATTATTACTAACTTTATGCTCAAATTTTTTTTATTTTATTTATATATTTATTATTTTTTTACTAATATAATTTTTTTATCATAAACTTAACATTTTTTCTTTTTGGAAATCATATCTACATTACAATGTATGCAATTCTCTACATTTCTTTTGAAAAAAGGGTAAGGATAGGAGGAAAACATGTATCAGAGACTTACCGCATGGAATGAACTGTACATTTTAAAAACTTTTTTCAAAGTAAATGTAGAGAATAAGGAAATCCTCACTGTCAAAATGAACCGTGAATATTACGTAAAAAAATCCAGTTTATTCTGAAAAACAATTGACATGAAAAGTCCGGCTTATTCTAAAAAACTTTTTTTTACGTAATATTCACGGTTCATTTTGACGGTGAAGAATTTTATTTATTATTATTATTTATATTTATTTATTTATTCTCTTTTTTTTAAAGAATCTTACTTATTGTAATGTAGGTATAATTTCCTATTTTTTCAACTGTGAAGATATATATATATATATATATATATATATTTTCAAAAACTTTTTCAAGTGCTTGGTTCAAAATGCATCATGTCTATTGTTTTTTAGAAATATATATATATTTTTTTTCATTCAGTGAATCTTACTTATTTTACTTATAGTATGCTGTTAAATTTTTTAGATTTTTTTGAGTTCATATGCGCAGTAAACTTAGCTACGATATTAAGTTTTTTTTATTAATGATTATATTATGATATTAAAGCTTAATATCAAAATTCATTTAGACAATGAAGATAAATGTTTTAAGCACTAAAATACATTGTAAAGATTTCATATTCACAATAAAATTAATTAAAAATCAACTTTTGACAAACGATGATATTATCATTAAAAAAAAATTGTTTAGAAAATTTTGAAAAATTAAAAAAAGAAAGAAGACAACAAATTATTAAGAATCGTTGAAAAAAATTTCAAAAAAAAATCGTTTTCATGTACAATTGGAACTGTGAAGTAGCGTCACATGTGGATTTTTCTCATTGTTAAAATCAGATCTTGAAATGGACGGTTCAGTCCGTACGCCCGCACTAGAATTACATTAAATTGGCTTTAAGAACATATGACATCGGACTAGGTAGATTCAAGTAGTGAAAGAAATGTGAGATGGGCACCTTGGACCCTTGAACGACAATGAGGAAAATGGTGCATTACTACTTTACTCGGTGACAGAACATTTTAGCACAACTGCACAAGTTGTAGTTGTGTTTTTGTGACCCTGTTTGGAACAATAGATATCATATTCACAACATATGTCCCATAACAAGTGGGGATAAAAACACTTGAACATCATTAGAACCCATGTATGTAGCAGCAGCTTATATCACAGTACAGTACTTGAACAGCATATATCGCAATACTTGATGTACTTGGTGTATGGCGAACCTACATGAAATGGTTTAAACTGGGTTATAATCTATCTTAAAGTGTGATTCAAATAATTTTCAATCTTCAAATTAATTTATTCGGAAAGAAAAATGTTTATGGGTCAACCGAATCCTGCTTGACCCACTTTGACCTGCATTATACTTGACGTATTATGACAATTTTGACATGTTACCCACACGAACGCACAACAACCCGTACAGTGACATCTAAATGTGTTAATCTGGGTTAGATATTCATCTGTAACGGGTTAAATTTAAAAAATTACCCAAATATGATCAGGTCAAATTGGTTGAGAATTGACAAAAAAGTTTTGATTTTTGCTTTGCTTCTCCATGATGCTGATGGTGATGACAAACTTCTGAATCAATATCAATATAGCGAAGGATACTGGTATACTTTGTATTATATAGCAACATGTGGAAGTCAAGGTATAAAAACTCATACATAAGTTGAGGTTCAGTTTCAAGCCACACAATCGAATCCTCAAACATATCATAACAGTATTCACTAAAATGCGATTGACTTGCAATAATAGAAATTTCAAGTTCCTGTTTTTATATAAGGAGAAAAAAAAAAAAAAAAAAAAAAAAAAGCCAAGTGATCGTTTCACAATAGAACGCCTTCAATTTCAAAAATGGATTCCTAATCTGTTATAGTGTAAACTACATATTCTTCAATAAACAAAGAATTAAACAAATAAAGCCATGCAACCAACATAACACGCAATAAACAGCTTAAATTTGAATAAATAATTCCTAATTGCTGATAGTTGATGGCAAAATTTGACAGTGTATGAGATCAAATGGATTTATTAACTTGACCAGTTGTACTAATAGCAGCACCGACCCACACACAAAAATAAAACATGAAATTGAAGGTGCAAGCAGTTCAACGATGCGCATAATCTGCACTTGCTGATCCGAGGTCTAACCTGGCAAAGCCAGGTTCAGCAAAGTGTCCTTTGATTGAGCTCCAAATTAGCAGTACTTGCATAGTTGCATCCTAAATTACCATAAGCTTACAAATCATTACATCAAATTTCAGTTCTCATTTTGATTAATTAACTTTAAGAATGAGAAAATAACTCAATTCTTTCCATGTACAAGAACAACTTACTGACGGAAGCATAAAATACCAAAATAAGATGACTGATGAGGCATAATAACATTAACATACTCCTAAATACATGGTTCCAGTACGATAATTGTTCCAAAACATATATCCATGTTAGATTAAAACTGATTGCTTACTTCGTTCATTTATACTCCCTCTTAACTTGACTCTTGATTTCATCTTGACTTTTGACAGAATCCCACCAATCTTTCAATTCCTTTGAACTTAAACGATGTGGTGCATAAAACACTTGTTCCGTATATGATGGTAAGACAAAAGGATTATCGGTTAATAGCTTCGTTTTGGGATCAATATAAACCAAATTATCCTTACGCTTGATACCTACCCCTCCAGGAGTATCAAACCACTTACACTTGAACAATACAACAACACAACCACCTGAGCCACAATTTTTTTTGCTATAATATTCTACCTCTATGATCTCGTCCAATATCCCATAGTAGTCATGCACATGCCCGTTAGAAACACTCCCTCTTACATATACCCCATTCCTCTTAGTGACATTCCTTTCGCTATGTTTTTGGGAGTGAAATTTGTAACCATTGATTGAATATCCTTCATATGTATAAACACCAGTTTTTGGTCGTTCTGCAATTTCTATCAAATCTTGACTGATATCATTTGACCCTTGATGAACCTACAGTGACACGAGAAAAAGTTACTAAAACCATAATAATAGTTTAATACTATATAATAGGAATTTTGTTTCTGTTATACATACATGTTTTTTAAACCATTCAGCAAAATTTTGTCTATAGGTATCAAATCCTCCTTCATCAATATAAGGTTGTTGTTGCCTTGTTAAATCATCAAACAACCTAAACAATGAACAAACAACATTTTAGACAACTATGAGAGCAACAACATATGGAAATCACAAAGAAACAAGATATACAGCATACCTTATAAAAGGTTTAACCTCTTCACAGTTAAACAAGATATAACGATGAGCAATGGTCATTGCATCATACATATACTTGTATGTACGTCTATCTTCAAATAATTTCTGACCTGGATGTTTGAAAATGCTTAACCGGGCACATTGAGCATTCAAGACAGCCTTTCTTGTCATAATCTTTTTTGTCTCATTTTGTGGTAGCACTGGCTTGATTATTCTGTTTTTGGACTTCGATTTGAACAACTCATCAGAGGTCAGATTTACTTTTAGATCCTTTTGACACCGCCTGGCACCTTTTGACTTCGACTTGAACAACTCATCAGAGGTCTGATTTACTTTTAGATCCTTTTGACACGGCCTGGTAACTTTTGACTTCGATTTGACCAACTCTGAGTTAAGTTTTACTTTTAGATTCTTTTGACACCCCTCAGTACCTTCCAAAACATCTGAATTGCAATTCGATTCATATTTTATATTATCAACCTTAGCGGTACCCACTTCATCTACCACCATAGGTGTACACCCATCATCTTCTATTGGACTACAACACTCTCTTTTGCGTTGAATTCTTGTAGTTGTTTCATCAACTGTTGTATGATTAACATTAGCAAGACCCAATTCATCCACCACCATACGTGCACACTCATCATCTTCCACAGGACCAGTATACTCTCCTTCATGTTTAATTTTTGAACTAGTTTCACCATGTGCCGACCAAGTTGTGTAATTGGGGGTGAACCCTTTTTCATACAAGTGAAACATTACATCATTTCTTGTTTTATAGTGCTTATTGTTGCACTCTAAACAAGGACATTTGATACGATTGTTATCAACAAATGCTTTGTTAGAAAACGCAAAGTCCAAAAAACCATCAAGGTTACTGCAGAATGTATAACTAAGAAATCGGTCAGTCGCCTCCACAGCGTACATCCATCCTCTATCCGCACTAGTTGACATTATCAGCAACTACAACCAAGTAAAAGTAGCACATTAATAGTGTGTTTAGGACTCCTTATTTGAGAGATTTTTCTAATTCCATTAAGCAGTTTAAGCGTTTGGAAGAACAACTTAGATGCTTATTTAAGAGTATATAGACACTTTAAGGAGGTGTTCGCGATTACCTATTGTAAACTGCCTATCTAGTTAAAAAATAGGCACCTTACTTTTTAGTATTTATTTACTCTCTAATATAAGCAGAACAGATATACTTATGAGCAGCTTCATACAAAGACTCAAAAGTCAAAACTACTTATCTGCTTAAAAATATAGCAAATAAGCACTTAATAAGCAATCCCATACGCCATCTGATTATTTTGAAGACAATAAGCAGTATAATAAACGCAATAGCAAAAACCCCCTAATCAGCCACAAGGCAATTCAGGGATAAACAGGAACACAGTCTAAAATTTCAGATTAAATATAGTATGTGTTTATATATGTATCCAACTTTTTTGCCTATTAAATTTACTTAACTTATAAAAATTTACTATGAACTGACATTTCAGCTATATCCAGTCATCTAGTCATGGGATACACAGTATAAGAATTTTTTGAAAGGCAAGTGCATTCAATACAAAATAAAGAATAACGCTACACAACTTAGGTTGTGTTTGTCTTTTGAGATGTCGTTGGCGAGAGAAGAGGTGGATCTAAAGTTTTAAGAGGTAATCAAACTTTAAAAACATTTCGTAATTGAAGCGAGAAAACGTAATTGTTGCCTCATATGCCTAAAAACTAAACAAACACTAGCGTATGTAGAAAAAAGGTAGTACTTTAAAAAAAAAAAAAAAAAAAAACAAACACAACCTTAGTAAAAAATGACATGTTAGGCAATGTTTGTTACATGGGTATGGGTACGGGTACGGGTACGGGTATAAGGGTATGGGTTTCATTCCAAAAAACACGTTTGATTAATGGGTTTAGATTTTAGTATTGGGTACAAAGTACAAACCCTTGCATCTAAAACCCACCAAAAGGGTTTTTTCGCTCTCATCTCATACCTATGCTAGGGGTGGCAGCTCAGGTTGGGTTCATGTTGGCGGGTCACAAAATTTCAACCCGAACACGACATGTTTAAGTAATCTAGTCAGGTTTGTCAACCCAAACCTGTTTACACCTAGCCCTGCACACGACCCATTTACTCGTTATGTAAATGGGTTGGCTGGTTGACCAATTTAACTCATTTAACACAAATAACATATTTAATTTTTGATGTTCAAAAACAGTCCCTAATAAACGAGTTAGCGGGTCGACCCGTTTAACTCGCTCCAACCCGAACACGAACTGTTTAATAAACGGGCTAGTGGGTCAACCTTACTACGGCCCCAAACATGTTTTTCCTCAACCCAACCCACTAATTTTCATGTCGGTCTCGAGTCGTGTTTCTTGCCACCCCTACCCATACCATACCCATAGTGATACCTACCTACCCTTAAACAAAACCCTAGACTATTTCAACAACAAACAAAAAAAGACAAAGGGGAGGCATATATAACATTGAAATTATGACTATAAAATGCATATAGGTCGTTTCTAGTTTAGTACATTTTTTATTTTAAGAAATCTTTTTAAGGAGATTTGTGACAAATATAAAAAAAGGACCTTATAAATGTGGTGATCGGCTGAGTTTGAACTTTGAACCCAATGTGACAGCGTCTAAGGGCGGCAGTTGGTGACCAACGAAGGAGGGTTCGATGAAAGCTGAAATGGGGGCATAGTACGGAGGGAAAACTGAAAAGATTCCATGGTTTTTTAAGGGTTTTGTTTTGGAGAGGAAATGTTATGAAACAATTTACAAGTTTTTGAAATTTACATGTTTTTGTTCTCGAAGCTTCTTCATTTGGCTTAAGCTTTGTACATAAATAAGGGTAAACTGCAAAAAATGTCCTTCTAGTTTGCTATTTTTGCGAAAAATATCCTTAAACAAACTTAATTGTGAAAATATCCTTGTGGTTTGCACTTTTTGCGAAAAATGTTCCTGTTCTCTTTTTGTTAACGAGCGTTAAATATCCTTGTTAGACAAGGTCAAAGGCCATGTGAAATGACTTTTTTATCCTCGCCTACTACAGTGATATTTTATGCAATTTACTCTTGATTCTATTTTGAGTTCCCAATTACACCACCACACGATCACACCACTACCCTCTACCACCAGACTATCACACCACCACCATCTACCACCACACGACCACCACCAGCTTCTACCACCGCCATCAAATCTTTATTTTATTTTATTTTTTCAAAATTTGAACACGCCTATGTTTTACAATACTTTTTTTTATGGTAATCATTTTATTTTTCCTCATTTGTTACAGATTCATTATAACTTATCTATTAACTGAAACAACTTTTCAAATGGATACCAAAGATCTTCAGCAAGAAGTCAATACTTATATATATTGTAGATCGTTTTTTGGGATAATTTTGGATTGCTCGAATAGGTAGTTATCTCTTTCGACGTTCGGAATTGAATACTTGAAGTCATTTGATAGATAAATAGACTTGCACACGCATCTTTGGAAATGTTGAATTCACATTCAGTGCTATTCAAGTATTCAGCGAGGGACTAAAGGTGCATTTGTTTTGAGGTTGTAGGATTTTGGATTGGGACTTAATCCATAATATATTGTTTGGTAAGGATATTTGGGTTTTAAAATTTGGAGTCATGGCCAATACAAGGTTTTCAGAAATCCCATATGCATGCCCTGGATTATTATTTTTTATTGCAGCATTTCAATTTTTGTGAGCCTTTTGTTACCATGGTGTTCTTTTTACCTTTTTATTATAAAATTGACTATTTTTTCTTATATATATATATATATATATATATATATATATATATATATATATATATATATACATATATATATGTTCTAAAATAATTTAACTTTCTTATTTTTTATTTTTTTTTACAAAACCCAACATCAAATGCAAATCTTAAACCAAATCAAATTTTAACTCAAACTCATCTACATACCAAATGCACCCTAAATAAACAAGGTGGGTTTTATGGTTGACACGTATATGCAGCTTTGTGAACGTATGAAACACAATCATTAGCTTCCCCAATACTCCTTTGACTCTATAAGTGATGATTTTGCTTATGCATTTGTAAATAACTTTACAACATTCAATAGGCCTAAAATATGTGACTTTTCTAGGTGTTTGGGTTTTGGGGATAAGAGATATAATCGTAGAATTAATTTCATTGAGCATCTTCCCTCTATCAAAAAATTCTTTAACAGCCATACACACATCATTCCCAACAATATTCCATGCCTTCTTGAAAAACACAGAGGAGTAGCCATCAGGTCCAGGAGCCTTATTCCCTTCAATTTCAAACATAGCAGCTTTAATCTCTTCATCTTTGACATCTCTAAACATCAAATTAGCTTCTTCAGTAGCCAACTTATTGGTAATTAAGTCATTCATGTGGCTTATACCACTAACAGGCACAGCTTCCCCTAGAAATCTTTGAAAGTGTTTTACAAATTGCTCTGCATGCTCATTACCATTATAAAGTTGCCCACTTCATCATAAATAGAATTAATTATGCTCTTATGGTTTCTACTCTTAAGCACTTTATGAAAAAAGCCATTATTTCTGTCCCCCTCACTTAACCATTTGATCTTTGCCTTGTGAAATAACAACTTTTCTTCATCTTTCACTGCCTCAACATATTCTTTCAAAATAGCACTTTCTTCTATTCTTAACAGCTTTTGTTCAGGATCTTTGTCAATTTGCTTCTGAACATTCTTAAGTTGATCCCTCAGCTTATTAAGTTTCTCAAAAACATTGCCATTCTTCCAAGCAAGCTTCTTTAAATGACTTTTTCCCTAACCATCAAGTCCAGGAGCCTTATTCCCTTCAATTTCAAACATAGCAGCTTTAATCTCTTCATCTTTGACATCTCTAACCATCAAATTAGCTTCTTCAGTAGACAACTTATTGGTAATTAAGTCATTAATGTGTTTTATACCACTAACAGGCACAACTTCCCCTAGAAATCTTTAAAAGTGTTTTACAAACTGCTCTGCATGCTCATTACCATTATAAAGTTGCCCACTTCATCATAAATGGGATTAATTATGCTCTTATGGTTTCTACTCTTAAGCACTTTATGAAAAAAGGCATTATTTATGTCCCCCTCACTTAACCATTTGATCTTTGCCTTGTGAAATAACAACTTTTCTTCATCTTTCATTGCCTCAACATATTCTTTCAAAATAGCACTTTCTTCTATTCTTAACAGCTTTTGTTCAGGATCTTTGTCAATTTGCTTCTGAACATTCTTAAGTTGATCCCTCAGCTTATTAACTTTCTAAAAAACATTGCCATTCTTCCAAGCAAGCTTCTTTAAATGACTTTTCAGTCTTCTCATTTTCTTTACCACCTTAAACATTTCACAACCTTGGATATCATCCTTCCAGTTCTCCATCACTAATGGAAGAAATTCTTCTTTATCTGCTACAAAATTAAAAAATTTAAAGCTTCTTCTTCTCATCTGCATAGCTTGAGGGAGAACAAGCATATTAGGACAATGATCAGATATAATATAAGGCATAAAACAGCATAAGCATGACTAAATTTATCAATAAAACTCTCACTTCCCATGATTCTATCCAACTTTTTTAGAATGCCACTGTTGTTTCCAGCCTTCACCTTATGTAGATTCTTTGTCCATGTAAAAAAGAGACCACTACTAGCAATATCTTCCATCTCTATTGTAACACCCTCAATTCATGGATGCAGCGGAATTCGAACTGGGTGTTACTTGACGGCACAATAGTCACAATAATAGAAAACGAACTCTAATTGAGTCGTTTTAAAAGATTTATCATTCAAATTATATAGATATCAGAGTTTACGAAATGAGGTCCCAGATGGTTCCATGTTTACAATTTACATTAAATGAGTTTTTGAATGATAATAAAATTTATAGCCTTCTTGAGTATCCGTGCCCATCCGTGCCATCCTTGATCGTCATGAACCTGAAATACATGCTTGAGAGGTCAACACAAAGGTTGAGTGATATTCGTAGAGTTTAGTTAAATCGTTTGAACACAATATGTCGTAGTGTGAGCTATAGACTCACACTCATAGTTAGAAAACAAAATCGTTATTTATTTCACTAAGCTCATGCAACCAAAACATTAACATCGAACCAACAAAATTGGCATTATAGAAGCCCTATCGAGGTACTTTTGCCATTATACCGCTAAATCTCAAATATAGTGCATTTGTGTGAACTCATCGTTGTTCAACACAAATGGGATCCGTCAATCCCAATAGATCTATTCACAATATTCGCGCTCACTAAAGGTAGTGACTAATGGTTCATGATATAGGGACTTCGAACATGGCAATCGTTACTTAGTGATAATAAAACATCGTCGGGTAGCATACAGTAGAAAGCATCGTGTTCGAGTAGAAAAATAATAGCATGTATTCCCCCCATGGGTTTGTAAAATAGTTAAACAATAGAAAGTGGGGCTACGAACTCACCTTAAGTTATGTAGTGAGTAGTGAATGTGATGGTCGAATCGCGAAGGTTTCTACGAACAACCTATAATCGAATGTTGCGACTTAGGATCGGAGTAAAGAATATGAAGTAGTGCCTATATATATATCTTGCATTTAGTCCATGATGTGGTATGATGTATAGTATAAGTCTTTGAAAGAAAGATTCATGAAACATGTATGTTTTGGTATATCGTTTACTACCGTTCGGGCCGACATAATTCAGAAGTCATGTTAGTAAGCGTTCGAGGAGCCAGGACACTTTAACTCGTAAATCCACAACTCAACTCGACGGCTTACATAATGAACTCCTCACATGAGGCTCCCTACTATTGTAGTAGTTGATGAAATATATAGATATAAGTTTTGATCCGAAAAGTTACATGTCCGATACTTGAATAAACTTAGGAAAGTTTATTAGTACATGAAGATTGTTATTAGGGGTAGCTTCATAAGTCTTGAATGACCATTTTCTCTTGGTAAAATCTCATGGTTTCCTTTTAAGTGAAGTAGATCCAAATTGCTTGTTCATGTTATCGCCTAATTCATTGTTTCATGTTTACGCCTATGTAAGTTGGTATGGTCATTTCGTCATGGCCTAGCCATGACCTTTGGTCCTTGTTCCAAGGTCATGAGACACAACCTTGGCTCTAGCCATGGTTGTGGTCTTGATTATAGGTCATAAGACCTCTTGTTCCTTTCAAAGTATAACCATAATCTAGTGACTTTCGCCTAAAAATGGGCTGTTTAGAATTTGAAGAATTTTATCACTCGGAAAGCATTTTTAGGTCTCGAGCTTCTTTGTTCCTGAACGAAAACGTCGTTCCGGACAACTTTCGTGTTTTAACTTTTTGATGAATCGGACCATAAGTGGGACTTTCAAAACCCAAATTTGATCAGAATGGTATTTGGCAGTTTTGCCGGAAATCTTTGGTAATTTCAAATGGGCGTAACTTTTGACTCGTATACTCGTTTTGGGTGGTTCAAATTGCTATGGTTTCATTTTTAAGTCCTATACCACAATATGTAATAATCAAATATCATATTTTTACCATTTTGATCAGGTCTTACCAAGAAATTCATTAGTTTGCTTGTTTTAGTAACTTGTTTCAACAATCCATTATAACAACATCTTTTACTCATTTTTATACATCATGGACATCAATACAAGACATAATATAGCAAGAATAACATGTAAATGATATGAACATGATAAATTAACAAGAAGCATGTTAGGGTTTGGCTTACAACTTTTGGCTTTCTTATAAAGAAAGGAGTAACAAGTAAGGAAATGGACTTTGATAGACTTGCTTCAACCCTTTTTCACTTCAAGCAACCTTTCTACCCTTGGTATTCTTGAAAGATGGATGATGAATGTTAAGGTGAATTGAGTGGATTTAAACTCAAGAGAAATCACCAAGTATTCTAGGGTTTGGAAGAGTTTTGGTGAAAAATAAGCTAATTAGGGTTTCTATCTTGAACTAACTCTTGAACCTTGCTATAACTAGGAAGAAATAAAGCTAAGTGTGAAGTGTTGTGGTGTGTTGGGATGGCCGGCCTAAGGAGAGGGGAGGGGGTATTTATACCCTCTTGAGGAGGTTACAAAATGGACTAGTCAAAGCTTCCTTAAGACACTTCAACACATGGAACTCATCCAAGACCTCTTAGCCTAGGATCAAGCCACACAAGGGATGACTCCCCCCCCCTAAGTCGGTTCACAAGGGATAAGGGGGGTGAGGTGGCTTGGCTTGATAATATCTAGATATTATGATGTGTTTTGACTCCGGGAATTGACAACCGTAAATGATTAGGCCTCAAAACGTAAAACCGGGTGTCGTAAAATTATGAAACTTTAAAGTATTGTTAGAAATGTCCATATGTCCCATAATAAAATATAAAATGGGTGATAAGTTCCATTTGGGTGGTAAAACCTGCTAAAAGCTGGAAACACGGGTCTAAAACGCGTAATACGTAAAATGTACGAATTTTGCGTAAAACTGAGAAAAGTAAAATGTTACTTTTCTAATATGATATAAATGACTTAAAATGACTTATAATGTCTAGACTGGGCTCAGTCTAGTGTCGGTTGGTGTTAAATGTCTTTTAGACATCAAACCGTAAGCCTAAAAATCAAGGAATGACTTTTGGTCAAAGGAGGAGGGAAAAATTATGTTGACTTTTTCTAATAAGTTTAAAAACTCAAAACATCTTAGAAACTCGTTTCGTGGTCTAACGGTTAATCGCCCATTCGGTTAAGCGTGCTCATGTGAGAGTAGTACCGACATGGGTGACCTGCTGGGAAGTCTTTGGTCATGTTTTTCTCAGTCATGATTAATTCTCAAATAAATCATGAGTGTGTCAAACATTTTTCTGATGCGGGGTCACTTAACGCGGTCGAGTTTCGTTGTACGTAGAATTTCTGAATGACGTTTTACCCTAAAACGTGTAATTCCTTAATAACTTTCACGAAAATGATCTGACGAATGTCAAACATTTAATTTGCCATGGAAATGATTTATCACTCAAGAATATCAGATAAAAATCAACTTTCGGGAAAGTTTCGGGAAAAATGAATAGTAAAAGTGAATAGTGAAATTTTCCGGGAATGGTAATTAACCTGAAATTGCGAGTTGTTACAGTCTCCACCCCTTACGGGGAACTTCGTCCCGAAGTTCTGTGTGTGTTATATGTTGGAGTGGTGTCGATGAAGAGGTGTGATTACTTATGAGGATTAGAGTGATGTAGTTTGATTTGTCGTTTCAGTGTATGGCGTAAGATGAGGTTACTTATGAGAAGTTTGTTTCTAAGAAAACATACAGGTGACTGCTCCCAGCATAACATGATCCCTCCTGAATTAGACATAGGTGATCAGGCTATGTATAATTTAGGACCGATAATGTGATGTTCGGTTTAGTCACGTATGGTATTCAATCTGTAAGGCTGATGAGTTTGCTTGTGGTGTAACTAAAGATGATTTGAGCTTTAAAAGTGCATCAATATCAGAAAGTGAGCTTGTGGGATTAAGGGTTGTGTAGATGATGATGGTGAGAAGGTTAAGAAGGTTTGTGTTCTTCATTTTGGTATGTTGAGATTTAGTGGTTTGTGATAAAAGTTGGAAATGAAGGCATGATATTGATTTATAGGGTGGTATCAACGAAGTGATTTCTAGGATGGTGGTAGAATATCTTGGAGTAAAATGATGTGAAACAATAAAGTGATAACAAATTAGCTTGAAGTAGAATTTGTTGAATGGTTTAAAAGATAACTGAGTAAGTCTCATAGAATGGTAATAGTCTGCTAAAAAAAATCAAATTGGTTTGGAGATAGAAAGTACAATAGATGAGAATTATCACAAAGAGTCGTTTATTGAACAATAAATATTCTTAAGTCATAAAACTCCCATTACTAGGGATGACATACACATAGTACAACAGAGTGCATAAATAAATATGACTACTAAGTTCTAAACTTCATTGTTCTGCAGTGTTGTTGAGATTCTGATAAGCTCCTTCTCTTCTTATCATATATGCTCACCCTTGGTTGTCTTCAACTTGTTGACCTTGGTTTTGGGGACACTGGTTCTTGTAATGTCCACTTTCTCCACACCCGAAGCATATAACTATCGGTTGTGTGTTGCTACCGGTAGCTACATCCTTGACTCTACAATCTCTGGCAAGATGTCCAGTGTTCTGACAGTTGCGACACTTAGCCGGGCAAGGACCGGAGTGGTGGAAGTTACACTTATTGCATAGTGGAGCATTCCCGGTATATCCTGCGCCTCTAGTTGGTGCAGCCACATAAGCCCTTGTGGTCTCTTGTCTTTTGTTTAGCTGGTTGTTGTTTTGAGTTTGGTTGTTGTTGTTATTGTTGTTACTTCCATGGTTACCATCCCATGGTCGCTTGTTGTTGTTCCTATTGTTATTGTTGTAGTTGGAGTTGTTGGGTTTATTGGTATTGCTGGCGTTGTTGGTGTTGAGGTTGGTTTGCTTTTGGGTTTCTGTCATTCGTACCACTTGGTCCATTAGGCTGCGAGACATCCGCATAGCTTCATCTAGTTCCGTTGGATTTGCCGAAGTTACATGCCCTTGTATGCTGGATGGAAGTCCCCAGATATATCTTTCCAACAATTTTTCCTTTGGAGAAACCATTGTTGGACAAAGTATCCTTAATTCTTGAAATCGACGATTGTAGGTTATGATATCATTTCCCTTAACCGTATGATCCCAGAATTCAACTTCCAACTTTTGTATTTCACTGCGAGGACAGTATTCCTTAATCATCATTTGTTTCAAATTACCCCAAGTAATTTTGTAGGCATTCTCAATGCCCATAGGTTGAGCAATTGAGTTCCACCAGGACAACGCCTCATTCAACAGAGTACTCGTGGCATACTGAACTTTATCCTCCTCGGTACATTTACTAACCAAGAACACCGACTCCGCCTTTTCGAACCAACGGGTCAAACCTACAGCCCCTTCAGTACCCTTGAATTTGATGGGTTCACATTTCAGGTAGGAAATGAACGAGCAACCCTTTGGTACTGTAGTAACATTGGTCACCGGAGGGGTAGGTCCTCCAAGGTTAAGACTGGCAATTCTGGCAGCCTCTGCAGCTATCGCAGCTTCCACAGCAGTGGCGGCTTCTGCGGCTGCTGCAGCATCAGCAGCACCAGCAGCTGTGGCGGTTTCGGCAGCTGCTGCAGCTACGGCTGCTCGTTCCGTGATAAGTGCTGCATTGATACTGTCCTTTACCAGTTTGCGGATGGCGGCTTGCGTCATGGTTGGTGGTGTTTGTTTCTTTGGCGCCATGATTCTATTGTTCAAAAGATACATTGTAATTAGAGAGTTGTGAGATGAGCACAATTTTTGATAAGAATGATAGGATAATAATGTTTGAAACTTAAAAGCATAACACATGATAGTATATAAAACAAGAGTTTTATTCGTACAACGTTGGTTGATTTACAAAATCGAAACCTATTACAAGGTTCTTCAAAATTTACTAACTGATACTTTCAGTTTAGTAATTACAACGTTTTTACTATCGCTAGTTATTTCATAGATTTCGTAACATTTACTAACTGAGTCTAATCAGTTTAGTAGTACAAAAGTTAACTAGTATCATCACACTAGTTTATTGTGGATTAGAAGGTCCGAGCAGCTCTGATTGATCGGCAACTTCTTGGTTTAGTGTGTCATAGAGGTACAAGTCGATGAAATTTGAGAAGCTGTAGTTTTCATGTTGACTTTCTTGTTCGATCAATGGTGGTCGAGGTACAATCCATAGTGAGTGATCCAATTCATCACATGTAGTGATATCAAAGGGAAGTGATAGTGGTGGTGGTAATGGTTCTAGTACATATTCGTATTCATTAACCTCTTCTTCGTCGGTTGAATCTTCGAAAGGTTCTTCTTCGTCATCAGAAGCGAAGGCATTTACGAAGTCAAATCCGAACTCGGGTGAGGGTGGTAAGACTTGGAAGTTATTAGGTAGAGTGGGCACATAATCGGGAGAAGTGGGTACGCACATGATTTCTATAAGAAGAATTACAATGTTAATATAATTCTATCGTTTATGGGGAGTGCTCAAAATATGGTAAGCATATATATAGCAATATGCTAATATGTTTATGTAGCCTAACTTGTATAATAAGTCCATAATCGTCTGGAGGATGGAAGGCACGAAGAGCGGAAGGCTATAAAATGGTTTTGCTTGTAATTGTAGTTATAGTTTAGGTCTCAATTAGACCCGTTTCTCTATAACCATGGCTCTGGTACCAATCTGTAACACCCCCAATTCATGGATGCAGCGGAATTCGAACTGGGTGTTACTTGACGGCACAATAGTCACAATAATAGAAAACGAACTCTAATTGAGTCGTTTTAAAAGATTTATCATTCAAATTATATAGATATCAGAGTTTACGAAATGAGGTCCCAGATGGTTCCATGTTTACAATTTACATTAAATGAGTTTTTGAATGATAATAAAATTTATAGCCTTCTTGAGTATCCGTGCCCATCCGTGCCATCCTTGATCGTCATGAACCTGAAATACATGCTTGAGAGGTCAACACAAAGGTTGAGTGATATTCGTAGAGTTTAGTTAAATCGTTTGAACACAATATGTCGTAGTGTGAGCTATAGACTCACACTCATAGTTAGAAAACAAAATCGTTATTTATTTCACTAAGCTCATGCAACCAAAACATTAACATCGAACCAACAAAATTGGCATTATAGAAGCCCTATCGAGGTACTTTTGCCATTATACCGCTAAATCTCAAATATAGTGCATTTGTGTGAACTCATCGTTGTTCAACACAAATGGGATCCGTCAATCCCAATAGATCTATTCACAATATTCGCGCTCACTAAAGGTAGTGACTAATGGTTCATGATATAGGGACTTCGAACATGGCAATCGTTACTTAGTGATAATAAAACATCGTCGGGTAGCATACAGTAGAAAGCATCGTGTTCGAGTAGAAAAATAATAGCATGTATTCCCCCCATGGGTTTGTAAAATAGTTAAACAATAGAAAGTGGGGCTACGAACTCACCTTAAGTTATGTAGTGAGTAGTGAATGTGATGGTCGAATCGCGAAGGTTTCTACGAACAACCTATAATCGAATGTTGCGACTTAGGATCGGAGTAAAGAATATGAAGTAGTGCCTATATATATATCTTGCATTTAGTCCATGATGTGGTATGATGTATAGTATAAGTCTTTGAAAGAAAGATTCATGAAACATGTATGTTTTGGTATATCGTTTACTACCGTTCGGGCCGACATAATTCAGAAGTCATGTTAGTAAGCGTTCGAGGAGCCAGGACACTTTAACTCGTAAATCCACAACTCAACTCGACGGCTTACATAATGAACTCCTCACATGAGGCTCCCTACTATTGTAGTAGTTGATGAAATATATAGATATAAGTTTTGATCCGAAAAGTTACATGTCCGATACTTGAATAAACTTAGGAAAGTTTATTAGTACATGAAGATTGTTATTAGGGGTAGCTTCATAAGTCTTGAATGACCATTTTCTCTTGGTAAAATCTCATGGTTTCCTTTTAAGTGAAGTAGATCCAAATTGCTTGTTCATGTTATCGCCTAATTCATTGTTTCATGTTTACGCCTATGTAAGTTGGTATGGTCATTTCGTCATGGCCTAGCCATGACCTTTGGTCCTTGTTCCAAGATCATGAGACACAACCTTGGCTCTAGCCATGGTTGTGGTCTTGATTATAGGTCATAAGACCTCTTGTTCCTTTCAAAGTATAACCATAATCTAGTGACTTTCGCCTAAAAATGGGCTGTTTAGAATTTGAAGAATTTTATCACTCGGAAAGCATTTTTAGGTCTCGAGCTTCTTTGATCCTGAACGAAAACGTCGTTCCGGACAACTTTCGTGTTTTAACTTTTTGATGAATCGGACCAGAAGTGGGACTTTCAAAACCCAAATTTGATCAGAATGGTATTTGGCAGTTGTGCCGGAAATCTTTGGTAATTTCAAATGGGCGTAACTTTTGACTCGTATACTCGTTTTGGGTGGTTCAAATTGCTATGGTTTCCTTTTTAAGTCCTCTACCACAATATGTAATAATCAAATATCATATTTTTACCATTTTGATCAGGTCTTACCAAGAAATTCATTAGTTTGCTTGTTTTAGTAACTTGTTTCAACAATCCATTATAACAACATCTTTTACTCATTTTTATACATCATGGACATCAATACAAGACATAATATAGCAAGAATAACATGTAAATGATATGAACATGATAAATTAACAAGAAGCATGTTAGGGTTTGGCTTACAACTTTTGGCTTTCTTATAAAGAAAGGAGTAACAAGTAAGGAAATGGACTTTGATAGACTTGCTTCAACCCTTTTTTACTTCAAGCAACCTTTCTACCCTTGGTATTCTTGAAAGATGGATGATGAATGTTAAGGTGAATTGAGTGGATTTAAACTCAAGAGAAATCACCAAGTATTCTAGGGTTTGGAAGAGTTTTGGTGAAAAATAAGCTAATTAGGGTTTCTATCTTGAACTAACTCTTGAACCTTGCTATAACTAGGAAGAAATAAAGCTAAGTGTGAAGTGTTGTGGTGTGTTGGGATGGCCGGCCTAAGGAGAGGGGAGGGGGTATTTATACCCTCTTGAGGAGGTTACAAAATGGACTAGTCAAAGCTTCCTTAAGACACTTCAACACATGGAACTCATCCAAGACCTCTTAGCCTAGGATCAAGCCACACAAGGGATGACTCCCCCCCCCTAAGTCGGTTCACAAGGGATAAGGGGGGTGAGGTGGCTTGGCTTGATAATATCTAGATATTATGATGTGTTTTGACTCCGGGAATTGACAACCGTAAATGATTAGGCCTCAAAACGTAAAACCGGGTGTCGTAAAATTATGAAACTTTAAAGTATTGTTAGAAATGTCCATATGTCCCATAATAAAATATAAAATGGGTGATAAGTTCCATTTGGGTGGTAAAACCTGCTAAAAGCTGGAAACACGGGTCTAAAACGCGTAATACGTAAAATGTACGAATTTTGCGTAAAACTGAGAAAAGTAAAATGTTACTTTTCTAATATGATATAAATGACTTAAAATGACTTATAATGTCTAGACTGGGCTCAGTCTAGTGTCGGTTGGTGTTAAATGTCTTTTAGACATCAAACCGTAAGCCTAAAAATCAAGGAATGACTTTTGGTCAAAGGAGGAGGGAAAAATTATGTTGACTTTTTCTAATAAGTTTAAAAACTCAAAACGTCTTAGAAACTCGTTTCGTGGTCTAACGGTTAATCGCCCATTCGGTTAAGCGTGCTCATGTGAGAGTAGTACCGACATGGGTGACCTGCTGGGAAGTCTTTGGTCATGTTTTTCTCAGTCATGATTAATTCTCAAATAAATCATGAGTGTGTCAAACATTTTTCTGATGCGGGGTCACTTAACGCGGTCGAGTTTCGTTGTACGTAGAATTTCTGAATGACGTTTTACCCTAAAACGTGTAATTCCTTAATAACTTTCACGAAAATGATCTGACGAATGTCAAACATTTAATTTGCCATGGAAATGATTTATCACTCAAGAATATCAGATAAAAATCAACTTTCGGGAAAGTTTCGGGAAAAATGAATAGTAAAAGTGAATAGTGAAATTTTCCGGGAATGGTAATTAACCTGAAATTGCGAGTTGTTACATCTATCTTGTTAATACAATCTCTAAATTCATTCATGTCATTTGTCATATAGGAGCAGCCCTGAGAATGTTCATTAGTATTCAATGTTACATTCATATCACCCATTAAAACCCAAGCTTCTTCTCCTACTATTCTTCTATAAATCTCTAAATCTTTCCATAGCTCTCTCCTTTCACACCCTCCATTACCAGCATACACAAAAGTACAATGCATTTTAGTTTTACCATCAATAGTTTCTATACTGCACAAGATGGACTGCTTCACACAATTAACCACATCCACTCTAATATTCATACTATTCCATCCCACAAAAATTCTACATCCTTTATCACAATGTTGCATATTTGATACCCATTCCTAATTACCAAAAATACTATCCATAATTTTATGCATTTTCTTAGTTTTCAAGTGAGTTTCTAATTAAGATTGCACAAATACTAATATCTTCCTCTTCTATAAAATTCTTCACCTCCTTTTGTTTATCAGAGGTACTTAATCCCCTAATATTGCAACATCCAATCTTTAGGTCTTTATGATCCATAAGAATATTAATTTCCCAATACTCCTTTATCCAAACCCTTCAATTCATCACTTACCATACTCTGTGCTATACCTGATTCATCAGTGTACACATCATTCTCTTCAATTGGATTGTTCCCCTCCATTCCCATTATTTGTCTTTTCCTTTGTTTGTAAAAAGCTATCATGTCAATGTTCCAAATTTTCAATTCCACCTCTGATAGCTCCTTTTTCTGTCTTAGAAACTCCTCAACAATCTCTCTATTCTTTATTTCCACCATTTCATTTTTCTCATTCTCATCATACTGTTCTAGCATTGAATACTTATTTACAGACTTCTTCAAAGCAGATAATATTTCTCCCTGAACATTCCAAGTTTTTTTTGGGGATTGCATTTTTCCTTTTCCTTTCTCAGTTTGAACATTTTGTCTTTCATTATCCTGACATCCATTATTATTACTTGTAGTTGCTGCATTAGTCTCCACTTTCTTTTTAGGTTGATATTCAAACTGTGTTTGCATTTTCATCCTCCCCTGATTCTGTTTAACACTACCTTGCTTTCCATTTTGATTGTAATTAGGCCTGAAATTTGTACCCCTATACCACCATTCTTTCTGTATTGAACTTCTTTAAAACCATCATTATTCTCAGTAAACTTACTCCCATTATCCTGATTAGTCTTCCCTTGTACTTCCTTGTCCACACTCTTCTCCTTATCCGTATCAGTGTGTTTACCACATTTATCAATACTATGACAAAACACAAAACACTTCTCACATTTAGCAGGTTTCCAGTCATACTTAACAACCACCTTTTTCCTACATATCTCTTTGTTTTCACCATTCTTATATACTATCTTAATCTCTTCAGGTAACTCTTTCTTAGCATATACCTCAACAAGTACCCTAGCAAATCCTATTCTTCACACACCCAATTTTCACATGGTAGCAGTAACTTTGTCCATGATTAGAGGTTTACCCATTCTACTAGCCAAACTACTAATCCCCTTTTCAGTCAAAGCTTCAAGAGGGATATTACATATTTTTATCCACACAGGCAAACTCACTTGCTCAGTCTTATCCAAACTCATATTCACATCCCATTTTTGAACTATCAATGGTTTATTGCTTACCATCCAAGGACCATTATTCACAACATAATCCATCCCTTCAACAGAGTGAAATTTAATGAAATGAATTCCATTATTAGTATCAATGAAATCCTTAAACCCATGCCTTCCCCGCATTCTCCTCAGATTGTATCTAAGCTCATTCACTGACATGTTATCACCCACAAAATGCCCACACACAGTTAACTCCCATCTATTACTACCCTCAAGCACCAATACTTCATTAAACACAAAAACTTCATTTCCATTACTGTCGATTTCTGTAGGAATATTACTCAGTGTTTGGTTGAACACAGGTGTATGTTGAGCAGTAACATGAGCATATGTATGACTATCTACCTTGTTTGAATCAACATTACTAACTTTTTCAGGCACATTAGCAGCATTACCACTATCCTCAATCACCTTATGAACACCAGTATCAAGCTTATCATTAACCCCATTTCCACTATCATCATTCTTATGTACATTATTCTCAGCAGTACTTTCCTTCCTATTCTGATCCCCCATGTTTATACTATCTTCCTTCTCTAATTCACAAGTTTTTCCAATCACATTTGTTTCCTCAGTACTACTATTCCACTCACCTTCTTATTAACATCCACATCCTTCTCAGTCCTCTTATGCCCCAAACTACTTACAACATGATCATCAAATCTAACCGGAACCCTAGGAGTCCGATTCGATGTTCTTAGTTTCTTTTTATCATCAAATCTATAAGTTTAATTGATGTTTGTGACCAATGCAAGCAAGTTGTAGGAGAGAGTAATGATAACCTAGTGTGTAGTAACCTTAACTTGATTAAAGCCCATCAATAAATTCTTGTCTATTCTTACTAGATCCAAAAACTTGTAAATAGCAGGCTTTAGAGTTAAAGATAAATGAGTTTATAGCTTGGTTTGGCTAAGAAGTCTACATATAAAACATAGAAATAACATTAACATTAAAACCCGCAACATTAATAAACTAGTAAACCCCATCCATTGCAGACATTTGTTTGTGAAGTATCAATAATTTCTAAGTGTGATATTAAAATCCTAATCAAAGTACCTTTAAAATTTGCCAAAGAAGAATGTTATATTTTTTTAATGACAATTTGAAGTTGGAAATTTTGCACAATAAAAGAAAATAAAAATTATTGGCCTAGATTCAAGGTTCACAGGCCTAAGTTGGTTATCTTATATGATAAATACTTAAATGGCTAGTAACAATAAAATTGAAAGAGTGTTTATTTGATAAAGTTAGAGAACCCAAAAATCTTTTTGAAGGTCTATGGTTGAAAAACGTAAAAGCATTAGTTTATAAACCTCGTGTGTGTGAGGTTTTACATTAATATAATACAGAAGTTTTTTGAAAAGTTGTTAATTTATATATGTTTTATGTCATTTAACATTTTGGATTGCAACTAAACTAAATAATAATAATAATAATAATAATAATAATAATAATAATAATAATAATAATAATAATAATAATAATAATAATAATAATAATAATAATAATAATAATAATAATAATAAATTTCAATGGTTTTTAAAGTGATGGTTTTATACAAACTTAATTTGACAAATATAATTATCTATATCTATATATCATAATCACGTGTATACACTTAATAACGCATGCTCAACTTAATATTTATAACTCGTATGTTTAAGAAGCTTTAATATTATGATGATACAATCAAAAATAATAATGATAAGATTTTATTTTTTATTTTTTATTTTTAAGTTTAAAGTACATGTGCTATTGCAAATTTATTTATTTTTAAAAAAAAATATGAAAATTGATAATTTTACAATCAAGTTGATAAAATTAGATTTAGGATTGACTCAAGTTAAAAAATGAAGATATGTAATTGTAAATTGTATGAAACAATTAAAATATAACGTAGTTTTACTCTTAAGTCCAAAATTTAAAAACATGAGCTACGAATGCCATATGTATTACTGATTATGTAGTAAGAATTAAATTATTTAATTATATGTTTGATCACAATTAGTTTGATGACTTTTATTGATCAATAGATTTGCTCAATTTCAACAAATAGGTTAAATTTAACTCTTCTTCCATTGGTTTGATTTAGTCTTGGTTTCAATTAAATTCTCCAAAAATCGCTTTCCTTATTGTGGACTGATTCATTTTTATCACTATCAAAAGTTGGAATTATGCATAAATGGACAAGAAACTAAAGTTTTATAGCCTATCAATTTTAACAGACTTGTACAACCCACATCTTTTATATAATAAAATAAAACCCCTATTGAAATTTTGCATTTCAAAAAAATCAATTCATACCTGATTTAGTAATAATTTTATTAAAAAAATTATTTTCTTATTAGGTAATATTTTATATTTATCCATAACACAAGTAGAAGATAAATACAAAAAATATAGATAAGATATTTTTAAAAAAATATTATTTATTTTATATTTATACACAACACAAGTAGAAAATAAATACAAAAAATATAGATAAGATGCAATTAACAATATGATTAAAATTTGTAAATAATTATTTCAAAAAATTTTTAAAAAACCCGCGCGTGCGCGGGTATTATAACTAGTATGAATCTATAAATGAAACTTAGACCAAACACATTTTCATATACTTGAGAAACAGAATGACAAATTCAAAAATGTTTATTATATTTTTCTTTATCTATTTTTTCTCCCTCTTTGCTTCTCCTGCTTCCTTAACTAAATGCCCTGAAAAACAGAGTGAAGCTTTGCTTCTCTTTAAACATAACCTTTCCTCTATCAATTACACAAACGATTACCTAGATGATATCTGTGGTTCTAACTCTCATCCAAAAATGATGAGCTGGAACACAAGTAAAGATTGTTGTAACTGGGATGGAGTTACTTGCGACGACTCCACCGGTGACGTCATCAAGCTCAATCTCGGTTGCGGAATGCTACAAGGTACACTTCATCCTGACAGCTCCCTCTTCAACCTCCTCACACACCTTACTTCTCTGTATTTATCATATAACCAACTTAATGGGACATTGCCATCTTGGCTGTTTACTTCCCCCTCTTTAGAATCTCTCCTTTTAGAACGTAACATGTTCAGTGGAACTGTCCCTTTTGAGTCATTTGCTCTTCCATCATTAAAAGTGTTAGACCTCAGTCGCAATCAGTTAGCTGGCCAAATTGATGTTCAAACATTTCGACAACTCACCAACCTCACTGGTCTAGGTCTTTCATATAATAATTTTAGTCACATTCATACCCGTTAGAAACACTCCCTCTCACACATACTCCACTCAACTTATTGACCTTCCCTTCACTGTGTTTATGGGTGTGAAACTTGTAGCCATTGATCGAATATCCTTTATATGTCCAAACACCATTTAGTGGTTGGTGTGCAATTGCTTTCAAATCTTGACTGATATCATTTGACCCTTGACGAACCTACAGTGTCAAGAGAAAAAGTTAACAAAACCATGATAATCTTGTAATATATAATAGGAATTTTGTTTGTGTTAAACATACATGTTCTTCAAACCATCCAGCAAATTTTTTTCTATAAATATCACGTCCCAATTCGTCAATATTAGGTTGTTGTTGTTGTCTTGTTAAATCATCATACAACCTTAGAACAATTGACAAACAACATTTTAGAGAACTGTGAAACATTTGCACCTCAGCATGTAACAAGAGATACAGCATACCTTATAAAAGGTTTAACCTCCTCACAGTTAAACAAGATATAACGATGAGCAATGCTCATCGCATCAGCCATGTACGTGTAGCGACGAGTAGATTCAAGTAATTTCTGACCTGGAAGTTTAAAAATGCTTAATCGAGTGTCAGTAGTAGAAACACGAGGATTATTCAAGGCACCATGATTTTTCATAATCTTTATCGTCTCGTTTTGGGGTTGCGCTAGCTTGTTTATTTTGTTTTCCGACTTACGCTTGAACAACTCTGAGGGAACTTTTACTTTTAGATTCTTTTGACACCCCTTGGTAACTTCGAAAACATTTGAGTCACAACTTGATTCATTTCCTGTATCCTTAACATTAGTGGGACCCATTTCATTGACCACCATACGTTTACAGTCATTATCATCTTCAATCGGTTGACGAGACTTCCCCTCGTGTCCCTCATGTTGAAATGTTGTAGTTGTCTCACCATGTGCCGACCAAGTTGTGTAATCAGGGGTGAACCCTTTTTCATACAAGTGAAACATGACATCATTTCTTGTTTTAAAGTGCTTGTTGTCGCACTCTAAACAAGGACATTTGATACGATTGTTATCAACAAAAGCTTTGTTAGAAAAAGCAAAGTCCAAAAAAACATCAAGGTTACTGCAGAAAGTATGACTAAGAAACCGGTCAGCATCTTCCACGTCGTACATCCATCCTCTATCTGCACCCGTTGTCATAATCAGCAACTACAACCAAATAAATGCACCACATTAAGAGAGGGTTTAAGATTGGCTATTAAAGTGCTTAATGTATAGCAAATAAGCAATTTTTTAGTGTTCGGACGAAATGAAACTTCTTATCTGCTTATTTTATACTAAAAACATCTTAAAGTGCTTATGTTAGAAGAAGATAAAGTTCTAAATCAGCACTTTCGATGTGTTTAGAATTTGCTTATTTAGAACTGTTTATCTTCTTCAGACATAAGCAATCCAAAACACCCTCTAAGCTAAGCATGTTTCTATCAGGGGTGGACCCAAGATGGTTCTCGGGGGTTCACGGAATCACGGGAACTCTATGGATTTCCCCCGTGGTGTAGATGTTTGTCAAAAGTCCCGATTTTTCTGAAATGAGTCTGATCCCCAAATTTTGTGTCACACGTCATGTTTAGTTAGTCCATCGGATTACTTATCGTAAAAAAATTTGAACCCGTTAACTTATAGACCTGGGTCCACCCCTTGTTATTATTTGCTTATCTTTCAAACAGATAATCAGTTTAAAATAAGCAATCACAAACAACCCTTAAACTCATACAGTAACAATGATAAATCACAACCAATCAATTCATACATAAACACAAACACATTCCAAACTAAATAAAATCATAGTCTTTCTACCAAAAATAAATACATAGCCCAACACATAAACTTTGAAATCATAACTATCGTAACATGCATATATATTGTCGAAGGTTTTTCTAGAAGCAGTCTTTCTACGCTTGGGTAGGGGTAAAACTGTCTACATCCTACTTACGCATTAGCCGCTCTCGCGGGATTGTGTTAAATGCATATATTTAAATGTGACAAAAATGTAAACTTGACCTGAATGTGATGCCAATTGAGAGGTGGCAGTTGGGGGTGTCAATAAACAAAAATGTAAAGCATAGAAAGAACATTAACGCTAAGACCCACAACATCAATAAACTAGTTAACTCCATCCATTTGCAAACATTTGTTTGTGAAGTATCAATAATTTCTAAGTAAAAAGAAATAAAGTAAAGTAAATACAAAAGGGCTTGTGAAACACGTAAAAGCTAAAGAAGCCAAAATTCTTTAAAAAGTCTTTGGTAGAAAAACGTAAAAGGTTTTTTAAAGTTTAGAGCCAAAAATCTTTGGTGAAACACGTAAAAGGTAAAGTTAAAGAAAAGTGTTTATTTGATAAAGTTAAAGAAGCCTAAAATCTTTTTGAAAGTCTTTCGTAGAAAAACTTAAAAGCTCTTTTTTAAGTTTAGAGCCTATCAATTTTGACAAACCCACTAATTATACGTCTATAAATGAAACTAAAGACCTAACACATTTTCATATATTAGCAGTTGTGAAACACAATGAATAATAATTCAAAAATGTTTATTATCTTTTTCTTTGTCTTCTTTTTCACCCTTTTTCCTGCTTCCTTAACCAAATGCCCTAAAAAACAGAGTGAAGCTTTGCTTCTCTTTAAACATAACCTTTCCTCCATCAATTACCCAAACGATGATTGTGGTTCTAACTCTCATCCAAAAATGATGAGCTGGAACACAAGTACTGATTGTTGTAAATGGGATGGAGTTAGTTGCGACAACTCCACCGGTGACGTCATCAAGCTCGATCTCGAATGCGGAAGGCTACAAGGTACTATTCATTCTGACAGCTCCCTCTTCAACCTCCTCACACACCTTACTTCTCTGGATTTATCACTTAACAGACTTAATGGGACATTGCCATCTTGGCTGTTTACTTCCCCCTCTTTAGAATATCTCTATCTAAGTTATAACATGTTTAGTGGAACTGTCCCTTTTGAGTCATTTGCTCTTCCATCATTAAAAGTGTTAGACCTCAGTGACAACAATCAGTTAGCTGGCCAAATTGATGTTCAAACATTTCGACAACTCACCAACCTCACTAGCCTGTACCTTTCACATAATAATTTTAGTGGTGAATGGGAGTTGGATACATTGTTATCAAGCCTCACAACCCTTGAAGTTCTCGATCTCTCTTACAGTGGTTTTTCTGTTACAACAAACAATACCAATCATTATGTCAACCCTGGTTTTATATCCTTAGAATTGGCTTCTTGCAAGCTAAAGGTGTTTCCGAATTCATTTCGAGCCATGAAAAAACTTCAAATGTTAGATCTCTCTAGCAATGAAATCCATGGCCAAATTCCTCATTGGGCAGGGGAGATAGGAGACAATGAGTTGTATTATTTGAATCTCTCTCATAACTTCATAACAGGCTTGCCACAATTTCAATGGTATGGATTAAGTTCCCTGTATCTGCAGTCCAACTTGATTCAGGGACCATTCCCTCCATCAATTTGCAACATGAGTAATCTGTGGTATTTGGATATGTCCAATAATCGCTTTGGTGGATTGATTCCACAATGCTTTGGAAATATCACCTCATCTCTTGGAATGATAGACTTGGGGAACAATAGATTTCATGGAACGATTCCTAGATTTCTAGGAACGACTCCTAGTTTATATGAAGACTGTGAATACTTACAGGGGCTTATTTTAAAAGGAAATCAATTAGAAGGTGAAGTGCCGATTTCCTTGTCCAAATGTTATTCCTTGAAAGTACTTGATTTGGGAAACAACCATTTGAATGGTACATTCCCTGGATGGTTAGGAGATCTTCCAAATTTGAAGGTTCTTGTCCTCAAATCAAACAACTTTCATGG
The DNA here is from genome assembly GCA_030686995.1 of Artemisia argyi. Taxonomy (NCBI): domain Eukaryota; kingdom Viridiplantae; phylum Streptophyta; class Magnoliopsida; order Asterales; family Asteraceae; genus Artemisia; species Artemisia argyi. The sequence goes on along the minus strand of CM060679.1, from coordinate 191,060,892 downwards.
TCACATTCAAACCTCTTCAACTGTTGAACCCCCCTTTCCTAAACTTCAAGTTCTTGACTTATCTTATAATAGGTTTGTAGGTCAATTCCCTTCAAAATATTTTCAAAATTTCAATTCCATGAAGAATGTTGTTAAAAGCAACACAACACCAGAATATCTGAAGATGGGTGGATCGTATTATTACTCATTCGTTGTTGCGGTGAAAGGGGTGGATCGAGATATTCCAAGACTTTTTGTTGGCCTAACTATTATTGATTTATCAAACAATTATTTCGAAAGGGGGATACCAGAAATAATCGGAAATTTGAGTTCTTTGAAAGTGCTAAACTTGTCCCACAATAGCCTTAGTGGTCGAATACCAAACTCTCTTGGTAAACTATCAGAGATTGAATCATTAGACCTTTCTTGGAACCAGCTCACAGGAAATATCCCTCAAAGCCTTGCAGGAATCAAGGGCCTTGAAGTCTTAAATCTATCAAAAAATAATCTCGTGGGGCGTATTCCAGAAGGAACACAGTTCAGCACATTTGATGAGACCTCATTTGCAGGGAATTTGGGACTCTGTGGATTTCCACTACCCAAAAAGTGCAGTGAGAATGCACACAAACCACATCTTCAAGCACACGAAGATCAAAAGGAGGAAAGTGGGTTTACGTGGGAAGTGGTGATATTGGGATACGGATGTGGGACCCTACTTGGATTGGTGATGGGTTCTTACATGTTGTCAACAAGAAAAGTGAAATGGTTCAACGCAATTGCTGATGCAGCAGGGAGTTTGGTCTTGAAGAAGAGGAAGAGAAGACATGTTTACATCGGGAAATGACGTTAGATAATGAACGGTATGCTTTTTTCACATGATTTCTTATTTCATCAATTTTTTCAAAATGTCTTACCCTATGAATTCTCTTGGTCTTAAAAAATTTATTATGCAGGTAAAGGAGTTCGAGGAGGGCTGGGACAAGAATTGTGCAGTCGTATATCAGCTTGTGAATTATGATGTTTGTGATGTTCCCAATTCTCAACCTGTTGCAGAAAAATGTAATAATGGGTAGGCTATTGCAGAAAAATGTACAATCTCTCTCTCTCTCTCTCTCTCTCTCTTTTTTTTTTTTTTTTTTTTTTTTTTTTTTTTTTTTTTTTTTATGGTGACCCAATATGGAATAATGGGTAGGCTATTGCAGAAAAATGTACAATCTCATTTTTAAACTTTTTATTCATTAAATCCATATCTATGTGTATGTAACGGATCATAATTTAGATAAGTCATATTCTACCTCAAAAGGCAACACTTATTTCCGTGGTTACTTTTTTTGAAGTACCAAATATACATATGGCATGTGTTTTCTGTGTTCCACATCACTAGAATCACATTAAATTGGCTTTAAGAACATATGATATCGGACTGGGTAGATTCAAGTAGTAAAAGAAATGTGAGATGGGCATCTTAGACACGTGAACGACAGAGGGAAATGGTGCACTCTAACGGGTCAGATTAAAAGCTTTTAGAAAAAGGAAACATTTTGAATGGCTCAAACAGGTTGACGCCTTATAGTGTGGTTCATACACATTCAATCTTCAAAATTGATTTATTCAGAAAAAAATGTTGGTGGGTCAACCTAACCTGGATTGACCCACTTTGACCCGCAATAGATTTTTATCAGTAACGGATTAAATCTAAAGCCTTACCTAAACATGATATGGGGCAAACAGGTGAAATGGGTCAAAATGGTTAGAAGCAAAATAATGATTTTTGCTTTGCTTCTCAACGATCCTGATGGTGATTATGAACTGCTGAATCCATATCACTAAAGGGAAGGAGGCTTGATGAGACTTCAGAATCAAGTTACCAGTCATTTCCAAGTTCTGTAACTTGCTATAATTTGTTTATTCTATTACTTTTTACTTTGCTTAAGTAGCGTTTATGTTACTGGTGTGCTCTGTATTATTTTAGCAACAAGTGCAAGTTAAGGTATAACAACTCCCAGTTGAGTTTCAGTTTCAAGCCACAAAATTCAATCCTCATCGTAAATTCATAAGAGTATCCGCTATAATGTGATTGACTTGCAATAATTCAGATATCAACTTACTATTCTTTTCTAAGCAAAAAATAAACCAAGTGGTCCAAGAAACACCTTCAATCTCAAAGATGGAATCCTAATTTCTCATAGAGTAGCTTCACATCCTTAAATAAACGAAGAACTAAACAAATCAAACCAGGTAACCACCGTGAGTCACAATAAACAACTTACATTCCATGAAATAATTTCTAATTTCTGATAGTTGATGCGAAAGTCAATGCCAATGCGCATAAAAAAATAAATAGCAGCACGAACCCACACACCAAAATAAAACATGAAATCGAAGGTGCAAGAAGTTCAACAATGCACATAATCTGCAATCAGAAATCTCACCTGGAAAAACCAAGTTCAGCTATGGGTCCTTTGACTTAGTTCCTCATTAGAAGCATAAAATATCAAAGTAAAATTCATAAACCACTAATGAGGCATAATGACATCAACGTATTCCTAAATACATAGGCCCAGAACAAACATTGTTCTAAAATTCACAGACACGTGCTAGATTGAAATTGATTAGTTTGATCAGACATATTTCATTCATATATGCTCCTTGACCTCGTCTTGACTTTTGACAGCATCCCACCAATCTTTCAATTCCTTTTAAATCGAAGGATAAGGTGCATAATACACTTGTTCTGTTTGTGATGGAAAGACAAACGGATTATCAGTTAATAGCTTTGCCTTGGAATCAATATGAACCAAATTATTCTTACGCTTGGCCCCTATCCCTCCAGGAGTATCAAACCACTTGCACATGAACAATACAACAACACAACGTGTTAAGCCACGATAGTGGCTATGAAATTCTACCTCTACTATATCATCCAATATCCCATAGTAGTCACGTTCATACCCGTTAGAAACACTCCCTCTCACACATACTCCACTCAACTTATTGACCTTCCCTTCGCTGTGTTTATGGGTGTGAAACTTGTAGCCATTGATAGAATATCCTTTATATGTCCAAACACCATTTAGTGGTTGGTGTGCAATTTCTTTCAAATCTTGACTGATATCAGTTGACCCTAGACGAACCTAAAGTGACAAGAGAAAAAGTTACCAAAACCATGATAATCGTGTAATATATAATAGGAATTTTGTTTGTGTTATACATACATGTTCTTCAAACCATTCGGCAATTTTTTTTCTATAAATATCACGTCCCCATTCCGCCATTCGTCAATATTAGGTTGTTGTTGTTGTCTTGTTAAATCATCATACAACCTTAAAACAATTGACAAACAACATTTTAGAAAACTGTGAAACATTTGCACCTCAGCATGTAACAAGAGATACAGCATACCTTATAAAAGGTTTAACCTCCTCACAGTTAAACAAGATATAACGATGAGCAATGCTCATCGCATCAGCCATGTAAGTGTAGCGACGAGTAGATTCAAGTAATTTCTGACCTGGAAGTTTGAAAATGCTCAATCGAGTGTCAGTAGAAGAAACACGAGGATTATTCAAGGCACCATGATTTTTCATAATCTTTATCGTCTCGTTTTGGGGTTGCGCTGGCTTGTTTATTTTGTTTTCCGACTTACACTTGAACAACTCTGAGGCAACTTTTACTTTTACATTCTTTTGACACCCCTTGGTAACTTCGAAAACATTTGAGTCACAACTTGATTCATTTCCTGTATCCTTAACATTAGTGAGACCCATTTCATTGACCACCATACGTTTACAGTCATTATCATCTTCAATCGGATGACGAGACTCCCCCTCATGTCCCTCATGTTGAAAAGTTGTAGTTGTCTCACCATGTGCCGACCAAGTTGTGTCATTAGGGGTGAACCCTTTTTCATACAAGTGAAACATGACATCATTTCTTGTTTTAAAGTGCTTGTTGTCGCACTCTAAACAAGGACATTTGATACGATTGTTATCAACAAAAGCTTTGTTAGAAAAAGCAAAGTCCAAAAAAACATCAAGGTTACTGCAGAAAGTATGACTAAGAAACCGGTCAGCATCTTCCACGTCGTACATCCATCCTCTATCTGCACCCGTTGTCATAATCAGCAACTACAACCAAATAAATACATCACATTAAGAGAGGGTTTAAGATTGGCTATTAAAGTGCTTAATGTATAACAAATAAGCAATTTCTTAGTGTTTAGACAAAATGAAACTGCTTATTTGCTTATTTTATATACTAAAAAACATCTTAAAGTGCTTATGTTACAAGAAGATAAAGTTCTAAATCAGCACTTTCGATGTGTTTAGAATTTGCTTATTTAGAACTGTTTATCTTCTTCAAACATAAGCAATCCAAAACACCCTCTAAGCTAAGCATGTTTCTATCAGGGGTGGACCCAAGATGGTTCTCGGGGGTTCACGGAATCACGGGAACTCTATGGATTTCCCCCGTGGTGTAGATGTTTGTCAAAAGTCCCGATTTTTCTGAAATGAGTCTGATCCCCAAATTTTGTGTCACACGTCATGTTTAGTTAGTCCATCGGATTACTTATCGTAAAAAAATTTGAACCCGTTAACTTATAGACCTGGGTCCACCCCTTGTTATTATTTGCTTATCTTTCAAACAGATAATCAGTTTAAAATAAGCAATCACAAACAACCCTTAAACTCATACAGTAACAATGATAAATCACAACCAATCAATTCATACATAAACACAAACACATTCCAAACTAAATAAAATCATAGTCTTTCTACCAAAAATAAATACATAGCCCAACACATAAACTTTGAAATCATAACTATCGTAACATGCATATATATTGTCGAAGGTTTTTCTAGAAGCAGTCTTTCTACGCTTGGGTAGGGGTAAAACTGTCTACATCCTACTTACGCATTAGCCGCTCTCGCGGGATTGTGTTAAATGCATATATTTAAATGTGACAAAAATGTAAACCTGACCTGAATGTGATGCCAATTGAGAGGTGGCAGTTGGGGGTGTCAACTATGATAGGAGCAAAAAATGGGGATGTGGTTTAAGAGGGAAAACTGAAAAGTGATCCAAAGTTTTTTACCGCCATTTTTTCATTTTAATTTTTAAATTGTTGCCTATAACCGAATTTTGTGTGTTTATTTGCATATTTCTCCGTAATACTACAATTTTTCAATAAATGATGTACAATGCAACTTAAGTATGTTTGGTGTATATATGCAAATATACAATTTTAGTTTGAAAGTCTACTCACTTTAGACCAAGATGAGTTTACTTTGAAAGTTTACAAATGACTTGTAATTTGAAGTCTTCTTAAGCCCTTATATACTTCAAACTTGTTGGTCCACAAGCTCACAAAAAGTTACATCCTAATCAATCTTTCTTAGACTTTTCTTCACTACATTGAGATTGACAAACACTTATATGTCCCAACCAGCCTTTCATAGAAGTTTCTTCCTTCATCCAAGTTTCTTCACGGAATTTATGATCTATTTATTTACATGAACTTATTTCAAGTAATTACCCTTTCATAAAATTCAAGCATACCATTTAAAAAGGTTTGAGCTTAATTTAATTTTATGTGTATGAGCTTAAACTTGAATTTGAATTTGACGTGTAGATCTAAGTCCACCTTTTATAACCTATTAATAAAGTGGTTATGAGTTTAAGTTGAAGCCGGAACAAGAATGAACGGTGTTTTGAGTCTATAAGTATAATAAAGGTTTGTGACCAATTCAAGTATGTTGTGGGAGAGAGCAATGGTGACCTACTAACCTTAACTTGTTAACTTGATTGTTGTTTATTGTTACTGGATCAAAGAACATGTAAATAGGAGGCGTTAGAGTTATAGATGAACGTAAGTTTATGGCTTGGTTTGTCTAAGAAGTCTACGTATAAAGCATAGAAAGAACATTAACGCTAAGACCCACAACATCAATAAACTAGTTAACTCCATCCATTTGCAAACATTTGTTTGTGAAGTATCAATAATTTCTAAGTAAAAAAAATAAAGTAAAGTAAATACAAAAGGGCTTGTGAAACACGTAAAAGCTAAAGAAGCCAAAATTCTTTAAAAAGTCTTTGGTAGAAAAACGTAAAAGGTTTTTTAAAGTTTAGAGCCAAAAATCTTTGGTGAAACACGTAAAAGGTAAAGTTAAAGAAAAGTGTTTATTTGATAAAGTTAAAGAAGCCAAAAATCTTTTTGAAAGTCTTTGGTAGAAAAACGTAAAAGCTTTTTTAAAGTTTAGAGCCAAAAATCTTTGGTGAAACACGTAAAAGGTAAAGTTAAAGAAAAGTGTTTATTTGATAAAGTTAAAGAAGCCAAAAATCTTTTTGAAAGTCTTTGGTAGAAAAACGTAAAAGCTTTTTTAAAGTTTAGAGCCAAAAATCTTTGGTGAAACACGTAAAAGGTAAAGTTAAAGAAAAGTGTTCATTTGATAAAGTTAAAGAAGGCAAAAATCTTTTTGAAAGTCTTTCGTAGAAAAACGTAAAAGCTCTTTTTTAAGTTTAGAGCCTATCAATTTTGACAAACCCACTAATTATACGTCTATAAATGAAACTAAAGACCTAACACATTTTCATATATTAGCAGTTGTGAAACACAATGAATAATAATTCAAAAATGTTTATTATCTTTTTCTTTGTCTTCTTTTTCACCCTTTTTCCTGCTTCCTTAACCAAATGCCCTAAAAAACAGAGTGAAGCTTTGCTTCTCTTTAAACATAACCTTTCCTCCATCAATTACCCAATCGATTACTGTTCTTTTCTTCCTGATTATCATCCAATAATGATGAGCTGGAACACAAGTACTGATTGTTGTTTAGATTGGGATGGAGTTTATTGTGACGACTCCACCGGTGACGTCATCAAGCTCAATCTCTTTTGCGGAAGGCTACAAGGTACAATTCATCCTGACAGCTCCCTCGTCAACCTCACACACCTTACTTCTCTTGATTTATCATATAACAAACTTAATGGGACATTGCCATCTTGGCTGTTTACTTCCCCCTCTTTAGAATCTCTTGATCTAAATGATAACATGTTCAGTGGAACTGTCCCTTTTGAGTCATTTGCTCTTCCATCATTAAAATACTTATACCTCAGTCGCAATCAGTTAGGTGGCCAAATTGATGTTCAAACATTTCGACAACTCACCAACCTCACTGTTTTAAGACTTTCTAATAATAATTTTAGTGGTGAATGGGAGTTGGATACATTGTTATCAACCCTCACAAACCTTGAATTTCTCGATCTCTCTTACAGTGGTTTTTCTGTTACAACAAACAATACCAATCATTATGTCAACCCTGGTTTTATATCCTTAGGATTGGCCTCTTGCAAGCTAAAGGTGTTTCCGAATTCATTTCGAGCCATGAAAAAACTTGAATGGTTAGATCTCTCTAGCAACGAAATCCATGGCCAAATTCCTCATTGGGCAGGGGAGATAGGAGGTAATGAGTTATGGCATTTGAATCTGTCACATAACTTCATAACAGGCTTGCCACAATTTAAATGGTATGGATTACGTTCCCTGTATCTGCAGTCCAACTTGATTGAGGGGCCATTCCCTCCATCAATTTGCAACATGAGCTATCTAGATATTTTGGATATGTCCAATAACCACTTTGGTGGATTGATTCCACAATGCTTTGGAAATATCACCTCATCTCTTGGAATGATAGACATGGGGAACAATAGATTTCATGGAACGATTCCTAGATTTCTAGGAACAACTCCTAGTTTATATGAAGACTGTGAATACTTACAGGGGCTTATTTTAAAAGGAAATCAATTAGAAGGTGAAGTGCCGATTTCCTTGTCCAAATGTTATTCCTTGAAAGTACTTGATTTGGGAAACAACCATTTGAATGGTACATTCCCTGGATGGTTAGGAGATCTTCCAAATTTGAAGGTTATTGTCCTCAAATCAAACAACTTTCATGGTCACATTCAACCCTCTTCAACTGTTGAACCCCCCTTTCCTAAACTTCAAGTTCTTGACTTATCTTATAATAGGTTTGTAGGTCAATTCCCTGCAAAATATTTTCAAAATTTCAATTCCATGAAGAATGTTGTTAAAAGCAACACAACACCAGAATATCTGAAGATGGGTGGATCGTATTATTACTCATTCGTTGTTGCGGTGAAAGGGGTGGATCGAGATATTCCAAGACTTTTTGTTGGCCTAACTATTATTGATTTATCAAACAATTATTTCGAAAGGGGGATACCAGAAATAATCGGAAATTTGAGTTCTTTGAAAGTGCTAAACCTGTCCCACAATAGCCTTAGTGGTCGAATACCAAACTCTCTTGGTAATCTATCAGAGATTGAATCATTAGACCTTTCTTGGAACCAACTCACAGGAAATATCCCTCAAAGCCTTGCAGGAATCAAGGGTCTTGCAGTCTTAAATCTATCACAAAACCATCTCATGGGGCGTATTCCAGAAGGAACACAGTTCAGCACATTTGATGAGACCTCATTTGCAGGGAATTTGGGACTCTGTGGGTTTCCACTGCTCAAAACGTGCAGTGAGAATGCACACAAGCCACATCTTGAAGCACACGAAGATCAAAAGGAGGAAAGTGGGTTTACGTGGGAAGTGGTGATATTGGGATACGGATGTGGGACCCTACTTGGATTGGTGATGGGTTCTTACATGTTGTCAACAAGAAAAGTGAAATGGTTCAATGCAATTGCTGATGCAGCAGGGAGTTTGGTCTTGAAGAAGAGGAAGAGAAGACATGTTTACATCGGGAAATGACGTTAGATAATGAACGGTATGCTTTTTTTCACATGATTTCTTATTTCATCAATTTTTTCAAAATGTCTTACCCTATGAATTCTCTTGGTCTTAAAAAAATTATTATGCAGGTAAAGGAGTTCGAGGAGGGTTGGGACAAGAATTATGCAGTCGTATATCAGCTTGTGAATTATGATGTTTGTGATGTTCCCAATTCTCAAACCTGTTGCAGAAAAATGTAATAATGGGTAGGCTATTGCAGAAAAATGTACAATCTCTCTTTTTGTTTGTTTGTTTTTTTTTTTTTTTAAAGGTGACCCAATATGGAATAATGGGTAGGCTATTTCAGAAAAATGTACAATCTCTCTCTTTTTTTTTGTTTTTTTTTTTTTTTTTTTTAAAGGTGACCCAATATGGAATAATGGGTAGGCTATTTCAGAAAAATGTACAATCTCTCTCTTTTTTTTTTGTTTTTTTGTTTTTTGTTTTTTTTTTTTAAAGGTGACCCAATATGGAATAATGGGTAGGCTATTTCAGAAAAATGTACAATCTCTTTCTTAAACTTTTTATTCATTAAATCCATATCTATGTGTCTGTAACGGATCATAATTTAGATAAGTCATATTCTACTTCAAAAGGCAACACTTATTTCCGTGGTTACTTTTTTTGAAGTACCAAATATAGATATGGCATGTGTTTTCTGTGTTCCACATCACTAGAATCACATTAAATTGGCTTTAAGAACATATGATATCGGACTAGGTAGATTCAAGTAGTAAAAGAAATGTGAGATGGGCATCTTAGACACGTGAACGACACTGAGGAAAATGGTGCATTTCTGGGTGACATAGAACACATTAGCACAAGTTGTAGTGTTGTTTAGAACAATAGATATCATAATCACAAAGTTGCGCCCCTTAACAAGTGGGAATGAGAAAAACTTGAATATCATTAGAAAAAAAGTATGAAGCAGAAGCATGTCTTGCAGTACTTGATGTTCCTGGTGTACGTTGTACCTACATGAAATGGGTTAATTTGGTTTATGTTTTATCTCTGACGGGTTAGATTAAAAGCTTTTAAAAAAAGGAAACATTTTGAACGGCTCAAACAGGTTGACGCCTTATAGTGTGGTTCATACACATTCAATCTTCAAAATTGATTTATTCAGAAAAAAAATGTTGGTGGGTCAACCCAACCTGGATTGACCCACTTTGACCCGCAATAGATTTTTATCAGTAACGGATTAAATCTAAAGCCTTACCTAAACATGATATGGGGCAAACAGGTGAAATGGGTCAAACTGGTTAGAAGCAAAATAATGATTTTTGCTTTGCTTCTCAACGATCCTGATGGTGATTACGAACTGCTGAATCCATATCACTAAAGGGAAGGAGGCTTGATGAGACTTCAGAATCAAGTTACCAGTCATTTCCAAGTTCTGTAACTTGCTGTAATTTGTTTATTCTATTACTTTTTACTTTGCTTAAGTAGCGTTTATGTTACTGGTGTGATCTGTATTTTAGCAACAAGTGCAAGTCAAGGTTACAAGGTATAACAACTCCCAGTTGAGGTTCAGCTTCAAGCCACAAAATTCAATCCTCATCAAGTTCATAACAGTACCCACTATAATGTGATTGACTTGCAATAATGCACAACTTACTATTCTTTTCTAAGCAAAAAATAAGCCAAGTGGTCCAAGAAACACCTTCAATCTCAAAGATGGAACCCTAATTTCTCTTAGCGTAGGAACATAACCTTGAAAAACGAAGAACTAAACAAATCAAACCAAGTGACCATGGTAAGTGACTAAGTGTAACACCCCCAATTCATGGTGGCAGCGGAATTCAAACTGGTTGTTACTCGACGGCACAATAGTCACAATGATAGAAAACGAACTCCAATTGAGTCGTTTTAAAAGATTTATCATTCAAATTATATAAATATCAGAGATTACAAAATGAGGTCCCAATTGGTTCCATGTTTACAATGTATAATAAATGAGTTTTGAATGATAATAAAATTTATAGCCCTCTTGAGTATCCGTGTCCTTCTGTGCCATCCTTGATCGTCATGAACCTGAAATACATGCTTGAGAGGTCAACACAAAGGTTGAGTGATATTCATAGAGTTTGTTTAATGTTTGAACACAATATGTTGGTAGTGTGAGTTATAGGCTCACACCAATGTTTGGAAAGCAAAATAGGTAGGCTATGTTGTTATACGCCCATAAAATGTATTATACACTAAGCTTATGACACCAAAACGTTAAAAATCTGTAACACCCCCAATTCATGGTTGCAGCGGAATTCAAACTGGGTGTTACTCGACGGCACAATAGTCACAATGATAGAAAACGAACTCCAATTGAGTCGTTTTAAAAGATTTATCATTCAAATTATATAAATATCAGAGATTACAAAATGAGGTCCCAATTGGTTCCATGTTTACAATGTATAATAAATGAGTTTTGAATGATAATAAAATTTATAGCCCTCTTGAGTATCCGTGTCCTTCCGTGCCATCCTTGATCGTCATGAACCTGAAATACATGCTTGAGAGGTCAACACAAAGGTTGAGTGATATTCATAGAGTTTGTTTAATGTTTGAACACAATATGTTGGTAGTGTGAGTTATAGGCTCACACCAATGTTTGGAAAGCAAAATAGGTAGGCTATGTTGTTATACGCCCATAAAATGTATTATACACTAAGCTTATGACACCAAAACGTTAACGTGTACCAATATCGATCGGCAGATTTATCCCGGTAGGTACTTTGCTAACATACCTAAATCTCAAATATTAGTGCATTTGTTTGAACTTAGTCAATACAAATGGGATTCGTCAATCCCAATAGGCCTATTCACAATATTTGCGCTCACTATTGCTAGTGATTAAATGGTTCATAATAAGGGATCTCGGTTTAGCAAGGCTGGTACTTAGTGATAATAAAACAATCAGGCAAGCATACAATTTAAAAACATTGTGCTCGTTTAAAATAGCATGTATTCCCCCCAAGGGTTTGTAAAACAATTAAGTAATAGAAAGTGGGCTATGAACTCACCTTAAGTAAGATAGCAAGTAATGAATGTAACGGTTGAATCGTGAAGGTTTCTACGAGCAACCTATAATAGAATGTTGCGACTTAGGATTTGAGTACAGAATATGAAGTAGTGCCTATATATATATATATATATATATATATATATATATATATATATATATATATATATATATATATATATATATATATCTTGCATTATAGTCCATGATGTGGTATGATGTATATTGTAAGTCCTTGAAAGAAAAGATTCATGAAACATGTATGTTTTGTATATCGTTTACTACCGTTCGGGCCGACATAATTCAGAAGTCATGTTAGTAAGCGTTCGAGGAGCCAGGACACTTTAACTCGTAAATCCACAACTCAACTCGACGGCTTACATAATGAACTCCTCACATGAGGCTCCCTACTATTGTAGTAGTTGATGAAATATATAGATATAAGTTTTGATCCGAAAGGTTACATGTCCGATATTTGAATAAACTTAGGAAAGTTTATTAGTACATGAAGATTGTTATTAGGGTATGTTTCATAAGTTTTGTATGACCATTTTCTCTTGGTAATATCTCATGGTTCCCTTTTAAGTGAAGTAGATCCAAATTGCTTGTTCAAGTTCTCGTCAACTCTTTGTTTCATGTTTACGCCTATGAAAGTTGGTATGGTCATTTCGTCATGGCCTAGCCATGACCTTTGGTCCTTGTTTCAAGGTCATGAGACACAACCTTGGCTCTAGCCATGGTTGTGGTCTTGATTATAGGTCATAAGACCTCTTGTCCCTTTCAAAGTATAACCATAATCTTGTGACTTTCGCCTAAAAATGGGCTGTTTAGAATTTGAAGAATTTTATCACTCGGAAAGTGTTTTTAGGTCTCGAGCTTCTTTGTTCCTGAACGAAAACGGCGTTCCGGACAACTTTCGTGTTTTAACTTTTTGATGAATCGGACCAGAAGTGGGACTTTCAAAACCCAAATTTGATCAGAATGGTATTTGGCAGTTTGCCGCAAAGTTTTGGTAACTTCAAATGGGCGTAACTTTTGACTCGTTTACTCGTTTTGGGTGGTTCAAGTTGCTACGGTTTCCTTGTTAAGTCCTCTACTGTAATATGTAATGATCAAATATCATATTTTTACCATTTTGATCAGGTCTTACCAAGAAAGTCACTAGTTTACTTGTTTTAGTAACTTGTTGTAACAATCAATAACAATAACTTGTTTTAATCATTTTTATACATCATGGACATAACTACAAGACATAATATAGCAAGAATAACATGTAAATAACATGAACATGATTATTTAACAAGAATCAAGTTAGGGTTTGGCTCACAACTTTTGGCTTTCAAAGATGAAAGGAAGTTAACATGTAAGGATAGGACTTTGATAGACTTGCTTCAACCCACTTCACTTCATGCAATCTTTCTACTCTTGTAATCTTGAAAGAGAGATGATGAAAATTGAGGTGACTTGAGTGGATTCAAACTCAAGAGAAATCACCAAAGTTTCTAAGGATTTGAAGTAGTTTTGATGAATCAAAACTAAACTAGGGTTTATGTATGGATATTGCACTTGATTTCTTGGATGGAACTTGAAGTAAATGAGCTAAAGATGAGATGATGGTGTGTTTTTATGTGTGTGGGTCGTTGGAATGGCCAAGGAGGGGAAGGAGAGGCATTTATATGCAAATGAGGAGGTTACATTGTTGACTAGTCAACACTTGGAGGCCAAGTTGAACACATGTTCACATCTTAAGGCTCCTAGCATGAGATTAAGACACACAAGGCTGAATTCCCCCCCCCTAGGTCGGTTCCTAAACTTGGGGGACAAGGTGTGGACTTTGCTTGGTATTATCCTAAGTATTAGGAAGAGTTTTGACTCCGGGAAATGACAACCGTAAATGATTAGGCCTCAAAACGTAAAACCGGGTGTCGAAAAATTATGGAACTTTAAAGTATTGTTAGACATGTCCATATGTCCCATAATAAAATATAAAATGAGTGGTAGGTCCCATTTGGGTGGTAAAACCCTGCTAAAAACTGGAAACACGGGTCTAAAACGCGTAATACGTAAAACGTACGAATATTGCGTAAAATTGAGAAAAGTAAAATGTTACTTTTCAAATGTGATAAATATGATTTAAAATGACTTATAATGTCTAGACTGGGCTCAGTCTAGTGTCGGTTGGTATTAAATGTCTTTTAGACATCAAACCGTAAGCCTAAAAATCAAGGAATGACTTATAACATCAAGGGATGATTTTTGGTCAATGGAGGAGGGAAAAATATGTTGACTTTTTCTAATAAGTTGAAAACTCAATTCTTTTTAGAAACACGTTTTGTGGTGGAACGGTTAATCGGCCATACGGTTAAGCGTGCTCATGCGAGAGTAGTACAGGCTTGGGTGACCTGCCGGGAAGTCTTTGGTCATGTTTTTCTCAGTCACGATTAATTCTCAAATAAATCATGAGTGTGTCAAACATTTTTCTGATGCGGGGTCACTTAACGCGGTCGAGTTTCGTTGTACGTAGAATTTCTGAATGACGTTTTACCCTAAAACGTGTAATTCCCTGTAATTCCTTAATAACTTTCACGAAAATGAGCTTATGAATGTCAAACTTTTAATTTGCCATGGAAATGATTTATCACTTGAGCCCAAGAAATAAAAATCAAATTTCGGGAAAATTTTCGGGAAAAATGAATAGTAAAAGTGAATAGTGAAATTTTCCGGGAATAGTAATTATCCTGAAAAATGTGAATTGTTACAGTAAGTCACAATAGACAACATAAATTCCATGAAATAATTACTAATTTCTGATAGTTGATGCCAAAGTCAATGACAATGCACATACAGATATACTAGCAGCACCGAACCACAGACCAAAATAAAACATGAAATTGAAGGTGCAAGAAGTTCAACAATGCACATAAATCTCACCTGGAAAAACCAAGTTCAGCTATGGGTCCTTTGACTTAGCTCCACATTAGAAGCATAAACCGAAGTAAAATACTAAAATTAATAAACCACTAATGAGGCATAATGACATCAACGTATTCCTAAATACATAGGCCCAGAACAAACATTGTTCTAAAATTCACAGACACGTGCTAGATTGAAATTGATTAGTTTGATCAGACATATTTCATTCATATATGCTCCTTGACCTCGTCTTGACTTTTGACAGCATCCCACCAATCTTTCAATTCCTTTGACATTGAAGGATAAGGTGCATAATACACTTGTTCTGTTTGTGATGGAAAGACAAACGGATCATCAGATAATAGCTTTGCCTTGGAATCAATATGAACCAAATTATTCTTACGCTTGGCCCCTACCCCTCCAGGAGTGTCAAACCAGGGGCGAAGCTTGGAAATTTCGAGTGGGGGGTCGGGATCTAATTTTTTTTTCCCCTAACACTATGGGGGGTCGAAACCGAAGTAAATTGGAGGGGCGAAACTGAAAATACCGAAATTTTTCTACACGAAAACTATATACCTCTACATCGCAAAAAAAATTTCGGGGGGTCGGCCGCCCCTCCCCGCCCCTTACAAGCTGCGCCCCTGTGTCAAACCACTTGCACATGAACAATACAACAACACAACGTGTTAAGCCACGATAGTGGCTATGAAATTCAACCTCTACTATATCATCCAATATCCCATAGTAGTCACATTCATACCCGTTAGAAACACTCCCTCTCACACATACTCCACTCAATTTATTGACCTTCCCTTCACTGTGTTTATGGGTGTGAAACTTGTAGCCATTGATCGAATATCCTTTATATGTCCAAACACCATTTAGTGGTTGGTGTGCAATTTCTTTCAAATCTTGACTGATATCATTTGACCCTTGACGAACCTACAGTGTCAAGAGAAAAAGTTACCAAAACCATGATAATCGTGTAATATATAATAGGAATTTTGTTTGTGTTATACATACATGTTCTTCAAACCATTCGGCAAATTTTTTTCTATAAATATCACGTCCCCATTCGTCAATATTAGGTTGTTGTTGTTGTCTTGTTAAATCATCATACAACCTTAGAACAATGAACAAACAACATTTTAGACAACTGTGAAACATTTGCACCTCAGCACGAAACAAAAAATAAAGCATACCTTATAAAAGGTTTAACCTCTTCACAGTTAAACAAGATATAACGATGAGCAATGCTCATCGCATCAGCCATGTACGTGTAGCGACGAGTAGATTCAAGTAATTTCTGACCTGGAAGTTTAAAAATGCTTAATCGAGTGTCAGTAGTAGAAACACGAGGATTATTCAAGGCACCATGATTTTTCATAATCTTTATCGTCTCGTTTTGGGGTTGCGCTAGCTTGTTTATTTTGTTTTCCGACTTACGCTTGAACAACTCTGAGGCAACTTTTACTTTTAGATTCTTTTGACACCCCTTGGTAACTTCGAAAACATTTGAGTCACAACTTGATTCATGTCCTGTATCCTTAACATTAGTGGGACACATTTCATTGATCACCATACGTTTACAGTCATTATCATCTTCAATCGGATGACGAGACTTCCCCTCATGTCCCTCATGTTGAAATGTTGTAGTTGTCTCACCATGTGCCGACCAAGTTGTGTAATCAGGGGTGAACCCTTTTTCATACAAGTGAAACATGACATCATTTCTTGTTTTAAAGTGCTTGTTGTCGCACTCTAAACAAGGACATTTGATACGATTGTTATCAACAAAAGCTTTGTTAGAAAAAGCATAGTCCAAAAAAACATCAAGGTTACTGCAGAAAGTATGACTAAGAAACCGGTCAGCATCTTCCACGTCGTACATCCATCCTCTATCCGCACCCATTGTCATAATCAGCAACTACAACCAAATAAATGCATCACATTAAGAGAGGGTTTAAGATTGGTTATTAAAGTGCTTAATGTATAGCAAATAAGCAATTTTTTAGTGTTTGGACGAAATGAAACTTCTTATCTGCTTATTTTATACTAAAAACATCTTAAAGTGCTTATGTTAGAAGATGATAAAGTTCTAAATCAGCACTTTCGATGTGTTTAGAATTTGCTTATTTAGAACTGTTTATCTTCTTCAAACATAAGCTATCCAAAACACCCTCTAAGCTAAGCATGTTTCTATCAGGAGCGGACCCAAGATGGTTCTCGGGGGTTCATGGAATCACGGGACCTATGGATTTCCCCCGTGGTGTAAATGTTTGTCAAAAGTCCCGATTTTTCTGAAATGAGTCCGATCCCCTAATTTTGTGTCACACTTCATGTTTAGTTAGTCCACTGAATTACTTATCGTAAAAAAATTTGAACCCGTTAACTTATAGACCTGGGTCCGCCCCTTGTCATTGTTTGCTTATCTTTCAAACAGTTTAAAATAAACAATCCCAAACAACCCTTAAGATCATACAGTAATAATGATAAATCACAACCAATCAATTCATACATAAACACAACACATTCCAAACTAAACAAAACCATAGTCTTTCGACCAAAAATAAACACATAGCCCAACACATAAACTTTGAAATCATAACTATCGTAACATGCATATATATTGTCGAAGGTTTTTCTAGAAACAGTCTTTCTACGCTTGGGTAGGGGTACAACTGTCTACATCCTACTTACGCATTAGCCGCTCTGGCGGGATTGTGTTAAATGCATATATTCAAATGTGCTAAAAATGTAAATCTGACCTGAATGTGATGCCAATTGGGAGGTGGCAGTTGGTTGGGGTGTCAACTATGATAGTAGCAAAAATTGGGGATGTGGTTTAAGAGGGAAAACTGAAAAGTGACCCAAACTTTTTTACCGCCATTTTTTCATTTAATTTTTAAATTGCTGCCTGTAACTGTTTGTGTGTATATTTGCATATTTCCCCATAATACAAGTTTTTAATGCATGATGTACAATGAAACTTAAGCATGTTTTGGGTATATATGCAAATGTACAATTTTAGTGGGTATATATTACAACACCTCTTTTTAAATTGTCATTTCTCACTCAATTAAACTAAAATTTGGTGAAAACTAATGGCTATCCTGACTCTAGACCCGTTTGACCTGGACCCGTTTAAACCCGAACCATTTCTAGACCCGTGACCGGACCCACCCATTTTGCCACTTATAACGAGGAAGAGGATTGTGGACTGTGGTACACAGAAGTGAGGTGGAGAATTCGAGATTATATTTGATTATTATCATCAAAATGTGTTAATCTGGGTTAGATATTTATCTGTAACGGGTTAAATTTGTAAGCTTATGTGTTAGATATTGTGACTTCACCTCCTAAGGGCAATTTGGTAATATTAGTAGTAAGGTTATTTTAGTCATTTTGTTAGTATCTAGAAACTTGAAAGTCGGTTTGTATATGTCGGTTTTGTTTATGTCGGTGTTTGTTCTATATATTAGAATAGCAGATACAGAACTTGTAACTAGACTTTGACTTCATAATATGAAATACCAGTTTTTGCTCCAAAATCCCCATGTTCTGATCTTAAGTTTCTGCTTGGAATATTTGTTGCTGATCTTTGTGCTTCTGCTGCTATGGTCTCGTCTCTTTGGTCTTTTGCCCCATGAATATCTATCCCTAATCCTAACAAATTGGTATCAGAGCCACTCGATCGATTGAAGCAAGCTGCAACAGTTTTGGGTTTCTGATCGATTTCTTGAAATCATTTGTTTTTCGTTTGTGTTTGGTATGTGTTGATTTGATTAGCTGAAGACATGAGGTCTGAATTTATCTTGTGTTTTTGGTGGTTGCTGTTGATCGATTTTGGAGATATCAGGACCGATTTTGGTTTAGAATTTGTCATGGGTTTATATCGGAATTCGGGTCTTGTTTTTCGTACAAATAATCAGGCCATTGGAACTACCGATTGTTTTTGGATTAGTTATTGGGTTTGAATATGGGGGCTTTGACTAAGAGGGCTTTGAATCAGAAAATAGGATTTTGGAATTGTGCCAATATTTGTTATAGTTCTTTGATTTTCGTTTGGTAGTTGGCGACTGAATTTTGGATCAGTCTTCGTTTGGAACAGATTTGGCATTGATTTGCTTTGGTATTTGCCATGGAATTTGTTCGTATTTAGACTGTAATTCTTATTCGATAAGTGGGTCATTGGTATTATTATCCATATCATATTTGGAGCGTTTGAATTATTAAGGCTCATTCGTCAAGTTATATATTAGCTTGAGTTTGTTTGATACGGATAATAAGTTTGAAATTGGACCGTAATACTTATCAATAAGTGGGTCGTTAGAATTTGAATTTGGTATTTGAAATTTGAAGATCGATTTAGTGTTTGAAGACTTGGTTCAAGTCGTTTGAAGTTTGATCGATCGTTTGAAATTTGTCATTTTGGAAATTTGGATCTTCGTTTGTCGGGCTTTTGAAGTTTGCGGCCTGAATTTGATTGTCATTGGTGAAGATCGTTTGAGTCGATTTGTTTGTTCAGTTGGCCGTTTTGAATTTGTCGGCTAACATTTGATTGTTAGTTTTGAAGATATCGGCATTTGCTTTGGATCGATTTTGTTTCGGATAGCTTTTGGGAATCGATCGTTTGATTTGAAATGGGCTAGTATCTCTAGCTCTTTGGAACTTTGAATTTGATTTGAAGCAGGTGGAGGAGTCTAACTCACACCTGTGATGTTGGCCTCATTCACGGTGGTGAACGTGAATATTTGGTTGCCTACTACTCAGATTTGGATTATGTTGCGGATCTTGATGCTAGAAGATCCTTATGTTTTCACCATTGGAAATTTGGTTGTAAGTTGAAAAGCTTCATTACTTCCTTTGAGCAAGTTTCGCCATTGTTTTGGATTTGCTCAAAATTGGAGATATGGTGTTACTTAGGCGTTGAACTCAAGGTGGAGATTGTTAGATATTGTGACTTCACCTCCTAAGGGCAATTTGGTAATATTAGTAGTAAGGTTATTTTAGTCATTTTGTTAGTATCTAGAAACTTGAAAGTCGGTTTGTATATGTCGGTTTTGTTTATGTCGGTGTTTGTTCTATATATTAGAATAGCAGATACAGAACTTGTAACTAGACTTTGACTTCATAATATGAAATACCAGTTTTTGCTCCAAAATCCCCATGTTCTGATCTTAAGTTTCTGCTTGGAATATTTGTTGCTGATCTTTGTGCTTCTGCTGCTATGGTCTCGTCTCTTTGGTCTTTTGCCCCATGAATATCTATCCCTAATCCTAACATTATGTATAAATGATCTTGGTCAAACGGGTTGAAAACTGACAAAAAGTTATGATTACAGTATGTGCTTTTCTTCTCAATGATGACGATGGTGATAGACTGATAACGAACTGCTGAATCCATATCAATAAGTGCAGAATGCTTGATGAGATGCCAGAATCAAGTTACCAACATTCCCGAATTCTGTGATGGTCTTTATTATTTTACAGTATATTTTACTTTGCTTAAGTAGCATTTATGTTACTAATATGCTCCATATTATTTTTGCAACAGGTGCACGTCAAGGTATAACAACTCCTATGCAAGCTGAGGTTCAGTTTCAAGCCACAAAATTCAATCCTCAGATTCCTAATCTCTGATAATGTAACTGCATATGCTTAGAGAAACAAAGAATCAATTAACTTAAATTCCACGAAAGGATTCCTAATTTCTGATATTTGATGGAAAAAGTGAATGACAATGCAAGGGACTAAATCAAATGGATTTATTTATATGACCTACTGTATTAATTGCAGCACCGAACCCACACAAATATAAAACATGAAATTGAAGGTGCAGTCATTCAACGATGCACATAATCTGAACCATCTATAATCAGAGGTCTCACCTGGAAAAGCAAAGTTCAATGACAGGTTCTTCAACTTAGCTCCAAATTAGCATTCAGCCATGCCAACCATAACATCAGATTTCAGTTTCCATTTCGCTTCATTAGTCTTTGAGAATACAAAAAAGACATCACCTCTATCTAAGTACAAGAACAACCTTTTAATGGAAGCATAAAATAGCAAAATAACATTCATAAACCTCTGATGAGGATAATAACATTAACATATTCCTAAATACATATCCCTGTATAAACATTGTTCCAGAATGCATAGAACCATACTAGATTGGAATTGATTATGAATTGATCAGACATATTTTGTTCATACATGCTCCTTGACCTCGTCTTGACCAATGACTTCGTCTTGACTTTTGACAGAATCCCACCAATCTTTCAATTCCTTGGACATTGAATGATGTGGTGCATAAAACACTTGTTCCGTATATGATGGTAAGACAAACTGATTATCGGTTAATAGCTTCGCCTTGGGATCAATATAAACCAAATTATCCTTACGCTTGACCCCTACCCCTCCAGGAGTATCAAACCACTTACACATGAACAATACAACAACACCACGTAAAGCATTAGGAGAGCCAGGATGTCTGTGAGTAAGATTTAAGTCTATGATATCATCCAATATACCATAGTAGTCACGTTCATGCCCGTTAGAAACACCCCCTCTCACACATACCCCACTCAACTTTTTGACCTTCCCTTCACTGTGGTTTTGGGTGTGAAATTTGTAACCATTGATCAAACATCCTTTATACGTATAAGTATAAGCACCAAATCCTGGTCGCTGTGCAACATCTTTCAAATCTTCACGGATATAATTTGACACTTGATGAACCTACAATGGCAAGAGAAAAAAGTTACTAAAACCATGAAGGTAGTTGAATATAGAATAGAAATTGTGTTTGTGTTATACATGTTTTTCAAACCATTCAGCAAAAATTTTCCTATACATGTCACGACCTCCTTCATCAATATTAGGTTGTTGTTGTTTTCTTGTTAAATCGTCAAACAACCTTTAAATAATGGACAAACAACATTTTAGCAAATGTGAGAGCAACAACATTTGCACGTCACAATGAAACAAGAAATACAACATACCTTATGAAAGGTTTAACCTCTTCACAATTAAACAATATATAACGATGAGCCATGCTCATCACATCAAGAGACACATTCCAGGGTCCATAATCAAATAATCTCTCAATAATCTCTCACCTGGGAATTCGAAAATGCTTAATTGCGGTTCAGTAGCGGAAACACGAGGATAATTCCAGACACTATGTTTTTTCATAATATTTGTTGTCTTGTTTACGGGTAGCGCTAGCTTGTTAATTTTGTTTTTCGATTTACACTTGAACAACTCCGAGGTAAGTTTTACTTTTAGATTCTTCTGATACCCCTTGGTACCTTCCATACCATTTGAGTTGCAACTCGATTCAGATGTTGTATGATTAACATTAGCGGGACGCACTTCATCCCGTTTACCGTCATCAACATGATTGTCATCTTCCATCAGATCACGAGTCTCTCCCTCATGTTGAAATGTTGAAGTTGTTTCACCATGTGCGAACCAAGTTGTATAATTAGGAGTGAACCCTTTCTCATACAAGTGAAACATGACGTCATTTCTTGTCTTAAAGTGCTTATTGTCGCACTCCAAACAAGGACATTTGATACGATTGTTATCAACAAATGCTTTGTTAGAAAAAGCAAAGTCCAAAAAAACATCAAGGTTACTGCAGAAAATATGACCAAGAAACCGGTCAGCATCTTCCACATCGTACATCCATCCTCTATCCGCAGCCATTGACATAATCAGCAACTACAACAGAGTAAACTTTAGCACATTAAAGCAGATAAGCAAACTGAGTGTTTAGATGACAATGCTGATGTGCTTATATATTAGTGAAAACAAGCACTTTGTTCGAGAGTACTAATTCTAAACTGCTTATTTAGTTAAGGTAATGAACATATTGCATATATAACACAGCCTACTTATCTGTAAGGAAAATGATTCAGAGACCTTAGTTGTATGACTAAATTCATGCCTAAACATATGTGGGCATGTGGCATGAATAAGGAGAACATGGCCGTGGTACTACATACAAGTGTGGTGGAGTACTCAAGATTACATTATTATCGACTCCATCCACTAATTTATTTCTTATACATGTAACCGTTACTTTTTAGTTTCTAGTGACTAGTGAGTAGTACACGTAAAAATATGATTTTGTCTTATTTGACCTCTTTATCAATAACACAATCTAAAGAGGATATGAAATACTACTATCAAATGTGACTTTAGTTTTTTTTATACAAATGAGGGATGAATACATTGTTTTCATGCAACTTATTGGAATCAAACCAAATCTGAGCAACAAAAACAATAGCTTCTGCCCCAAAAATGAAACAACGATTAAAGTTTTGCAAAAAAAATCCGAGTTTCACATTTGGCCTATTCAAAATTAAGTGACTTGTGCGACTTCATTAAAATTTGACACGTGTCCAAGTGTTTAGTGAGAGTTTTAGTGCGACTTTGTGAGATTTATTTGTGACTTCACTAAAAAATTGACACGTGTCAAAATTTGACAAGTCTTACCAACCAATTAGACCCGTGTCAATTTTGAGTAGAGTGGCATAAGCCGTTTGATTTTGGGTGTGGCAAATGTGAAACTTGCTTTTTTTTAGTAAAACTTTAATCATTATTTTATTTTTGGAGCAAAAATGAAATTAGCTCTAACAATTGTTGGTCGGGTTTTGAACCACGGTTGAATACTTGAATACGTGTAGATATGATTCAGACGAAACTGTCTTCGAGTCTAGCAAAAATAAATGCTTAAAGTTTAACATCATACCACCCATTTCTCATCATAAACCAATAAATGGAATGCAAACAATAACCAAAGTGAGCATAAACGTGTGTGTATGTAAACCATATATTATGACATCAATACTTTAGACGTAGCTTTTGTACACGTATTGTACAATGGATCATATCTTAGCCCATCACTGAAAAAACTATTGACCTTCGGTTTATGAAAAATAAAACCAAAATGTCCAAACTAGGCCACACCTAAACTGATATAAGCATAAATAATTTGGCTTTCTCATCATCAAACAAAAAGCATAAAGATTAAATAATGCTAAAGGTCGAGTACTCCAATTTCATATCTAATAAGCAATTGATTAAAACGTTGATCAACTTATATACATGTGACATCTTTTCTTCACGCCTGTTATAAAGCGGATTAGGACATCGAGATCAACGATTACCATACATTCTATTTGAAAATGACATGCAACATCACACACCCATAAGGCCGTGACCCAAATACGAGCTAAAACCTGTGCCAATAAAACTTAAATCCACAACATCTACGAATATCGCAAAGCTAAAAACTATGAAAATTTTGGTTGAGCCCTTGACTATCAAAATAACAAATACTTCCTCCGTCTCAAAATTATTGTTCATATTTCCCTTTTTGGATGTCTCAAAATAATTGTCAACTTTCCTTATTTAGTAAATACTAGAGAATCTAATGGAGGAATATTCTATTTTAGTCGTAGAAAATAAAAGTGACCCCACTTTTTTAAACATTGCAATTTATTTCTCATGACAATAATTTTGAGACGGGGGGAGTAAATAAAAAAAATTACCAAAACGGCCATATTTGATCGATCCATTTAACAAAATTTTACCTATTTTAGAAAAATCAAAAATAGTCATCTAACCCTGTCACACGTCGATCATATTTAATAAAAAATAAAATTTATGTACACTTGTCGTGTTTTTATTAGATAAATCTATCACATTGATCAGATGCTACACCCCAAATGATCATTTTTAATTTTCCAAAACTTTTATTATTATTTTTTTAATATAATGGTTAAATGTGATTGTCTTAATAATTTTCTCAAGAAAAAAAAATTACAAATCAATTCAATTTATATTTTGCAAAAATTAAATACCCTTTTCGTCTCTAAATAATTGTTTGCAAACAAAAAATACACAATTTTATGAAAAACACAATTATTACTATTATTTTTCTCTTACTTTTGTAAAATAACAATTTTATCTTTAAATAATTTATTATTATTTTTTTATTTTAACCAAATGTAATATGATAAACTTGACCATTTTTTTTTTATCTATCTCGAATAATCGATAACTAGATTACAAAAAGGAAAACATGAGTTACTAATTTATAGGACGAAATTACCAAATGTTTGTATCGTTTCTTGTTTTTGTTTTATAAATTGCTGCCTTTCCAAAAAAAATATAGGACAAAAGGAGTAGACTTACTAGACTAGAAAAGAAAATATTCAGTGAAAAAATAAAGACAAAAATACACCATTGGTTCCTGAACTTTTCACAAAACATCGCAAGATACCTTAACTTTTAAAAAACGTCACCAGACGTCCAAACCTTGTGATTTTGAGGTTGAATGCGTCCCTCCACCATTATTTGCTGTTTTGTTTTGTTTTTAATGAAGGGCATAACGATCATTTCATATAATTGGATTATTACTCATATAAAACTACTTTTCTTCCCCTTTTTGATTACCAAACCTTCACAAAACACACACACACATTACTGATTGAAGACTTCATATATCTGATTGAAATCAAAGTGGGGGATGGCGTGACACACACACACACACTACTGATGGATGTGCTTCCATGAGTATCCTAGCTACTTGATATGCTCTTTAGATTTTAATAATGAAATGGTAAAGAATTCAACATTGACTGGAAACTCAAAGAGAAAGAAAAGAGATTGGAACAAATGATGATTTGTTATTAGGATAACGAATTGTTTGTTACAACAAAGAGAAAGACAGATTACAAGTTTACTGAATTGAATGAATGGAATGAAACTACAAATGGGGTATTTATAGGGTAGGAAAAGCTTGTAACGGCTTTTCCCGCCAAAACTAACAACTCTTTGAAAACCCACAGCGTGCGTCTCACGTGCTTCTAGTTTGACCCGATTTGACTTTTCTTTATCCTCTTATATCCATATTAATACCCACTCCTTCAAAAGATTCTTGTCCTCAAGCATCATATAAATGCATACTTGAGCTATGTCTTCATGAACTTGAAAGCAAGACTTGGATTTAATTTACAGTAAAGTATGGATATAAACCATACCCAACAGCCCTTCGACTCCTTTTAACATATTCCAATACTTGCTCTAGTAAGAAGGTCTTCACATAAATTTGATAAGCATATGAACCCAACACAACTTGACAACCAAAAGCAGCAAATCTCTTTTTATGCCGAAAACCCAAAAAACAACAAATTATGCAAACCCAACAGTTATCAGCAACACTTTTATGGGCAACTTGTATCAACATTTGTTCCTCAGCCTCTATTTCAGCCCTATTTGTCAACGTGTCTTCTAACTTACTGATAAAGGTGTTGCAATCCATAAATGTTGCCAACTGCCGTATTCATAAATCCTATTCAATAAGTATGGGCAGCCAAAACATCTTCTTTCTGCCACAACAATACAATTAACACCATACTCCATTGACATCTGTCACCTCTTATACCATATCGTGCGCACATACCAACATATTTATAAGCAGAAGGAACTTCCACAACCAACCCTTTAACATACTCTTCTATATTTTTTTTAACTCTTTAGCATTTACTAACATGTTATCACCCAAACCTTGTTTCCACACCTGATTGAATTCTTCTAGACCAAGATAATCATGATTAAATGATTCAAGTGTCGCCCTTTTCCATACTCCTGGACCATATGATTAAGCCACCCAATATGTAATTCCCAATACCTCATTGCACTTGCACCAGGAACAATACGAATACCCTTCAACATGTTCCAATTCCAGTCACCAGGAACAATACGACTAACTTCATCAAGAACCATATTACCAATGTTATTTTCGACCTTGTCACTTGCTACTTTAACACCTTCTTCAGAAATTTTCTTTATTGGCATTTCATCAAACATCTTATGCGCACTATAATCTTTTTCATCTTTCACTTGATAATAACCATCATATGCCACATAATCTTCCAAATTATCACCAAGAATCCAACCAAAACTTGATCTTTTAACAATATTACAACAAAATTGTGTTTTGTCAACATCACTAAATCTTTTTAAAATAGCATTTCTATACAATTTCCAACCCACATCTTCACCTAAAAATCTCACAAACTGCTTATGCCACTCTAAAGCAATGCCACAAGGAGTTTTTTTGTTCCCTAATTAAAAGTTAAATGATCTGAAAGCCAAGGTCACTGCGATGACTGTGGAATCTGGAAAGCCGATTACAAATCCTACACGGGTTGAAGTTTTAACATGGTTACTCCATAACTGTGTAGTGGCAGCTACTACCCAGGCAAACCCGGGAACTTTCAAGGCGATTGGAATGGCCTTTCCAATTGATTTGAGAAATATTATGGTAGAGAAATTTCCTGGAACAACTATGGGAAATATTGTCTGGATGTTTGAATTTCCAACAAGCAATCAAAGTGAAGTCACACTAGATATGACCATTGGCGAATTAAGGAAAAGGAAGTCACAGTTTCAAAGTATAATAAACTTGGAAGTTGCCACCAACATCCTTGCAGAGATGTCATTTGAAACTGTCTCATAGACGTCAAAAAGAATTGATGAAAGTTGCATATATTATAGCTTGTGCCGGTTTCCTACATATAGGATTGATTTCGGGTGGGGAAAGCCAGTAAAAGTAACTGTCGGTGGTGGAATAAAGAACTTTACAGTTTTTTTGGACACCCCCAATGACGATGGCATAGAAGCCGTTGTGTGTCCTTTTTTTGATATGGATACATATGTTGCAAACAATATGGAATACATGCTTTGAAACTGATTATTACAAAACAAAACATTAAAAGTGGAAGAAGAAGAGTAGATGGAGAGATTTATATGAGTAATAATCCAAATATATGAAATGACAGTTATGCCTTTCACTAAAAACAAAACAAAATAGCAAATAATGGTAGAGGGAAGCATTCAGCCCCAAAATTACAAGGTTTGGACGCCTGGCGACGTTTTTTAAAAATTATGGTGCCTTGCGATGTTTTAAAAAAAGTTCAAGTACCAACGGTGTATTTTTGCCAAAAATAAATAAGAGGAAACTGCAAAATATATCCCTGTGGTTTACACATTTTGGCATCTTACATCCCTGCCAGAAACTTTTAGCAATATACATCCCCCGTTAGGCAAACGTTTGCCACAATACATCCCTCGTTAACAATGAGGACTAACGGTGCAAATTTTTTCTCCGTTATCTCTTAACGAGACTGAAATTATTACACCGTTAGCCTTCGTTAGCCAAACATTTGCACCGTTAGTCCTCTTTTTTAGTTTTTTTCCCGTTTTTTACGTTTTATCCGTTTTTTGTCAGTTTTTTTCCGTTTCTTGTACGTTTTATGAGTTTTTTAACGTTTTGATCCGTTTTTTTGTACGTTTTATCCATTTTTTGTCAGTTGTTTTCTGTTTTTTGTACGTTTTATCAGTTTTTTTTACGTTTTTATCCATTTTTTGTACGTTTCATCCGTATTTTATCAAGTTTTTTAAGTTTTTATCCGTTTTTTGTCACTTTTTTTATGTTTTATTCATTTTTTGAATATTCTACCGGTTTTTTTATGTTTTAATCCGTTTTTTGTACGTTTTATCTATTTTGTTTAGTTTTGTTTACATTTTGTCTGTTTTTTGTACGTTTTTATCCGTATGTTGTACGTTCTATCCGTTTTTTGTCATTTTTTTCCGTCTTTTGTACGTTTTATCAGGTTTTTGTACGTTTTATCCTTTTTTTTCAGTTTTTTTAATGTTTTATACGTACAAAAAAGAAATAAAAACTGATAAAACGTTCAAAAATGGAAAATAAACTGATAAAAAATTGACAAAACGTACAAAAAATGAATTAAACGTAAAAAACCGATAAAACGTACAAAAAAGAGGAAAACTGACAAAAATTGATAAAACTTACAAAAAACAGATAAAAACGTATAAAAAGCGGACAAAATGTAAACAAAACTGACAAAAAATGGACAAAACGTACAAAAAACGGGATAAATGATGAGGCGAAAAATGAGCCGCTTTTAGGGGGTCATTTAAGCCCGGAATTGAATTTATTTGATCAAATATTGCCCTAAATCGTTCCTTTTGTGATTTTAGGTACTTTTGGAGTGAATTCTGGAAAAGGAAACATTTTGGACGTTTTTGGAGCATAAAAGTGAAGAAAACGGCAAAGTCTTAATTTTCCTTGCTGGGAACAGTACCTGACGGCGTCAAGAGGCTTCATATGATGGCGTCAAGAGTTGGAAGTGGTGACGGTCCAGAGAAAACGTGACGGCGTCACGTATAGCCGTCATGGTTCAAAGATATGGTGACGGCCCAGAGTTATATTACACATGACGGCGTCAAACGTGGATCTAGGCAATCCGATCTCATTATGGGCGGCGAGTTGACGGTGTCAGACATTTCTTCTTGACGCCGTCACCTTGTAAAATCTATATATAGTTTTGCAATTTTCATTCAATATGTATAATTTTCATTCAATATGCAATTTTCATTCAATATGTATATTCATGTTCAATTGAGATGAGTATCCTTTCAATTCATTCAATATGTCTATGTGTTGTTTGAATATATCTTACGCTTGTCTTGAATTTAACATGCTAGGCTAGATCTCTTGTGTGTTTGCTTAGATGTAGTGAAACCTAGATGTTGATTATGGGTTGATTGTTTGTTTATAGTTGTTACGGATGAATGATTTCGATGTTAGGCTTAAGAAAACTGGCAGACTTCCATAGGGTAACATGCTTAAACGTCTTAAGAAACATGAACCAATGCGTACTAGGTTATTATGGTTGTATTTAATGCATGAGCGAATTCTAATGATCCCTTGTTAGGAGCTTCTTGCAGGCTCGACATAGGAGTGAAGTAGGAGCTTATAGAGTTGGGGAAGTACGTACGCCACCTCACGAATGGTATTAAGGAATATAACCCGTCATCCACGCAATTGTAACAAATTATCAACATGTAAAAGATATCTAGGGAGTAATGAAATCTAACTAAACACAATTTTCCCTATTATTGTTCACACCACTAGTTTAATAAGCTTTATTTTCATTTATGTTATTTTATTTTGATTGCATCTTAGTTATTGGGTTAGTTGACTAGCAACTAATTCCGCCCACTCTTCCAAAAACCCGAGATTTTAATTGCTTTTATAAAAATATAAAAATACAAAAAGAATCATCCCTCACCTCTAGACATAGTTTTTAGGCTTTCTAATCCTAGCGACACTATTCCTGAGTTGAACGATCAATCCCTCGGTACTTGTCACTATACTATACTACAACGATCAGGTACACTGCCTGGTGGGGGTTGTAAACTTCTCGAGATCCCTCAACAGGTAAAGCCTGGTGCAATTCCCACGCATCAAGTTTTTGGCGCCGCGGCCCGGGGAATAGTTATTGTCTAGGTTAGGATTTCTTTTTACTAGGTCTACTTGCTAGATTCCTTTCTGGTAAGATTTTATTTTTATTTCTAGGTTTTCTTTAGTCTATCTTAATTATTTCTTCGTGTCTTTGTTCGTAACCTCCACCATCCGCCATCATGGCAAATGACGATTTCTCTAACCTTAGAGTCACTAGGAGTCGTAGTTCCGCTAGAGACCTAGCTTTGCCCTATGCAGAACCTGAAAGGGAAATGCATAGGCTAAGACGATCTCTCTCAACACCTGAACCATCCAGCATAGCTATCAATTTTGATGAGGCCCTTTCTGAAAAAAATTCAGACAATCACCTCACACCCCCTAGCTCCCAATCCAACAACGATATGAGTACCCCTGAAACTCCCATTCCTAAGCGCTTTAAGGACTACTCCTCCCCGAATTCTCGTGGCTTCTCAAATGCCATTGTCTTCCCAAACGAACACACCGATGAGGTCTTGCGTGCAAGCGATGTTTGGCTTGTCCAAAGTGTGTGTAAGTTTTGCGGACTAGATAATGATGACCCGATTCAACACATCAAGGACTTCTTGAAAATAGTTGACACCCTCCATACGGATGGGGCCACTAGAAACACATCCTGATTACGATTCTTCCCTTTCACTCTTTATGAAAAAGCCAAAGAATGGTATGATAGACTTCCCTCCGAGTCTATTTTCACATGGGAACAACTTATATCCAAGTTTTATGAGAAGTTCTTCCCAGCAGGGAAAACGTCAGTATTTAGGGATAGGATCCTCCGCTTCTGAAAGGGAAAGGACGAACCCATCCATAAATCGTGGATTAGGTTCAAGGATTTAATAAGACAAGTTCCCTATCATGGCATTGAACTTTGGCTTCTGGTCCAAATCTTCTACGACAATGTCTCCTCAGACGACCAAAACGGAATCAACAATTCTAGAAAAGGGAGATTAGCCAATTTTAGTGCCGAGGAAGGGTGGAATAGGATTGAGGAATATGCTCAAGACCAGGATGACACTTGGGATGAACCTGAGTCAACTGCTAGCATGTCTGAAATCACACAAACACCCTCAGATCGGCTAAGAAAAATTCACAAAAGTATGGAATACCTTGCGGGGTCGCGAACAACTAAACAACTTTCAAATCCTTACTTGATCTGGGACTACTGTGGGGGCCCGCACGAGGTAGAGGAATGCGAAGGAGAACCCACAACCGAACATGCGTGTTTGTCAGACATGACATCTACGCTGACCCTTCCCTTTTGACTTTTTACCAAAACGATGATTATACCCTTTGGGGAAATCTGGTGAAAAGAAAAGAAGGGGAGGAAGGCCCTGAATATAAAATCAGGAGCACTTTTGAAGATGACCTCGGTCACTTCACTCAAGAAAAAGGCTTACAATTGAAAGGTCTTGATGAGCTCATCGCTGAGCAACAGAATGACATGGAAGAATGGTTCAACAAGCTTAACTCCACCCTTGATGACCAAGACAGGCCATCAGTAAGCCAAAAAGACACCCTGATTGCGGTGACTACTCGAGCAAGAACAACAACCAAGGACCCTCCTTATCCGAGCTCACATCCTATCACCATTGATCCAAGCGAGCCCCACGAGGAGGAAGGTAATGTGAGCAGCGAGGCTCCCGAACAACCTTCCCTGGTGACCCCATCCCAATCAACTCCACCTAACCAACCTGTGGGAATCCCATTCCCATCCCGCCTAAAGAACCAGAAAATTGAGAACGATAATAAGAGATTCTTGTCATATCTAAAAGATTCAGTAGTCACCATACCTCTCCTTGATGCTTGCTATCACATGCCAAAGTATAGCTCATACTTTAAAAAATTATTCGCCAACCGAAAGAAACTCGAGGGTCTTGTGACTCTGGGGGAAGAATGTTCGGTGGTGACCCATCGAGGGCTACCAAAAAAGGTAGACGATCCAGGCAGCTTCACCTTTCCCAGTTCCATAGGATCTCTATCAATAAAGAATACTCTTGCCGATTTAGGGGCGAGTATCAACCTCATGCCTCACTCCATGTTCCTCAAACTAGGATACTCCGGACTAAAGCCTACTCGTATGAACATCCAACTAGCCGATAGATCGGTCAAATATCCTGTAGGGATATGCGAGAATGTGCTAGTCAAAGTTGGAAAATTCAAATTTCCGGTGGACTTCGTGATCTTGGAGATGGAGGAGGATGACTTGGTGTCCATCATCTTAGGGAGACCATTTCTTGCTACCGCTCGTGCAGTCATTGATGTTCATGACCGCAAGTTAACCTTACGAGTAGGAACCGATAGCTTAACCTTTGACATTAAGGACACTATGAATCTCTCTCTCGAAGCGGCTAACCGGCTCTATTTCATCGGAGAGGTCGATGAACTCACGGATGTCATTAACAACTGTGTTGATGAACAGATCGAAGAAGGCTAGTTACGAGATGAGAGTTTCCTCCCCTTATTGGAGGAAGAAAAGGTGTGTAACACCCCCAATTCATGGATGCAGCGGAATTCGAACTGGGTGTTACTTGACGGCACAATAGTCACAATAATAGAAAACGAACTCCAATTGAGTCGTTTTAAAAGATTTATCATTCAAATTATATAAATATCAGAGATTACAAAATGAGGTCCCAGATGGTTCCATGTTTACAATTTACATTAAATGAGTTTTGAATGATAATAAAATTTATAGCCCTCTTGAGTATCCGTGCCCTTCCGTACCATCCTTGATCGTAATGAACCTGAAATACATGCTTGAGAGGTCAACACAAAGGTTGAGTGGAATTCGTAGAGTTTAGTTAAATCGTTTGAA
Organism: Artemisia argyi; assembly: GCA_030686995.1. Classification (NCBI taxonomy): domain Eukaryota; kingdom Viridiplantae; phylum Streptophyta; class Magnoliopsida; order Asterales; family Asteraceae; genus Artemisia; species Artemisia argyi. The sequence goes on along the minus strand of CM060679.1, from coordinate 191,027,982 downwards.
CACAATATGTCGTAGTGTGAGCTATAGACTCACACTCATAGTTAGAAAACAAAATCGTTATTTATTTCACTAAGGGTGTGTTTGTTTCATTTAGATGTTTTAGGTCTGAATCTGACTACCACATCTTACTAGTAAGAGGTGGCTAGAATGTCTAAATCTAAACGAAATTATGTTGTTTGTTTTTGTATAATTGTCCAAATGATTTTAAGTGCTCGTTTCTGCAATTTATTTAAGTAAGTTGTGTAAATATGAAATAAGATTTTTTATCATAAATATAACATAGTTAATAAATCATCAAATATATTATATTAACACGAGTCTTTAATCTCTCTTGTCGAGTAAGAGGCAGTAAGACAAGTCCCCCACCTCTTACTGAGTAAGATGTTATATGTCTAACTGGGTCTGACTCAAAAGAAAAAAACAAACAAGGAAAACGTCTGCCCACCTCTTACTGGTAAGATTAAGAGGGAGTAAGAGGGCTAGTAAGACTTTTTTTAAAAAAACAAACACACCCTAAGCTCATGCAACCAAAACATTAACATCGAACCAACAAATTGGCATTATAGAAGCCCTATCAAGGTACTTTTGCCATTATACCGCTAAATCTCAAATATAGTGCATTTGTGTGAACTCATCGTTGTTCAACACAAATGGGATCCGTCAATCCCAATAGATCTATTCACAATATTCGCGCTCACTATAGGTAGTGACTAATGGTTCATGATATAGGGACTTTGAACATGGCAATCGTTACTTAGTGACAATAAAACATAGTCGGATAGCATACAGTAGAAAGCATTGTGTTCGAGTAGAAAAATAATAGCATGTATTCCCCCCATGGGTTTGTAAAATAGTTAAACAATAGAAAGTGGGGCTACGAACTCACCTTAAGTAAGATAGCAAGTAATGAAGGTGATGGTTGGATCGTGTAGGTTTCTACGAGCAACCTATAATAGAATGTTGCGACTTAGGATCGGAGTAAAGAATATGAATGAGTGCCTATATATATATATATATATATATATATATATATATATATATATATATATATATATATATATATATTGCATTTAGTCCATGATGTGGTATGATGTATATTGTAAGTCTTTGAAAGAAAAGATTCATGAAACATGTATGTTTTATATATCGTTTACTACCGTTCGGGCCGACATAATTCAGAAGTCATGTTAGTAAGCGTTCGAGGAGCCAGGACACTTTAATTCGTAAATCCACAACTCATCTCGACGGCTTACATAATGAACTCCTCACATGAGGCTCCCTACTATTGTAGTAGTTGATAAAATATATAGATATAAGTTTCGATCCGAAAAGTTACATGTCCGATATTTGAATAAACTTAGGAAAGTTTATTAGTACATGAAGATTGTTATTAGGGGAAGTTTCATAAGTCTTGTATGACCATTTTTCCTGGTAATATCTCATGGTTCCTTTTTAAGTGAAGTAGATCCAAATTGCTTGTTCAAGTTATCGCCTAATTCATTGTTTCATGTTTACGCCTATGTAAGTTGGTATGGTCATTTCGTCATGGCCTAGCCATGACCTTTGGTCCTTGTTCCAAGGTCATGAGACACAACCTTGGCTCTAGCCATAGTGGTGGTCTTGATTATAGGTCATAAGACCTCTTGCTCCTTTTAAAGTATAACCATAATATAGTGACTTGTATATATGTAAATAGCTGTTAAGAAACTGAGAAATATCTCACTCAGAAAGCGTTTTCAAGGCTCGAGCCTCTTTGTTCCTGAACGAAAACGTGATTCCGGACAACTTTTGTGTTTTAACTTTTTCATGAATCGGACCAGAAAGGCCTATTTTTGCGTGTTTTAGGTTCTGTCACAGAAGCTTTTTAGGCAGTTTTGCCGGAAATCTTTGGTAACTTCAAATCGCCATAACTTTTGACTTGTATACTCTTTTTAGGTGGTTCAAATTGCTACGGTTTCCTTGTTAGGTCCTCTACTACAATATGTAATAATCCAATATTATATTTTTACCATTTTGATCAGGTCTTACCAAGAAAGTCACTACTTTACTTGTTTTAGTAACTTGTTTTAACAATCCATTATAACAACATCTTTTACTCATTTTTATACATCATGGACAATAATACAAGACATAATATAGCAAGAATAACATGTAAATGATATGAACATGATTAATAAACAAGAAGCATGTTAGGTTTAGGCTTACAACTTTTGGCTTTCTAATAAAGAAAGGAAGTAACAAGTAAGGAAATGGACTTTGATAGACTTGCTTCAACCCTTTTTCACTTCATGCAATCTTTCTACCCTTGGTATTCTTGAAAGAGATGTAATGAAAGTTGAGGTGAATTGAGTGGATTTAAACTCAAGAGAAATCACCAAGTATATTAGGGTTTGGAAGTGTTTTGGTAACTTATGATCAAACTAGGGTTTCTACTTGAAGAAGCACTTGAACCTTGCTAGAAATTAGAAGGAAATAAAGCTAAGGATGGGGTGTTTTGGTGTTGGTGATGGACGGCAAACAAGGGGAGGGGGGGTATTTATAGTGTCTTGAGGAGGTTACATGCATGGACTAGTCAAAGCTTGCTAAGAAAGCTTTGACACATGTTAGCATGCAAGGACCATAAGCATGAGATTTAGACACACAAGGGTGTGACTCCCCCCCTAAGTCGGTTCAACATGGATAAGGGGGGTGAGGTGTGCCTTGGATGATATTATCCAAGTTACTAGATGAGTTTTGACTCCGGGAAATGCCAATCGTAAATGATTAAGCCTCAAAACGTAAAACCGGGTGTCGTAAAATTATGGAATTTGAAAGTATTGTTAAACTTGTCCATATGTTCCATAATAAAATATGAAATGAGTGGTAGGTTCCATTTGGGTGGTAAAACCCTGCTAAAACTGGAAACACGGGTCTAAAACGCGTAATACGTAAAATGTACGAATATTGCGTAAAATTGAGAAAAGTAAAATGTTACTTTTCTAATATGATATAAATGATTTAAAATGACTTATAATATCTAGACTGGGCTCAGTCTAGTGTTGGTTGGTATTAAATGTCTTTTAGACATCAAACCGTAAGCCTAAAAATCACGAAATGACTTATAACATCAAGGGATGATTTTTGGTCAATGGAGGAGGGAAAAATATGTTGACTTTTACTAATAAGTTGAAAACTTAAATCGTCTTAGAAATGCGGTGCAGGTATAGGCTAAGGTTACGGCTGAGTAAAAACGCTTAAAACTGAAAATTCCAGTTTTTCACGGCCGAGGTTTATTTTTGGTCATGTTTTTCACAGTCATGATTTATTCTCAAATAAATCATGAGTGTGTCAAACATTTTTCCGATGCGAGGTCACTTAACGCGGTCGAGTTTCGTTGTGCGTAGAATTTCTGAATGACGTTTTACCCTAAAACGTGTAATTCCTTAATAACTTTCGCGAAAATGAGCTTATGAATGTCAAACTTTTAATTTGTCATGGAAATGATTTATCACTCGAGGCCGAGAAACAAAAATCAAGTTTCGGGAGAATTTCAGAAAAAAATGAATAGTAAAAATGAATAGTAAATTTTCCGAGAATAGTAATTATCCTGAAAATGCGAATTGTTACAGTCTCTACCCCTTATGGGGAACTTCGTCCCGAAGTTCTATGTGTGTTATACATTGGAGTGGTGTCGATGAAGAGGTGTGGTTACTTATGAGGATTAGGGTGATGTAGTTTGATTTGTCGTTTCAGTGTATGGCGTAGGATGTGGTTACTTATGAGAAGTTTGTTTCTAAGAAAACATACGGGTGACTGCTCCCAGCATAACATGATCCCTCCTGAATTAGACATAGGTGATCAGGCTATGTATAATTTAGGACCGATAATGTGATGTTCGGTTTAGTCACGTATGGTATTCAATCTTGTAAGGCTGATGAGGTTGCTTGTGGTGTAACTAAGGATGATTTGAGCTTTAAAAGTGCATCAAGATCAGAAAGTGAGCTTGTGGGATTAAGGGTTGTGAAGATGATGATGGTGAGAAGGTTAAGAAGGTTTGTGTTCTTCATTTTGGTATGTTGAGATTTAGTGGTTTGTGATGAAAGTTGGAAATGAAGGCATGATATTGATTTATAGGGTGGTATCAACGAAGTGAGTTTTCTAGGATGGTGGTAGAATATCTTGGAGTAAAATGATGTGAAACAATAAAGTGATAACAAATTAGCTTGAAGTAAAATTTGTTGAATGGTTTATAAGATAACTGAGTAAATCTCATAGAATGGTAATAGTCTGCTAAACAATCAAATTGGTTTGGAGATAGAAAGTACAATAGATGAGAATTATCACAAAGAGTTGTTTATTGAACAATAAATATTCTTAAGTCATAAAACTCCCATTACTAGGGATGACATACACGTAGTACAACAGAGTGCATAAATAAATATAACTGCTAAGTTCTAAACTTCATTGTTCTGCAGTGTTGTTGAGATTCTGATAAGCTCCTTCTCCTCTTATCATATATGCTCACCCTTGGTTGTCTTCAACTTGTTGACCTTGGTTTTGGGGACATTGGTTCTTGTAATGTCCACTTTCTCCACACCCGAAGCATATAACTATCGGTTGTGTGTTGCTACCGGTAGCTACATCCTTGACTCTACAATCTCTGGCAAGGTGTCCAGTGTTCTGACAGTTGCGACACTTAGCCGGGCAAGGACCTGAGTGATGGAAGTTACACTTATTGCATAGTGGAGCATTCCCGGTATATCCTGCGCCTCTAGTTGGTGCAGCCACATAAGCCTTTGCGGTCTCTTGTCTTTTGTTTTGCTGGTTGTTGTTTTGAGTTTGGTTGTTGTTGTTACTTCCATGGTTACCATCCCATGGTCGCTTGTTGTTGTTGTTCCTATTGTTATTGTTGTTACTGTAGTTGGAATTGTTGGGGTTATTGGTATTGCTGGCGTTGTTGGTGTTGTTGTTGGTGTTGAGGTTGTTTTGCTTTCGGGTTTCTGTCATTCGTACCACTTGGTCCATGAGGTTGCGGGACATCCGCATAGCTTCATCAAGTTCCTTTGGATTTGCCGAAGTTACATGCCCTTGTATGCTTGATGGAAGTCCCCAGATATACCTTTCCAACAATTTTTCCTTTGTGGAAACCATTGTTGGACAAAGTATCCTCAATTCTTGGAATCGACGATTGTAGGTTATGATATCATTTCCCCTAACCGTATGATCCCAGAATTCAACCTCCAACTTCTGTATTTCACTGCGAGGACAGTATTCCTTGATCATCATTTGTTTCAAATTAGCCCAAGTAATTTTGTAGGCATTCTCAATGCCCATGGGTTGAGCAATTGAGTTCCACCAGGACAACGCCTCATTCAACAGAGTACTCGTGGCATACTGAACTTTATCCCCCTCGGTACATTTACTAACCAAGAACACCGACTCCGCCTTTTCAAACCAGCGGGTCATACCTACAGCTCCTTCAGTACCCTTGAATTTGATGGGTTCACATTTCAAGTAGGAAATGAACGAGCAACCCTTTGGTACTGTAGTAACATTGGTCACCGGAGGGGTAGTTGAGTTCGGTCCTCCAAGGTTAAGACTGGCAATTCTGGCCGCTTCTGCAGCTATAGCAGCTTCCGCAGCAGTGGCGGCTTCTGCGGCTGCTGCAGCATCAGCAGCACCAGCAGCTGTGGTGGCTTCGGCAGCTGCTGCAGCTACGGCTGCTCGTTCCGTGATAAGTGCTGCATTGACACTGTCCTTTACCAGTTTGCGGATGGCGGCTTGCGTCATTGTTGGTGGTGTCTTTTTCTTTGGCGTCATGATTCTATTGTTCAAAAGATACATTGTAATTAGAGAGTTGTGAGATGAGCACAATTTTTGATAAGAATGATAGGATAATAATGTTTGAAACTTAAAAGCATAACACATGATAGTATATAAAACAAGAGTTTTATTCGTACAACGTTGGTTGATTTACAAAATCGAAACCTATTACAAGCTTCTTCAAAATTTACTAACTGATACTTTCAGTTTAGTAATTACAACGTTTTTACTATCGCTAGTTATTACATAGATTTCGTAACATTTACTAACTGAGTCTAATCAGTTTAGTAGTACAAAAATTAACTAGTATCATCACACTAGTCTATTGTGGATTAGAAGGTCCGAGCAGCTCTGATTGATTGGTAACTTCTTGGTTCAGTGTGTCATAGAGGTACGAGTCGATGAAGTTTGAGAAGCTGTAGTTTTCATGTTGACTTTCTTGTTGGATCAATGGTGGTCGAGGTACGATCCATAATGAGTGATCCAAATCATCACATGTAGGGATATCAAAGGGAAGTGATAGTGGTGGTGGTAATGGCTCTAGTACATATTCGTATTCATTATCCTCCTCGGAGTCTGCCTCAACCCAATTTTGTTCAAAATAATTAGAAGTATTCGATGCAAAAATATTTGGCATTGGTTCATCCTCTTCTTCGTCGGTTGAATCTTCGAAAGGTTCTTCTTCGTCATCAGAAGCGAAGGCATTTACGAAGTCAAATCCGAACTCAGGTGAGGGTGGTAAGACTTGGAAGTTATTAGGTAGAGTGGGCACATAATCGGGAGAAGTGGGTACGCACATGATTTCTATAAGAAGAATTACAATGTTAAAATAATTCTATCGTTTATGGGGAGTGCTCAAAATATGGCAAGCATATATATAGCAATATACTAATATGTTTATGTAGCATAACATGCATAATAAGTCCATAATCGTCTGGAGGATGGAAGGCACGAAGAGCGGAAGGCTATAAAATGTTTTTGCTTGTAAGTGTAGTTATAGTTTAGGTCTCAATTAGACCCGTTTCTCTATAACCATGGCTCTGGTACCAATCTGTAACACCCCCAATTCATGGATGCAGCGGAATTCGAACTGGGTGTTATTTGACGGCACAATAGTCACAATAATAGAAAACGAACTCCAACTGAGTCGTTTTAAAAGATTTATCATTCAAATTATATAAATATCAGAGATTACAAAATGAGGTCCCAGATGGTTCCATGTTTACAATTTACATTAAATGAGTTTTGAATGATAATAAAATTTATAGCCCTCTTGAGTATCCGTGCCCTTCCGTACCATCCTTGATCGTAATGAACCTGAAATACATGCTTGAGAGGTCAACACAAAGGTTGAGTGGAATTCGTAGAGTTTAGTTAAATCGTTTGAACACAATATGTCGTAGTGTGAGCTATAGACTCACACTCATAGTTAGAAAACAAAATCGTTATTTATTTCACTAAGCTCATGCAACCAAAACATTAACATCGAACCAACAAATTGGCATTATAGAAGCCCTATCAAGGTACTTTTGCCATTATACCGCTAAATCTCAAATATAGTGCATTTGTGTGAACTCATCGTTGTTCAACACAAATGGGATCCGTCAATCCCAATAGATCTATTCACAATATTCGCGCTCACTATAGGTAGTGACTAATGGTTCATGATATAGGGACTTTGAACATGGCAATCGTTACTTAGTGACAATAAAACATAGTCGGATAGCATAGAGTAGAAAGCATTGTGTTCGAGTAGAAAAATAATAGCATGTATTCCCCCCATGGGTTTGTAAAATAGTTAAACAATAGAAAGTGGGGCTACGAACTCACCTTAAGTAAGATAGCAAGTAATGAAGGTGATGGTTGGATCGTGTAGGTTTCTACGAGCAACCTATAATAGAATGTTGCGACTTAGGATCGGAGTAAAGAATATGAATGAGTGCCTATATATATATATATATATATATATATATATATATATATATATATATATATATATATATATATATATATATATATATATATATATATATATCTTGCATTTAGTCCATGATGTGGTATGATGTATATTGTAAGTCTTTGAAAGAAAAGATTCATGAAACATGTATGTTTTATATATCGTTTACTACCGTTCGGGCCGACATAATTCAGAAGTCATGTTAGTAAGCGTTCGAGGAGCCAGGACACTTTAATTCGTAAATCCACAACTCATCTCGACGGCTTACATAATGAACTCCTCACATGAGGCTCCCTACTATTGTAGTAGTTGATAAAATATATAGATATAAGTTTCGATCCGAAAAGTTACATGTCCGATATTTGAATAAACTTAGGAAAGTTTATTAGTACATGAAGATTGTTATTAGGGGAAGTTTCATAAGTCTTGTATGACCATTTTTCCTTGTAATATCTCATGGTTCCTTTTTAAGTGAAGTAGATCCAAATTGCTTGTTCAAGTTATCGCCTAATTCATTGTTTCATGTTTACGCCTATGTAAGTTGGTATGGTCATTTCGTCATGGCCTAGCCATGACCTTTGGTCCTTGTTCCAAGGTCATGAGACACAACCTTGGCTCTAGCCATAGTGGTGGTCTTGATTATAGGTCATAAGACCTCTTGATCCTTTTAAAGTATAACCATAATATAGTGACTTGTATATATGTAAATAGCTGTTAAGAAACTGAGAAATATCTCACTCAGAAAGCGTTTTCAAGGCTCGAGCCTCTTTATTCCTGAACGAAAACGTGATTCCGGACAACTTTCGTGTTTTAACTTTTTCATGAATCGGACCAGAAAGGCCTCTTTTTGCGTGTTTTAGGTTCTGTCACAGAAGCTTTTTAGGCAGTTTTGCCGGAAATCTTTGGTAACTTCAAATCGCCATAACTTTTGACTCGTATACTCTTTTTAGGTGGTTCAAATTGCTACGGTTTCCTTGTTAGGTCCTCTACTACAATATGTAATAATCCAATATCATATTTTTACCATTTTGATCAGGTCTTACCAAGAAAGTCACTACTTTACTTGTTTTAGTAACTTGTTTTAACAATCCATTATAACAACATCTTTTACTCATTTTTATACATCATGGACAATAATACAAGACATAATATAGCAAGAATAACATGTAAATGATATGAACATGATTAATAAACAAGAAGCATGTTAGGTTTAGGCTTACAACTTTTGGCTTTCTATTAAAGAAAGGAAGTAACAAGTAAGGAAATGGAGTTTGATAGACTTGCTTCAACCCTTTTTCACTTCATGCAATCTTTCTACCCTTGGTATTCTTGAAAGAGATGTAATGAAAGTTGAGGTGAATTGAGTGGATTTAAACTCAAGAGAAATCACCAAGTATATTAGGGTTTGGAAGTGTTTTGGTAACTTATGATCAAACTAGGGTTTCTACTTGAAGAAGCACTTGAACCTTGCTAGAAATTAGAAGGAAATAAAGCTAAGGATGGGGTGTTTTGGTGTTGGTGATGGACGGAAAACAAGGGGAGGGGGTATTTATAGTGTCTTGAGGAGGTTACATGCATGGACTAGTCAAAGCTTGCTAAGAAAGCTTTGACACATGTTAGCATGCAAGGACCATAAGCATGAGATTTAGACACACAAGGGTGTGACTCCCCCCCCCCTAAGTCGGTTCAACATGGATAAGGGGGGTGAGGTGCGCCTTGGATGATATTATCCAAGTTACTAGATGAGTTTTGACTCCGGGAAATGCCAATCGTAAATGATTAAGCCTCAAAACGTAAAACCGGGTGTCGTAAAATTATGGAATTTGAAAGTATTGTTAAACATGTCCATATGTTCCATAATAAAATATGAAATGAGTGGTAGGTTCCATTTGGGTGGTAAAACCCTGCTAAAACTGGAAACACGGGTCTAAAACGCGTAATACGTAAAATGTACGAATATTGCGTAAAATTGAGAAAAGTAAAATGTTACTTTTCTAATATGATATAAATGATTTAAAATGACTTATAATGTCTAGACTGGGCTCAGTCTAGTGTTGGTTGGTAATAAATGTCTTTTAGACATCAAACCGTAAGCCTAAAAATCACTAAATGACTTATAACATCAAGGGATGATTTTTGGTCAATGGAGGAGGGAAAAATATGTTGACTTTTTCTAATAAGTTGAAAACTTAAATCGTCTTAGAAATGCGGTGCAGGTATAGGCTAAGGTTACGGCTGAGTAAAAACGCTTAAAACTGAAAATTCCAGTTTTTCACGGCCGAGGTTTATTTTTGGTCATGTTTTTCACAGTCATGATTTATTCTCAAATAAATCATGAGTGTGTCAAACATTTTTCCGATGTGGGGTCACTTAACGCGGTCGAGTTTCGTTGTGCGTAGAATTTCTGAATGACGTTTTACCCTAAAACGTGTCAAACTTTTATGAATGTCAAACTTTTAATTTGTCATGGAAATGATTTATCACTCGAGGCCAAGAAACAAAAATCAAGTTTCGGGAGAATTTCAGAAGAAAAAAAATGAATAGTAAAAATGAATAGTGAATTTTCCGGGAATAGTAATTATCCTGAAAATGCGAATTGTTACAAGGTGGAGGGCGTTAGAGCAGTCTCCTTCTACCCTAGACAAGAGACCACTGAACAGCTCGAACTCCGAAAACCTGAAAACAAGCTTAAGCCCTCTATTATCGAACCACCTAAGCTAGAGCTTAAAGAACTCCCTAACCACCTAGAGTATGCCTTCCTTCAGGGAGAGGATCAACTGCCGGTAATCATAAACTCTTCCCTCGAGCATGAACAAAAAGGTAAGCTCTTAGAAGTCCTAAAGAAATATAAGGGAGTCCTTGCATGGAGTGTAGCCGACATTAAGGGGATTGACTCAACTTTTTGCATGCATAAGATTCTTATGGAAGAAAACTATAAACCTACCGTACAACCCCAGAGGTGGGTGAATCCCAACATTAAGGAGGTAGTGAAGAAAGAAGTCATCAAACTTCTGGATGCAGGACTGATTTACCCAATTTCGGATAGCCCGTGGGTTAGTCCTGTACAGGTTGTACCAAAGAAAGGTGGAATGACTGTGGTGAAAAATGACAAAGGTGAGATGGTACCCCAGAGAACGGTTACTGGCTGGCGGGTATGCATCGATTATAGAAAGCTCAATGATGCCACAAGGAAGGATCACTTTCCCCTACCATTCATTAACCAAATGTTGGAAAGATTATCTGGGCACGAGTATTACTGTTTCTTGGATGGGTTATCGGGATATTTCCAAATCCCCATAGCACCTGAGGACCAAGAGAAAACCACGTTTACTTGCCCTTATGGAACGTTCGCCTGTAAAAGGATGCCTTTTGGGCTGTGTAACGCTCCCGCCACCTTTCAGCGATGCATGACCGCAATCATTCACCAATTAATAGAAGACAGCATGGAAGTTTTCATGGATAACTTTTCGGTCTTCGGGAACTCTTTCGACCGCTGTCTTGCTAATCTAGAAAAAATGCTCAAACGTTGTGAGGAAACCAACTTGGTCTTAAATTGGGAAAAATGCCATTTTATGGTAAAAGAAGGGATTGTGTGAGGACATAAGGTCTCAGGGAATGGGATTGAGGTGGACCAAGCAAAAGTGGAAGCTATATCTAAATTACCTTATCCCACGACTGTTAAGGCAATACGCAGCTTCTTGGGCCACGCCGGGTTCTACCGGAGATTCATCAAAGATTTCTCTAAAATAGCTCGGCCAATAACTCAATTGCTGGTGAAAGATGCACATTTCGATTTCTCTCAAGAATGCAAGGATGCATTCGATCTCCTAAAAAAGGAGATCACGCAAGCCCCAATCATGGTTACACCCGACTGGGAGTTGCCTTTCGAAATCATGTGCGATGCTAGCAACTATGCTGTCGGGGCAGTATTAGGCCAAAGGCGTGACAAGCTATTCCAACCTATTTACTACGCTAGTAAAACTATGAATCCCGCTCAAGAGAATTACTCTACCACCGAGAAAGAATTATTAGCCGTAGTGTTCGCCTTCGACAAATTCCGCCAATATCTTGTCCTTTCAAAGACAGTTTTTTTCACTGATCACTCGGCTCTTCGATATCTTTTTGCTAAGCAAGATGCTAAACCACGACTAATTCGGTGGATCTTGTTGTTACAAGAGTTTGATGTTGAAATTCGTGATAAAAGGGGGGCGGAGAATTTGGCTGTTGATCACCTCTCTCGTCTTGAAAATACCCTTAATGAGCTTGATAGAAGCGAGATTCGGGATTCTTTCCCTGACGAACAACTCATGTCAACAACAGATTCTAAGCCTTGGTACGCTAATTTTGCTAACTATCTTGCGAGCAGACTCATTCCGGAACACATAACTAAATACGAAAAGAAAAGGTTCTTTGCCCAACTAAAATACTACTTCTGGGACGAACCATTCTTATTCTGAAGGTGTCCTGATCAAATAATCAGACATTGTGTTTCGGGAAATGAGGCAATAAAGATCATGGAAGAGTGTCACTCTGGCCCCTCTGGGGGCCATCATGGGATAAACACCACCGCAAGAAAGATTTTCGATGCGGGATTCCATTGGCCCACGATATTCCGTGATGTTAAAGAAATGATACAAGCATGCGATGCATGTCAACTAGCCGGGAATATATCAAACAGAGATGAAGCACCTCAGAATTTTATACAAGTATGTGAGGTTTTCGACGTCTGGGGGATCGACTTCATGGGACCCTTTCCATCTTCAGGGGGAATGAATACATTTTAGTTGCCATCGATTATGTTTCAAAATGGGTAGAGGCACAAGCCCTTAGGACCAACGATGCTAGGGTAGTTATTCATTTCTTGAAAAAGCTGTTCGCTAGGTTCGGCATTCCTAAAGCTCTCATTAGTGATAGGGGACCCACTTTTGCAATGCGCAAATGGAAAAGGTCATGAGGAGATATGGAGTGTCCCATCGATTTTCCACCGCCTATCACCCACAAACCAATGGTCAGGTCGAAAATACCAACAGGGCAATTAAAAGAATACTAGAAAAAACGGTTAATCAAAATAGAAAAGACTGGTCATTTAAACTCGATGAGGCCTTATGGGCATTCCGAACTGGCTACAAGACACCTATTGGAACGACCCCGTTCCGCATGGTCTATGGTAAGGCATGTCACCTTCCGGTCGAACTAGAGCACAAGGCTTATTGGGCGCCTAAGGCATGTAATTTGGACTATACAATCGCCAGAACAAATAGGTTCTTGCAACTCCATGAGCTTGATGAGCTAAGATTAGAAGCGTATGAATCTTCCATTACATATAAGGAGAGGGCGAAAAGATGGCATGACCAGCGAATTAAGAAACCTAAGGAAGTTTCGGAAGAGGACAAAGTCCTATTATATAATTCTCGGTTAAGGTTATTTCCCAGGAAACTCAGGTCTAGATGGTATGGGCCCTTTATGGTGAAAAGTTCCTCTAAAACTGGAACTGTTGTGTTAATAGACGATGAAAATAGAGAGTTTACTGTCAACATACAATGTGTAAAACATTATCAAGAAAGTAGTAATGAGATGATTAGTGAGGAGGATGTAACATTTGAAGATGACATCACGTAATTGCCCATGATCTTGAGTCTAGCTACAAGACTCGTAAATAAAGAAAAGCGCTTCTTGGGAGGCAACCCATGCTTTGTGTGATTTTATTTTGTTTGATTGTTATTTGTTTCCGTATGCATGCTTTATTTTTATTGTTGATAGATCATGTTTCAAACTAAAATTGTGAAAATACTTTATTTTGTCGTTTAACTTCGTCTTAACTTCATACAAAGGTATTTCACAAAAGATAAGTGTAAGGGGAAACCCCAAATATGTTTTTAAGAAACAAAAATGATCATGATTCTCCACAATATTAAATGGACATGTGTATTAGTATTTGTTAGAGTCAAATACTTGTATCAAGTCATAATGATGTTTTGCAGGATTTTCCAGGAAGTAGGACATAAGTTTTTCTAGAAATTTTCCGGAAACTTAACGTAAAGATTTCTGCGTCATGTGTAAAATTCTGGAAATTTTGCTAGTTTTGTTGTTCTAACAGAGTCTTGAAGTTTTTGTTAATTCTTTAGTTTTATAAACTCCATGAAATCTGCAAACATTCATTCCACAAGCATTATATCTTAATTTGCTTTCTAGGATTTATTAGTATATATAGATTGCCGCCGATTTTACGCGAGGTTGCCTTGTTTGTTTTCTCAGTTTTAACAGGTTATATATGACAAGAAGATGATTGATATTTCTGGAAGGGAAGCTTTGATTGTTCATTTTCTTGGAGGAATATCTAACCTTGTTGACACACTATCCACACCGAATGAATCAGGGGAGTATTTGATTTCATTCTTTTACATATTTTACTTTTACATTCTTTAATTGAACATTGGGGACAATGTTCATACTAAGTGTAAGGGGAGGGTAAATGATGATACCTTATAGGATACACTTGCACTTGAGTTTGTTTGTTTGATGGTAGTTGTGTAATAAGACTATGAGAAATACTTGTTAGTGTAATTTTAGCGCAAAATTTAAAATTTTTTACAACATTTAGGAGTGAAACTTTAGCCATAGTAAGCGTCTCATGGATAGGAGATTGTATGACTAGCACAAAACCGTACCATTCAGAAAAATTTTCCACCCAAATATGTGATGTTCGCCTTTAGATTTGATAGGAAAAGCATTTACTATTAGTGCTTATGAGTGTACCGGTAGCATTTAGATTCTAGAACTTGCGTTAGTGATGCATCCCGAGACCGCTAGTGATGATAAGAGGCATTAGGATCACCCTTGTGTTAAACCCGTATCATAATTACTTGACCATTTAATCATATTATTTGGCTAGTAAAGTCTATTAATTTTTCCCACACCTTAGCGTTGTACTCATTTTGTAGTACAGAAACCCCTAGTACACCCCTCCGAGCCTATCTTCTCGTTTCTAACTTTAAGCATCTTACTTAAAGGAAGAATTTGTTACAACCCACTTAAATGTACACCCAAATCGCCTTAACCTTCCGTGTATGCACTCATCTTTAGTGCATTATTGTTATATGTTTAAACCCTTAGTTTATTATCTAATTGATTACATGGTTGCTAAGTCGAGTCATATCCCTGTACATATTGTTTTGTGACGATTGAGACTCATGGGTAAAGTACTTATGTTATGGAGTAATGGGGAAGAATATCATATATTACCCCCATATGTGCGTTAATCTTAAAAGTACTCCAAGTGTTTTGATTATCTTAATTCGAGTCATTAGATTAGTTTATTGTAAAGTATGTAAAAATTCAAGTGTAAGCGGAATGTTCATTCTCTATGATGTATTATTTTGGATGGTAGGGTAAGAGTGTATGCACAAAAAAAAAAAAAAAAAAAAAAAAAAAAAAAAAAAAAAAAAATTAAGAAAAAGAAAAAGAATATAGAAAAAGAGAAAAAACATACGGACTACCATCCCATTTCATTCTATGTTTGCTTTATGTTTTTGTTATTTTTGATTTATTAGCTTAAGTCGAGTCTAGTCTTGGCTTAACAACGCCATATTGTACATGTAATTAACGAAGATGATTAACTCGCCACCAGTAAAGATTGCCTATATCCAACAAAACCGTGTTTTCCATATCCCTACACCTAACGTTATAACCCTTTAAAAGACCTTTTTGATAGTTTATCCTAGGTGCTTATGCCAAGTGGTGGAGGTTTGATCCTTTCCCAAGCCTATGGTAATCTATTTTGTTATGACAGGTAGTGAGAGATGTTTCCCATTTCCATATTGTGATATATACTGTATTACACCCGAAAGATGTGAGTATCTAAACACTATATGTGAGGTGCTAGTGTATGACCTCCGTGCTTGTCTTTGGTCTTTAGTGGAACGATTATTTGTTGTAATTACTTTTATATTAGTGTTAAATGACCCCTAACTTGTATTTTGATTAGAATAAAAGCTCATTTGCTTGAGGACAAGCAAATCTCAAGTGTAAGGGTATATGATGAGGCTAAAACTGAGCCGTTTTTAGGGGGTCATTTAAGCCCGAAATTGAATTTATTTGATCAAATTGATGAGGCGAAAAATGATCCGTTTTTAGGGGGTCATTTAAGCCCGAATCCGAATTTATTTGATCAAATATTGCCCTAAATCGTTCCTTTTGTGATTTTAGGTGTTTGGAGAGTGAATTCTGGAAAAGAGGCTATTTTGGACGTTTTTGGAGCATAAAGTGAAGAAAACAACAAAGTACCAAATCCAAGCTGGAATTACAAGGTGACGGCGTCAAGGATTTACTCTTGACGGCGTCAGAAAGGATGAATATTTTACCGAAGGTTGTGAAGGCGTCAGATGAAGAGATGACGGCGTCAAAGTGACCAAGATTAATTTACCGAGGGTGGTGACGGCGTCACATAGGCCGTCACGATTGGATCTAGGGCGTCCGAGGAAGTATATGGCGGCGAGTTGACGGCGTCAGATTTTACTCTTGACGCCGTCAGGACGATTTTCCTATATATAGTTTTCTAGTTTTTTCATTAAAAAGGAGAAGTTTTGGTGAAACCCTAAAGACGATTTTGGTGCCTCTTTTACAGGTTTTTCAAGGGTTCCAAACCCTTGAGACCTTGCATTGTAATTGAGATAAGTATACTCTTAATTCAATCAATATGTCTATGTGTTGGTTGTCTATCTTTTGTTCTTATCTTAATTCTACTATGCTAGGCTAAATTTCCTTTGTGTTTGCTTAGATCTAATGAAACCTAGATGTTGATTATGTGTTGATTACTTGTCTATTCTTGTTTTGAATGAATGATATTATATGTTAGGCTTAAGAAAACTAGCAGATCTCCAAATGGTAACATGCTTGAACGTCTTAAGAAACATGAACCGAGGCGTACTAGGTCTTTATTGGTTGTATTTAATGCATGAGCCACTGTTTACAATCCCTATAGTTGTGCTGGGTCATGGTGTAGGAGGAGATAAGAGCTCATAGAGTTGGGGAGTTATGTATGCCACTCCACGAATGGTATTAAGGAATACAACCCGTCATTCATACAAGTGTAACAAGTAATTAACATGTAAAAGATATCTAGGGAGTAATGAAGTCTAAGTAAACACAATTTCTCCAACCACTGCTCACAACCTTAGTTTAATATTAGTTTAATTTCATTTTCATTAGTTAATTAGTTATAAAGTAGTTTTTGGGTTAGTTGATTAGCAACTAATTCCGCCCACTCCTTCAAAACCCGAGATTTTACTTGCTTTCATAAAATATAAAAACACAAAAATAATCATCTTCCATCTCTAGAACTTTTAATTAGGTTTTCTAATCCTAGCGACACTATTCCTAAGCTGAACGATCAATCCCCCGGTACTTGTCACTATACTATACTACAACGATCAGGTACACTGCCTGGTGGGGGTTGTAAGCCTCGCGAGATCCCTCGAGAGGTAAAGCAAGGTGCGATTCCCACGCATCAAGTTTTTGGCGCCGCTGCCGGGGATTGTTTATCTTTACATTTATTCCTTAGCTTTCGCAAAAGAGTGCGGCGCATCAAGTTTTTGGCGCCGCAGCCCGGGGAATAGTTATTGTCTAGGTTAGGATTTCTTTTTATTAGGTCTACTTGCTAGATTCCTTTCTAGTAAGATTTTATTTTTATTTTTAGGTCTTCTTTAGTCTATCTTATTTCTTCGTGCTTTTGTTCGTAACTCTTTACCATCCGACATCATGGAAGGTGGTAACATCTTTGAACCCATCATCCCACCACAACAAAACCCACCATTAGAACCCCTTAGGCCCCGAACCTTAGGAGAGTATTCCCGACCTAGCCACCAAGGCTACCGAAACACCATTGAGCTCACCGGAGCCAATGTGACCCCCTTGCGATCCGACACCATCCGGTTGGTGCAAAGCGGATGTGCATTCCATGGACTTCGTTCCGAAGATCCAAACCAACACCTTAAGGACTTCCTCAAAATCGTAGATTCCATAAACCTAGGTGTTGAAACTAGAGAGACTACCCGTTTACGCCTATTCCAATTCTCTCTACGGGATCAAGCTAGTCAATGGCTTGAGCGTTTACCCGCGGGATCCATCACCACATGGGATGATCTCACCACTCGTTTCCTTGCTCAATTTTTCCCACCGGGGAGAACTACTAAACTTAGGAATGACATCTTGATGTTCCAACAACGTCAAAATGAATCTCTTTATGAAGCATGGACTCGTTTCAAGGACTTACTCCAAAAAGTCCCTCATCATGGCATAGATTTGTGGCTCCAAGTCCAAATTTTTTATGACCATATCGATATCCCCACGAGGCGAACCATTGACCAATCGGCCGGTGGTAAGCTACGTGATCTTAGTGCGGAACAATCATGGGAACTCATAGAAGATCTTGCTCTCTATGACAACGAAAGTTGGAATGATCCCCGTGATTTGAACAAAACGGTCAAGGCAATATCTTTGCCTTCGAATAATTCAAGCACTCCCGACCGTAGGATCATGGAACTTGAGGACCAAGTCAAGTTTCTCATGAAATCTTACGAAGCTCCGAAGCATTCAAGCCAAGTGAACAAAATCACTTCTTCATGCGAATTATGTAGTGGTCCCCATGACACTCGTGATTGTGTGGAACTCCCCGGAACAGCTTTTGCGGACTACGCATCCACGCGTACCGACGAAGCGGGAGATAAGTGGTACACTTTCAAGCCCGAGCCAAACACATACGGTGATTCATATAACCCCTCATGGAAAAATCACCCAAACCTTAGGTGGAAACAAAATCAACCAAATTCATCCAACCCACCTAATCGTTACCAATCAAACGGTCCACCATCCAACCGTACCTTCAACAACAATCCTTCTAACAACTATGGTAGTACCAACAATCTTGAAGGATTGATGTCGAAATTTATGGCATCTCAAGAAGCTCGCATAGCTAGGTTTGAAACCGAATTCAACCAACAACAAACGGAGATGACCAACAAAATCGACAACTTGTTGAAAGCCCTCAACAACCAAACATTAGCCACACCTAGGAAGGACACTAGGGACACCAATAGTGGAATCCAAGCTAAGGACCCCTCATCATCCAAACATGTCCACTTTGTCAATGTTGTCACTATTAAGCCGATAGATAGGGAAATAGAGGAGAGTGACAAAGATGAAGTTAGAGTAGAAGCCAATAGTGAGGATGAGAGTAGGGAAGTTGAGGTTAATAAGGATGAGGAATTAGAGGAGGTAGAACCTATAAAGGAATATTTTGATAAGTTGCCAACCAAGGAAGAACGGGAATACCATAAGTATTTATTCGATAGTCCCG
Organism: Artemisia argyi; assembly: GCA_030686995.1. Lineage (NCBI taxonomy): Eukaryota > Viridiplantae > Streptophyta > Magnoliopsida > Asterales > Asteraceae > Artemisia > Artemisia argyi. Next base: position 191,008,870 of record CM060679.1, on the reverse strand, counting down.
AAACAACATATATCTTTGGCGATCCCCTGATCAAAATGGGAGACCCCTCTAACATTAACATCCCATGCAATATCGGGCACATGCATGTATGGAAAGCTTACATAGACCTTAAATCCCCCGTGAACATCATGTCTAGGACTTATTACAATTGGGTGATGAAGAAGCAACTCAATTTTAGGATAATGCCCGGTAAAAGTTGGATAAGTAATTTTGCGGGAAGAGTGAAGGGATTGCATGTCCTTATAGGGAATCTCACCTATGAGATTGATTTTATGATAGTTGAAGACATTCGTCCGGTGATAGATGCTTGCCTAAGTCAAGTAGTATTCGGGAAGCCATTTGTTGAGGCCACTAGGATGAGTTATGATCCGACGTTAGGGATAGTTAGATTCAAGGAAGAGAATGATGAGGTTGCTTATCAAATGTCCTACAAGATTGAGCAATACCGCCTTCTCTCTAATTTCGAAAAGGAACGTAAGCAAGCGGCTTATTATAGGAATGAGGAGGATAGACGTAGAGGAGTAGAGTATGTTAGAAATAGGATGCTTGGTTTCTACAAAGAGTGCTTACAACTAGGTCCAGAATACAAAACTGGTTTAGAAGATGACCTGGAGAATGGAACCAATGATGAAATCACGTAGTAACCCACGACTTTGAGTCTAGCTACAAGACTCGTAAATAAAGAAAAGCGCTTCTTGGGAGGCAACCCATGTTTTGTGTGATTTTAATTGTTTGATTGTTATTTGCTTCCGTATGCATGTTTTATTTTTATTGTTGGTTGATCATGTTTCTCAATTAAAATGTGGAAATACTTTATTATGTTGTTTAGCCTAGTCTTAACTTCAACCTAAAGGTATTTTTGCAAAAGATAAGTGTAAGGGGAAACCCCAAATATGTTTTTTAAGAAACAAACCGATCATGATTCTCCACAATATTTAATGAACATGTGTATTCGTATTGTTAGAGTCAAATGCTTGTATTGAGTCATAATGTAGTTTTGCAGGATTTTCCAGGAAGTAGGACAAAGTTTTTCCAGAAATTTTCCGGAAACTTAACATAAAGATTTCTACAGGTTCATTCTGACGGCGTCAGGCAATTGCTCTTGACGGCGTCAGGAGTCAAAAATCTGGAAATTTTACCAGTTTTGTTTTTCTAACAGAGTCTTATAAGTTTTTGTGAATTATTAAGTTTTATAATCTCCAGGAAATCTGCAAACTTCATTCCACAAGCATTATATCTTACTTTGTTTTCTAGGATTTAGTAACTTATATAGGATGCCGCCGATTTTACGCGAGGTTGCCTTGTCTACTTTTGTCAGGATTTACAGGTTATTTGAGACAAGAAGATGATTTATATTCTGGAAGGGAAGCTTTGATTGTTCGTTTTCTTGGAGGAAGATTTAACCTAGCCAACCTAAAATCCATACCGAGCGAATCAGGGGAGTATTTGAATTCATTCTCTTTACTTTTAACTTTTACATTCTTTACTTGAACATTGGGGACAATGTTCATCTTAAGTGTAAGGGGAGGGTAAAAAGATGATACCTTACATATGCACTTTCGCTTGAGTTTGTTTTGTTTGATAGTAGATGAGTAATAAAACTATGAGAAATACTTGTTAGTGTAATTTTAGCGCCAAATTTAAAATTTTTTACAACATTTAGGAGTGAAACTTTAGCCATAGCAAGCGTCTCATGGATAGGAGGTTGTATGACTAGCACATAACCGTATATTCAGAAAAATTTTCCACCCAAAATTGTGAGGTTCGCCTTTAGATTTGATAGGAAAAGCATTTATTATTGGTGCTTATGAGTGTACCGGTAGCATTTAGATTCTAGAACTTGCGTTAGTGATGCATCCCGAGACCGCTAGTGAGACTACATTCGTGTGGTAGGATTTACTACATGATAAGAGGCATTAGGATCACCCTTGTGTTAAACCCGTATTACGATTACTTGACCATTTAAGTCATATTACTTGGCTAGTTAAGTCAACTAATTTTTCCCACACCCTTAGCGTTGTACTCATTTTTAGTACACGATACCCCTAGTACACCCCTCCGAGCCTATCTTTTCGTTTCTAACTTTAAGCATTTTACTTAAAGGAAGAATTTGTTACACCCCACTTAAATGTACACCCAAATCGCCTTAGCCTTCCGTGTATGCGCTCATTTTTAGTGCATTATTGTTATTTGTTAAACCCTAAGTTAACTTTCTAATTGATTACATGGTTGCTAAGTCGAGTCATATCCTTGTACATATTGTTTTGGGACGATTGGGACTCATGGGTAAGTACTTATTTTATGGAGTAATGGGGAAGAACAACACTTATTACCCCCATATGTACGTTAATCTTAAAAGTGCTCCAAGTGTTTTGATTTTCTTAATTCGAGTCATTAGAATAGTTAAATGTAAAGTATGTAAAGATTCAAGTGTAAGGGGAATGCTCAAACCCCTATGATGTATTATTTTGGATGGTAGGGTAAGAGTGTATGCAAAAAAAAAAAAAAAAAAAAAAAAAAAAAAAAAAAAAAAAAAAAACATACGGACTACCATCCCGTTTTCATTCTATGTTCATTTTATGTTTTTAGTTATTTTTCATTTATTAGCTTAAGTTGAGTCTAGTCTTGGCTTAGCAACGCCATCTTGTACATGTAATTAACTAAGATTGTTAACTCGCCACCAGTAAAATCCCCTTTATCCAACAAAACCGTGTAATTCATATCCCTACACCTAACGTTATAACCCTTTAAAAGACCTCTTTGATAGTTTATCCTAGGTGCTTACGCCATGTGGTGGAGGTTTGATCCTTTCCCAAGCCTATGGTAATCTATTTTGCTATGACAGGTAGTGAGAGATATCTTCCATTTCCATAATGTTATATTACTTTATTACACCCGAGAGATGTGAGTATCTAAACACTATTTGTGAGGTGCTTGTGTATGACCTCCGTGCTTGTCTATTGGTCTTTAGTGGAATGATTATTTGTTGTAATTACTTTTATATTAGTGTTAAATGACCCCTAACTTGTCTTTTGAGTAGAATAAAAGCTCATTTGCTTGAGGACAAGCAAATCTCAAGTGTAAGGGTATATGATGAGGCGAAAAATGATCCGTTTTTAGGGGGTCATTTAAGCCCGAATCCGAATTTATTTGATCAAATATTGCCCTAAATCGTTCCTTTTGTGATTTTAGGTGTTTGGAGAGTGAATTCTGGAAAAGAGGCTATTTTGGACGTTTTTGGAGCATAAAGTGAAGAAAACAACAAAGTACCAAATCCAAGCTGGAATTACAAGGTGACGGCGTCAAGGATTTACTCTTGACGGCGTCAGAAAGGATGAATATTTTACCGAATGTTGTGAAGGCGTCAGATGAAGAGATGACGGCGTCAAAGTGACCAAGATTAATTTACCGAGGGTGGTGACGGCGTCACATAGGCCGTCACGATTGGATCTAGGGCGTCCGAGGAAGTATATGGCGGCGAGTTGACGGCGTCAGATTTTACTCTTGACGCCGTCAGGACGATTTTCCTATACATAGTTTTCTAGTTTTTTCATTAAAAAGGAGAAGTTTTGGTGAAACCCTAAAGACGATTTTGGTGCCTCTTTTACAGGTTTTTCAAGGGTTCCAAACCCTTGAGACCTTGCATTGTAATTGAGATAAGTATACTCTTAATTCAATCAATATGTCTATGTGTTGGTTGTCTATCTTTTGTTCTTATCTTAATTCTACTATGCTAGGCTAAATTTCCTTTGTGTTTGCTTAGATCTAATGAAACCTAGATGTTGATTATGTGTTGATTACTTGTCTATTCTTGTTTTGAATGAATGATATTATATGTTAGGCTTAAGAAAACTGGCAGATCTCCAAATGGTAACATGCTTGAACGTCTTAAGAAACATGAACCGAGGCGTACTAGGTCTTTATTGGTTGTATTTAATGCATGAGCCACTGTTTACAATCCCTATAGTTGTGCTGGGTCATGGTGTAGGAGGAGATAAGAGCTCATAGAGTTGGGGAGTTATGTATGCCACTCCACGAATGGTATTAAGGAATACAACCCGTCATTCATACAAGTGTAACAAGTAATTAACATGTAAAAGATATCTAGGGAGTAATGAAGTCTAAGTAAACACAATTTCTCCAACCACTGCTCACAACCTTAGTTTAATATTAGTTTAATTTCATTTTCATTAGTTAATTAGTTATAAAGTAGTTTTTGGGTTAGTTGATTAGCAACTAATTCCGCCCACTCCTTCAAAACCCGAGATTTTACTTGCTTTCATAAAATATAAAAACACAAAAATAATCATCTTCCATCTCTAGAACTTTTAATTAGGTTTTCTAATCCTAGCGACACTATTCCTAAGCTGAACGATCAATCCCCCGGTACTTGTCACTATACTATACTACAACGATCAGGTACACTGCCTGGTGGGGGTTGTAAGCCTCGCGAGATCCCTCGAGAGGTAAAGCAAGGTGCGATTCCCACGCATCACAAATATTGCCCTAAATCGTTCCTTTTGTGATTTTAGGTACTTTTGGAGTGAATTCTGGAAAAAGGAAGCATTTTGGACATTTTTGGAGCATAAAAGTGAAGAAAACGGCAAAGTCTTAATTTTCCTTGCTGGGAACAGTACCTGACGGCGTCAAGAGGCTTCATATGACGGCGTCAAGAGTTAGAAGTGGTGACGGTCCAGAGAAAACGTGACGGCGTCACGTATGGCCGTCATGGTTCAAGATATGGTGACGGCCCAGAGTTATAACATGACTGCGTCAAACGTGGATCTAGGCAATCCGATCTCATTATGGGCGGCAAGTTGACGGCGTCAGACATTTCTTCTTGACGCCGTCACCTTGTAAAATCTATATATAGTTTTGCAATTTTCATTCAATATGTATAACTTTAGAGGGATAACTTTGGAGAAACCCTAGCACGAATTTTACTGATCTTTCAAGGGTTTTTACCATTTGAAACCTTTCATGTTCAATTGAGATAAGTATCCTTTCAATTCATTCAATATGTCTATGTGTTGTTTGAATATATCCTACGCTTGTCTTGAATTTAACATGCTAGGCTAGATCTCTTGTGTGTTTGCTTAGATGTAGTGAAACCTGGATGTTGATTATGGGTTGATTGTTTGTTTATAGTTGTTACAGATTGATAACGTATAGTCTATATTCGGGTCACGAACCCAAATGATAGACATTACTAATGCCCAAACCCGCCACGAGTGGGTCATCATACCAGTGATTTGGGCTAGTATGATAATGGCTTGGGCTCACGAAAGCCCAAGCCCAAAGTTATTTATAGTTATGATATGGATATCTCTTATTTAAGAGATATATATCCAAACCGGATATACACCAAAGTTATTTATAGTTATGATTGCAACTAAAAAAAAAAAAAAAAAAAAAAAAAAAAAAAAAAAAAAAAAAAAAACTTAAATTTCAATGGTTTTTAAACTGATGTTTTATACAAATTTAATTTGACAGACAATTTTCTATATCTATGTATTATAATCACGTGTATACACTTAATAACGCATGCTCAACTTAATATTTATAACTCGTATGTTTAAGAAGCTTTTAATATTATGATGATACGATCAATTTAATAAAAATAATAATGATAAGATAATTTTATTTTATAATTTTTTTATTTTTTTAAGTTTAAAGTATATGTGCTATTGCAAATTTATTTATTTTTTAAAAACTATGAAAATTGATAATTTTACAATCAAGTTGATAAAATTGGATTTAAGATTGACTCAAGTTCAAAAATGAAGATGTAATTGTAAATTGTATGAAACAATTAAAATATAACAAGTTCAGAAATGATGACTTTTATTGATTAATAGATTTGCTCAATTTTAACAAATAGGTTAAATTTAGGGCAAATTGCATAAAAACCTACTCATCTTAGATCCAATTTTAATTAAAGGTATTACTCTTTTTTTTTCTCAATTTTTTAAAGTACATGTTTTCGTCTGTTAAACACCTAAATCTGTCAAAAAAAATGTGGGTACTTTAAATTGAAAAAAATAAAAATAAAAATAGTACTTTTAATTGAAATTATACCTAAGATGAGTAACATTTTATGCAATTTACCCTTAAATTTAACTCTTCTTCTATTGGTTTGATTTACTCTTCGTTTCAATAAATTCTCCAAAATTATTGTAGACCAATTAATTTTTCTCACTATCAAAAGTTAGAATTATGCATAAATGGACAAGAAACTAAAGTTTAGTGCCTATCAATTTTGACAGACTTGCACACCCCACTGATGAGTCTATAAATGAAACTAAGACCAAACACATTTTCATATACTTGTGAAACAGAATGACTAATTCAAAAATGTTTATATAGTATAGGGTGTTTGGGATTTATATATATTTTTTTCAAAAAGGAGATTTTTAAATTTGCTTTTCTTTTTTTTCTAAATAAAAATAAGCAGATAAAACTATAAAGCAACCCAACGTTCAAATAATTCATGGGAGGTGTGCACATTTATGTCACACCCCGCGACGGCGGAAACGCGAAGGTGTAACTTCATGGATATCATCACAACACCTGGTGTCAACATAGAGAACAACTACATGCACATAAATAGAGCAATATACAAACACAAAGTGTTGTAACAATACCCCAAAATAAAATAACCAAAACAAAACATAATTCCAAACATAGATGATAAACCACTTCCAATGCAACTAAGGTCTCGTCTATCCACATCCTTCTATCTTATCCTTAGAAAGCTCACCTGAAAATGATGCTTAAAACGTCAACATAATGTTGGTGAGATTCACAGGTTTGAGACTCAACACACAAGGCAACCGAATTCACTGTGATTACAAAATATAGCTGGACATATAGTTAAAGTTATCATATAGCTACATGCATTTGCAAGTCAATATGCACACACAAAGGCAACAACACTCATAAGGCAACCATTAGGACGGCTCGTGTCCTCCGATCCCATAATCATCAATTAGGTCGCATGCGCGAGCAACAGGATAAGCATCCTCCTAATTGGATCCCAAAACATATCATCAATTAGGTCGCATGCGCGAGCAACAGGATAAGCATCCTCCAAATTGGATCCCAAAACATATCATCAATTAGGTCGCTATCCTAATTGGATCCCAAAAATATCATCAATTAGGTCGCTAACCTAATTGGATCCCAACAATATCCACACAAGCAAATAATCACATATAGCATACATACGATAACATTATAAGTCCAAGCTTTTTAATACCACACACATAATCACAGTAAACCAAAACATTTAAGACAAGCATCATTCTCATCCCAAGTTTAAAACAAAGTAAAAATATGAGACTATGAACTCACCTTAAACTCCGCAGCTTCCACAAAAACAAATCACAAATCTAAACAACACAAATAAATCCACATTACACAAGGTCAAGCTAAAAGCTACAACCCATGTAATACTCATATGATGGATGTCTAAGAATCATATGACCCACCATGGATCTCCTAGACACCATAGTAACCACCACCATAACCTAACATTCACTAAATCCCTTGCACTCTAAAACTCAGAAAACGCAGAATTTTTGAGTACATTCACTCACATGAAATCACAACAAATAATGCTCAACAACTCACACCAAAAATTTACCATGGTCTCTCATAAGCATAGAAGCTAATCCCAGAAGGCCATGGACCAATAACACACACAAATACTCATAAGAAATTCAAACTTGTCAACTACTCAAATTCGGATCTGAACGCACACCAAAAAGTTTTGATTTTAAATAATTACTTCCACAAGTTTTTATCGCGAATCCTCTTCGTGGTAGTCTAATATAACCTAAAACTTAACTATTCCAGAAGACCAAGTCAAAATACCACTTTTACAACCACATGCCACCCTCAAACTTTTACCCAAAATCTGCCCCGGTTTGACAGCTTTGACACCTTAACAAAGAAAAATCAAAAGACCGACTTCCCGACCTCAAAATCAATCGTGGCTGGAATTTTCGGAAAGCTCTTTCATTATACTTCAATTTAGACTTAAAATTCATGACTTAACTCATCACCATCTGTTATATACACTTACATCTTTACAGCCTTATTCCGCATAACTCTTTTGGCGATCTCTTGCTACCTTAAATCTTTCCTTAGTCAGAAAACCTTATCCGTAGTCTCTCGTTCTAGTTCAGGACCAATTAGTTGGCTTGTTCCAACCTTTGCCCATAGAACAGGTGACCTACATTACCTTCCATACAACTTTTCACACGACACATACTCAATACTAGAATGATAATTGTTGATATAGGAGAACTCAACTAAGGGTAAATGTATACCTCGGCTTCCTCCAAAATCAAACACACCCATGCTCTCAACTCACCATCCAACACCTGATTTGTACGCTCACTTAGTTAACTCGTTAGAAAATGATAAGTCGTACTCCTCTACATACGCATTCTCAATACTCTATAACACGTTTACCACTATCGCGAAGTAAGTATTTCATCATGTTTCTTGATGATCAACGCGACACGCCATAGCTCTCTACCAACTCACCGAGCGAAAAGTCTCGCCAACTCCTCTTTAATAAAATCTCCGGGTACCTCTGGCTGTTGCAACACCTTAATAATCGTTGACTACAACCTTTACCTTCAAGCATTTCAAACACTTGCTACAGTATCGGTATTCTCCTTCATACCCTCTCCTCCATACATCTCTTGCTAAGGTAATAATGCGTCTTATCCATTCTCGGATGCATCAAATACCTTGCATGAATGATGTCCTTACGCTTCCTCTCAATGAAACCAATAGCTGGTCCACAAAGTACATTCCTCCATCCTCGTTCCTTTCCATTTACTGGTCTAAACCAAGTAATCATTCTTCTTACATGTTCTCATCCTTGAACCTCTCTCTCTAGGCTGTCAACATCATCCTCTTAAGTCCGAACTAAATTATCATAATCATTGCTCACAAACATCCAAGTTTCACTCGTTCACTCCTGCTCAGTGCTCTTACCACGATGTCCTCCTTTCCTTGACGATAGCGAATCAGACAATCGTAGTCACTGAGAAATTCCACACCCAACTTCTCTTCAACATATATTAACCACTTGTCAAATATATGCTAAAGATTCTTATGATCTGGGTAGACCACACTCTTTGCTCCATAAAATATCATCTCCAAGTTCTACTCCCCAACTCTAAGTCATGCATCACATAGTTCCTCATATGGTTCTTCCACTTCCGCGATGCCTACGCAATCTATAGAAGATGGAAATGAATTGCCAATAGTACCTGCCAACCCTAAGATCAATTGTCTCTCATAGGGTGTCTTAGGTACTTTCCATTCTTCACCACTTTTATCTTACTAATGTCAACGAACACTCGTTATCGTTGACAACCTTCCTGAAGAACGTACATCTTAAAGCTGAACTTCTCACTTGGATACTTGGCAACATCCTCTTCTTCTTCAACGAACAAATTGATAATCAAAACGACAATCTATCCTAAGTAAACGACGCGAACCATGAAACCGGTCGAACTAAAACGTATATCAACGAACTCAAAAAGGGGTACGAATTACCGACTAACGAAGTAACGAACATCAAAATCAAAGTTAGAAAAACACAATGAGAAATTTTCCCCAATAAAAATAGACTCGGATCAAATGTTCATGAAAATCCATACAAAGAAAATATAAAATACGCGTACCAATAAAACATCCACAAGCATTCCTCAACGAAAGAAACACTCGATGAACCAAATACATAACAAGTTTGGTAAATGAGAACCATAGACAGTTCTTATTCCCGTACTCGACCTTCCCAAAAACAAATAAACACCGTTTTTTCTTTACAAGACATATCTTAAACTTATACATTTTTTTTTTGTGAAATATATATAAACCATTTTATGTAAGACATTAACATAACCATTTTTTTTCACACTTCATTTTCACCATAAAAATAATAGTTTCCCGCAAATGACCTTGAAATACCCAAAAACGAATTTTAAAATACCATAAGGACTTTAACTCAACCTCTTATACGAATGCGAAAGACATGGAGAAATCACATAATCAAAATAATCCTCAAACGAACTCATACCAGTGAATACTCACGCAAAAACATTGCAAACCAAACGATGAACTTACAGACTCATTCGTACAACGATCAAACCAAAATCATAGAAAAACACCGATACTAACGGGCCACAAAACATGCCACAAAATTCAATTGGTGTGTAAATGAGGGATTAAATATCCACACCAATTCGTCACGAACCAACCATACTCGAAGAATAGTATAACATTCATCCGAGGAATGAATGTATGGAATAACCAAAGAAACGAACCAGTATCTAACAAAAACGAATTCGATTACCCAACACCTATCACAACATCAAATAGAAAGAATATGGCATCTGTACCATCATGGTACGAATAGGAATGCCAACCAAAGAATCAGGTATATAAACGGAGCATCTAGCAAATGAATCAACTTAAATACCACAATATAAGTACCCACCGATATTTGAGGTATCAACATATGATAGGTAGGATGGAATCTTACCACCTACACACCCCAACATATAACGACTGCCCAAACGGTTAAGAGAATACTTCTCTAACCATACAGCCATCACCAACATGATATCACATACCATCTACAACAACATATAACAACTAACATCCATCAATGCAATAATGGTCACAAGTCCACGTGTGTGATACCCTTATAATTATGTTCGCGACCATAGTTATAAGCCTATTCCACACGCATACTTACTTCCAAAACCAGACATCTCAATGATAACGCACATATACCACATAGCACCTAATACACCATGCAATCCATGCTATCATGCTTGCAATTCCACTTGTGTTGTGACGCATGTATAATTATGTTGGCCACCATAATTAGCTATGCCCCCTTTCATAAGTGTACTCCCTCCTATGACAACACATCATGCAAACAACCACGCAAACAAAAACAAAAGACGCCGCAAACAATCATCTCACATGGAACAATTCCAACGATCACGTAAACTCTATAATCAAAATCACTTGGATAAGGTCGATCTAATATCCAAGAGTAATCACGCTCTAACATGGCTCCAGACGACAAAAGACAATATACAAATTCCAAAACATAACACAAAACAAAAGACGTCGCATAATGGCTCAACTCCACTCTCGCACTTATCTCCCCACTCAGATCAATTCAACTTACTACTCGTTGTGGACTCTAGATCCGAATCCACACCATTCCATCCTAACTCCCTTTCATCTCTACTCAACCAACCATTCATGTTTCCTACATGTTGAGGTAGTCGACAACATGCAAAACCATCTCTATTCTTTTCTTCCAATTCTACATAATTCATAAGCGCATACAAATCACGAGGTTTAGACTAAACCACATCTCCTTCCTATGTGAAGTGAGGACACTACCAAGGGTATTTGGTAATGGCTCCACCTCCAGAAGTTTCGTCGTGGTTCCAAACCTCTCCATTTCTTCTCCGCAAACGTTTCCCATAAACGTCCTCTCCTTGTCCGAACGTAGATACATGCTATCGGGAACTCGAATTCTGCAGTTAATCCGCTTCATCCTACCATTTCTCTCACATCCGATAGCGACAACGGTTGTCCAACGAAGCATCTTACGCGCGAAAGACGATATAATAAAGTCGATATATACAATACTACGTATAGGAGATAAAATAGACGTCTGAAACTCAATAAAACATCTCAAAAATATAGGAAAATAGACATATAAAATACTATACTTACACATAGGTCCTAAATGCAACTATATGAAGGACTCCTAGGCTATAGTCTAGGTTAAACCACCTAATTTTCTATAACCAAGGCTCTGATACCAATCTGTCACACCCCGCCACGGCGGAAACGCGAAGGTGTAACTTCATGGATATCATCACAACACCTGGTGTCAACATAGAGAACAACTACATGCACATAAATAGAGCAATGTACAAACACAAAGTGTTGTAACAATACCCCAAAATAAAATAACCAAAACAAAACATAATTCCAAACATAGATGATAAACCACTTCCAATGCAACTAAGGTCTCGTCTATCCACATCCTTCTATCTTATCCTTAGAAAGCTCACCTGAAAATGATGCTTAAAACGTCAACATAATGTTGGTGAGATTCATAGGTTTGAGACTCAACACACAAGGCAACCGAATTCACTGTGATTACAAAATATAGCTGGACATATAGTTAAAGTTATCATATAGCTACATGCATTTGCAAGTCAATATCCACACACAAAGGCAACAACACTCATAAGGAAACCATTAGGACGGCTCGTGTCCTCCGATCCCATAATCATCAATTAGGTCGCATGCGCAAGCAACAGGATAAGCATCCTCCTAATTGGATCCCAAAACATATCATCAATTAGGTTGCATGCGCGAGCAACAAGTTAAGCATCCTCCAAATTGGATCCCAAAACATATCATCAATTAGGTCGCTATCCTAATTGGATCCCAAAAATATCATCAATTAGGTCGCTAACCTAATTGGATCCCAAAAATATCATCAATTAGGTCGCTAACCTAATTGGATCCCAACAATATCCACACAAGCAAATAATCACATATAGCATACATACGATAACATTATAAGTCCAAGCTCTTTAATACCACACACATAATCACAGTAAACCAAAACATTTAAGACAAGTGTAAAACCTCGCAAAAATTCGTATAATTAACTTCGGTTAATTATATAATTAATCTTCGTCATTATTGTAATTACCATTTTTACGGGGAAATTTAAAATTTTCTTTGTATATTGAAATGGTCACGATTACGATATTGTCAAATTCGTCAAACGACAAAACAAGTTCTCGACAAAATTAACAAAATATTAATTTCACTAAACCTAATTAATAAAAACTTACTTACTAAAACTAATTAAAATCCAACGGGCCCTTAATCCTCCCTAAGCCCAACCGGCCCACTACTAAACCCATTTTCCATAATAATAATTCATATAAATCGACTAAACAAGCTCCAAAACGCCTCGTTTATTGAAATTTCGTACACACGACACATATATATTTTTACACCATCTCGTTCACCACCTAACCAACTATTAGTGTGTCAAATTTCACGTTCATACGTTAAACTTTGATACGTTTTTAAAAGGCAATTCGTCTAGCCATAAATCGATCCAAACGACTCTTGTTTAATTCATTTCTTAACCGTTTTGATTCCCGTTTGTTCCTATGAGTTTCTAATATTATTTGTAACATGTTTTCATGTATAAATGATAAGTATGATCAACTAAGAACCATTGGAAAACAAATGAGCAACTCGTTTGTTATAAAAATGGATGTCGACACATCAAGAAACTCACAAGGACAAATATCATTTGTCTAGCTCTTTCAAAACCAATTTAATATGAAAATCTAACATCCTAGAACCTACAATACTGACATTGAATAGTTCTTCATGTCCCTTACAAATAATTGGCACCTTATATATATATATATATATATATATATATATATATATATATATATATATATATATATATATATATATATATATATATATATACATATACTTAACGATATGTACTCCTGCTCGTTCCATTCTTCTCCTTCCATTCTCATTCTTCACCAACGTTTCCTTACTCTCTATATACTCTAATATAACATAAGAAACAACCAAGAAAACATTTCAAGATCGTTAGAAGCAAAAATGGTGTAATCGGGTTTAATAATACGTATAGTATTCCAAATTATTTTCGAAACATGATCCATTCTAGCGTTTCCTTCCATTTTCACTCGACTCTCTACCACCCTAGAGGTGTAGTAAGTCGTTTCCAATCCTTCTCATCTCATACTACTCGTTATTTTCATTACATGCATCATGTTTATTATTTTTCAAACGTATATTAACTTTGCATTAATATTTACGTACAATACATATAGAAAGTATTACGTGATTAGCCTCTATCTTGGAAGGCCTAGGAGTCACGTATCACGCTTAAAATACGTTTAAAGTTATTGTACATGCATCATATTTACTTGTTTTGAAATCTTATATACACGTATAAAATCATGCATACATAAAAATATTACTAAGTCATTTTCTTATATATAAAAACGAGCCAAACACCTTACCAAAACATCGTATAACTTTTTATTTCACGTAACAAGCATACAATATTTTTCTACGTACTAATAAACCTCCTAACTAGTAACCAAGTTCGTATTTATAATTTGTAAAAATAAACTCATTACGACTCCTAAAAACGCTCAAAGCAAATCGACACAACTAGAGTTAAAACTAGTCAAATTTTATACGTTTGGGCCAAAAAGCCCAATAAGCTAAAAATAAGCTATTTCAATAAGCTAGCTGTCCAAACCTTTTTGATATTGAATTAGAACATGGAAAATGACATTTTTGATGAGCCCAACTCGTCTCACGACGTACGGATCATAAAACGTTAACGGGCCTAGTTTTGAAACACTAAAAGCCCATTTAAGGAAAAATAAGCTCTTTTTACAAATAAGCAGTTGAAATAAACTTTTTATTTACTAAATAAGCCTCGGCAAATTTTCTAATAATTTTTCTAATCATTTTTGTATTTTTGGACTAAAAATGTAACGCGACGACACCTAGAAGGACTAATATTGAAAACTATGAAACTTAAGTACTAAAACTGTAAAAACAGATTTATTAAGGTAGAAAATGAATTATTATTAATCTCCAAGCTTAGGAATGACTTTTGTATAATTAGAGGACTAAAAATGTAATATATTTATAAAAAGGACTAACGGCGTAACGCTAACGTTGTTAGTGTAAAAATTGTAAAAACTGGAAAAGAACAAGGACTCACAAGTAATATTTGACATTCTCATTTATTTTCTATTTTTCGAAAACCCATCACATCATATGCATTTTCGTTTCATTTTATACATATATATATATATATATATATATATATATATATATATATATATATATATATATATATATATATATATATATATATATATATATATATATATATATATATATATATGTATTTATTAAATTTTCATTAATAGTATATATAACGTTATATTAACTAATTTTTGTTACGTATTATCATCATCATAATTAAAAATGGAAAAGCTTTAGAAATAATAACACAATTTGTCATATTATTTTAAACATAAGCATATCATTTGCATATCATTCATTCATCATAACAATTATTTATCAATCGTTATTCGTTTCATATTTGCCAAATCGTATTTGGTCAAATTCTCAGATAAATTTATTTATCAGGTTCCTTATCAAAAACGTTTCCATAAATCGTTTCCATAATCTTATCCAAATTTACTCTTCATCATTCCATTATCAAATCCAGGTGAGTCATAGCCCCATTTCAAATAATTGTTTTTAACTCATTGGGGGAGGTACATGCTTACATATACTTTGATAACTTGATAAGTATATGAAATAAAATAAAATACATGATTCAAATCAATTTCTTAATTGATATTAAAATAATATAAATTGTAATTTAAAATATGTTAATGTTTCCAATGTGATTATTGTGGTATGTGAAATATATATTTATTGAAGAATTTCTTGACTGAAATATTGATACTCATATGAAAATGTTCTCAATTTGATTGTTGTGGTATGTGATATAAATGTGTTACTGGCAAAATATTCAAACTGAATTTCTGATACTCAAAAGATAATATTTTCAAACTGAATTTCTGATACTCAAAAGATAATATTTTCAAACTAAATTTCTGATACTCAAACGATGATATTTTCAAACTGAATTTCTGATACTCAAGTGATGATATTTCCAAATTGAATTTCTGATACTCAAGCGATGATATTTCCAAATTGAATTTCTGATACTCAAACGATACTGTTTTCAAATTGATTTCTGTGATACGATACTTGATTTCATGATGTTATGCTAAATGAGCCCATAAGTCCTTGATATTGCCTAAGTTAGCTTATCGCCATATAGTCCCTCTATCATGAGCCATTAATCACTGTAATGTGAGCGCGAATATAGTGAACAGCTTCGAAACCTGTTTCGGATTGACCTCCGATCCCACTAATGCTTGACGGAATGCCAATTGCAATTGGTTAGCCGCATTAGTCGTGATACACTATATTTGAGTAAAAATATGAATTGGCAAATCACCTATTACACGAGGGCAAAATCTGTCATTGATTTGATAGAACACCCCTTCTGTTAACGTCTTGCGTGTCATGAGGCTTGGTGCAATATCTATAAAGGAAAGTATATATATGTATTCAACATATATATTTAGATACAGCTGTATAGGTTTGACCATACGTGAATTGTATATCTGATTGATTTAGTATCATGAGTTTCCAACTCATGTTAAGATTATTGATTCTTTATTGAATGTGATTGAATATTTATATGATTTATTTGTGAATATACTCGATACTTATTTCATTACTGTTTGTATTTTATAAATACCAAATATTCCTGAAATCTAACAAAATAAAGGGTTTTTCCTAAAACTCTATGAACTCACCAACCTTTGTGTTGACACTTTTAAGCATGTGTATCTCAGGTAAATTTAACGGAGCAGGACAAGACACGAAGTGGGCATTTATTACTCTGATAAATTAAAATGGTGTAAAAATCAAATTTGTCATTTTTACAAGTCTTTATATCTTTTCATAAGATTTTAAATCAAATGGTTTATCTTTTATCAAAATTATTATTTAAATGACAAATAACTTTCAAAATGTTTCTTTTAAACCGTTTTATTGGTTAAAACTTCGATCCTCACCGTAACACCCAAATTAATTTTTCCGCTGCGACAAACTTAAATTTTGGGGGTGTTACAGATTGGTATCAGAGCTACAGTTATAGAGAATTAAATGTTTTCAAACATTAAAACTATAACTTCATTTTCAAAATAATGATTTTACACCATAATATTTTATGCCCTCCGTGTCTGCAGACTGTCGTGCTCCATACTTTATTTGTTGAGATTATCTTACATGCCTAATAGTTACTCATATACAATTGTTATTTCATCTGTACTGTTATATCTTTAACAATACAAAATACTTATAAAATATTATTCTCGGTTACTACTGTAGCATGTCTTCAGGAACGCCTGTGAATGTCAAAACAAATATCCATAATACTAATACCACATCTATCAATAAAAATTCTCCGAATACTGAAGATCCTTACGTACAAATATCACGACCCCAATCTGATATAGAACTCACTCAGAAGATCACTTCCATCGTCACCTAATTTTTTTTCTCACCTTTACGTCAAAAACTCAGAAGAACTACTGAATCATATGAATATTTGATTGGTGGATAAGCAACATTCAAAGTTGGACGAAATTCAAGCCAAGAGATGCCGTAGAAGAACGTTGAGCCAAATTCTCCGTCACCTTATACTTCATATTCCTCAATACCAAATATTTCCAAATTCTTTATTTCCTGACACTCCAAATTTCTCGATACAATACATCTCAAACGATGTATCTTCACTCAATACCCCTGAACAGAAAGTTGTACCCACTAAACCAAAAAGTTTTTGGTTAGTGATGACAGATTTCCTAATATTCTGAAATTCTCAAAACTTGTAACCAACCTCCAATAAAAATCTCCTTTCGTTATAACCCTCTGTTGTTAATAAATTCTTTCCATCATGATGCTATGCATTCATGTAATGATTCCTCATACCTTCATGAAAAATCTCAACATTTGTTACTCTCTTTGGTAGACAAATGACTCCTCTCATATCAATGGAGTATTAATAAAAGATCTTGTATCGTTTGTTTTGCAAAAACAATCAATCAAGTTATTAATATAAAGTTGATTATAGTGAATATATTCAAATTTACCTTAAGAATACCTAGGATTATTATGATTCCTTATACCTACCATGATTAGGCTATAACCATAGAATTTTATAAGACAAATTTTTGGAAGAGAACTTGAAGAATAGAGAGAAGGTTATTGAACTTTAGCTTTAGTAGATAAGTCCGTTTGTTCCTTAGCAATCCTATACCAAGAGTTGATTAATTTTCTAAGATACTACCCAGACATAACTTGAAATTAGATTACAGTAGAGATTCAATTCAGTCTATCATCAATGAAATAATTAGCTCCATATTCTTTCACTAAAGGACCTAACAAAGTACTAAGAATATCCAGAAGTTAGTAATCAGTATCATTGCAGTAATACTTGAAGTAACCATAGTTCCTCCGAGTAGCAACGATATAGTAAGAAAAGAAAATAAGACGGCCATACCTTGTAAGCATAACCATGAAAGTTTTACGGATTTTAGACCAACTCACCTTAAGAGAATAATAAGAGTGACTGAACGATAGATTATTACCACCCTGTAAGAATTATCTCATGAACTTTAAGTTTATACCAAGAATATCCTAGTATTTCCTTAGAAATTCCTGACTCATCACCATATTATTAACAAAAATTTACTAAATTCTTTTTTGAAAATGATTAGATGTCATTCAATCATTGAGACTGAACCATCTAAAACAATTTAAAGAAAAATAAATACCATTATTACTGAGCCAAGCATTACATCATTTGGTTCTCAATTATACATAGCCTAGCTACCTATGTATAATTTAGGAAGAATTATGTCATAAATGGAACAGTTATGTTTTTAGATTTTCTAAATAACAATCTTCATGTAAAAGCAAAATCTTGAAATTTAATAAACTATTTATAAACCTAATTTTTGACAAACTCCAATAGATATTTACACTTAATATCCATCATTTTATTATAGTAAGTTGAGAAAAGTAAAAACATTAGAAACCTAAGAGTTCACAAAGGCTTATGGAAAAATCAATAGCGAAAATTTTATTAGAAACCACGGAAATTTATATATATGCATATAATTAGCATAGGAAGTGCTATTATTACAATGATTACAATAAAAAGCTTAGACTCTTCAATAGGCTGACCCGGCATAACAATAAGGATTCCCATCAACAGTACCATAGCAAGAACCACCATAAGATGAATTACTCTGATTATTCTAAAAGATAAGTATAAGTACACCATTAGAAACAATAGTAAGCCTAGTTCTTAAACATAAACACAAATAAGTTTTATTTCACATTTATCGAGGATTACATAGAAACATAACAAGGATACATTTTAAATAAACCTAGCTTGAGACTAGTGCCTCCATATCTTATCAACACCATATGATAGAACCGTGAGTGGTATTACGAACCCCACAATCCCGACCAAAATTACATAATCTTCATCCGGAACAAAAGTCAAATAGGTGATGGCCAAAACGATATATACCATTGCGATAATAGTAATTAGGCTCGGCAGTTTCGGAAGTATTTAATGAAAGAAAAGGATTAAGAATAGGAAATGTGAAATGATAGGAAAATGGATGATGAAAGAATAGGAAATTAAATGGAGTATTTATAGGCTAAAAATCTAGCCGTTGGGACCAAAAATATAGCCGTTAGTTTACTATTCATGACCGTTAATATTCACTATTTATTAACCGTTATTTTTCCACTATTTCAATATTCACAACCCTTAAATACCTCAGTTATTTTGTCTTGTCTAGTACAGGTAAATCTAACTGAATCACGTTTCCTTGAATTTTGGATAAAAATCTCTCGACAACCCTCTGTTCAAAATTCTCCACTCAAGTAATCACATTAAATTTGAATTTCGGGACGAAATTCAGAATGACATGTGGGTACTGTAAAACCTCGCAAAAATTCGTATAATTAACTTCGGTTAATTATATAATTAATCTTCGTCATTATTGTAATTACCATTTTTACGAGGAAATTTAAAATTTTCTTTGTATATTAAAATGGTCACGATTACGATATTGTCAAATTCGTCAAACGACAAAACAAGTTCTCGACAAAATTAACAAAATATTAATTTCACTAAACCTAATTAATAAAAACTTAATTACTAAAACTAATTAAAATCCAACGGGCCCTTAATCCTCCCTAAGCCTAACCGGCCCACTACTAAACCCATTTTCCATAATAATAATTCATATAAATCGACTAACAAGCTCCAAAACGCCTCGTTTATTCTAAATTCGTACACACGACACATATATATTTTTACACCATCTCGTTCACCACCTAGCCAACTATTAGTGTGTCAAATTTCACGTTCATACGTTAAAATTTGATACGTTTTTAAAAGGCAATTCGTCTAGCCATAAATCAATCCAAACGACTCTTGTTTAATTCATTTCTTAACCGTTTTGATTCCCGTTTGTTCCTATGAGTTTCTAATATTATTTGTAACATGTTTTCATGTATAAATGATAAGTATGATCAACTAAGAACCATTGGAAAACAAATGAGCAACTCGTTTGTTATAAAAATGGATGTCGACACATCAAGAAACTCACAAGGACAAATATCATTTGTCTAGCTCTTTCAAAACCAATTTAATATGAAAATCTAACATCCTAGAACCTACAATACTGACATTGAATAGTTCTTCATGTCCCTTACAAATAATTGGCACCTTATATATATATACATATACTTAACGATATGTACTCCTGCTCGTTCCATTCTTCTCCTTCCATTCTCATTCTTCACCAACGTTTCCTTACTCTCTATATACTCTAATATAACATAAGAAACAACCAAGAAAACATTTCAAGATCGTTAGAAGCAAAAATGGTGTAATCGGGTTTAATAATACGTATAGTATTCCAAATTATTTTCGAAACATGATACATTCTAGCGTTTCCTTCCATTTTCACTCGACTCTCTACCACCCTAGAGGTGTAGTAAGTCGTTTCCAATCCTTCTCATCTCATACTACTCGTTATTTTCATTACATGCATCATGTTTATTATTTTTCAAACGTATATTAACTTTGCATTAATATTTACGTACGTATATACATATAGAAAGTATTACGTGACTAGCCTCTATCTTGGAAGGCCTAGGAGTCACGTATCACGCTTAAAATACGTTTAAAGTTATTGTACATGCATCATATTTACTTGTTTTGAAATCTTATATACACGTATAAAATCATGCATACATAAAAATATTACTAAGTCATTTTCTTATATATAAAAACGAGCCAAACACCTTACCAAAACATCGTATAACTTTTTATTTCACGTAACAAGCATACAATATTTTTCTATGTACTAATAGACCTCCTAACTAGTAACCAAGTTCGTATTTATAATTTGTAAAAATAAACTCATTACGACTCTTAAAAACGCTCAAAGCAAATCGACACAACTAGAGTTAAAACTAGTCAAATTTTATACGTTTGGGCCAAAAAGCCCAATATGCTAAAAATAAGCTATTTCAATAAGCTAGCTGTCCAAACCTTTTTGATATTGAATTAGAACATGAAAAATGACATTTTTGATGAGCCCAACTCGTCTCACGACGTACGGATCATAAAACGTTAACGGGCCTAGTTTTAAAACACTAAAAGCCCATTTAAGGAAAAATAAGCTCTTTTTACAAATAAGCAGTTGAAATAAACTTTTTATTTACTAAATAAGTCTCGGCAAATTTTCTAATCATTTTTGTATTTTTGGACTAAAAATGTAACGCGACGACACCTAGAAGGACTAATATTGAAAACTATGAAACTTAAGTACTAAAACTGTAAAAACAGATTTATTAAGGTAGAAAATGAATTATTATTAATCTCCAAGCTTAGGAATGACTTTTGTATAATTAGAGGACTAAAAATGTAATATATTTATAAAAAAGACTAACGGCGTAACGCTGACGTTGTTAGTGTAAAAATTGTAAAAACTGGAAAAGAACAAGGACCCACAAGTAATATTTGACATTCTCATTTATTTTCTATTTTTCGAAACCCCATCACGTCATATGCATTTTCGTTTCATTTTATATATATATATGTATTTATTAAATTTTCATTAATAGTATATATAACGTTATATTAACTAATTTTTGTTACGTATTATCATCATCATAATTAAAAATGGAAAAGCTTTAGAAATAATAACATAACTTGTCATATTATTTTAAACATAAGCATATCATTTGCATATCATTCATTCATCATAACAATTATTTATCAATCGTTACTCGTTTCATATTTGTCAAATCGTATTTGGTCAAATTCTCAGATAAATTTATTTATCAGGTTCCTTATCAAAAACGTTTCCATAATCTTATCCAAATTTACTCTTCATCATCCCATTATCAAATCCAGGTGAGTCATAGCCCCATTTCAAATAATTGTTTTTAACTCATTGGGGGAGGTACATGCTTACATATACTTTGATAACTTGATAAGTATATGAAATAAAATAAAATACATGATTCAAATCAATTTCTTAATTGATATTAAAATAATATAAATTGTAATTTAAAATATGTTAATGTTTCCAATGTGATTATTGTGGTATGTGAAATATATATTTATTGAAGAATTTCTTGACTGAAATATTGATACTCATATGAAAATGTTCTCAATTTGATTGTTGTGGTATGTGATATAAATGTGTTACTGGCAAAATATTCAAACTGAATTTCTGATACTCAAACGATGATATTTTCAAACTGAATTTCTGATACTCAAAAGATAATATTTTCAAACTGAATTTCTGATACTCAAAAGATAATATTTTCAAACTAAATTTCTGATACTCAAATGATGATATTTTCAAAACTGAATTTCTGATACTCAAGTGATGATATTTCCAAATTGAATTTCTGATACTCAAGTGATGATATTTCCAAATTGAATTTCTGATACTCAAACGATATTGTTTTCAAATTGATTTCTGTGATACGATACTTGATTTCATGATGTTATGCTAAATGAGCCCATAAGTCCTTGATATTGCCTAAGTTAGCTTATCGCCATATAGTCCCTCTATCATGAGCCATTAATCACTGTAATGTGAGCGCGAATATAGTGAACAGCTTCGAAACCTGTTTCGGATTGACCTCCGATCCCACTAATGCTTGACGGAATGCCAATTGCAATTGGTTAGCCGCATTAGTCGTGATACACTATATTTGAGTAAAAATAGGAATTGGCAAATCACCTATTACACGAGGGCAAAATCTGTCATTGATTTGATAGAACACCCCTTCTGTTAACGTCTTGCGTGTCATGAGGCTTGGTGCAATATCTATAAAGGAAAGTATATATATGTATTCAACATATATATTTAGATACAGCTGTATAGGTTTGACCATACGTGAATTTATATCTGATTGATTTAGTATCATGAGTTTCCAACTCATGTTAAGATTATTGATTCTTTATTGAATGTGATTGAATATTTATATGATTTATTTGTGAATATACTCGATACTTGTTTCATTACTGTTTGTATTTTATAAATACCAAATATTCCTGAAATCTAACAAAATAAAGGGTTTTTCCTAAAACTCTATGAACTCACCAACCTTTGTGTTGACACTTTTAAGCATGTGTATCTCAGGTAAATTTAACGGAGCAGGACAAGACACGGAGTGGGCATTTATTACTCTGATAAATTAAAATGGTGTAAAAATCAAATTTGTCATTTTTACAAGTCTTTATATCTTTTCATAAGATTTTAAATCAAATGGTTTATCTTTTATCAAAATTATTATTTAAATGACAAATAACTTTCAAAATGTTTCTTTTAAACCGTTTTATTGGTTAAAACTTCGATCCTCACCGTAACACCCAAATTAATTTTTCCGCTGCGACAAACTTAAATTTTGGGGGTGTTACAACAAGCATCATTCCCATCTCAAGTTTAAAACAAAGTAAAAATATGGGACTATGAACTCACCTTAAACTCCGCAGCTTCCACAAAAACAAATCACAAATCAAAACAACACAAATAAATCCACATTACACAAGGTCAAGCTAAAAGCTACAACCCATGTAATACTCATATGATGGATGTCTAAGACTCATATGACCCACCATGGATCTCCTAGACACCATACTAACCACCACCATAACCTAACATTCACTAAATCCCTTGCACTCTAAAACTCAAAAAACGCAGAATTTTTGAGTACATTCACTCACATGAAATCACGACAAATAAAGCTCAAAAACTCACACCAAAAATTTACCATGGTCTCTCATAAGCATAGAAGCTAATCCCAGAAGGCCATGGACCAATAACACACACAAATACTCATAAGAAATTCAAACTTGTCAACTACTCAAATTCGGATCTGAACGCACACCAAAAAGTTTTGATTTTAAATAATTACTTCCACAAGTTTTTATCGCGAATCCTCTTCGTGGTAGTCTAATATAACCTAAAACTTAACTATTCCAGAAGACCAAGTCAAAATACCACTTTTACAACCACATGCCACCCTCAAACTTTTACCTAAAATATGCCCCGGTTTGACAGTTTTGACACCTTAACAAAGAAAAATCAAAAGACCGACTTCCCGACCTCAAAATCAATCGTGGCTGGAATTTTTGGAAAGATCTTTCATTATACTTCAATTTAGACTTAAAATTCGTGACTTAACTCATCACCAACTATTATATACACTCACATCTTTACATCCTTACAAATCTGTCCAAACCCTAACACATAATCTAACGCGTTTAACACTCAATTCCCTTAACCATTAACCATAGTATTAACATCTAATCATCCTAACATGTTTTACTTCAATAATTTACAGAAGTATAAAAACCCTAGATTCCATCATATTAATTATTACTTGAATCATAACAATAATTGATTAATTACACATAAGGGTTAAAGATTTTACCTTGATTCTTGATTATTGCTAAACAATTATGAAACCCTAATTTTTTTCTTCTTGGATCTCCCTTGTGTCGAATCAATATGCAGGAAAAAGGGTTTTAGGAACCTTGATTTTGTATTTATATTATTAGTTGATAATTACCTTAAATTAGAATTGTAATTGGGCTCAAATTTGGTTTCTTTTTTCCCCAAAAAATCCCCTTGACCGAATTTTTACTTACATATATATTTTTTTATTTATTTTTTTTATTAAATTAATTTTATTACACTCAAAACCTCATACTTTTCATATTTTATAAATACCCATAACCAATCCTAGCGCCTTACGCGATAAACCTCAGTTTTTACGACAACCCGGAAAAATATCATTTTCAAAATAAAGTTTCCAAAAATAGAATTTCACACTCTTTTTGAAATATAACTCATAAAAACAAATCCCACGTAACTTACTAACGCTCAATTACTTGAACGAAGCCTCGTTACCCAAAAACACAAAAACATCAAAACTACACAAGTCATTTCTACACCACAAAGGTGATCAAAATGAACTTTCCCAAATTCCAAACTTTCCAAATCACAATAAAACCATTTACGCAAAGGGATTTAGTGCTAAAACTCACCTATATCACTCATATATCACTTCACATACCTAATACACACCAAACAAACGTCAACTGAATCAAGACTATCAGTCAAACTGACCTGCTAAAACCACGGTTGTTACAATTTACTCGGTCATTGATCGATCGTGTTCGGTTGGGCTTGCAAAGACAACGCGGTCGACTACTCGGTTGGGGGGCAACCAACCATCCATTAGCATTAGCCTTAACTTGATTAAACCCATCAATAAACTCTTGTTTATTCTTATTAGATCCAAAAACTTGCAAGTAGCAAGCCTTGAGTTAATACTAAAGGGTTGTCATTGGAGTTGACCCGGCCGGGTTCGGATCAACTCGGGTCAAGCCACCAAAAAACATACCCGAACCCGACCCTATTTAGAACTCGGGTCAACTCGGGTCGGGTCAACTCGTGTTCGGGGTCACCCTAGTATTTTTACATTGTAAAGTGTTAGTTTAGTCGGGTCAACTCGGGTTCGGGTTGGGGCAAGGCAAATAAAACATACCCGAACCCGACCTTGTTTAGAACTCGAGTCAATTCGGGTTGACCCGATTGACCCGAATATGATTTTTGACCTGAGTTGACCCGAACCCGGTCGGGGTCGGGTAGGGTTTTCTGACACCCCTAGTTATAGATAAATGTATTTTATAGCTTGGTTTGGCTAAGAAGTCTACATATAAAACATAGAAAGAAACCATTGCAGACATTTATTTTTGAAGCATCAATAGTTTTTAAGTGTAATATTAAAATCCTACGAGTAATCTAGTTAACCTAAAAATTTGCCAAAGAAAGAATTTTATATATCTTTTAATGACAATTTGAAGTTGGAAATTTTGCACAATAAAAGAAAATGAAAATTATTGGCCTAGATTCAACTCTTAGGTTCACAAACGTAAGTTGGTTAACTTAAATGATAAATACTTAAATCGTTAGTAACAATAAAACTAAAGAGTGTTTATTTGATAAAGTTAGAGAACTTAAAAATCTTTTTAACGTCATTGGTTGAAAAACGTAAAAGCATTAGTTATTAAACCTCGTGTGCGTGAGGTTTTACATTATTATAATAGAATAGTTTTTAGAAAAGTTGTTAGGTTATATATATTTTATATCATTTAAAATTTTGGATTGCAACTAAAAAAAAATCTTAAATTTCAATGGTTTTTAAAGTGATGTTTTATACAAACTTAATTTGACAAATATAATTTTCTATATCTATATATTATAATCACGTTTATACACTTAATAACGCATGCTCAACTTAATATTTATAACTCGTATGTTTAAGAAGCTTTTAATATTATGATGATACGATCAATTTAATAAAAATAATAATGATAAGATAATTTTATTTTATTATTTTTTATTTTTTTATGTTTAAAGTATATGTGCTATTGCAAATTTATTTATTTTTTTAAAAACTATGAAAATTGATAATTTTACAATCAAGTTGATAAAATTGGATTTAAGATTAACTCAAGTTCAAAAATGAAGATGTAATTGTAAATTGTATGAAACAATTAAAATATAACAAGTTCAGAAATGATGACTTTTATTAATTAATAGATTTGCTCAATTTTGACAAACTTAGGGCAAATTGCATCAAAACGTACTCATCTTAGATGCAATTTTAATTAAAGGTATTACTCTTTTTTTTTCCCAATTTTTTAAAGTACATGTTTTCGTCTGTTTTACACCTAAATCGGTCAAAAAAAATGTCGGGTACTTTAAATTGAAAAAAATAAAAATAAAAATAGTACTTTTAATTGAAATTATACCTAAGATGAGTACCTTTTTATGCAATTTACCCTTAAATTTAACTCTTCTTCTATTGGTTTGATTTAGTTTTCGTTTCAATAAATTCTCCAAAATTATTGTAGACCAATTCATTTTTCTCACTATCAAAAGTTAGAATTATGCATAAATGGACAAGAAACTAAAGTTTAGTGCCTATCAAATGAAACTAAGACCAAACACATTTTCATATACTTGTGAAACAGAATGACTAATTCAAAAATGTTTATATAATATAGGGTGTTTGGGATTTATATATATTTTTTTCAAAAAGGAGATTTTTAAGTTTGCTTATCTTTTTTTTCTAAATGAAAATAAGCGGATAAAACTATAAAGCAACCCACCGTTCAAATAATTCATGGGAGGTGTGCACATTTACTCGGTCTTTGATCGACTGTGTTCGGTTGGGCTTGCAAAGACAACGCGGTCGACTACTAGGTTGGGGGGCAACCAACCATCCATTAGCATTAGCCTTAACTTGATTAAACCCATCAATAAACTCTTGTTTATTCTTATTAGATCCAAAAACTTGCAAGTAGCAAGCCTTGAGTTAATAGTAAAGGGATGTCGTTGGGGTTGACCCAGCCGGGTTCGGGTCAACTCGGGTCAAGCCACCAAAAAACATACCCGAACCTGACCCTATTTAGAACTCGGGTCAACTCGGGTCGGGTCAACTCGGGTCCGGGTCAACTTGGGTCGGGTCAACTCGTGTTCGGGGTCACCCGAGTATTTTTACATTGTAAAGTGTTAGTTTAGTCGGGTCAACTCGGGTTCGGGTCAGGGCAAGGCTAAAAAAACATACCCGAACCCGACCTTGTTTAGAACTCGAGTCAATTCGGGTTGACCCGATTGACCCGAATATGATTTTTGACCTGAGTTGACCCGAACCCGGTCGCGGTCGGGTAGGGTTTTATGACACCCCTAGTTATAGATAAATGTATTTTATAGCTTGGTTTGGCTAAGAAGTCTACATATAAAACATAGAAAGAAACCATTGCAGACATTTGTTTTTGAAGCATCAATAGTTTTTTAAGTGTAATATTAAAATCCTACGAGTAATCTAATTAACCTGAAAATTTGCCAAAGAAATAATTTTATATATCATTTAATGACAATTTGAAGTTGAAAATTTTGCACAATAAAAGAAATAAAAATTATTGGCCTAGATTCAACTCTTCGGTTCACAAACGTAAGTTGGTTAACTTAAATGATAAATACTTAAATCGTTAGTAACAATAAAACTAAAGAGTGTTTATTTGATAAAGTTAGAGAACTCAAAAATCTTTTAAAGGTCTTTGGTTGAAAAACGTAAAAGCATTAGTTATTAAACCTCGTGTGCGTGAGGTTTTACATTATTATAATAGAATAGTTTTTAGAAAAGTTGTTAGGTTATATATATTTTATATCATTTAAAATTTTGGATTGCAACTAAAAAAAATTAAATTTCAATGGTTTTTAAAGTGATGTTTTATACAAACTTAATTTGACAAATATAATTTTCTATATCTATATATTATAATCACGTGTATACACTTAATAACACATGCTCAACTTAATATTTATAACTCGTATGTTTAAGAAGCTTTTAATATTATGATGATACGATCAATTTAATAAAAATAATAATGATAAGATAATTTTATTTTATTATTTTTTATTTTTTTAAGTTTAAAGTATATGTGCTATTGCAAATTTATTTATTTTTTAAAAACTATGAAAATTGATAATTTTACAATCAAGTTGATAAAATTGGATTTAAGATTGACTCGAGTTCAAAAATGAAGATGTAATTGTAAATTGTATGAAACAATTAAAATATAACAAGTTCAGAAATGATGACTTTTATTGATTAATAGATTTGCTCAATTTTGACAAATATGTTAAATTTAGGGCAAATTGCATAAAAACGTACTCATCTTAGATCCATTTATAATTAAAGGTATTACTCTTTTTTTTTTCTCAATTTTTTAAAGTACATGTTTTCGTCTGATTTACACCTAAATCGGTCAAAAAAAATGTCAGGTACTTTAAATTGAAAAAAATAAAAATAAAAATAGTACTTTTAATTGAAATTATACCTAAGATGAGTACCTTTTTATGCAATTTACCCTTAAATTTAACTCTTCTTCTATTGGTTTGATTTAGTCTTTGTTTCAATAAATTCTCCAAAATTATTGTAGACCAATTCATTTTTCTCACTATCAAAAGTTAGAATTATGCATAAATGGACAAGAAACTAAAGTTTATTGCCTATCAATTTTGACAGACTTGCACACCCCACTGATGAGTCTATAAATGAAACTAAGACCAAACACATTTTCATATACTTGTGAAACATAATGACTAATTCAAAAATGTTTATATAGTATAGGGTGTTTGGGATTTATATATATTTTTTTGAAAAGGAGATTTTAAAATTTGCTTATCTTTGTTTTTCTAAATAAAAACAAGCAGATAAAACTATAAAGCAACCCAACGTTCAAATAACATGGGAGGTGTGCACATTTACTCGGTCTTTGATCGATCGTGTTCGGTTGGGCTTGCAAAGACGACGCGGTCGACTACTCGGTTGGGGGGCAACCAACCATCCATTAGCATTAGCCTTAACTTGATTAAACCCATCAATAAACTCTTGTTTATTCTTATTAGATCCAAAAACTTGCAAGTAGCAAGCCTTGAGTTAATAGTAAAGGGTTGTCATTGGGGTTGACCCGGCAGGGTTTGTGTCAACTCGGGTCAAGCCACCAAAAAACATACCCGAACCTGACCCTATTTAGAACTCAGGTCAACTCGGGTCGGGATCAACTCGGGTCGGGTTAACTCGTGTTCGGGGTCACCCGAGTATTTTTACATTGTAAAGTGTTAGTTTAGTCGGGTCAACTCGGGTTCGGGTCTGGGCAAGGCTAAAAAAAATACCCGAACCCGACCTTGTTTAGAACTCGAGTCAATTTGGGTTGACCCGAATATGATTTTTGACCTGAGTTGACCCGAACCCGGTCGGGATCGGGTAGGGTTTTCTGACACCCCTAGTTATAGATAAATGTATTTTATAGCTTGGTTTGGCTAAGAAGTCTACATATAAAACATAGAAAGAAACCATTGCAGACATTTGTTTTTGAAGCATCAATAGTTTTTAAGTGTAATATTAAAATCCTACGAGTAATCTAATTAACCTGAAAATTTGCCAAAGAAATAATTTTATATATCTTTTAATGACAATTTGAAGTTGGAAATTTTGCACACTAAAAGAAAATGAAAATCATTGGCCTAGATTCAACTCTTAGGTTCACAAACGTAAGTTGGTTAACTTAAATGATAAATACTTAAATCGTTAGTAACAATAAAATTAAAGAGTGTTTATTTGATAAAGTTAGAGAACTCAAAAATCTTTTTAAGGTCTTTGGTTGAAAAATGTAAAAGCATTAGTTATTAAACCTCGTGTGCATGAGGTTTTACATTATTATAATAGAATAGTTTTTAGAAAAGTTGTTAGGTTATATATATTTTATATCATTTAAAATTTTGGATTGCAAAAAAAAATAATAATAAAAAAATAAAAAAAAATAATAAATTTCAATGGTTTTTAAAGTGATGTTTTATACAAACTTAATTTGACAAATATAATTTTCTATATCTATATGTTATAATCACGTGTATACACTTAATAACGCATGCTCAACTTAATATTTATAGCTCGTATGTTTAAGAAGCTTTTAATATTATGATGATACAATCAATTTAATAAAAATAATAATGATAAGATAATTTTATTTTATTATTTTTTATTTTTTTAAGTTTAAAGTATATGTGCTATTGCAAATTTATTTATTTTTTAAAAACTATGA
Source organism: Artemisia argyi (assembly GCA_030686995.1). NCBI lineage: Eukaryota > Viridiplantae > Streptophyta > Magnoliopsida > Asterales > Asteraceae > Artemisia > Artemisia argyi. Next base: position 190,977,822 of record CM060679.1, on the reverse strand, counting down.
AAATTGATAATTTTACAATCAAGTTGATAAAATTGGATTTAAGATTGACTCAAGTTCAAAAATGAAGATGTAATTGTACATTGTATGAAACAATTTAAATATAACGTTGTTTTACTCTTAAGTCCAAAATTTAAAAACATGAGCTACGAAGTTTATTGATTATTTAATAAGACTTAAATTATTCAATTATATGTTTGATCACAATTAGTTTGACAAATAGGTTAAATTTAGGGCAAATTGCATAAAAACGTACTCATCTTAGATCCAATTTTAATTAAAGGTATTACTCTTTTTTTTCACAATTTTTTAAGTACACGTTTTCGTCTGTTTTACACCTAAATCGGTAAAAAAAAAAGTCGGGTACTTTAAATTGAAAAAAAAATAAAATAAATAGCACTTTTAATTGAAATTATATTTAAGATGAGTACATTTTTATGCAATTTGCCTTTAAATTTAAGTCTTCTTCTATTGGTTTGATTTAGTCTTCGTTTCAATAAATTCTCCAAAATTATTGTAGACCAATTCATTTTTGTCACTACCAAAAGTTAGAATTATGCATAAAAGGACAAGAATCTAAAGTTTAGTGCCTATCAATTTTGACAGACTTGCACACCCCACTCATGAGTCTATAAATGAAACTTAGACCAAACATATTTTCACATGAGGTGAGATCTATGCAAAACAAGTATCAATTAAAAAACAAATAAGTCAATCTCAACCATCCATCCACCTTTCATCTAATGGCTAAGATCAAATCAAAAAATAACAAAGTGAGGGCAAAATTGATATTTTAGCTTATTTAATATAAAAACCACTTTCCACCTTTTTTTTAAAAACAACATATCTTGCAAACGGTAAATCTTCAAGCTACGAAAAATACACCATCGCGACGAGAAAAAAATTATCTTTTTATAGATATGCATTGTTATATACTTTCGACGAACTTTTTTTTCAAAATTTCGCCCAGAAAAATCCCACGGGATTCGTAAAAAATCCCATGGGATTCGTAAAAATACGATTTTTTTTTAAAATTTCCATCTAGAAAAATCCCACGGGATTCGTAAAAATCCCATGGGATTCGTAAAAAGACAATTTTTTTTTTTCAAAATTTTCGTCCAGAAAAATCCCACGGGATTCGTAAAAAATCCCATGGGATTCATAAAAATCCCATGGGATTCGTAAAAATCCCATGGGATTCGTAAAAAATCCCATGAGATTCGTAAAAAGACGATTTTTTTTTTCAAAATTTCCATCCCGAAAAATCCCACGAGATTCGTAAAAATCCCATGGGATTCAAAATCCCATAGGATTCGTAAAAAATCCCATTGGATTCGTAAAAATCCCATGGGATTCGTAAAAAATCCCATGAGATTCGTAAAAAGACGATTTTTTTTTTTCAAAATTTCCATCCCGAAAAATCCCACGAAATTCGTAAAAATCCCATGGGATTCAAAATCCCATAGGATTCGTAAAAAATCCCATTGGATTCGTAAAAAGACAATTTTTTTTTAAAATTTTCGTCCAGAAAAATCCCACGAGATTCGTAAAAATCCCATGGGATTCGTAAAAATCCCATGGGATTTGTAAAAAGACGATTTTTTTTTTTTTTTTTTTTTTTTTTTTTTTTTTTTTTGCAAAATTTTCTTCTAGAAAAATCCCACGGGATTCGTAAAGAAATCCCATAGGATTCATAAAAAGATGATTTTTTTTTTCAAAATTTCCGTCCAGAAAAATTCCATGAGATTCGTAAAAAGACAATTTTTTTTTTTCAAAATTTCCATCCAGAAAAATCTTAGGGGATTCGTAAATAAATGATAAATCACAAAGGATTCAGTATGAATCCCATGGGATTCATTGTGAATCCCATGAAATTCTGTATGAAATCACAAGGGATTCATTGTGAATCCCATGGGATTCAGTATGAATCTCAAGGGATTCATTGTGAATCCCATGGGATTCTTTGGTGCACAAGTGAATAAAATAAAACATAAGTCATATCTGAAATCAGCGAAAACAAACTTTATAGTGTGTATTCTAATCAAAAGTCACTACACAAAACATAAGAAAAGTGTGATATATTCATTTCTGAAAATTAGCGAAACTACCAATAAGTCATATCTAAATAAAATAAAAATTTTATAGTGTATATTATAATCTAACAAACTCCTTTTGAATGATTCTTTATTTGTAAACTCGAAAACATTGCTTGTCACCTACTTGTACATAAAAAAACAAACACAGCTTAAATTGTACATCTCTTTGGCCATGGAAATAGACTTCTTTTCTTATGCATTTGAAACCGAGTACAATATACTTTTTGCCACTTAATATAGGGTCTAGATTAAATTGCAAAATCCTAGCACGTACGAGTCACTCTCCAATCAATAGTATCATATAGCATCTTTTGGCCTTTACCTCATTGAAGAGTCACCGTCTCACTGTCTCACACATGTCATCAACTGTATGTGATTTTCACGGTGATTCTTAAGCGGTTTCGTATCATGAGCATTGTACTGTTAGTGAAAAGATTAACCACAGATCCGGCCGCCATGAATCCCGTCACCCCCGCCACATTATGAGGCTGATTTTGATCAGTAAGTGGCAACGGAGTACGAGTGGAGCACCATATCACGTTTTGATAGTGCTATTTCGTCTCGAATGTCCATTGTTAGCACTAATTTTGATTAATTTTGAATTGGCGGTTAGGGTTTGTAATTTGGGGGAAAACAATATTGTTGGTGAGAGAAAGGATCGTGGGTGTGAAATGAAGAGATGAATGAAATGAGTAAATGAGATGGTTGTAACCTACCCCTGTTATTTATGAATGATATTCCAAAAATACCCTTTTGTAAGTAATTATATTAAAATGACAATTAATCTACACCCTTAGATTTAAAAAAATGGATGGTTGAGATCTTGCAATTTGTTCTTTAGATAAATGCTGTTTCGTATTGAACTTTTCTCATTTTCACATACTTGTGAAAGAGAATGACTAATTCAAAAATGTTTATTACTATCTTTTTCTTTCTCTCTTTTTTCACCCTTTTTCCTTCTCCTGCCGCTTCTGATTATTGGTATAGTAGTCATAAATGCCCTCCAAAACAGAGTGAAGCTTTGCTTCTCTTTAAACATAACCTTTCCTCCACCAATTACCCAAAAGATCACTGTTCTATTTTTCCTGATTATCATCCAATAATGATGAGCTGGAACACAAGTACCGATTGTTGTAAATGGGATGGAGTTACTTGCGACAACTCCACCGGTGACGTCATCGGTCTGGATCTCGAATGCGGAATGCTACAAGGTACAATTCATCCTGACAGCTCCCTCGTCAACCTCACACACCTTACTTCTCTGGATTTATCATATAACAAACTTAATGGGACATTGCCATCTTGGCTGTTTACTTCCCCCTCTTTAGAATATCTCAATTTAATGAATAACATGTTCAGTGGAAATGTTCCTTTTGATTCATTTGCTCTTCCATCATTAAAAGTGTTATACCTCAGTCGCAATCAGTTAGCTGACCAAATTGATGTTCAAACATTTCGACAACTCACCAACCTCACTGTTTTAAGACTTTCTAATAATAATTTTAGTGGTGAATGGGAGTTGGATACATTGTTATCAAGCCTCACAAACCTTGAAGTTCTCGATCTCTCTTACAGTGGTTTTTCTGTTACAACAAACAATACCAATCATTATGTCAACCCTGGTTTTATATCCTTAGAATTGGCCTCTTGCAAGCTAAAGGTGTTTCCGAATTCATTTCGAGCCATGAAACAACTTGATACCTTAGATCTCTCTAGCAACGAAATCCATGGCCAAATTCCTCATTGGGCAGGGGAGATAGGAGACAATGAGTTGTATTCTTTAAATCTCTCTCATAACTTCATAACAGGCTTGCCACAATTTAAATGGTATGGATTAAGTTACCTGTATCTGCAGTCCAACTTGATTCAGGGACCATTCCCTCCATCAATTTGCAACATGAGTAATCTGAGCTATTTGGATATGTCCAATAATCTCTTTGGTGGATTGATTCCACAATGCTTTGGAAATATCACCTCATCTCTTGGAATGATAGACATGGGGAACAATAGATTTCATGGAACGATTCCTAGATTTCTAGGAACGACTCCTAGTTTATATGAAGAGTGTGAATACTTACAGGGGCTTATTTTAAAAGGAAATCAATTAGAAGGTGAAGTGCCAATTTCTTTGTCCAAGTGTTATTCCTTGAAAGTACTTGATTTGGGAAACAACCATTTGAATGGTACATTCCCTGGATGGTTAGGAGATCTTCCAAATTTGAAGGTTATTGTCCTCAAATCAAACAACTTTCATGGTCACATTCAACCCTCTTCAACTGTTGAACCCCCCTTTCCTAAACTTCAAGTTCTTGACTTATCTTATAATAGGTTTGTAGGTCAATTCCCTGCAAAATATTTTCAAAATTTCAATTCCATGAAGAATGTTGTTAAAAGCAACACAACACCAGAATATCTGAAGATGGGTGGATCGTATTATTACTCATTCGTTGTTGCGGTGAAAGGGGTGGATCGAGATATTCCAAGACTTTTTGTTGGCCTAACTATTATTGATTTATCAAACAATTATTTCGAAAGGGGGATACCAGAAATAATCGGAAATTTGAGTTCTTTGAAAGTGCTAAACTTGTCCCACAATAGCCTTAGTGGTCGAATACCAAACTCTCTTGGTAATCTATCAGAGATTGAATCATTAGACCTTTCTTGGAACCAACTCACAGGAAATATCCCTCAAAGCCTTGCAGGAATCAAGGGTCTTGCAGTCTTAAATCTATCACAAAACCATCTCGTGGGGCGTATTCCAGAAGGAACACAGTTCAGCACATTTGATGAGACCTCATTTGCAGGGAATTTGGGACTCTGTGGGTTTCCACTGCCCAAAAAGTGCAGTGAGAATGCACACAAACCACATCTTGAAGCACACGAAGATCAAAAGGAGGAAAGTGGGTTTACGTGGGAAGTGGTGATATTGGGATACGGATGTGGGACCCTACTTGGATTGGTGATGGGTTCTTACATGTTGTCAACAAGAAAAGTGAAATGGTTCAATGCAATTGCTGATGCAGCAGGGAGTTTGGTCTTGAAGAAGAGGAAGAGAAGACATGTTTACATCGGGAAATGACGTTAGATAATGAACGGTATGCTTTTTTCACATGATTTCTTATTTCATCAATTTTTTCAAAATGTCTTACCCTATGAATTCTCTTGGTCTTAAAAAAATTATTATGCAGGTAAAGGAGTTCGAGGAGGGCTGGGACAAGAATTATGCAGTCGTATATCAGCTTGTGAATTATGATGTTTGTGATGTTCCCAATTCTCAAACCTGTTGCAGAAAAATGTAATAATGGGTAGGCTATTGCAGAAAAATGTACAATCTCATCTCTCTCTCTCTCTTTTTTTTTTTTTTTTTTTTTAATGGTGACCCAATATGGAATAATGGGTAGGCTTGATGAGACTTCAGAATCAAGTTACCAGTCATTTCCAAGTTCTGTAACTTGCTATAATTTGTTTATTCTATTACTTTTTACTTTGCTTAAGTAGCGTTTATGTTACTGGTGTGCTCTGTATTATTTTAGCAACAAGTGCAAGTTAAGGTATAACAACTCCCAGTTGAGTTTCAGTTTCAAGCCACAAAATTCAATCCTCATCGTAAATTCATAAGAGTATCCGCTATAATGTGATTGACTTGCAATAATTCAGATATCAACTTACTATTCTTTTCTAAGCAAAAAATAAACCAAGTGGTCCAAGAAACACCTTCAATCTCAAAGATGGAATCCTAATTTCTCATAGAGTAGCTTCACATCCTTAAATAAACGAAGAACTAAACAAATCAAACCAGGTAACCACCGTGAGTCACAATAAACAACTTACATTCCATGAAATAATTTCTAATTTCTGATAGTTGATGCGAAAGTCAATGACAATGCGCATAAAAAAATAAATAGCTGCACGAACCCACACACCAAAATAAAACATGAAATCGAAGGTGCAAGAAGTTCAACAATGCACATAATCTGCAATCAGAAATCTCACCTGGAAAAACCAAGTTCAGCTATGGGTCCTTTGACTTAGCTCCTCATTAGAAGCATAAAATATCAAAGTAAAATTCATAAACCACTAATGAGGCATAATGACATCAACGTATTCCTAAATACATAGGCCCAGAACAAACATTGTTCTAAAATTCACAGACACGTGCTAGATTGAAATTGATTAGTTTGATCAGACATATTTCATTCATATATGCTCCTTGACCTCGTCTTGACTTTTGACAGCATCCCACCAATCTTTCAATTCCTTTTACATCGAAGGATAAGGTGCATAATACACTTGTTCTGTTTGTGATGGAAAGACAAACGGATTATCAGTTAATAGCTTTGCCTTGGAATCAATATGAACCAAATTATTCTTACGCTTGGCCCCTATCCCTCCAGGAGTATCAAACCACTTGCACATGAACAATACAACAACACAACGTGTTAAGCCACGATAGTGGCTATGAAATTCTACCTCTACTATATCATCCAATATCCCATAGTAGTCACGTTCATACCCGTTAGAAACACTCCCTCTCACACATACTCCACTCAACTTATTGACCTTCCCTTCGCTGTGTTTATGAGTGTGAAACTTGTAGCCATTGATAGAATATCCTTTATATGTCCAAACACCATTTAGTGGTTGGTGTGCAATTTCTTTCAAATCTTGACTGATATCAGTTGACCCTAGACGAACCTAAAGTGACAAGAGAAAAAGTTACCAAAACCATGATAATCGTGTAATATATAATAGGAATTTTGTTTGTGTTATACATACATGTTCTTCAAACCATTCGGCAAATTTTTTTCTATAAATATCACGTCCCCATTCGTCAATATTAGGTTGTTGTTGTTGTCTTGTTAAATCATCATACAACCTTAAAACAATTGACAAACAACATTTTAGAAAACTGTGAAACATTTGCACCTCAGCATGTAACAAGAGATACAGCATACCTTATAAAAGGTTTAACCTCCTCACAGTTAAACAAGATATAACGATGAGCAATGCTCATCGCATCAGCCATGTAAGTGTAGCGACGAGTAGATTCAAGTAATTTCTGACCTGGAAGTTTGAAAATGCTCAATCGAGTGTCAGTAGTAGAAACACGAGGATTATTCAAGGCACCATGATTTTTCATAATCGTTATCGTCTCGTTTTGGGGTTGCGCTAGCTTGTTTATTTTGTTTTCCGACTTACGCTTGAACAACTCTGAGGCAACTTTTACTTTTAGATTCTTTTGACACCCCTTGGTAACTTCGAAAACATTTGAGTCACAACTTGATTCATTTCCTGTATCCTTAACATTAGTGAGACCCATTTCATTGACCACCATACGTTTACAGTCATTATCATCTTCAATCGGATGACGAGACTCCCCCTCATGTCCCTCATGTTGAAAAGTTGTAGTTGTCTCACCATGTGCCGACCAAGTTGTGTAATTAGGGGTGAACCCTTTTTCATACAAGTGAAACATGACATCATTTCTTGTTTTAAAGTGCTTGTTGTCGCACTCTAAACAAGGACATTTGATACGATTGTTATCAACAAAAGCTTTGTTAGAAAAAGCAAAGTCCAAAAAAACATCAAGGTTACTGCAGAAAGTATGACTAAGAAACCGGTCAGCATCTTCCACGTCGTACATCCATCCTCTATCTGCACCCGTTGTCATAATCAGCAACTACAACCAAATAAATACATCACATTAAGAGAGGGTTTAAGATTGGCTATTAAAGTGCTTAATGTATAACAAATAAGCAATTTCTTAGTGTTTAGACAAAATGAAACTGCTTATTTGCTTATTTTATATACTAAAAAACATCTTAAAGTGCTTATGTTACAAGAAGATAAAGTTCTAAATCAGCACTTTCGATGTGTTTAGAATTTGCTTATTTAGAACTGTTTATCTTCTTCAAACATAAGCAATCCAAAACACCCTCTAAGCTAAGCATGTTTCTATCAGGGGTGGACCCAAGATGGTTCTCGGGGGTTCACGGAATCACGGGAACTCTATGGATTTCCCCCGTGGTGTAGATGTTTGTCAAAAGTCCCGATTTTTCTGAAATGAGTCTGATCCCCAAATTTTGTGTCACACGTCATGTTTAGTTAGTCCATCGGATTACTTATCGTAAAAAAATTTGAACCCGTTAACTTATAGACCTGGGTCCACCCCTTGTTATTATTTGCTTATCTTTCAAACAGATAATCAGTTTAAAATAAGCAATTACAAACAACCCTTAAACTCATACAGTAACAATGATAAATCACAACCAATCAATTCATACATAAACACAAACACATTCCAAACTAAATAAAACCATAGTCTTTCTACCAAAAATAAATACATAGCCCAACACATAAACTTTGAAATCATAAAGGTTTTTCTAGAAGCAGTCTTTCTACGCTTGGGTAGGGCGTAGGGGTACAACTGTTTACATCCTACTTACGCATTAGCCGCTCTCGCGGGATTGTGTTAAATGCATATATTTAAATGTGACAAAAATGTAAACCTGACCTGAATGTGATGCCAATTGGGAGATGGCAGTTGGGGGTGTCAACTAAGGAGCAAAAAATGGGGATGTGGTTTAAGAGGGAAAACTGAAAAGTGACCCAAACTTTTTTTTTTCCGCCATTTTTTCATTTTAAATTTTAAATTGTTGCCTATAACCGAATTTTGTGTGTTTATTTTCCATAAAAGAATTGTTATTCTTTAAAGAGAAATGTACGGGGAATACTAGAGGTGACACAATTTTTGTTTGGCTAAGCTTATTTAGTGGGCTTAGGCTTATTGGCTTATGGCTTATATAACATAAGCTTATAAGCCCATGCTAGTGTTTGGATTAGCTCATGGTTAATAAGCTTATAAGCTCAAAAGTGTTTGGTTTGGCTTATGTTGGTTTATGTTAGTAAATGACTAAAAAGGACATGATTTGGCTTATGTCAAGGGGGTGAGTTATATAAGCAGGATACCTCATAAAAAAGCACCATTTTCTTGGCTTAGCAAAACCCCCATAAATAAGCTCATAAGCCCGCTCAAATAAGCTTAGTCAAACACTTGGTTTGGGCTTATGAGCTTATATAAGCTAATAAGCTCATAAGCCCCCTAAATAAGCTTAGCCAAACACCCGACTCACTGGTTAAGTGTTAAGTTGGTTAAATATTTATGAGACAGTTTTGTTGCGTCTCTGTCAATATTTTAGATTGTGACAACCGGCAGTTTAGGGAGCTATTTTAAAAACCCGCATTACAATTTAAGTTCGTTTATAATTTTTATTTGAAGTTCTCATTTCACAACGAACTTGTAAGACCTATTTTATGGATATTTTTAATTAAGGACGTGATGGAATTCGTGAATTATGTTCATAATTCATTTTTAATTAAATGCTCGGTGATGTATATTTGAATTCTCACTTGGTACTACGTTGACTTTGGCACTAGGATTACCTAACGTCAGTTTATGATTCGTCTTAACGAGTCCGACTATATTTTTAATTATTTACGAGATGTTCTCGAGTGATATTGAAGTTTTAAATGAGTTCGGGTTCGGGCCACATTTTTTTACATTTACCCACGTTACCCGCTCAACACCGTAGTAATATTATTATTACTATTATTATTATTATTATTATTATTATTATTATTATTATTATTATTATTATTATTATTATTATTAACTAAAAAAAATAATAATAATAAAAAATAATAAAAGAAGAGTAAATTACAAAAGCCGGTCCTTGTGGTTATTTCGGTTCACACAACACAACTCACCACTTTCATTCTCTCTCTAACTCATCTCTTCCCCCATCCTTAACCCTAGCCGCCGACCACCAATTCCGGCCACCACCGCCGCTACACCGACCCCCCAACAAAATTAATACCACCATCTTCTTCCTCTCTTCACCCTCTTTCATTTGGTATATCATACTTACCCTAGAACCACCATTAACACCACCAAACTTGTAATAATTCGTTCGAGTTTTTATTATCCTTACTAGATCCGTTCATTTGGAGGTCCAAGAAGGTGAGAAAGAGTTATTTTCGGTGTTTGGGTGCCACGAATAGGTGCTAATCCGTGGCTACACGGATTATTTCGTTGAGAATCGAAGTGATTATTAATGGGAAATGATGTTTTGATGATTAATATTAAGTTTGGTATCCGGGTTTCTTGGGTTTTGGTTATGGTTGACTCGGAACCGAGAGATATGCTCTCGGCTTATTTTGGTTCGAGCCTTGTGAGGCTTTGGTTTCCTTGGTGATTGTTGTTTGGTTGTTTGTCGATGGTGTTATGTTCCTCGACCCGAGCTAACCGAGACCCATGAGGTCTCGGGGTTTCCATTGATGCTCGTATGACCACGCCGAGACCCGTATGGGGGTTCTCGTTTGGTCGTGGTTCGAGCCTCGAGCTCGTAGAGATTGTTGTGGTTCGACCCTTGTGGGTCGCGGCTTTTAGCCGCGTGTTTATTTTGTGCCGAATGACCATTTGGGTCGAATGGGTTTATATGGTTACCCTGTTATGCTCTTGCGAGCTAGGTGATAATTGGTATGATTGGCTCGAGTCCATGTGACTCGTGGTTTTGAGCCGAGACTCGTTTGAGTCGTATAGACCCGGGTTTGGCTTGGTAAACTAACCCGAATGTGACTTGGTTATATTTACTTATTTGTAACTTGTATTGGTAACTTGGTTTTGGATTTGGCTTTGGTTGATTTGTTTTGGCCGAATTCATGCGGGTCGAGACCGTGTTTGGTCTCGACATTGGATATGATTATTGGTATTGAGGAGTTGTTGACGAAAGAGATGTTGGGGACCGATTGTGAGACGGTCGTTAGATTGACGGAGATAGGTTAGTCGGGTGTCGTAGTCGGACCCTATTGTTGTAGCACGTGGTTTGAGATTGTGATTGGACGGAGATTGGTTATTTTATGACTTTTGCTTATATTTTTGGACTTGGACAATGAGCCGAGAGTCATGACTCGGACATATGACCATTTCGTATAACTCAATAACTATTAAAATTAAAACGAAAATAATAAAACTCGTAATAATAATTATTGATAATATGAACGTTATATGAATATATATACGTGAATAACGTATATAGAACTATATAGACGCGTATATTAATAATAATAATAATCACGAGTCGTATTATAAATAATACAATTAGATATATATTAGGCTACGAAAGTGGCGTAATATTATTGAACGTATTATTATTATAAAAATTGTGTTATAAAACGGGAAACTCCCGACAATTATGAAACGTTTAATAAAATGTCATTTCGGATATATAACGGATAAACTCATTGAGTTATGCGAAATCGTGGTCACTCGGGTCCAGGTAAGTTATTATTGGTGACGTTCGTGTTGTCACGGATATATGACGACTAATATAGACGTTTTCTATAATTAAATAACCACTTAACCGTAAGGTTGAGCCGGGTTATTTGGCTATATGAAATGAATATATTAGTGGGCATCGTATCCTACGACGCCCATAGGTGGTAGTATATGTAAAGTGTAATAGATTGCGAGTGTATATATCGGGAAATCTGGCCAATTTGACGATATATATGAGGAATTTATTAAACTATGATATATACTATATAGTAATTATGTGCTATGTGCTTTAGGTTGGGTGTAATCTTGGAACGGTATGTTACGTAAATAAATATGAGGATTATCAAATCGACGGATTTGGTAAACTTCGGCGATTTATTTAAATGATATATTGGGCTAATATTAGATCTATAGTTATTTTATTATTCTTATGTGATCTTTTTGGTTTGTTTTGAGTCGACCCACTACCCGTATGGATACCAAACGCAAATACACCAAACTAATACGAAATGGATTTTCGGAAATAAAACGGATTCTCGTCCGGGTTTGGGAATATTATATATTTGAGGAAATGATTTCTGAAAGAGTTAATATTGTTAGGTCGTGCCAAGTCCGTAGTTGTTGTTTCGTGAGTTATCATACATCTTATTTCTACCGACTTCTACTTGTTATTTTCTGGACTTGAGGTGAGTCATAGCCCCACTTTTTACTCTTGAACTATGTTTTCAATGATTGGGGTGAGAAACGTGCAAATCATTTTACGTGGACTATTATCGCTTTTATATTCTTTTTAAACTTGCTATGCGTATGGACTAGGAGCTATTGTCAGCTTTAGTCACACATGTCGTGTGTACTATTCAAGGTTGGCTTATTTGATTATTAGTGGATTGTCAGCTTTAGTCACATATAGGTTGTGTGTACTATTCAAGGTTGGCTTATTTGGTTATTTGGAATTGTCAGCTTTAGTCGCATATATGTTGTGTGTACTATTCAAGGTTGACTTATTTAGATACTATAGTGTGCACCTATAGGTTATTAATATTCCGGAGGTTATCCGAGTTATTATTGGTATTGCGGGGGTTACCCGAATATCTATGTTAGTACGGAAGGGTATCCGTGTGTTATGTTAGTACGGAAGGGTATCCGTGTGTCATGTTGGAGCGGAGGGTATCCGCAGGCTTTTAGCGAATTCTTAGTCTAGCTAGCAAGCGTTTTGCGTATATGTCCACTATATTGTTAGTTGAATTTAAACCTATGATCTCACCAGCGAAAGCTGACTTTTAGCACGTTTTCTCAGGTAATTAAGTGTTGAGATGCATGCTTGGAATGGAAGGCTCGGCCAAGGCTCATGGTTTATGGATCTATTTTTCTAAACTCTGATAACTAAATTTGGACCTACTGTTATTTTATTTTGGGTCTGACTCTGAATGATGTTGGGATAAATGTAAACCTTGAAACCCCGTTTTGGTTGTGTTTTTATTATGTTTACTTTATCTCGTTCTATATTGTCTTGTGTTGGATACCAATCCCCGTAGCACCCTGAAAGCTTGTTGAGTCTTCCGCTGTATCAAATTTTGGGGGTGTTACAGATTGGTATCAGAGCCAGGTTATAGAGAACTAGGTAAATAAACGCCTAAACTATAACCGTATTTTTAGAGAAAATGATCCTTGACCACCGCCCGCCAGCCCGCCAAGCCGAAGCATCTTCTATTATTTGAGGTATTATGAGATAATTGAGATGATTGTTAGATTCGGGATTTATTGAGATGATTTGAGGTTTATGGATTTTAGCGATAAGATGGCGTTCTCGAGGAATTATATGGTCTATATGTTTTATAAACATTTTAGTAATGCGGTGTTTGAAATTCTTTTATTGAGATTATATATGGAACTATTTGTTGAGTATATTTGGTATGGTATTATGAGTTGTGATTTAGTTGTTTTGAAACACTTACACATACCCTACGCCGTTGTCACAAATCATAGCCTCCTTTGCACGTGTCGATATTAAGAATTGTTATTGGTAGTACGCGTCGCCGACTTTATCGCCTCGTGGTTCGCCTGCTCGGAGATGACGAGTGATGGAGTACCCCTTCGACGAGGAGTACGCGGGTGAGCAGAATGATAACCCTCAAGATGAGGAAGAGAATGATGACCCTCAGGATTGGGAAGAGGATGATCCTCAGGAGTAGGATATGCCTGATGATGATGGGTCGCCAGCACATTCAGTTCATTCTGCGAAGCCCGATTCCCCGATACATCCGTTAGAACCGGTCTCACCTGATCATCCGTTTTTGTTTGATACACCACCTGGTAGTCCTGTGGCGTCGGATGCACCTTCTGAGATTTCTGCTGAGCATGCAGAGTTAGGTGAGACTGGTAGGATGTGGGCTCAGATTACTGCACAGGGCGAGAGGATCTCGCGGATGTCTGACCGACTTGAGATGATTATTACTGAGTTTATTGCTGAGTTTGTTGTTGAGTTGAGAGTTGATTTGACTACTGTCATGGGCAGGACATGTATGATAGAGATACATGAGCAGATAGAGAGTCTGCAGAGAGGTTTCCTCACGGCTCGCGAGGGAGATCGCAAGCTGTGGCAGAGGAACACAGTGTTAGAAAAGGAGGTTGCGGGCCTCTAGAGGGATAGAGATACACATCGTGTTGAGCAGGGATCGTTATTGAGGAATTTGGATGGTTTGGGATCGGAGATGAGGAGCCTCGGCCAGCCACGTGGCTAGTCGGTTGGGTTATGTTATATTTTTGCTTTCTTAACCGAGGAGTGTTCGGTTAGAAAAGCTATTTATCATATTTTGATGTATTTTGCTCAGTATTCGTCTCTTTTGGAACGATTAGTATGTTTTGTGTTATCTATTAGTCGGAACGATGTTAGATCGCTATTGTATGGTTGATGATTATTAGTATATGGTATTATGTGATTTTGGGTGTTATGGAAATTGAGTCCTTATTCGCTTTATTGATGTTACGTGGTGTATTGTTGCTATTCTTTCCATGATTGGTTTCGTTGAAATGTTTTGTTGAGCATATCGATAAGTTCTATTGGAGACTCATGAACTTGTATGATGTTACAGATCAATGGCACCACGTCGAAACCCTGTTAGGTCTACCAGAACTGGTCCTGCTGTGACTACTCCTGGTCGCCGAGGTCGTCGACCTACTCGAAATGTTGAAACCCCTACTCCTGACAACCTGGACACCACAAACCGCAACAACAGGAATCAAAATGTTGATGTTCAGGGAGACAATGATCATGTTCCACTTAATGCACCTACTGTGGATCAAGCAATGATCAACCAACTCGTGGAGCAAAGAGTTGCTGAACTACTAGCTGAGTCAAATCATTCCAACAATTCTGCTGGAACTTTTCCACCTGTTCGTACTAACGGATGTCAATACAAGGAGTTCAAGATTTGTGGACCCATCGAGTTTGGTGGAACTGAAGGAGTGGTTTACTTAGTCAGATGGATTGAGAAGACTGAGTCAGTGTTTAATGTCAGTGGTTGTGCGGAGAATGCGAAGGTAAAGTTTGCTTCTTTTACTTTCAAGGATGAAGCTTTGACTTGGTGGAACAACTACCGAAATGCAGTTGGGAGTGATGTAGCTTATGCTATGACTTGGGAGCAATTTAAGTCCTTGCTGATTCAGACTTATTGCCCAAGGAATGAGGTCAAGAAGCTAGAGATTGAGTTTTGGAACCACAAGGTGAAAGGTACTGACATGGCGACTTACAATCGTCGTTACCAGGAATTAGCCTTGTTGTGCCCAGATATGGTGAAAACTGAGACTCAAAAGATCGAGAGGTATACTGATGGGTTGCCTGTAGCTACGAGGAATGATGTGATTTCTGCTAGGCCTGCAAACATCCATGAGGCAATCACAATTGCTCAACAACTTATGGATTCGTTGGAATCAGAAGAAGCTGATAAGGAGAGGAATGGAAAGAGAAAGAGAGACCGTCACTCTAAGAGTAATGATCACCGAAGCAAGAGACAAGCTAAGGCTTATGCTATTGGGAATAGAGATAAGAAGAATCAGAACGGTGATGCACCCAAGTGTGATCGTTGCCACCAGCATCACACTGGATGGTGTAGTGTGAAATGCCAGAATTGCTCAAAGAAAGGACACACAGCTAGGGATTGTAGAGCCCGACCTCTTGCTATGGTTCAAGCTGCTCCTGAGATGAGAAATAAGGCAGATGTTACTTGTTATGGGTGTGGAAAGAAGGGACACTATAGGAATGAGTGTAGAGAATCGCGGAACCGTGGAAATCAAGGCTCGGGTGGTAATGGGTACAATTATGGAAACCGTGGAGCTGGAGGAAACCGTGGACGACAAGATAATGGGGACCAACGTGTGGAAGCTGGAGCTGCTCAGGGAAGAGTGTATGCACTCGGGGAACGAGAGAGGAGAAGATCCGAACGTCGTTACCGGTACGTTCCTTCTCAATAATCGTTATGCTTCCATACTATTTGATACTGGTGCCGATAGAAGTTTTGTGTCCACTACGTTTGCACCCTTACTAGAAAAACCCCCGATGGCCTTAGGAATTGGATATGATATTGAGTTAGCAAATGGAAACATAGAAAGGATTAATACCATCATTCACGGTTGTACGTTAAATTTCTTGAACCACCCTTTCAACATAGATCTTCTACCCGTCACGTTAGGAAGTTTTGATGTAATCATTGGTATGGATTGGTTGTCGAAGTATCGTGCTTACATACTTTGCGACGAGAAGATCGTGCGTGTACCATACGGAAAGGAAGTCCTAAATATATTAGGAGACCGAAAGGATTCTAGGAGCCCATCCCGATTAGCAGTTATATCTTGCACAAAGTTACCGAAGCTAATGGAGAAGGGATGTTACCTTTTCTTAGCCCAAATTTCTGAGAAGGGAGAGACGAAGACAAAGGAAAGGTGCATTGGAGATGTGCCTATAGTTCGTGATTTTTCTGATGTGTTTCCCGATGATTTGCCGAGAATCCCGCCGACTAGACAAGTAGAGTTTCAGATTGAGTTGATACCTGGTGCTGCACCTGTAGCACGAGCACCTTATCGTCTTGCACCTACCGAACTGGAAGAGTTGTCGAAACAATTGGCGGAGTTAGCCGAAAAAGGATTCATAAGACCAAGTTCTTCACCTTGGGGAGCCCCAGTCTTATTCGTGAAGAAGAAGGATGGATCGTTTCGTATGTGTATTGATTATAGAGAGTTGAATAAGTTAACGGTGAAGAATCGATACCCGTTACCTAGGATCGACGACTTGTTCGATCAACTTCAAGGATCGAGTGTGTATTCGAAGATCGATTTGAGATCGGGATATCATCAACTTTGAGTTCGCGAGGAAGATATTCCGAAAACGGCTTTCAGAACCCGTTACGGGCATTACGAGTTTCAGGTGATGCCGTTTGGGTTGACTAACGCACCGGCAATATTCATGGATCTCATGAATCGGGTGTGTAAGCCTTACTTAGACAAGTTTGTGATTGTATTCATCGATGACATTCTGATTTATTCAAAGAGTGAGAAAGAGCATGAGGAGCATTTAAGACTCATTTTAGAATTGCTCAGGAAGGAGAAACTCTATGCCAAGTTTTTGAAATGCGAATTTTGGATTCCGACGGTACAATTTTTGGGTCATGTGATTGATAGACAAGGAGTCCATGTGGATCCTGCTAAGATTGAGGCGATAAAAGATTGGGCTGCACCTACAACCCCAACCGAAGTTCGTCAATTTTTGGGTTTAGCTGGTTATTACCGAAGATTCATTGAGGGATTTTCGAAGATAGCTAAACCATTGACCAAATTGACTCAAAAGAGTGTTACGTATGAATGGGGAGATAAAGAAGAGGAAGCGTTTCAATTGCTTAAGAAAATGTTGTGTAGTGCTCCTATCTTAGCGTTACCTGAAGGTAACGAGGATTTCGTCGTCTATTGTGACGCCTCACATAAAGGATTGGGAGCCGTGTTAATGCAACGAGAGAAGGTGATAGCTTATGCTTCCCGACAGCTCAAAAAGCATGAGAAAAACTACACTACCCATGATTTGGAGCTAGGTGCTGTGGTTTTTGCTCTAAGAATATGGAGACATTACTTGTACGGAACAAAGTGTGTTGTGTTCACCGACCATAAAAGTTTACAACACATCTTAAATCAAAAAGAGCTCAACATGAGACAGCGACGTTGGATTGAGTTGCTAAGCGATTATGATTGTGAAATTCGCTACCATCCTGGTAAAGCAAACGTTGTTGCTGATGCTCTTAGTCGAAAGGAAAGAGTACCACCATTACCAGTTAGGTCATTAGGAATGACTATCGTATCGCCATTACCGTCTCAAATACTTGAAGCTCAAACGGAAGCGTTGAAAGCAGAAAATAGATCTGCCGAGAATATATTTGGCATAGCTGATAATGAGAAAGGATTTGTTAAGCGTTCTGATGGATTATTATGTTTTGGAGATCGGATTTGGGTACCTTTATATGGAGAAATTCGGGAATTGATTATGCATGAGTCGCATAAGTCAAGGTACTCCATTCATCCTGGTTCCGATAAAATGTACCAGGATCTTAAGAAGTTCTATTGGTGGCCGAATATGAAGGCAGGTATAGCATCGTACGTTAGTAAGTGTCTGACATGTGCTAAGGTTAAAGCTGAACACCAGAGACCGTCAGGATTACTAACGCAACCAGAACTTCCAGTCTGGAAATGGGAGCGGATTACTATGGACTTCATTACCAAATTACCGAGGACAGCTAGCGGTTGTGACGCTATCTGGGTAATTGTGGATCGTCTGACAAAGTCTACTCATTTCTTAGCTATTAGTGAAGATGATAGTGTGGATAAGCTTGCGAGGTTATATGTGAAGGAAATTATTTCGCGTCATGGAGTCCCGATATCTATTATTTCGGATCGTGATAGTCGTTTTACGTCAGCTTTGTGGCGATCACTTCAAACGGCTTTGGGGACGAGGCTTGATATGAGTACTGCATATCATCCCCAAACCGATGGTCAAAGTGAGAGGACCATTCAGACGTTAGAGGATATGCTTCGTGCATGCATCACAGACTTTGGTAAAGGCTGGGAGAAGTATTTACCCCTTGCGGAATTCTCCTATAATAATAGCTACCATACAAGTCTTAAGGCTGCACCATTCGAAGCTTTGTATGGCAGAAAGTGCCGTTCGCCTATTGGTTGGGCAGAAGTTGGAGATAGTCAACTTACAGGCCCTGAGCTTATTTTGGAAACTACAGAGAAAGTAACTCAGATTCGTGATCGATTGCAAGCAGCCAGAGATAGGCAGAAGAGCTACGCCGATCAGAGACGTAAACCTTTAGAGTTCCAGGTTGGAGACAAAGTAATGCTGAAAGTCTCGCCTTGGAAAGGTGTAATACGTTTCGGGAAACGTGGTAAACTCAACCCACGCTACATTGGACCATTCTTGATCTTAGAAAGAATTGGGCCCGTGGCTTATAGGTTGAAATTACCACATGAACTGAGTAAAGTTCACGACGTGTTCCACGTGAGTAATCTGAAGAAATGTCTTTCTGATGAGATGCCCGTCATTCCAATGAGGGACATTCGTGTTGATGAGAAACTAAATTTTGTGGAAGAAACGATTGAGATTTTAGATCGTGAAGTTAAACGACTCAAGAGAAGTCGCATTCCGCTCGTCAAGGTTCGTTGGAATTCCCGACATGAACCAAAATTTACGTGGGAACGTGAGAACGAGTTTAGGAAGAGATATCCGAAGCTTTTCACTTCGTAGATGAATTTTTCCGAGTGAAACCCGGGACGGGTTTCCTTCTGAGACTGGGAGGATGTGACAACCGGCAGTTTAGGGAGCTATTTTAAAAACCCGCATTACAATTTAAGTTCGTTTATAATTTTTATTTGAAGTTCTCATTTCACAACGAACTTGTAAGACCTATTTTATGGATATTTTTAATTAAGGACGTGATGGAATTCGTGAATTATGTTCATAATTCATTTTTAATTAAATGCTCGGTGATGTATATTTGAATTCTCACTTGGTACTACGTTGACTTTGGCACTAGGATTACCTAACGTCAGTTTATGATTCGTCTTAACGAGTCCGACTATATTTTTAATTATTTACGAGATGTTCTCGAGTGATATTGAAGTTTTAAATGAGTTCGGGTTCGGGCCACATGTTTTTACATTTACCCACGTTACCCGCTCAACACCGTAGTAATATTATTATTACTATTATTATTATTATTGTTATTATTATTATTATTATTATTATTATTATTATTATTATTAACTAAAAAAAAATAATAAAAGAAGAGTAAATTACAAAAGCCGGTCCTTGTGGTTATTTCGGTTCACACAACACAACTCACCACTTTCATTCTCTCTCTAACTCATCTCTTCCCCCATCCTTAACCCTAGCCGCCGACCACCAATTCCGGCCACCACCGCCGCTACACCGACCCCCCAACAAAATTAATACCACCATCTTCTTCCTCTCTTCACCCTCTTTCATTTGGTATATCATACTTACCCTAGAACCACCATTAACACCACCAAACTTGTAATAATTCGTTCGAGTTTTTATTATCCTTACTAGATCCGTTCATTTGGAGGTCCAAGAAGGTGAGAAAGAGTTATTTTCGGTGTTTGGGTGCCACGAATTGGTGCTAATCCGTGGCTACACGGATTATTTCGTTGAGAATCGAAGTGATTATTAATGGGAAATGATGTTTTGATGATTAATATTAAGTTTGGTATCCGGGTTTCTTGGGTTTTGGTTATGGTTGACTCGGAACCGAGAGCTATGCTCTCGGCTTATTTTGGTTCGAGCCTTGTGAGGCTTTGGTTTCCTTGGTGATTGTTGTTTGGTTGTTTGTCGATGGTGTTATGTTCCTCGACCCGAGCTAACCGAGACCCATGAGGTCTCGGGGTTTCCATTGATGCTCGTATGACCACGCCGAGACCCGTATGGGGGTTCTCGTTTGGTCGTGGTTCGAGCCTCGAGCTCGTAGAAATTGTTGTGGTTCGACCCTTGTGGGTCGCGGCTTTTAGCCGCGTGTTTATTTTGTGCCGAATGACCATTTGGGTCGAATGGGTTTATATGATTACCCTGTTATGCTCTTGCGAGCTAGGTGATAATTGGTATGATTGGCTCGAGTCCATGTGACTCGTGGTTTTGAGCCGAGACTCGTTTGAGTCGTATAGACCCGGGTTTGGCTTGGTAAACCAACCCGAATGTGACTTGGTTATATTTACTTATTTGTAACTTGTATTGGTAACTTGGTTTTGGATTTGGCTTTGGTTGATTTGTTTTGGCCGAATTCATGCGGGTCGAGACCGTGTTTGGTCTCGACATTGGATATGATTATTGGTATTGAGGAGTTGTTGACGAAAGAGATGTTGGGGACCGATTGTGAGACGGTCGTTAGATTGACGGAGATAGGTTAGTCGGGTGCCGTAGTCGGACCCTATTGTTGTAGCACGTGGTTTGAGATTGTGATTGGACGGAGATTGGTTATTTTATGACTTTTGCTTATATTTTTGGACTTGGACAATGAGCCGAGAGTCATGACTCGGACATATGACCATTTCGTATAACTCAATAACTATTAAAATTAAAACGAAAATAATAAAACTCGTAATAATAATTATTGATAATATGAACGTTATATGAATATATATACGTGAATAACGTATATATAACTATATAGACGCGTATATTAATAATAATAATAATCACGAGTCGTATTATAAATAATACAATTAGATATATATTAGGCTACGAAAGTGGTGTAATATTATTGAACGTATTATTATTATAAAAATTGTGTTATAAAACGGGAAACTCCCGACAATTATGAAACATTTAATAAAATGTCATTTCGGATATATAACGGATAAACTCATTGAGTTATGCGAAATCGTGGTCACTCGGGTCCAGGTAAGTTATTATTGGTGACGTTCGTGTTGTCACGGATATATGACGACTAATATAGACGTTTTCTATAATTAAATAACCACTTAACCGTAAGGTTGAGCCGGGTTATTTGGCTATATGAAATGAATATATTAGTGGGCATCGTATCCTACGACGCCCATAGGTGGTAGTATATGTAAAGTGTAATAGATTGCGAGTGTATATATCGGGAAATCTGGCCAATTTGACGATATATATGAGGAATTTATTAAACTATGATATATACTATATAGTAATTATGTGCTATGTGCTTTAGGTTGGGTGTAATCTTGGAACGGTATGTTACGTAAATAAATATGAGGATTATCAAATCGACGGATTTGGTAAACTTCGGCGATTTATTTAAATGATATATTGGGCTAATATTAGATCTATAGTTTATTTTATTATTCTTATGTGATCTTTTTGGTTTGTTTTGAGTCGACCCACTACCCGTATGGATACCAAACGCAAATACACCAAACTAATACGAAATGGATTTTCGGAAATAAAACGGATTCTCGTCCGGGTTTGGGAATATTATATATTTGAGGAAATGATTTCTGAAAGAGTTAATATTGTTAGGTCGTGCCAAGTCCGTAGTTGCTGTTTCGTGAGTTATCATACATCTTATTTCTACCGACTTCTACTTGTTATTTTCTGGACTTGAGGTGAGTCATAGCCCCACTTTTTACTCTTGAACTATGTTTTCAATGATTGGGGTGAGAAACGTGCAAATCATTTTACGTGGACTATTATCGCTTTTATATTCTTTTTAAACTTGCTATGCGTATGGACTAGGAGCTATTGTCAGCTTTAGTCACACATGTCGTGTGTACTATTCAAGGTTGGCTTATTTGATTATTAGTGGATTGTCAGCTTTAGTCACATATAGGTTGTGTGTACTATTCAAGGTTGGCTTATTTGGTTATTTGGAATTGTCAGCTTTAGTCGCATATATGTTGTGTGTACTATTCAAGGTTGACTTATTTAGATACTATAGTGTGCACCTATAGGTTATTAATATTCCGGAGGTTATCCGAGTTATTATTGGTATTGCGGGGGTTACCCGAATATCTATGTTAGTACGGAAGGGTATCCGTGTGTTATGTTAGTACGGAAGGGTATCCGTGTGTCATGTTGGAGCGGAGGGTATCCGCAGGCTTTTAGCGAATCCTTAGTCTAGCTAGCAAGCGTTTTGCGTATATGTCCACTATATTGTTAGTTGAATTTAAACCTATGATCTCACCAGCGAAAGCTGACTTTTAGCACGTTTTCTCAGGTAATTAAGTGTTGAGATGCATGCTTGGAATGGAAGGCTCGGCCAAGGCTCATGGTTTATGGATCTATTTTTCTAAACTCTGATAAAATTTGGACCTACTGTTATTTTATTTTGGGCCTGACTCTGAATGATGTTGGGATAAATGTAAACCTTGAAACCCCGTTTTGGTTGTGTTTTTATTATGTTTACTTTATCTCGTTCTATATTGTCTTGTGTTGGATACCAATCCCCGTAGCACCCCGAAAGTTTGTTGAGTCTTCCGCTGTATCAAATTTTGGGGGTGTTACATAGATTTCCCAATATAAACATTAAAATTTCATATTTTCCCAAATATGCATCAAAATTATTGACATTATGCATTATCCACTTGTACGTCGGGTAAATATGGCATTTTGAGGTTTATATTGGTAAATATGAAATTATCCTTTAAGTGTATAACAATTAATCAAAGACTTTTGGCCAGGTCCAACGGGGCAAAAAAGATTTCAACACCTCTTTTTAATTTTTCATTTCTAACTCAAATAAAAAAAATGGTGAAAATTGACGGGTCAACCGAACCCTACACCCGTTTTACCCGGACCCGTTAAAACTCAAAACTTGCCTAGACCTGTGAGCCGACCCACCCATTTTGCCACTTATAACGAATGAGAAGTGGAGAACATGGCTGTGGACTGTCAACTGTGGTACACACAAATGAGGTGGAGTACTCGAGATTAAATTCGATTATAATTACCAAAATGTGTTAATCTGGGTTAGATATTTATCTGTAATGGGTTAAATTTGTAAGCTTATGTATATATGATCTTGGTCAAACAGGTTGAAAACTGACAAAAAGTTATGATTTTGTGTTTTCCTTCTCATGGTGATGACTAACTGCCGAATCCATATCAATAAAGTGCAGGATGCTTGATGAGATGCCAGAATCAAGTTACCAACATTTCCAAATTCTGTGATTGTCTTTATTATTTTATATTTTACTTTGCTTAAGTAGCGTTTATGTTACTAACATGCTCCGTATTATTTTTGCAACAGGTTACAGGTGTACATCAAGGTATAACAACTCCTATGCAAATTGAGGTTCAGTTTCAAGCCACAAAATTCAATCCTCAGATTCCTAACTCTAATAGTGTAACTTCGTATGCTTCGGGAAACAAAGAATCAAACAACTTAGAACAACTTAAATTCCACGAGAAAGAATTCCTAGTTTCTGATATTTGATGGAAAAAGTGAATGACAATGCAAGGGACTAAATCAAATGGATTTATTTATTTGACCTATTGTATAAAACTATTAATAGCAGCACCGAACCCACACAAATATCAAACATGAAATTGAAGGTGCAGTCGTTCAACGAGGCACATAATCTGCACATCATATAATCAGAGGTCTCACCTGGAAAAAAGCAAAGTTCATCAACAGGTTCTTTAACTTAGCTCCAAATTAGCATTTAGCCATGCCAACCATAACATCAGATTTCAGTTTCCATTTCGCTTCATTAGTCTTTGAGAATACAAAAAAGACATCACCTCTATCTAAGTACAAGAACAACCTTTTGATGGAAGCATAAAATAGCAAAATAACATTCATAAACCTCTGATGAGGCATAATAACATTAACATATTCCTAAATACACAGAACCATACAAGATTGGAACTGATTACGAATTGATCAGACATGTTTTGTTCATACATGCACCTTGACCTCGTCTTGACTTATGACAGAATCCCACCAATCTTTCAATTCCTTTGACATTGAATGATCCGGGGCATAATACACTTGTTCTGTATATGATGGTAAGACAAACGGATGATCGGTTAATAGCTTCGCCTTGGGATCAATATAAACCAAATTATCCTTACGCTTGACCCCTACCCCTCCGGGAGTATCAAACCACTTACACTTGAACAATACACAACGACAATAAAAACAATAATATACCTCTAAGATTTCATCCAATATACCATAGTAGTCACATTCATACCCGTTAGAAACACTCCCTCTCACACATACCCCACTCAACTTTTTGACCTTCCCTTTACTATGTTTTTGGGAATGAAACTTGTAACCATTGATCCAACATCCTTTAAATGTCACACCATGATTTCGTGGTCGCTGTGCAAGGGTTTTCAAATCTTGACTGATATCGTCTGACCTTTGACGAACCTACAGTGACAAGAGAAAAAATTATTAAAACTATGACGGCAGTTTAATATCTAATAGAAATTTTATTTGTGTTACATACATGTTCTTCAAACCATTCAGCAAATTTTTGTCTATAAGTATCACGTCCTCCGTCATCAATATTAGGTTGTTGTCTTGTTAAATCATCAAACAACCTTTGAAACAATGGACAAACAATATTTTAGACAACTGTGAGAGCAACAGTTGCAGGTCTCCAAAACACGAGAAATACAACATATATACCTTATGAAAGGTTTAACCTCCTTACAGTTAAACAAGATATAACGATGCATAATTCTCCCTAAATCATCGTACGCGTATTCAGATCCAAGTAATTTCTGACCTGGAACTTTGAAAATGCTTAATCGAGAGTCTGTAGTGAAAACACAAGGATTACTCAAGACCCCGAGTTTTTCCATGATGTTTCTGCTATCAGTTTGTGGTAGCGCTAGCTTGATCCTTTTGTTTTTTGACTTCCACTTAAACACCTCCGAGGTAAGTTTTACTTTTAGATTCTTTTGACTCCCCTTGGTACCTTCCAACACATTCGAGCTGTAACTCGATTCAGATGTTGCATCATCAACGTTAGCGGGACGCACTTCATCCACCACCATACGTTTACAGTCAACATCATTGTCATCTTCCATCGATCACGAGACTCTCCCTCATGTTGAAATGTTGCGGCTGTTTCACCATGTGCGGACCAAGTTGTATAATTAGGGGTGAACCCATTTTCATACAAGTGAAACATGACGTCATTTCTTGACTTAAAGTGCTTATTGTCGCACTCCAAACAAGGACATTTGATACGATTGTTTTCAACAAATGCTTTGTTAGAAAAAGCAAAGTCCAAAAAAGCATCAAGGTTACTGCAGAAAGTATGACTAAGAAACCGGTCAGCATCTTCCACATCGTACATCCATCCTCTATCCGCAGCCATTGACATAATCAGCAACTACAACAGAGTAAACTTTAGCACATTAAAGCAGATAAGCAAACTGAGTGTTTAGATGAAACTGCTGATGTGCTTATATTTTAGAGAAAATAAGCACTTTGATCGAGAGTACTCATGCTAAAACTGCTTGTTTAGTTAAGTTAATGAACATAAGTACATAGCCCAACCTACTTATTTCTAAATGCTTATTTACTCCAATATAAGCAGAGGCTGCTTATCTAACATAACTATTGGCAAATAATAAGCAATCCCAAACAACCTCTAAAGTCTAAACTGGTACCTTCCTATTGTGATAAAGTGACACCTAGTTTATACTAATAAGCAATCCCAGAGAGACATTAACTCATAGTAAGTACTATCTAAATTAAACAAAACCTTATAAAACATACCTGAATGAATGTGCTAACTGAGCAACCTATGAGGAGGAGGGTGTCAAGTTTAATGAAAAGGAAAATGGGGATATGTGATTAGGAGGGAAAAGTGTCTTAAGTTTTATATATTTCCCGCCATTTTTTCATTTTTATACATTTACTGCTAGTACTATTTAAATAGTAGCCCTGAATATTTTATGTAGTATTATTTTCGATGTAACTCTTTTTTAAACGGGTTGTTAGTATATTATGGGGGCTACTATAATAACTGGGGGACAAGAGTGGCAGGCAACTTGTCTCTCTCTTTGTCCCCTATTTTTTCCGGCGCAGCCCAGTTTTTGTCAGTTTCTGTTTCGTATTTTTGACAGTTTTAAGCGTTTGACATATTAAATTTTATATTTTCTGTTCCGCACTTTCAGGTTTATAGCTTTTTGATATAAACAAAATTATAAAAATAAAAAAAAAAATTAAAAAAATAACAAAAAAAATTAAAAAAATCACCCCCGTCTTTATAAAAAATCCACCCCGTCTTTATAACTGCTGCCGTATATTATAAGCAGAAATGTACGGGCTACGAATAAGGAGAACATGGCCGTGGTACTAGTACATACAAGTGTGGTGGAGTACTCGAGATTATATTATTATCGACTTAATTAATACTCCATCCAAAATTTTCTTATTTTTCGTGTATTACTCAATTTATTTCTAATACATGTAACCGTTGCATTCTAGTGAGTAGTACGTGTGAATATGATTTTGTCTTATTTGATCTCTTTATCAATAACACAATCTTAAGAGGATATTGTAAGGGCCCGTTTGTTTGTATTTGTTTGTAGACGGGTTTATGATTTGAATTTGAATTTGGATTAAAATTTGAATTAGAATTTAGATTTATATTTGATGTAAAAAATATATATATTATATATTAAAATAAAATTAAAAATTATTTATATGAGTAATAAGAGGAGAGATAAAAAAATTTGTTTTATAGTATAAATGAGTGAGGGCACCCGCGCGTTGCTGCGAGAATGTTGTGTATAATTTAAAATCGAAATAAAACGATCGGGAAAAAAATTATTAAGGACTAAATTTGTAAAAGATCGCTAACGGGGGACTAACGATGCTATTTACAGCTAACCAGAAGGACCATTTTTGTAAATTCGTTAGGTACAAAATAATTCTGAAAATAATATGTTTTTTACGTAAAAAGTCCCTAAAATTCTCGATGTGTTGCATCGTTAGTCCCTGGCGTTTTGCATCGTTAGTCCCTGAAGGACATATCTTGCACCGACAGTTTCACCTTAGTGACTATTTTGCAAGTGAGCACTGTTTCGTCCACTGTAGCTACAGTGTCAAACAGTGAAATATTCCCCCTTTTAATATATATATATATATATATATATATATATATATATATATATATATATATATATAATAAAAGAGAAAAGAAAAAAAAAGTAAGAGAAAAGAGGATGCAATGATGCATGACCCACACGTCATAAAACCCAATACACTACACCTCTTTTATACATCCTAAAATATTTGAGATACAAGTCCAAATCCAAATTTAAAAAACTCAACCAAACATGTTATTTGCATTTATTAAATCCTAAACCCACATAAACCCCTCATACCAAACGGGCCCTAAGATAGAGTAGTAAAATAGTTTTTATTGATTCAATTGCATTACATGGAAGATAGCCTTTGTATTTAGGGTGCGTTTGGTTTGTAGATGAGATTGAAATTGGATCTGAATTTGAAAAATGTTTGAAAGAAATGAGGAATGAGAAAAAATATAATTGAGTTAAATATTATTATTTTAAAAATAAGTAGGATATTATTAGTACTATTTTAAAATTAAACAAGTATATAATAATATGTGGTCCAATCATGAAAGAAAAAAAATAAATGTGATTGGATGATATCACCCAAAGAGGTTAGTAGAGGTGGGATTGCATCTATCATTGAAAGTGATAGATGGGGTCAAAGAATCAAAAAGGTACCAAACAAATTATTTGATACTTCTTTCAATCCATACTCACCCATACCCAGATACCAAATGGCTCCTTATATTAAGAGTAGTGATTGGCATGTCAAATTTCATGTCTAACAATTAAATCACGACACTAGGCATGCCTAGTTTCATGCCTAACATTTAGATCACAACAATTGGAGTAATCAAAGATTGTCATGAGGAGAGAGAAATATCATAATCCACTTTTCATATATTGAGTGGATTAAGCATAAATTTAGTTATGTCATTTAGTCATGACAATCATTTTCTTTATATTAAATACCTGAGTATTTATTGGAATGCTTAACTCGTATTCCTAATAATATACCTAATATGTGTTTTCACAAACCAATAATCCATTGCAACATATATTAGGCACACAATTAGTCATATTTTTTAGGCATCCAAATTATTTTCCTTAAATACATAGCTTAGATAATAAGCAACCTTAAACTAAATACAAACCCTCAAGTCGGGCTTGGGCCGAATATCTCCTCAAACATATACTAGTATGAAATATCAAATGTGACTTTAGGGTCTGTTTGGTTGGGGGTTATATAATCATTTTTGAAATAAAATGTTTGGTTACTTTTTTTGGTTTAGAGGTTTGGTGTGAGACCCGCCAAAAATTATTACTATTTGAAATCTATAAATTAGCCGATTTAAAAGAATATTGTGAGACCAAGCATTAATTCTCTCTATAACTTTTTATTTGAATTTTTAAAATAAATATATTTTATTTTAAAATATTTATAAAATAATATTTATCTATTTTATAATATAATTTCTCTTGCTTATATCAAATCCTAATCTTAATTATAATCTAAATCATTTACAAACCCTTAGTTTTTATACAAATGAGGGATGAATAATTGTTTCGTGCATCTTGTTGGAATCAAACCAAATGTGAGAAAACAATCTTTTGCCCAAAAAAGATTGACACACCCAAAATTAAAATATTTGCGCGACTCTACTTAAAAATTGACACGTGTCTAAGTGGTTAGTGAGATTTTTAATGCGCCTTTGTGAGGTTTATGTGTGACTTGTGCGACTCCACTAAAAAATTGCCACATGTCAAAAACTGACAAGTCGCAAAAAAAAATCTCACCAACCACTTAGACACGTGTCAATTTTTAAGTAGAGTCGCGCAAATATTTTAATTTTGGGTGTGACAAATCGTTTTTTCATTTCTTAGGCTAAAATGAAATTAGCTCTAATAACTGTTGATCGGGTTTGAACCACGGCTGGATGCGTGTAGATATGATTCAGACCAAACTGTCTTCGAGTCTAGCAAAAATAAATGCTTAAAGTTTTACATCATACAGCACATTTCTCATCATAATCCAATAAAATAAATGTAAACAGTATGAACATAAACGTGTGTGTATGTAAACCATCAATACTTTAGACATAGCTTTTGTACACGTATTGTTCAAATGGTACATACGTTCAAATGGTACATATCTTAGCCCATTAGTGAAAAAACGATTGGTCTTCGATTTATGAAAAAAAAAAAAAAAAAAAAAAAAAAAAAAAAAAAAAAATGTCCAAACTAGGCCACACCTAAACTGATATAAGCATAAATAATTTGGCTCTCCCATCATCAAACAAAACACATAAAGATTAAATAATGCTAAAGGTCGAGTACTCCAATTTCATATCTAATAAGCAATTGATTAAAACGTTGATCAATTTATATAGATGGGAGACAATCAGTTTGCAGGAATACCAGATGAGAGGTTACAAATTCACCTTTTTGGCGGGGAAGGATAACGGGTTCAAAATGAGTAAAATAGACAGAGTGCTGGTTTGTCAAGACTTCTTTAATAGATGGCCTTTGGCTTGCTTAAGGGCTTTACCCAGAGGTCTTTCGGATCATTGCCCTCTGTTGTTATCTTTGGTGGACTCTAATTATGGAGCGAAACCATTTCGATGGTTTAACTCTTGGTTGGACAGGGAAGGTTGCGTTGACATTGTTTCTAAATCTCTGATTAGCTGTGCTTTTAAGGGTCCAGCGGATATTGTGATTATAAAGAAGCTGAATTTTCTTAGAGGTGTTTTGAAAGAGTGGTGGAGTTACATATTAAAAACGGAAGGTGAAATCTTGGCCAACTTGAAAGAAAACATTAAGAAGCTTGAAAGAACCATGGAAGAACGTGACCTAGTAGAAGAGGAGACTTGGGTTTGGGAAGAAAGCAAAAAAGAATTGAATCAGATTAATTTTTATAAACATAGGGACTTGTCTCAAAAGTCTCGAGTTAGATGGGCTGCTAATGGGGATGATAATTCTACTTTTTTCCACAGGTTCATAAATGGTAGGAAGGCATCCAATGCTATTCCAGGTTTAATGGTTGATGGGGTTTGGGTCGACAAACCGGCCTTGGTGAAAAGGGAGGTTTTAAAACACTTTAGGAGACACTTTTCTGAAAAAGTATAAGTGTCGGCCTAGTATCTCTTGCACTAACTTAAAAACGTTGGACCCCAGTTATGTGGAGAATTTGATTGCCCCCTTCTCTAAAAAAGAAATTAAAGAAGCCGTTTTTGCCTGTGGTTCGGATAGAGCGCCTGGACCTGATGGGTTCAATTTCAGGTTCGTGAAACGTTTCTCAGGTTACCTTGAGGAGGATTTCTTTAAGTTAATGGGGAGTTCCATCAAACAGGAGTCATAAATAGAGGTTGTAGCACCTCTTTTATAACTCTTATTGCTAAGTCCAAGACCCCGTTGGGGTTAAAGGACTATAGACCTATTAACTTGATTGGGGTTGTGAGCAAAATTATCTCGAAGGTTATTGCAGGAAGAATGAGTAAGGTTATTGGGTCGGTGATCTCCCACACGCAAACAGCCTTTCTTAGGGATCGTTTTATTCTTGATGGGCCGTTAATTATCAATGAAGTCATTGGGTGGCTCAAGAAAAAGGGGGAACAAACTTTTATGCTAAAGATTGATTTCGAAAAGGCTTTTGACAATGTTAATTGGGGCTTTTTACTATCGATTCTAAGTCAAATGGGATTTCCTCCTAGATGGTGTCTTTGGGTTAAAGGTATTCTCGACACAGCTAGATCCTCGATATTAGTAAACGGCTCCCCTACCTTTGAATTCCATTGTGAGAAAGGAGTTAGGCAAGGAGATCCACTTTCTCCATACTTATTCCTCATTGTCATGGAGGCTTTGACCTCTATTCTCAACAAGGCGTCGGAGTTGGGTGAGTTTGAGGGGGTTCGCCTTCCTAATGGTGGTCCTATTCTATCACATTTATTCTATGCATACGACGCTCTAATTGTAGGGAAGTGGTCCAATGCTAATATGAAGAAGACTTCTCGTTTGCTTCGTATCTTTTACTTATGCTCTGGCTTAAAAATAAATATCCATAAGTCTTATTTATATGGTATGGGCATTTCGGGTGAAGATTTGAACAACTTAGCCGGGTCTCTTGGTTGCAAGATTGGTGATTTCCATTTTGAATACTTGGGAATCAAAGTGGGAGCAAATATGAACCGGATTGTTCATTGGAATCCGGTTTTAGAGACCATACAAAACCGTCTGTCCTCTTGGAAAGCAAAAACTTTATCCATAGGTGGGCGTTTAACTTTGGTCAAGTCGGTCCTCTCTAGTCTTCCGATATATTATCCTTCTTTATACAAGGCTCCGAAAGCTGTGATTGAAAAAATAGAGAGCCGGATGTGGACTTTCCTGTGGGCTGGTACAAGCGAAGAGAAGAAACTCCATTGGGTGTCTTGGGAGGTGGTAACCTTGCATAAAAGTGAAGGAGGATTGGGTGTCGCCAAGCTGGGTGATGTTAACGCGGCTTTACTTCTAAAGTGGGCCTGGCGTTTTGATGAGGCGAAAAATGAACCACTTTTAGGGGGTCATTTAAGCCCGGAATTGAATTTATTTGATCAAATATTACCCTAAATCGTTCCTTTTGTGATTTTAGGTACCTTGGGAGTGAAATCTGGAAAAGGAAGCAATTCGGACGTTTTTGGAGCATAAAAGTAAGAAAACGCCAAAGACTTAATTTTCCATGCTGAGACAGTATCTGACGGCGTCAAGAGGAAAATCATGACGGCGTCAAGAGTAAAAGTGGTGACGACCCAGTGCAAACCTGACGGCGTCACAACAAGGGCGTCAAGAGTTAATTCTGTGACGGCCTGCATAAGGTGTATACATGACGGCGTCAGACCCAGATCTAGGCAGTCCGAGGAACTATTTGGCGGCAAGATGACGGCGTCAGACATTTTTTCTTGACGCCGTCACCTTCTAAACTCTATATATAGTTTTCTATTTTTCATTCATTAGAGAGGAACGTGTGTGGAGAAACCCTAGGGTCGAACTTTGTAAACCCTAGCTCGTATTTTACAGTATTTTCAAGGGTTTTCACCCCTTGAATCCTTTCATGTGCTATTGAGATAAGTCTTCTCTTTAATTCAATCAATATGTCTATGTGTTGGTTGGCTATATCTTGTGCTTGTCTTGATTTCAACATGCTAGGCTAGATCTATCTTGTGTTTGCTTGGATCTAATGAAACCTAGATGTTAATTATGTGTTGATTACTTGTTTATGGTTGTATTGGATGAATGATTTCAATGTTAGGCTTAAGAAAACTGGCAGATCTCCATTGTGTAACATGCTTGAACGTCTTAGGAAACATGAACCGATGTGTACTAGGTTTTATTGGTTGTATTTAATGCATGAGTAAATTCTAATGATCCCATGTTAGGAGCTTCTTAGCCGGCTCGACATAGGAGTGAAGTAGGCACTCATAGGATTGGGGAAGTAAGTACGCCACCCTATGAATGGTATTAAGGAATACAATCCATCATCCACGCAACTATAACAAGTAATTAACGTGTAAAAGATATCTAGGGAGTAGTGAAATCTAAGTAAACACATTTCTCCCACATATTGCTCACAACTTTAGTTTAATATAGTTTATTTTCATTTCTAGTATTTTATTTCGATTGCATCTTTAGTATTGGGTTAGTTGACTAGTAACTAATTCCGCCCAAATCCTTCAAAACCGAGATTTTTACTTGCTTTCATAAAATATAAAAAATGCAAAAAGAATCATCCCTCATCTCTAGACATAGTCTTTAGGTTTTCTAATCCTAGCGACACTATTCCTAGCTGAACAATCAATCCCCCAGTACTTGTCATTATACTATACTACATCGATCAGGTACACTGCCTGGTGGGGGTTGTAAGCTTCTCGAGATCCCTCGAGAGGTAAAGCCTGGTGCAAACCCCACGCATCAAGTTTTTGGTGCCGTTGCCTAGGGAATAGTTATTGTCTAGGTTAGAATCTCTTTTTATTAGGTCTACTTGCTAGATTCCTTTCTAGTAAGATTTTATTTTTTATTTTCTAGGTTCTCTTTAGTCTATCTTATTTCTTCGTGTTTTTGTTCGTAACTCTTCACCACCCGACATCATAGACGATGGGAACATCTTTGAACCCGTCATCCCACCACAACAAAACCCACCACTAGAACCTCTTAGGTCCCGAACCCTAGGAGAGTATTCCCGACCTAGCCACCAAGGCTATCGAAACACCATTGAGCTCACCGGAGCCAATGTGACCCCCTTGCGATCCGACACCATCCGGTTGGTGCAAAGCGGATGTGCATTCCATGGACTTCGTTCCGAAGATCCTAATCAACATCTCAAGGACTTCCTTAAAATCGTAGATTCCATAGACCTAGATGTTGCAACTAGAGAGACAACCCGATTACGCCTATTCCAATTCTCTCTACGTGATCAAGCTAGCCAATGGCTTGAACGTTTACCCGCGGGATCCATCACCACATGGGATGATCTCACCACTCGTTTCCTTGCTCAATTTTTCCCACCGGGGAGAACTACCAAGCTTAGAAATGACATCTTGATGTTCCAACAACGTCAAGGTGAAACTCTTTATGAAGCATGGACTCGATTCAAGGACTTACTCCAAAAAGTCCCTCATCATGGCATAGATCTTTGGCTCCAAGTCCAAATCTTCTATGACCATATCGATCTCTCCACAAGGCGAGCCATTGACCAATCGGCGGGTGGTAAGCTACGTGATCTAAGTGCGGAACAATCATGGGAACTCATAGAAGATCTTGCTTTCTATGACAACGAAAGTTGGAATGATCCCCGTGATTTGAACAAAACGGTCAAGGCAATATCCTTGCCTTCGAACAATTCTAGCACTCCCGACCGTAGGATCATGGAACTTGAGGACCAAGTCAAGTTTCTCATGAAATCTTACGAAGCTCCTAAGCCTTCAAGCCAAGTGAACAAAATCACTTCTACGT
Organism: Artemisia argyi; assembly: GCA_030686995.1. NCBI lineage: Eukaryota > Viridiplantae > Streptophyta > Magnoliopsida > Asterales > Asteraceae > Artemisia > Artemisia argyi. Next base: position 190,943,327 of record CM060679.1, on the reverse strand, counting down.
GCGAATTATGTAGTGGTCCTCATGACACTCGTGATTGTGTGGAACTCCCCGGAACAGCTTTTGCGGACTACGCATCCTCGCGTACCGACGAAGCGGGAGATAAGTGGTACACTTTCAAACCCGAGCCAAACCCTTACGGTGATTCATACAACCCCTCTTGGAAAAATCACCCAAACCTTAGGTGGAAACAAAATCAAGCCAATTCTTCCAATCCGCCTAATCGTTACCAACCAAACGGTCCACCCTCCAACCGTACTTTCAACAACAATCCTTCTAACAACTATGGTAGTACCAACAATCTTGAAGGATTGATGTCTAAGTTCATGGCATCTCAAGAAGCTCGCATAGCTAGGTTTGAAACCGAATTCAACCAACAACAAACGGAGATGACCAACAAGATAGACAACTTGTTGAAAGCCCTCAACAACCAAGCGTTAACTACACCTAGGAAGGACACTAGGGACGCCAATAACAGAGTCCAAATTAAGGACCCCTCATCATCCAAACATGTCCACTTTGTCAATGTTGTCACCATTAAGCCAATAGATAAGAATATGGAAGAAAGTGACAAAGATGAAGTTGAAATAGAAACCGAGACTAGGGATGAAATTAGGGAAGTTGAGGTTAATAAGGGAAAGGAGTTAGAGGAAGTAGAGACTATAGAAAAGCACTTTGATAAGTTGCCCACCAAGGAAGAACGGGAATACCATAAGGATTTATTTGATGGTCCCGAGACACCATATATCCTTGGCACACCCCTTATCAAAATGGGAGACCCCTCTAACATCAACATACCATGCAACATCGGGCACATGCATATATGGAAAGCTTACATCGATCCTAGATCTCCTGTAAATATCATGACTAGGACTTATTACAATTGGGTGATGAAGAAACAACTTGATTATAGGATGATGCCCAATAAGAATTTGATAAGTAATTTTGTAGGAAGAGTGAAGGGATTGCATGTGATTATAGGTAATTTCACTTATGAGATCGATTTTATGATAGTAAAGACACTCGTCCGGTGATAGATGATTGCCTAAGCCAAGTAATATTCGGAAAACCATTTGTTGAGGCCACTAGGATGAGTTATGATCCGAATTTTGGGATAGTTAGGTTCAAGGAAGAGAATGATGAGATTGCCTACCAAATGCCCTACAAAATTGAGCAATACCGCCTTCTCTCTAATATAGAAAAGGAACACAAACAAGCGGCTTATTATAGGAATGATGAGGATAGACGTAGGGGAGTAGAGTATGTGAAGAATAGGATGCTTGGTTTCTACAAAGAATGCTTGCAACTAGGTCCGGAATACAAAACTGGCTTAGAAGACGACCCAGAGAGTGAAACCAACGATGAGGTCACGTAGTAACCCATGACCTTGAGTCTAGCTACGAGACTCGTAAATAAAGAAAAGCGCTTCTTGGGAGGCAACCCATGTTTTGTGTGATTTTTATTTTGTTTGTTTGTTATTTGCTTCCGTATGCATGCTTTATTTTTATTGTTGGTAGATCATGTTTCAAAACTAAATAGTGGAAATACTTTACTTTGTTGTTTGACCTAGTCTTAACTTCATCCAAAGGTATTTTTGCAAAAGATAAGTGTAAGGGGAAACCCCAAATATGTTTTTAAGAAACAAACCGATCATGATTCTCCGCAATATTAATTGAACATGTATATTCGTATTTGTTAGAGTCAAATGCTTGTATCGAGTCATAACGAAGTTTTGCAGGATTTTCCAGGAAGTAAGACCAAGTTTTTCCAGAAATTTTCCGGAAACTTAACATAAGAATTTCTGCAGGTCACTTCTGACGGCGTCACGAGTTTACTCTTGACGGCGTCACGTGTAAAAATCTGGAAATTTTACCAGTTTTGTTTTTCTAACGGAGTCTTAAAGTTTTTGTTGAATTATTAGTTTTATAATCTCCAGGAAATCTGCAAACATCATTCCACAAGCATTATATCTTATTTTGTTTTCTAGGATTTATTAGTATATGTAGACTGCCGCCGATTTTATGCGAGGTTGCCTTGTCTGTTTTCTCAGGATTTACAGGTTATGTATGACAAGAAGATGATTTATTTTTCTGGAAGGGAAGCTTTGATTGTTCATTTTCTTGGAGGAAGATCTAACCTGGCCACATTATTATCCATACCGAGCGAATCAGGGGAGTATTTGATTTCATTTGTTTTACTTATTTCACTTTTACATTCTTTACTTGAACATTGGGGACAATGTTCATCCTAAGTGTAAGGGGAGGGTAAAATGATGATACCTTATAGATACACTTTCGCTTGAGTTTGTTTGTTTGATGGTAGATGTGTAATAAACTATGAGAAATACTTGTTAGTGCAATTTTAGCGCCAAATTTAAAATTTTTTACAACATTTAGGAGTGAAACTTTAGCCATAGCAAGCGTCTCATGGATAGGAGATTGTATGACTAGCACAAAATTGTATCATTCAGAAAAATTTTCCACCAAAATATGTGAGGTTCGCCTTTAGATTTGATAGGAAAAGCATTTACTATTAGTGCTTATGAGTGTACCGGTAGCATTTAGATTCTAGAACTTGCGTTAGTGATGCATCCCGAGACCGCTAGTGAGACTACATTCGTGTAGTAGGATTTACTACATGATAAGAGGCATTAGGATCACCCTTGTGTTAAACCCGTATTATAATTACTTGACCATTTAAGTCATATTACTTGGTTAGTTAAGTCAACTAAAATTTCCCACACCCTTAGCGTTGTACTCATTTTTAGTACACGAAACCCCTAGTACACCCCTCCGAGCCTATCTTTTCGTTTCTAACTTTAAGCATCTTACTTAAAGGAAGAATTTGTTACACCCCACTTAAATGTACACCCAAATCGCCTTAGCCTTCCGTTTATGCGCTCATCTTTAGTGCATTATGTTATATGTTAAACCCTAAGTTAATTATCTAATTGATTACATGGTTGCTAAGTCGAGTCATATCCTTGTACATATTGTTTTGGGACGATTGGGACTCATGGGTAAAGTACTAATTTTATGAAGTAATGGGGAAGAACATCATTTATTACCCCCATATGTACGTTAATCTTAAAAAGTACTCCAAGTGTTTTGATTTTCTTAATTCGAGTCATTAGATTAGTTCATTGTAAAGTATGTAAAGATTCAAGTGTAAGGGGAATGTTCAATCCCTATGATGTATTATTTTGGATGGTAGGGTAAGAGTGTATGCAAAAAAAAAAAAAAAAAAAAATCGAAAAAAATCAAGAAAAAGAAAAGAAAAAAAAATAGAATAAGAAAAGAGAAAAACATACGGACTACCATCCCTTTTCATTCTATGTTCATTTTATGTTTTTGTTATTTTTCATTTATTAGCTTAAGTCGAGTCTAGTCTTGGCTTAGCAACGCCATATTATACATGTAATTAACCATGATTGTTAACTCGCCACCAGTAAAGACTGCCTATATCCAACAAAACCGTGTATTCTATATCCCTACACCTAACGTTACAACTCTTTAAAAGACCTCTTTGATAGTTTATCCTAGGTGCTTACGCCATGTGGTGGAGTTTGATCCTTTCCCAAGCCTATGGTAATCTATTTTGCAATGACAGGTAGTGAGAGATGTTTTCCATTTCCATATTGTAATTTATACTTTATTACACCCGAGAGATGTGAGTATCTAAACACTATTTGTGAGGTGCTAGTATATGACCTCCGTGCTTGTCTTTGGTCTTTAGTGGAACGATTATTTGTTGTAATTACTTTTATATTAGTGTTAAATGACCCCTAACTTGTATTTTGACTAGAATAAAAGCGCATTTGCTTGAGGACAAGCAAATCTCAAGTGTAAGGGTATATGATGAGGCGAAAAATGAACCACTTTTAGGGGGTCATTTAAGCCCGGAATTGAATTTATTTGATCAAATATTACCCTAAATCGTTCCTTTTGTGATTTTAGGTACTTTGGGAGTGAAATCTGGAAAAGGAAGCAATTCAGACGTTTTTGAAGCATAAAAGTAAGAAAACGCCAAAGACTTAATTTTCCATGCTGAGAACAGTATATGACGGCGTCAAGAGGAAAATCATGACGGCGTCAAGAGTAAAAGTGGTGACGACCCAGTGCAAACCTGACGGCGTCACAACAAGGGCGTCAAGAGTTAATTTTGTGACGGCCTGCATAAGGTGTATACATGACGGCGTCAGACCTAGATCTAGGCAGTCCGAGGAACTATTTGGCGGCAAGATGACTGCGTCAGACATTTTTTCTTGACGCCGTCACCTTCTAAACTCTATATATAGTTTTCTATTTTTCATTCATTAGAGAGGAACGTGTGTGGAGAAACCCTAGGGTCGAACTTTGTAAACCCTAGCTCGTATTTTACAGTATTTTCAAGGGTTTTCATCCCTTGAATCCTTTCATGTGCTATTGAGATAAGTCTTCTCTTTAATTCAATCAATATGTCTATGTGTTGGTTGACTATATCTTGTGCTTGTCTTGATTTCAACATGCTAGGCTAGATCTATCTTGTGTTTGCTTGGATCTAATGAAACCTAGATGTTAATTATGTGTTGATTACTTGTTTATGGTTGTATTGGATGAATGATTTCAATGTTAGGCTTAAGAAAACTGGCAGATCTCCATTGTGTAACATGCTTGAACGTCTTAGGAAACATGAACCGATGTGTACTAGGTTTTATTGGTTGTATTTAATGCATGAGTAAATTCTAATGATCCCATGTTAGGAGATTCTTAGCCGGCTCGACATAGGAGTGAAGTAGGCACTCATAGGATTGGGGAAGTAAGTACGCCACCCCATGAATGGTATTAAGGAATACAATCCGTCATCCACGCAACTATAACAAGTAATTAACATGTAAAAGATATCTAGGGAGTAGTGAAATCTAAGTAAACACATTTCTCCCACATATTGCTCACAACTTTAGTTTAATATAGTTTATTTTCATTTCTAGTATTTTATTTCGATTGCATCTTTAGTATTGGGTTAGTTGACTAGCAACTAATTCCGCCCAAATCCTTCAAAACCGAGATTTTTACTTGCTTTCATAAAATATAAAAAAATGCAAAAAGAATCATCCCTCATCTCTAGACCTAGTCTTTAGGTTTTCTAATCCTAGCGACATTATTCCTAGCTGAACGATCAATCCCCCGGTACTTGTCATTATACTATACTACATCGATCAGGTACACTGCCTGGTGGGGGTTGTAAGCTTCTCGAGATCCCTCGAGAGGTAAAGCCTGGTGCAAACCCCACGCATCACGTTTCAAGATTCAGCTTGGAAGTCTTTGGCGAAACGTTATAGAGGTAATCCATGGTGGTCGAAACAAATGGAATTTCCTTCCAGTTGCTCGGAATTTAACCGGCTGCTGGAAATCTTTGGTCACTTCGATCGAGCATATGCAAATCAATGGTCAGCAGGCTTCATGGTTTTTTAAAGGTATTCTGGGCAATGGGGAGGCTTTACGGTTCTGGAAAGACAGATGGTTTGGAGATAAAATGCTGATGGATAGATGGTCGGCTCTCTTTGCTCTGGAAACTAATAAAAATTGTAGAATTATTGACCGATTTCGGGTCCTCGGGTCTTCTACTTGTCTTGCATCGGGCTGAGATTTTTCCCCAACTTCGGTAGAGGAAATCTCAGAAATGCAAGATGTTAACTATGTGTTGTCCTTAGTTAAAATTGCAGGAAATAAAGACGATTGGTGTTGGGACGAGGAAGGCAACCGAATTTTTACAGTGGCTAATGTCAAAAGATGGCTTCGGGAAGACAGAAACAATAGCCGTAATCACTTGTTCAAATGGGAATCTTGGGTTCCGTTAAAAGATAAATATTCATATGTGGAGAACGGAAATGAATCGTCTTCCTACCCGGCTCGCTCTTCAAAGTAGACAGATTTCTTTGCCATCTACTTTATGCCCTTTATGTGATGTGGACGACGAGAACTGTGCTCATATTTTCCTTCATTGTGGTTTTGCTTTTGGAGTATGGAGTTTTCTTCGAAAATGGTGCAAAATCGACCATGCGACTGTGCTCAATATGGATGACCTGCTCGTGATTTATAAAAATGTCCAAGGCTCGAAATGGGTGAAGAAGGTTATTAGAGGTATTGTTATGACGACGTGTTGGGCGATTTGGAATGTAAGAAATAAAAAGGTCTTTGAGAACAGTACTCCTAAGGTTGCCGACGTTGTGGCATTAGTTAAATCTTTGTCTTTTTATGGCTAAGCCGGTCCAGGTTCAATTCCATTGTTTGGAAGGATTGGGTCGTTTTTCCATTGTACATGTTGTAATTGTTGTTTGGTGGTCCTCGTTTTGAGGACTCGCTGTTTTTAATGAAGTTCACCGTTCAAAAAAAAAAAACTTATATACATGTGACATCTTTTCTTCACGCCTGTTATAAAGCGGATTAGGACATCGAGATCAACGATTACCATACATTCTATTTGAAAATGACATGCAATATCACACACTCATAAGGCCGTGACCCAAATACGAGCTAAAACCTGTGCCAATAAAACTTAAATCCACAACATCTACGAATATCGCAAAGTGAAAAACTATGAAAATTTTGGTTGAGCCCCATGAATATCAAAATAACAAAAAAATAGAAAATTACCAAAACGGCCATATTTGATCGATCCATTTAACAAAAGTTTACCTTTTTTTAGAAAAATAAAAAATAGTCATTTAACCCCGTCACACGTCGATCATATTTAATAAAAATTAAAATTTATGTACACCTATGCTACACCCCAAATGATCATTTTTAATTTTCCAAAACTTTTATTATTATTTTTTTAATATAACGGTTAAATGTGATTGTTTTAATACTTTTCTCAAGAAAAAAAAATATACAATTCAATTCAATTTATATTTTGCAAAAAATAAATACTCTTTTCGTCTCAAAATAATTGTTTGCAAACAAAAAATACACAATTTTATGAAAAACATAATTATTAGTGTTCTTTTTCTTTTACTTTTGTAAAATAACAATTTTATCTTTAAATAACTTATTAATGTCTTTTTATTTTAACCAAATGTAATATGATAAACTTGACAATTTTTTTTTTTTATCTATTTCGAATAATCGATAACTAGATTACAAAAAAGAAAACATGAGTTACTAATTTATAGGGCGAAATTACCAAATGTTTGTATCGTTTATTGTTTTTATTATACTATATATCATTTCTTGAAGACTCGAATTCCCAGTTTTTGTTATAATACTATTTCCCGATTTCCCATATTTCATATAATACTATTTCGGTATTTCCTCCTTTCGGGTAGATAAACATAGTAGTTGTTCATCTTATCTCAAACCTTCTGGATTTCTCTGAAAATAAAGAAAATACCGACTCAAAAAAAGGCATATCAAAATCTTTGCAATCGGTTCAAATAATGAAGAACGTGATCGGAGAATTTATGCAGACAAGTATCATTCTGAAATCCCCTAACTTTTGTAAGTTTATCAGGTTGAATTATATGTTTTAGCAATTTATGTTGGTTAAAAAACTTGAGGGTATAGTATGTGTATTCAAATTTACTTTTTATTTTTTTGTTATAAACTCTTATTTTGGGTAAAACAAAAGAAAATTAGCCACCGCCGGAATCTTCTCCCCGTCATCTTCTGGTAATCTCATCTTATAATTTCATTAATTAGTCAATTAAATTTTTATTATTATCAAGTGTGGATTTATGTTTGTTACTGAAACTTTTAGAAACAGATGCGGCTCAACCTTGCAGGAAGGTTAGTTATAAATTACCTTGATTACCTAATAATGAATTGTTCCAATTTATATGCACACAAAACTATCTCAATTATGTGATTTCGGCTCTTAACTTTACAATCGTCAGGTGGGACTAACTTTTGCAATTTGAGGATGCAAAAGCAGGTATTGCAAAAACCTGATTTCGGATTCTCATGTTTTTATTTAGTTCAGCGCAAAATTGTTAAGTTTTTCATGTTACAATTTTGCAGGTGATTTATGGATCGACTTGAGTCCACCGGCTACTAACAAACATAAAACTGAAGCAGATGCTAAGATTTATTCTTATTATGGAATTAATGGTCCAAGGGTTGATGACAATAGGTCGCCCCCAACCGACACGCACGCCTTGCAGGTAGTTTATTCTCAAGCACTAGGTACGGAAGCAAACACCTTAATATTGGTTTGTAATAAATTTGTACATCATTATTTATGCGAATGTATTTTCAGACATTATTCTCGAAGGTCTGTGCACAACGGCAACCCAATCTTCTTTGCGCGTAGTTGCACCTCAGGTCATGTAAAATAACGGTTGGCTCTCTTAAGAGGGATAATTCTACTCTTTTTGCCAAATCTGAATATGTAACTTTCAATAAATCTTACGAAAATTAGGATCATGCAGCCCTTTTGTCGAAAACTATAAAGTTATGTCTGATGTTATGAAGTATACGTGGCAGTTTTAACTCATTAACCTATTAGTGGGTCGATTAGGGTAGTGTTATATTTCTTATGGGTCAAATGGGTTAAGGTAGAAGGTGTAAGTAAAAAAACTTGTCAAAATTTTTGATTTAAATGACATTTAACAAAAATGTCGTCTGTAGAATGAAACTTTTCATTAGATGAACTTAACCAGTTATTTGAATCGATGTTTCACAGGTCTCTGCTCCTGAATTATATCTGGGTAAATTGTTTTCTGTTCATGCTGGACTTGGACACACCCGGTATGCATCTCACCAAGTGCCAGCTGCAACGAATTCTCATCCATAATCACTTCGTGTACTGAAGGTGTGACACAGGAATTGTAGTTGGTAAGCGTCTGAGAAATGTATTAAGTAATACACAAATCTGATAACAGATTGTCAGATTATATTGGAATCCTGAGGGACACTGGAAACATACGTGAGTCAGGAGACTCAATGACTAACAGAATTTCCTGAAGGAACATCGAAATCGAGACTTAAAGAATGTGCATTGACATTTAGAATAAACAATTATTTACAGTTTCAAAACTAAGTTTTCGACCCCTTACATCAACCTAACGAATGACCTTTATTGACAGTGGGAATATTGCAACATTTACATTGTGGAATGAGCAGGCGATTGGGTTCCCAATGAATCTATGCTGACAGATCGAGCAACCTCCAATCATGGCAGTTTCTTCTTGCTGGGCGAAACGCTATGGAGGTATTCATCAAATGACTACACCATCCAATATAAGAATGTGCATCATATAATCTAACAAATATTCTGTTTAACAGGAGGCATACAATTGTCTGCCACCTCGGCAACACATTATTACCTGAATCCAAAGATACCAGAAACAGAACACATAAGAGCAACGTACGTATATCAACTCAAATTACATTTACACGTTACCTCACTAACAACCCAAATGAAAAATGCCACTTAGTTATATAACCAGGTATGAAGAGTATATGGGACCCATGCCTCCGCTGTTGCCCGCACCAGCCGAAGCAGATACTCAGGATCCAGAAGTGGCACACCACCATATGTCAATAAGGTCTTTGCTTGAGGTCAAGCCTGAAACGAATGCGGTATGTACAATATTTGTTATTGTCATGAACCGCGTGTATGCATTTAAATAACCTAAATATGATTGCAACAGTTGCAACCATTTGTGATACAAGCCGTTAGAACAACAGGGAGAAGCTCATGCAACAGAAATGCCAACAACTGAAATAACCCCACCACCTAAAACAACTGAACCAATTGGAAAGGAGCAACACCAGCGTCAAGAACCACCTAACACAGTTCGAAGACAACTGTTCGCATAGGTTGATGAAGAAACAGCAAGCCCGCAACAACTAATTGTAGTTACAGCAGCCGAGCCAATGGCAATAGCAGGTCCGCAACAACCAATCACTGAAACCGAAGACGAACCGATCACCCAAGCCAGTAAGAAGGCAAAATACGAGTACCGCAAAGCAACTGCTCTATTAACACAGTTTAACAAAACCTTAAGTAGCAGTAACGTATTGTACGGTAAATGAAAGTAGGCTATTGGCATATGTACTGATGTACGTACGATAGGCTTGCAGGTTTGTGAACAAAGGATGCAACACTAGCGTAACATCCCGTTAAATTGCAAGTATAAAGCCACTAGGAAAAAAGGCTTGGAATGTTTTAACCATGATCCTAGCAATGTATCTATCTAATTTTCTCTACTTATCAGCAGATGCAACTATACGAAACACACAAACACGTTTTTCACACAAGTAAGATGCCCCCGCCGCAACGCGGCGGGTTCCTTCTCCTTTGCTTTATAAATTACTGCCATTCAAAAAAAAAAAAAAAAATTTATAGGACAAAAGGAGTAGAGTTACTAGACTAGAAAAGAAAATATTCCATGAAAAAATAAATAATTTAGAAAACAAAAAGAACATAAATTAGTTGAAAACAATAATAAACACATCAAAGCAAAGCAGCACATCCATCTCCAATCCAACACAAACACACACACTTGTTTCATTGTTTCTTTCTTTATCCCAACACAAAACAAACAAACAAACCAACACACACCAAACACCATCATAACATATCCTCTCTCATTCATTCATTCATTTCATTTCCTTCCTTGATCAGATCCCAATCATTTCCTTCACTCAGATCCATCCATCAATTACTAATAAATTATAACCATGATGTCATCAATCCTCCCAGATCTAACAACCACCACCAAAATCCACCCTCTAGAACCACCACCCGTTGACCGCTTTGACCACCTCCCCGACTCCCTCCTCCTCATCATCTTCAACTTCATCTCCGACGTCAAATCCCTCGGCCGCTGCTCCTCCGTTTCCCGACGGTTCCACTCCCTCGTCCCTCAGGTCCACAACGTCGTCGTCCGCGTCGACTGCGTCATCTCCGACGACGACGCCACGTCATCATCTTCCTCCTCCTCCTCCTCCGCAAATCACGACAAGTCACGCGCTTCGTTTTTTAATCTCTTCCGTATCGTTTTCGGTAGTATTGTCGTCAAGCCTATACAGGTGATCGGTTCGTTTTTCGGTAACAAACGGTTGTTATCGAGTTCGTCTTCTTCATCCGTCATGCTGACGTCATCGTCTGGTGGGGTTAATGGTGACGATGACGTCAGCGGCGGGGTGATGCATCACTCGCCTACTCAGGTTTTGAAGAATTTTAATGAGATTAAGTTTTTGAAAATTGAGCTGCCTAGCGGCGAATTAGGTATTGATGATGACGTGTTGTTGCGTTGGCGAGCCGATTTCGGTTCGACTTTAGATAACTGTGTTATGCTTGGTGCGAGTTCTGTTATTTATCCTAGTAGTGTTAATTGCGATAAAATAGTGTTAGATAATAATGTTGTTAACACTGGTAGTGATGATAATGGGAGTATACCGGAGTCGTTTTATACGAACGGGGGGTTGAAATTGAGAGTAGTGTGGACTATTAGTTCGTTAATTGCGGCGTCTGCTAGGCATTATTTGTTACAGTCGATTATATGTGAGCATAAGACGTTGGACTCGTTGGTTTTGACTGATGCGGATGGGCAAGGAGTGTTGTGTATGAATAGGGAGCAGTTGGAGGAGTTGAGAGAGAAGCCGTTGTCGGCTTCGTCCGCTTCTAAGAGGACGCTTGTGCCTGCGTTGAATATGAGGTTGTGGTATGCGCCGTATTTGGAGTTGCCGGATGGGACTGTTTTGAAAGGTGCGACGTTGGTTGCGACTAGACCGAGTGATCAGTCTTCGGTGCAGAAGGATGTTTCGGATGGGTTGTGGGCTTCGTCTGCGTTTGAGGAGCCGTTTGGGACAACTCTACATATGAGTAATATCACAATTGATAAAGCAATAAAATGCCAAAAACTATACATAATTTATGTATGGTTACATATAATCAAGTAATTCCTGATTGCTGATAGTTGATGGCAAAATTTGACAATGTATGAGATCAAATGGATTTATTAACTTGACCAGTTGTACTAATAGCAGCAACGACCCACACACAAAAATAAAACATGAAATTGAAGGTGCAAGCAGTTCAACGATGCGCATAATCTGCACTGCTGATCGAAGGTCTAACCTGGCAAAGCCAGGTTCAGCAAAGTGTCCTTTGATTTAGCTCCAAATTAGCAGTACTTGCATAGTTGCATCCTAAATTAACATAAGCTTACAAATCATTACATCAAATTTCAGTTCTCATTTTGATTAATTAACTTTTAAGAATGAGAAAATAACTCAATTCTTTCCATGTACAAGAACAACTTTCTGATGGAAGCATAAAATACCAAAATAAGATGACTGATGAGGCATAATAACATTAACATTAACATACTCCTAAATACATGGTTCCAGTACGATAATTGTTCCAAAACATATATCCATGTTAGATTAAAACTGATTGCTTACTTCGTTCATTTATACTCCCTCTTAACTTGACTCTTGATTTCATCTTGACTTTTGACAGAATCCCACCAATCTTTCAATTCCTTTGACCTTAAACGATGTGGTGCATAAAACACTTGTTCCGTATATGATGGTAAGACAAAAGGATTATCGGTTAATAGCTTCGTCTTGGGATCAATATAAACCAAATTATCCTTACGCTTGACACCTACCCCTCCAGGAGTATCAAACCACTTACACTTGAACAATACAACAACACAACCACCTGAGCCACAATTTTTTTTGCTATAATATTCTACCTCTATGATCTCGTCCAATATCCCATAGTAGTCATGCACATGCCCGTTAGAAACACTCCCTCTTACACATACCCCATTCCTCTTAGTGACATTCCTTTCGCTATGTTTTTGGGAGTGAAATTTGTAACCATTGATCGAATATCCTTCATATGTATACACACCAGTTTTTGGTCGTTCTGCAATTTCTATCAAATCTTGACTGATATCATTTGACCCTTGATGAACCTACAGTGACACGAGAAAAAGTTACTAAAACCATAATAATAGTTTAATACTATATAATAGGAATTTTGTTTCTGTTATACACATATTTTTTTTTAAACCATTCAGCAAAATTTTGTCTATAGGTATCAAATCCTCCTTCACCAATATAAGGTTGTTGTTGCCTTGTTAAATCATCAAACAACCTAAACAATGAACAAACAACATTTTAGACAACTATGAGAGCAACGACATATGGAAATCACAAAGAAACAAGATATACAGCATACCTTATAAAAGGTTTAACCTCTTCACAGTTAAACAAGATATAACGATGAGCAATGGTCATTGCATCATACATATACTTGTATGTACGTCTATCTTCAAATAATTTCTGACCTGGATGTTTGAAAATGCTTAACCGGGCACATTGAGCATTCAAGACAGCCTTTCTTGTCATAATCTTTTTTGTCTCATTTTGTGGTAGCACTGGCTTGATTATTTTGTTTTTGGACTTCGATTTGAACAACTCATCAGAGGTCAGATTTACTTTTAGATCCTTTTGACACCGCCTGGCACCTTTTGACTTCGACTTGAACAACTCATCAGAGGTCTGATTTACTTTTAGATCCTTTTGACACGGCCTGGTAACTTTTGACTTCGATTTGACCAACTCTGAGTTAAGTTTTACTTTTAGATTCTTTTGACACCCCTCAGTACCTTCCAAAACATCTGAATCGCAATTCGATTCATATGTTATATTATCAACCTTAGGGGTACCCACTTCATCTACCACCATAGGTGTACACCCATCATCTTCTATTGGACTACAACACTCTCTATCGCGTTGAATTCTTGTAGTTGTTTCATCATCTATTGTATGATTAACATTAGCGAGACCCAATTCATCCACCACCATACGTGCACACTCATCATCTTCCACAGGACCAGTATTCTCTCCTTCATGTTTAATTTTTGAACTAGTTTCACCATGTGCGGACCAAGTTGTATAATTAGGGGTGAACCCTTTTTCATACAAGTGAAACATGACGTCATTTCTTGTCTTAAAGTGCTTATTGTTGCACTCTAAACAAGGACATTTGATACGATTGTTATCAACAAATGCTTTGTTAGAAAAAGCAAAGTCCAAAAAAGCATCAAGGTTACTGCAGAAAGTATAACTAAGAAATCGGTCAGTCGCCTCCACAGCGTACATCCATCCTCTATCCGCACTAGTTGACATTATCAGCAACTACAACCAAGTAAAAGTAGCACATTAATAGTGTGTTTAGGATTCCTTATTTGAGAGATTGTTCTAATTCCATTAAGCAGTTTAAGCGTTTGGAAGAACAACTTAGATGCTTATTAAAGAGTATATAGACACTTTAAGGAGGTGTTTGCGATTACCTATTGTAAACTGCCTATCTAGTTAAAAAATAGGCACCTTACTTTTTAGTATTTATTTACTGTCTATTATAAGCAGAACAGATATACTTATGAGCAGCTTCATACAAAGACTCAAAAGTCAAAACTACTTATCTGCTTAAAAATATAGCAAATAAGCACTTAATAAGCAATCCCATACGCCATCTGATTATTTTGAACACAATAAGCAGTATAATAAACGCAATAGCAGAAACCCCCTAATCAGCCACAAAGCAATTCAGGGATAAACAGGAACACAGTCTAAAATTTCAGATTAAATATAGTATGTGTTATATAACTTTTTTGCCTATTAAATTTACTCAACTTAAAAAAATATACTATGAACTGACATTTCAGCGATATCCAGTCATCTAGTCATGGGATACACAGTATAAGAATTTTTTGAAAGGCAAGTGCATTCAATACAAAATAAAGAATAACGCTACACAACTTAGGTTGTGTTTGTCTTTTGAGATGTCGTTGGCGAGAGAAGAGGTGGATCTAAAGTTTTAAGAGGTAATCAATCTTTAAAAACATTTCATAATTGAAGCGAGAAAAAGTAATTGTTGCCTCATATGCCTAAAACTAAACAAACACTAACGTATGTAGAAAAAAGGTAGCACTTTTTTTAAAAAACAAACACAACTTTAGTAAAAAATGACATGTTAGGTAATGTTTGTTACATGGGTATGGGTACGGGTACGGGTATAAGGGTATGGGTTTCATTCCAAAAAACATGTTTGATTAATGGGTTTAGATTTTAGTATTGGGTACAAAGTACAAACCCTTGAATCTAAAACCCACCAAAAGGGTTTTTTCGCTCTCATCTCATACCTATACTAGGGGTGGCAGCTCGGGTCTGGTTCATGTTGGCGGGTCACAAAATTTCAACCCGAACACGTCATGTTTAAGTAATCTAGTCAGGTTTGTCAACCCAAACCATTTTACACCTAGACCTACACGACCCATTTACTCGTTATGTAAATGGGTTGGCTGGTCGACCAATTTAACTCATTTAACACAAATAACATATTTAATTTTTGATGTTCAAAAGTAGTACTCTAATAAACTAGTTAGCGGGTCGACCCGTTTAACTCGCCACAACCCGAACACGACCTGTTTAATAAACGGGCCAAGTGGGTCAACCTCACCATGGCCCCAAACATGTTTTTACTCTACCTAACCCACTAATTTTCATGTTGTCGTGTTTCTTGCCACCCCTACCCATGCCCATAGTGATACCTACCTACCCTTAAACTAAGTTACAAAACCCTAGACTATTTCAACAACAAACAAAAAAAGACAAAGGGGAGGCATATATAACATTGAAATTATGACTATAAAATGCATATAGGTCGTTTCTAGTTTAGTACTATAGTACATTTTTTATTTTAAGAAATTTTTTTAAGGTGACAAATATAAAAAAAGGACCTTATAAATGTGGTGATCGGCTGAGTTTGAACTTTGAAGCCAATGTGACGGCGTTTAAGGGCGGCAGTTGGTGACCAACGAAGGAGGGTTTGATGAAAGCTGAAATGGGGGCATGGTACGGAGGGAAACCGAAAAGATTCCATGGTTTTTTTATTGGTTTTGTTTTGGAGAGGAAATGTCATTTAACATTTTGGATTGCAACTAAACTAAATAATAATAATAATAATAATAATAATAATAATAATAATAATAATAATAATAATAATAATAAATTTCAATGGTTTTTAAAGTGATGGTTTTATACAAACTTAATTTGACAAATATAATTATCTATATCTATATATTATAATCACGTGTATACACTTAATAACGCATGCTCAACTTAATATTTATAACTCGTATGTTTAAGAAGCTTTAATATTATGATGATACAATCAATTTAATAAAAATAATAATGATAAGACTTTATTTTTTATTTTTTATTTTTAAGTTTAAAGTACATGTGCTATTGCACATTTATTTATTTTTTAAAAAAATATTAAAATTGATAATTTTACAATCAAGTTGATAAAATTAGATTTAGGATTGACTCAAGTTAAAAAAATGAAGATATGTAATTGTAAATTGTATGAAACAATTAAAATATAACGTAGTTTTACTCTTAAGTCCAAAATTTAAAAACATGAGCTACGAATGCCATATGTATTACTGATTATTTAGTAAGACTTAAATTATTCAATTATATGTTTGATCACAATTAGTTTGAATGATGACTTTTATTGATCAATAGATTTGTTCAATTTCGACAAATAGGTTAAATTTAACTCTTCTTCCATTGGTTTGATTTAGTCTTGGTTTCAATTAAATTATCCAAAAATCGCTTTCCTTATTGTGGAATGTGGACTGATTCATTTTTATCACTATCAAAAGTTGGAATTATGCATAAATGGACAAGAAACTAAAGTTTAGTGGCTATCAATTTTGACAGACTTGTACACATTTTCATAAATGAGTCTATAAATGAAACTAAGACCAAACACATTTTCATATACTTGTGAAACATAATGACTAATTCAAAAATGTTTATTATCTTTATCTTTTTCTTTATCTCTTTTTTCACCCTTTTTCCTTCTCCTGCCGCTTCTTATTATTGGTATAGGGGTCATAAATGCTTAAAAGAACAGAGTGAAGCTTTGCTTCTCTTTAAACATAACCTTTCCTCCATCAATTACCCAAACGATGATTGTGGTTCTGATTATCGTCCAAAAATGATGAGCTGGAACACAAGTACTGATTGTTGTAAATGGGATGGAGTTACTTGCGACAACTCCACCGGTGACGTCATCAAGCTCGACCTCTATTGCGGAAGGCTACAAGGTACACTTCATCCTGACAGCTCCCTCGTCAACCTCACACACCTTACTTCTCTGGATTTATCACTTAACAGACTTAATGGGACATTGCCATCTTGGCTGTTTACTTCCCCCTCTTTACAATATC
Organism: Artemisia argyi; assembly: GCA_030686995.1. NCBI lineage: Eukaryota > Viridiplantae > Streptophyta > Magnoliopsida > Asterales > Asteraceae > Artemisia > Artemisia argyi. Next base: position 190,926,085 of record CM060679.1, on the reverse strand, counting down.
TCGATCTATCTGATAACATGTTCAATGGAACTGTCCCTTTTGAGTCATTTGCTCTTCCATCATTAAAATACTTATACCTCAGTCGCAATCAGTTAGCTGGCCAAATTGATGTTCAAACATTTCGACAACTCACCAACCTCACTGGTCTAGGTCTTTCATATAATAATTTTAGTGGTGAATTGGAGTTGGATACATTGTTATCAAGCCTCACAAACCTTGAAGTTCTCGATCTCTCTTACAGTGGTTTTTCTGTTACAACAAACAATACCAATCATTATGTCAACCCTGGTTTTATATCCTTAGGATTGGCCTCTTGCAAGCTAAAGGTGTTTCCGAATTCATTTCGAGCCATGAAAAAACTTTATTGGTTAGATCTCTCTCAAAACAAAATCCATGGCCAAATTCCTCATTGGGCAGGGGAGATAGGAGGTACTTATGGGTTGGAATATTTGAATCTCTCACATAACTTCATAACTGGCTTGCCACAATTTAAATGGTATGGATTAAGTTCCCTGTATCTGCAGTCCAACTTGATTCAGGGACCATTCCCTCCATCAATTTGCAACATGAGTAATCTTTGGAATTTGGATATGTCCGATAATCGCTTTGGTGGATTGCTTCCACAATGCTTTGGAAATATCACCTCATCTCTTGGAATGATAGACATGGGGAACAATAGATTTCATGGAATGATTCCTAGATTTCTAGGAACGACTCCTAGTTTATATAAAGATTGTGAATACTTACAGGGGCTTATTTTAAAAGGAAATCAATTAGAAGGTGAAGTGCCGATTTCCTTGTCCAAATGTTATTCCTTGAAAGTACTTGATTTAGGAAACAACCATTTGAATGGTACATTCCCTGGATGGTTAGGAGATCTTCCAAATTTGAAGGTTATTGTCCTCAAATCAAACAACTTTCATGGTCACATTCAACCCTCTTCAACTGTTGAACCCCCCTTTCCTAAACTTCAAGTTCTTGACTTATCTTATAATAGGTTTGTAGGTCAATTCCCTGCAAAATATTTTCAAAATTTCAATTCCATGAAGAATGTTGTTAGAAGCAGCAAAGAACCAGAATATTTGGACGTGGTTGGAATGTATTACTCGTTCATTGTTGCGGTGAAAGGGGTGGATCGAGATATTCCAAGACTTTTTGTTGGCCTAACTATTATTGATTTATCAAACAATTATTTCGAAAGGGGGATACCAGAAATAATCGGAAATTTGAGTTCTTTGAAAGTGCTAAACTTGTCCCACAATAGCCTTAGTGGTCGAATACCAAACTCTCTTGGTAAACTATCAGAGATTGAATCATTAGACCTTTCTTGGAACCAGCTCACAGGAAATATCCCTCAAAGCCTTGCAGGAATCAAGGGCCTTGAAGTCTTAAATCTATCACAAAATAATCTCGTGGGGCGTATTCCAGAAGGAACACAGTTCAACACATTTGATGAGACCTCATTTGCAGGGAATTTGGGACTCTGTGGGTTTCCACTGCCCAAAAAGTGCAGTGAGAATGCACACAAACCACATCGTGAAGCAAACGAAGATCAAAAGGAGGAAAGTGGGTTTACGTGGGAAGTGGTGATATTGGGATACGGATGTGGGACCCTACTTGGATTGGTGATGGGTTCTTACATGTTGTCAACAAGAAAAGTGAAATGGTTCAATGCAATTGCTGATGCAGCAGGGAGTTTGGTCTTGAAGAAGAGGAAGAGAAGACATGTTTACATCGGGAAATGACGTTAGATAATGAACGGTATGCTTTTTTCACATGATTTCTTATTTCATCAATTTTTTCAAAATGTCTTACCCTATGAATTCTCTTGGTCTTAAAAAAATTATTATGCAGGTAAAGGAGTTCGAGGAGGGCTGGGACAAGAATTATGCAGTCGTATATCAGCTTGTGAATTATGATGTTTTGTGATGTTCCCAATTCTCAAACCTGTTGCAGAAAAATGTACAATCTCTCTTTTTTCTTTTCTTTTCTTTTTTTTTTTTTTTTTTTTTTTTTTTTTTTTTTTTTTTTTTAATTTTTTATTGTGACCCAATATGGAATAATGGGTAGGCTATTTCAGAAAAATGTACAATCTCTTAAACTTTTTATTCATTAAATCCATATCTATGTGTATGTAACGGATCAAGTCATATTCTACCTCAAAAGGCAACACTTATTTCCGTGGTTACTTTTTTTGAAGTACCAAATATACATATGGCATGTGTTTTCTGTGTTCCACATCACTAGAATCACATTAAATTGGCTTTAAGAACATATGATATCGGACTAGGTAGATTCAAGTAGTAAAAGAAATGTGAGATGGGCATCTTAGACACGTGAACGACACTGAGGAAAATGGTGCATTTCTGGGTGACATAGAACACATTAGCACAAGTTGTAGTGTTGTTTAGAACAATAGATATCATAATCACAAAGTTGCGCCCTTAACAAGTGGGAATGAGAAAAACTTGAATATCATTAGAAACCAAGTATGAAGCAGAAGCATGTCTTGCAGTACTTGATGTTTCTGGTGTACGTTGTACCTACATGAAATGGGTTAATTTGGGTTATGTTTTATCTCTAACGGGTCAGATTAAAAGCTTTTAAAAAAAGGAAACATTTTGAACGGCTCAAACAGGTTGACGCCTTATAGTGTGGTTCATACACATTCAATCTTCAAAATTGATTTATTCAGAAAAAAATGTTGGTGGGTCAACCCAACCTGGATTGACCCACTTTGACCCGCAATAGATTTTTATCAGTAACGGATTAAATCTAAAGCCTTACCTAAACATGATATGGGGCAAACAGGTGAAATGGGGCAAACTGGTTAGAAGCAAAATAATGATTTTTGCTTTGCTTCTCAACGATCCTGATGGTGATTACGAACTGCTGAATCCATATCACTAAAGGGAAGGAGGCTTGATGAGACTTCAGAATCAAGTTACCAGTCATTTCCAAGTTCTGTAACTTGCTGTAATTTGTTTATTCTATTACTTTTTACTTTGCTTAAGTAGCGTTTATGTTACTGGTGTGCTCTGTATTATTTTAGCAACAAGTGCAAGTCAAGGAATACAACTCCCAGTTGAGTTTCAGTTTCAAGCCACAAAATTCAATCCTCATCGTAAGTTCATAAGAGTATCCGCTATAATGTGATTGACTTGCAATAATTCAGATATCAACTTACTATTCTTTTCTAAGCAAAAAATAAACCAAGTGGTCCAAGAAACACCTTCAATCTCAAAGATGGAATCCTAATTTCTCATAGAGTAGCTTCATATCCTTAAATAAACGAAGAACTAAACAAATCAAACCAAGTAACCACCGTGAGTCACAATAAACAACTTACATTCCATGAAATAATTTCTAATTTCTGATAGTTGATAGTTGATGCGAAAGTCAATGACAATGCACATAAAAAAATAAATAGCAGCACGAACCCACACACCAAAATAAAACATGAAATCGAAGTTGCAAGAAGTTCAACAATGCACATAATCTGCAATCAGAAATCTCACCTGGAAAAACCAAGTTCAGCTATGGGTCCTTTGACTTAGCTCCACATTAGAAGCATAAAATAGCAAAGAAAAATTCATAAACCACTAATGAGGCATAATGACATCAACGCATTCCTAAATACATAGGCCCAGAAAAAACACTGTTCTAAAATTCACAGACACGTGCTAGATTGAAATTGATTAGTTTGATCAGACATATTTCATTCATATATGCTCCTTGACCTCGTCTTGACTTTTGACAGCATCCCACCAATCTTTCAATTCCTTTGACATTGAAGGATAAGGTGCATAATACACTTGTTCTGTTTGTGATGGAAAGACAAACAGATTATCAGTTAATAGCTTTGCCTTGGAATCAATATGAACCAAATTATTCTTACGCTTGGCCCCTACCCCTCCAGGAGTATCAAACCACTTGCACATGAACAATACAACAACACAACGTGTTAAGCCATGATAGTGGCTATGAAATTCAACCTCTACTATATCATCCAAGATCCCATAGTAGTCACTCTCATACCCGTCAGAAACACTCCCTCTCACACATACTCCACTCAACTTATTGACCTTCCCTTCACTGTGTTTATGGGTGTGAAACTTGTAGCCATTGATCGAATATCCTTTATATGTCCAAACACCATTTAGTGGTTGATGTGCAATTACTTTCAAATCTTGACTGATACCGGTTGACCCTAGACGAACCTACAGTGACAAGAGTAAAAGTTACCAAAACCATGATAATCGTGTAATATATAATAGGAATTTTGGTTGTGTTATACATACATGTTCTTCAAACCATTCGGCAAATTTTTTTTCTATAAATATCACGTCCCCATTCGTCAATATTAGGTTGTTGTTGTTGTCTTGTTAAATCATCATACAACCTTAAAACAATTGACAAACAACATTTTAGAAAACTGTGAAACATTTGCACCTCAGCATGTAACAAGAGATACAGCATACCTTATAAAAGGTTTAACCTCCTCACAGTTAAACAAGATATAACGATGAGCAATGCTCATCGCATCAGCCATGTACGTGTAGCGACTAGTAGATTCAAGTAATTTCTGACCTGGAAGTTTGAAAATGCTCAATCGAGTGTCAGTAGTAGAAACACGAGGATTATTCAAGGCACCATGATTTTTCATAATCTTTATCGTCTCGTTTTGGGGTAGTGTTAGCTTGTTTATTTTGTTTTTTGACTTACTCTTGAACAACTCTGAGGTAAGTTTTACTTTTAGATTCTTTTGACACCCCTTGGCAACTTCGAAAACATTTGAGTCACAACTTGATTCATTTCCTGTATCCTTAACATTAGCGGGACCCATTTCATTGACCACCATACGTTTACAGTCATTATCATCTTCAATCGGATGACGAGACTTCCCCTCATGTCCCTCATGTTGAAATGTTGTAGTTGTCTCACCATGTGCCGACCAAGTTGTGTAATCAGGGGTGAACCCTTTTTCATACAAATGAAACATGACATCATTTCTTGTTTTAAAGTGCTTGTTGTCGCACTCTAAACAAGGACATTTGATACGATTGTTATCAACAAAAGCTTTGTTAGAAAAAGCATAGTCCAAAAAAAACATCAAGATTACTGCAGAAAGTATGACTAAGAAACCGGTCAGCATCTTCCACGTCGTACATCCATCCTCTATCCGCACCCATTGTCATAATGAGCAACTACAACCAAATAAATGCATCACATTAAGAGAGGGTTTAAGATTGGCTATTAAAGTGCTTAAAGTATAGCAAATAAGCAATTTTTTAGTGTTTGGACGAAATGAAACTTCTTATCTGCTTATTTTATACTAAAAACATCTTAAAGTGCTTATGTTAGAAGAAGATAAAGTTCTAAATCAGCACTTTCGATGTGTTTAGAATTTGCTTATTTAGAATCTGTTTATCTTCTTCAAACATAAGCTATCCAAAACACCCTCTAAGCTAAGCATGTTTCTATCAGGAGCGGACCCAACATGGTTCTCGGGGGTTCACAGAATCACGGGAACCCTATGGATTTCCCCCGTGGTGTAGATGTTTGTCAAAAGTCTTTTCTGAAATGAGTCTGATCCCCAAATTTTGTGTCACACGTCATGTTTAGTTAGTCCATTGGATTACTTATCGTAAAAAAAATTGAACCCGTTAACTTATAGACCTGGGTCCGCCCCTTGTCATTGTTTGCTTATCTTTCAAACAGTTTAAAATAAGCAATCCCAAACAACCCTTAAACTCATACGGTAATAATGATAAATCACAACCAATCAATCCATACATAAACACAAACACATTCCAAACTAAATAAAACCATAGTCTTTCTACCAAAAATAAATACATAGCCCAACACATAAACTTTGAAATCATAACTATCGTAACATGCATATATATTGTCGAAGGTTTTTCTAGAAGCAGTCTTTCTACGCTTGGGTAGGGGTAAAACTGTCTACATCCTACTCTCGCGGGATTGTGTTAAATGCATATATTTAAATGTGACAAAAATGTAAACCTGACCTGAATGTGATGCCAATTGAGAGGTGGCAGTTGGGGGTGTCAACTATGATAGGAGCAAAAAATGGGGATGTGGTTTAAGAGGGAAAAGTGAAAAGTGATCCAAAGTTTTTTACCGCCATTTTTTCATTTTAATTTTTAAATTGTTGCCTATAACCGAATTTTGTGTGTTTATTTGCATATTTCTCCGTAATACTACAATTTTTCAATAAATGATGTACAATGCAACTTAAGTATGTTTGGGGTATATATGCAAATATACAATTTTAGTTTGAAAGTCTACTCACTTTAGACCAAGATGAGTTTACTTTGAAAGTTTACAAATGACTTGTAATTTGAAGTCTTCTTACACCCTCATATACTTCAAACTTGTTGGTCCACAAACTCACAAAAAGTTACATCCTAATCAATCTTTCTTAGACTTTTCTTCACTACATTGAGATTGACAAACACTTATATGTCCCAACCAGCCTTTCATAGAAGTTTCTTCCTTCATCCAAGTTTCTTCACGGAATTTATGATCTATTTATTTACATGAACTTATTTCAAGTAATTACCCTTTCATAAAATTCAAGCATATCATTTAAAAAGGTTTGAGCTTAATTTAATTTTATGTGTATGAGCTTGAACTTGAATTTGAATTTGACGTGTAGATCTAAGTCCACCTTTTATAACCTATTAATCAAGTGGTTATGAGTTTAAGTTGAAGCCGGAACAAGAATGAACGGTGTTTTGAGTCTATAAGTATAATAAAGGTTTGTGACCAATTCAAGTAAGTTGTAGGAGAGAGCAATGGTGACCTACTAACCTTAACTTGTTAACTTGATTGTTGTTTATTGTTACTGGATCAAAGAACATGTAAATAGGAGGCGTTAGAGTTATAGATGAACGTAAGTTTATGGCTTGGTTTGTCTAAGAAGTCTACGTATAAAGCATAGAAAGAACATTAACGCTAAGACCCACAACATCAAAAAACTAGTTAACTCCATCCATTTGCAAACATTTGTTTGTGAAGTATCAATAATTTCTAAGTAAAAAAAATAAAGTAAAGTAAATACAAAAGGGCTTGTGAAACACGTAAAAGCTAAAGAAGCCAAAATTCTTTAAAAAGTCTTTGGTAGAAAAACGTAAAAGCTTTTTTAAAGTTTAGAGCCAAAAATCTTTGGTGAAACACGTAAAAGGTAAAGTTAAAGAAAAGTGTTTATTTGATAAAGTTAAAGAAGCCAAAAATCTATTTGAAAGTCTTTCGTAGAAAAACGTAAAAGCTCTTTTTTAAATAAAAACATTTGGTAATATATCTAAGTGTAATTATAAATGAGTAAAATGACTAAAATATATTATCTCTGTCTTTAAATAATTGTCCAGTTTGATTTTTCAAAGTCAAACTGGTTCAATTTTGATCTTCACTATTTTTGTAGGTGTTATATAATATTTGATGCAATATATATGAACGGATTGGGTTATAAGTGTATTTTTTTTGTGTAAAGGTAAATTTATATTAAAATAAGTGTTTTTTTCAATGGTATAAATTTTTATCATGTATTATATAACACACAAAAAATATTTAAGGTCAAAGTTGAACTAGTTTGACTCTGAAAAATCAAACTAGATATTTATTTAGGGACGAAAAGAGTACATTTTATATAAAACATGGTTCTATGTGTAAAATAAGCGGGTGTTACTTACGTATAAGATAACATCATGGTTATATGCAACCTTCCAAATAGCTACGATATATGCATCTATACATAGCAAGATAACAACCGACTAAACTGTCACAGCTCACCGCTCCTTTGCTACAACTTGTTAAACAAGCGTTGGAGATTAGCCTCTCTAAAATATAGTCACAACTCACCGCTCTTCTACCAAACGACCATTAAAAATCAAATGTTCACCATTCTTTTGTCAAACGATTACTAAAAAGCAAAATGCTAATTGATCATCACTCACTGCCCAAAAAGCTCCACACCGCTATATTATAGTTGTGGAATTATGGTTAAGTGTGTGTTTATGAAATGGATAAATATTGTTTATTGTATGACACTCTAAACTTATAAATAACTAGTCATTCAGACCCGTGCGTTGCACACGGGCTTTATCTAATTGGTCATAGTGTAATGTGTGGTATTTATTTTCGTCATTAGGTTTGTAAGTTGTGATGGTATCACAACTTTTGTAAGCATCGCATGAGTTTATGAATGAGTTTAATTAGTTGTTTGGTGACTTTTATATTTAGACCGAGCCATTCATACCCGTGCGATGCACACGGGCTTAATCTAAATATTCGTTAGTGTATTGTTCAACACTAATTTTCGTCATTACATGGGCTGTATATAAGTGTTTATAGCGTAATCTTTGGCTTATATTCGTCATTATATATCTAAGTTGTGATGTTATCACACATTTTCTAAGCATGACACGCATTTAAATAGTTTATTGACATTAAAATAATATATGTGAAGAGACTTTTTTCAAAATGTTACATTTAAAAAAGTCTCTTCACATGTAATTTTTTAATATGTATAAGTTACATGCTAAATGTCAAAGGGAGGTTAAACGAATACGGTTCTTTCAAAATAAATGTAAACCTTATATAAAATCATAACAAAGTGATATTCTCTATATTTTGAGATTTAACTTGTGACAATGAATTATCCTTTTGGTTTATCATATCAAATACGGTAACTCGAAATTACTATGCTTAGTTACTCGAACTTTATTTTATCCACAAAATCCATTTAAGTTTCAATATTTTTTTATTGTTGTGAAAATCGGTCCAATATTGTTAGTATATTTAATTTGTAGCATATTGCATATATAAATGTATTTGAAGACATCAATCTCAACATATAATTTTTCTACTCTTAATAACTAATATAACTATTTTATTTTGCCAAATTTGTTTGTCATTCTACAAATGAAACTAAAATCATATTAAGACAATCAATTAATCTCCATAGTGATATTAACAAACCGCAAGACAAAAAACTACATTAAGATCAAAAATATTAAAATGCACCAACAAAGTGTAGTAATAATTATTGATTAAAAATTGAATGCTCGTCACATTATTTTCAAGAAACTTACTTGTTAACGAATCAATAGTATTAGCCCGTTTATCGGTATTACATTAAGTAAAATATTATATGTTTAATTTGTTACGTACAATTAATATGAATGCTAAGTATTCATTCCACCGGTGGTCGTGGCGTTGTTCTTGTTTTTGTTGTTGTTCTTGTTGTTGTTGTCTTTGTCGTTGTTGTTCGTTGGCCTTTTGTATGTTTTGTTCTTGATACAATTTTTGTGACTTCTCGATCTCTTTCTTTAATGATTCTTGACGTGCTACAAAAAACAATTAGATATAGTTGATCGTTAGTAACTTAAATACAATTAATCAATATATTGTATTTTCGATCAAAGTAAAAATGTCCGTGCATGTTTCACTTAATTGATAAGACAATGATGTGTAGGATCTCTTAAACCATTAGAGAAGATGATGTTACTACCAAACCTCCTAAGCGCCATCTTTATGTCCTACATTGTTACACACACAAAACACACGTGAAATTTACATGAAACAATATAAATCAATATGCTAAATAAGTAAGACGATATGATGCTTACTTTACCACCATAATAAGTTGTAGCCCAATGTGCACGCGGTGTGGAGGAAGTTATGGTTTGTTGTGTGTGATTTTTGACACATTATATAGTTGATAAAATATTTGTAACTCATGGACGGGAAGTTAAAAAGACTAACCACTAATTGGTGTGATTAATTTATGCTTATGCATGACTATTAAATCAATGTACTAACAAATGAAGCATCCACATTTCACTTTTAATTCATGAGACATTTATTATGACCACTTATATTTATAAGGCTACTTAAGCTTTTAGTATATAAGATTAAATAGTCATGAAAGAAAAATATATGAATGTAATGTATAATATTTGAAGGAATAGAGAATATCGTAAATTTAATTTCAAGTTTCTTGATAAAAGTTTTAAAGCAAATGAATTTTCTGTTAGTAGAGATTAGAAATGTCGATTCCTTTCTTTAACTCATATGTGTATGCAACCTAATCGAGTCGGTTTCGACCTTTACCTTTTTATTATAGTGAAAATACTATTATTCGAGAAAATAGTAATTTTGTAAACGATATAATATCATTCTAGAAAATAATAGTTTTAAGTTTTTAATTGTATTTTGTTAAGTAAAAATCTGAAGTTAAATACGATTTTGATTATTGAGTAGCTAATGTTAATTTTGTATTAAATGTGTAATATGAATATGAAGTAAGCAGCTACTTGTGACCTCCTTGCTTGCTTAGGATAATGTATGATTTAATGCTTAAAAATAAGCAGATAAACATAAATTCTAGGGAATATCAGTTTTTCCAATTATAGGTGAGCAGATGAAGAAAAAAGATAAAACAATTTCAAACACCCGGTAATATGGAAATGTTTTCTTTTTATTAAATTTGTTTGAAACTTAGAAAATGAATTTAGATAAGCAGCAGCAGCAACAACAACAACAATGCATAACCTAGTTAATGCGGCGGAAGAATTTGTTGGTAGAAAAGTATTTTTCTTTTTAAAAATGTGAAGGTGGGCTTTTAACTTTTATATAAAACTTTTTAAGAAAATTTTGATTTAAATAACAATCTCGAGTTTTAAGGTTGCGTTTGGTATGTAAGTGGGTTGGGGATAGAATTTTGATATGGTATTGGATTTGGATTTTGAATTGTAAAAAACAAATATATGAGAAAAAATGAAAAGGGAAAAAGAAAATGAATTACTTGCGGTGTTAGACCAAAAGTAAGCTCACATGCCTCGAATTCTCTATTCCCTAGCTTGTATGTGTGGTTGCGTCCAAAAGTTGATAAAATCGGATTTAAGATTGACTCAAGTTCAAAAATGAAGATGTAATTGTAAATTGTATGAAACAATTAAAATATAACGTTGTTTTACGCTTAAGTCCAAAATTTAAAAACATGAGCTACGAATGCCACGCGTATTATTGATTATTTAGTAAGACTTAAATCATTCAATTATATGTTTGATCATAATTAGTTTGAATGATGACTTTTATTGATCAATAGATTTGCTCAATTTTGACAAATATGTTAAATTTAGGGCAAATTGCATAAAAAAAATACTCATTTTAGGTCCAACTTCAATTAAAGGTATTACTTCTTTTTTTTTTCTTATTTTAAGTTACACATTTTAGTCTATTTTTACACCTAAATCGGCCCAAAAAAAAAAAAAAAAAAAAAAAAAAAAAAATCAGGTACCTTAAATTGAGAAAAAAATAGTAGTACTTTTAATTGAAATTAGACCTAACATAAGTATCTTTTTATGCAATTTGCCCTTAAATTTAACTCTTCTTCTATTGGTTTGATTTAGTCTTCGTTTCAATAAATTCTCCAAAATTATTGTAGACCAATTCTTTTTTCTCACTTTCAAAAAGTTAGAATTATGCATAAATGGACAAGAAACTAAAGTTTAGTGCCTATCAATCTTGACAGACTTGTACACCCCAGTCCCCACTGATGAGTCTATAAATGAAACTAAGACCAAACACATTTTCATATACTTGTGAAACATAATGACTAATTCAAAAATGTTTATTATCTTTTTCTTTATCTCTTTTTTCACCCTTTTTCCTTCTCCTGCCGCTTCTTATTTTTGGTATAGTGGTCATAAATGCTTAAAAGAACAGAGTGAAGCTTTGCTTCTCTTTAAACATAACCTTTCCTCCATCAATTACACAAACGATTACCTAGATGATATCTGTAGTTCTAAATCTCATCCAATAATGATGAGCTGGAACACAAGTACTGATTGTTGTAAATGGGATGGAGTTACTTGCGACGCCTCCACCGGTGACGTCATCAAGCTCGATCTCCATTGCGGAATGCTACAAGGTACAATTCATCCTGACATCTCCCTCTTCAACCTCCTCACACACCTTACTGAACTTGATTTATCATATAACAAACTTAATGGGACATTGCCATCTTGGCTGTTTACTTCCCCCTCTTTAGAATCTCTCAATCTACAAAATAACATGTTCAGTGGAACTGTCCCTTTTGAGTCATTTGCTCTTCCATCATTAAATTGGTTATCCCTCAGTCGCAATCAGTTAGCTGGCCAAATTGATGTTCAAACATTTCGACAACTCACCAACCTCACTGTTTTAAGCCTTTCTAATAATAATTTTAGTGGTGAATGGGAGTTGGATACATTGTTATCAACCCTCACAAACCTTGATTATCTCGATCTCTCTTATAGTGGTTTTTCTGTTACAACAAACAATACCAATCATTATGTCAACCCTGGTTTTATATCCTTAGAATTGGCCTCTTGCAAGCTAAAGGTGTTTCCGAATTCATTTCGAGCCATGAAAAAACTTGAATGGTTAGATCTCTCTAGCAACGAAATCCATGGCCAAATTCCTTATTGGGCAGGGGAGATAGGAGACAATGAGTTGTATTCTTTAAATCTCTCTCATAACTTCATAACAGGCTTGCCACAATTTCAATGGTATGGACTACGTTACCTGTATCTGCAGTCCAACTTGATTCAGGGACCATTCCCTCCATCAATTTGCAACATGAGATATCTAGATATTTTGGATATGTCCAATAACCACTTTGGTGGATTGATTCCACATTGCTTTGGAAATATCACCTCATCTCCTTTTATGATAGATTTGGGGAACAATAGATTTCATGGAACGATTCCTAGATTTCTAGGAACGACTCCTAGTTTATATGAAGACTGTGAATACTTACAGGGGCTTATTTTAAAAGGAAATCAATTAGAAGGTGAAGTGCCGATTTCCTTGTCCAAATGTTATTCCTTGAAAGTACTTGATTTGGGAAACAACCATTTGAATGGTACATTCCCTGGATGGTTAGGAGATCTTCCAAATTTGAAGGTTATTGTCCTCAAATCAAACAACTTTCATGGTCACATTCAACCCTCTTCAACTGTTGAACCCCCCTTTCCTAAACTTCAAGTTCTTGACTTATCTTATAATAGGTTTGTAGGTCAATTCCCTGCAAAATATTTTCAAAATTTCAATTCCATGAAGAATGTTGTTAGAAGCAGCAAAGAACCAGAATATTTGGACGTGGTTGGAATGTATTACTCGTTCATTGTTGCGGTGAAAGGGGTGGATCGAGATATTCCAAGACTTTTTGTTGGCCTAACTATTATTGATTTATCAAACAATTATTTCGAAAGGGGAATACCAGAAATAATCGGAAATTTGAGTTCTTTGAAAGTGCTAAACTTGTCCCACAATAGCCTTAGTGGTCGAATACCAAACTCTCTTGGTAAACTATCAGAGATTGAATCATTAGACCTTTCTTGGAACCAGCTCACAGGAAATATCCCTCAAAGCCTTGCAGGAATCAAGGGCCTTGAAGTCTTAAATCTATCAAAAAATAATCTCGTGGGGGCGTATTCCAGAAGGAACACAGTTCAGCACATTTGATGAGACCTCATTTGCAGGGAATTTGGGACTCTGTGGGTTTCCACTGCCCAAAAAGTGCAGTGAGAATGCACACAAGCCACATCTTGAAGCACACGAAGATCAAAAGGAGGAAAGTGGGTTTACGTGGGAAGTGGTGATATTGGGATACGGATGTGGGACCCTACTTGGATTGGTGATGGGTTCTTACATGTTGTCAACAAGAAAAGTGAAATGGTTCAATGCAATTGCTGATGCAGCAGGGAGTTTGGTCTTGAAGAAGAGGAAGAGAAGACATGTTTACATCGGGAAATGACGTTAGATAATGAACGGTATGCTTTTTTCACATGATTTCTTATTTCATCAATTTTTTCAAAATGTCTTACCCTATGAATTCTCTTGGTCTTAAAAAAATTATTATGCAGGTAAAGGAGTTCGAGGAGGGCTGGGACAAGAATTATGCAGTCGTATATCAGCTTGTGAATTATGATGTTTGTGATGTTCCCAATTCTCAAACCTGTTGCAGAAAAATGTAATAATGGGTAGGCTATTGCAGAAAAATGTACAATCTCATCTCTCTCTCTTTTTTTTTTTTTTTTTTTTTTTTTTTTTTTTTTTTTTTTTTTTTTAATGGTGACCCAATATGGAATAATGGGTAGGCTATTTCAGAAAAATGTACAATCTCTTTCTTAAACTTTTTATTCATTAAATCCATATCTATGTGTATGTAACGGATCATAATTTAGATAAGTCATATTCTACCTCAAAAGGCAACACTTATTTCCGTGGTTACTTTTTTTGAAGTACCAAATATACATATGGCATGTGTTTTCTGTGTTCCACATCACTAGAATCACATTAAATTGGCTTTAAGAACATATGATATTGGACTAGGTAGATTCAAGTAGTAAAAGAAATGTGAGATGGGCATCTTAGACACGTGAACGACACTGAGGGAAATGGTGCATTTCTGGGTGACATAGAACACATTAGCACAAGTTGTAGTGTTGTTTAGAACAATAGATATCATAATCACAAAGTTGCGCTCCTTAACAAGTGGGAATGAGAAAAACTTGAATATCATTAGAAACCAAGTATGAAGCAGAAGCATGTCTTGTAGTACTTGATGTTCCTGGTGTACGTTGTACCTACATGAAATGGGTTAATTTGGTTTATGTTTTATCTCTAACGGGTCAGATTAAAAGCTTTTAAAAAAAGGAAACATTTTGAACGGCTCAAACAGGTTGACGCCTTATAGTGTGGTTCATACACATTCAATCTTCAAAATTGATTTATTCAGAAAAAAATGTTGGTGGGTCAACCCAACCTGGATTGACCCACTTTAACCCGCAATAGATTTTTATCAGTAACGGATTAAATCTAAAGCCTTACCTAAACATGATATGGGGCAAACTGGTTAGAAGCAAAATAATGATTTTTGCTTTGCTTCTCAACGATCCTGATGGTGATTATGAACTGCTGAATCCATATCACTAAAGGGAAGGAGGCTTGATGAGACTTCAGAATCAAGTTACCAGTCATTTCCAGGTTCTGTAACTTGCTGTAATTTGTTTATTCTATTACTTTTTACTTTGCTTAAGTAGCGTTTATGTTACTGGTGTGCTCTGTATTATTTTAGCAACAAGTGCAAGTCAAGGAATACAACTCCCAGTTGAGTTTCAGTTTCAAGCCACAAAATTCAATCCTCATCGTAAGTTCATAAGAGTATCCGCTATAATGTGATTGACTTGCAATAATTCAGATATCAACTTACTATTCTTTTCTAAGCAAAAAATAAACCAAGTGGTCCAAGAAACACCTTCAATCTCAAAGATGGAATCCTAATTTCTCATAGAGTAGCTTCATATCCTTAAATAAATGAAGAACTAAACAAATCAAACCAAGTAACCACCGTGAGTCACAACAACTTACATTCCATGAAATAACTTCTAATTTCTGATAGTTGATAGTTGATGCGAAAGTCAATGACAATGCACATAAAAAAATAAATAGTAGCACGAACCCACACACCAAAATAAAACATGAAATCGAAGGTGCAAGAAGTTCAACAATGCACATAATCTGCAATCAGAAATCTCACCTGGAAAAACCAAGTTCAGCTATGGGTCCTTTGACTTAGCTCCACATTAGAAGCATAAAATAGCAAAGTAAAATTCATAAACCACTAATGAGGCATAATGACATCAACGTATTCCTAAATACATAGGCCCAGAACAAACATTGTTCTAAAATTCACAGACACGTGCTAGATTGAAATTGATTAGTTTGATCAGACATATTTCATTCATATATGCTCCTTGACCTCATCTTGACTTTTAACAGCATCCCACCAATCTTTCAATTCCTTTGACATTGAAGGATAAGGTGCATAATACACTTGTTCTGTTTGTGATGGAAAGACAAACGGATCATCAGTTAATAGCTTTGCCTTGGAATCAATATGAACCAAATTATTCTTACGCTTGGCCCCTACCCCTCCAGGAGTATCAAACCACTTGCACATGAACAATACAACAACACAACGTGTTAAGCCACGATAGTGGCTATGAAATTCTACCTCTACTATATCATCCAATATCCCATAGTAGTCACATTCATACCCGTTAGAAACACTCCCTCTCACACATACTCCATTCAACTTATTGACCTTCCCTTCTGTTGGAATATATGAATAATATAAAACAATAAACATATAAACATCAAAGAGTACGCAGCGGAATAGATCAAATACAAATAATAAATTAACCGAAATATAAATGGATACATACCTCTTGATTGCTAGCAAGAACAAGAACTTATAAACCCTAGGAAAGGGCTTATATGGATCGACTAGGGCTAGTCACAAGGCAAGATCACCGTTAGCAAAAGTATGCTAACACTTCGTTCTCACACACACGTACTATAAGCGTTTCAATGGAAATGCTAGATTCGTAGTACACGAAAAGATTAAACTATTGGTCCTATCAATCAAAGATCGATTAGACACAAAGAAAGAGATTAGAGAAGATTAGGTTGCAATGGAACCAAGGGATGATTAGAATGAATGAGAGGGGTCTCATTATATACTAATCAAGAGGCTTGGAGCAAAAGCTATCCCAAAACCCTATGGGAGAGGGGCCTTGGCCGGCCATGGGTTTTCAAAGCCCAACCCGAACCAAACTTTCACTCTTATCCACATTTAGTCCTTCATGTCTCGTCCAACGGTCGTTAGTTACCGTTAAGTTTATATTTCGTGTATTTAATAATTATTCGTCACTAAAACAATAATTATTAATTCATTGAAACTCATACGTAAAGTGTGCAATCCCGAAGTCTCGAGTTCGAATCCGGTCATGATATATTAATTTATTATCCGTCAAACTAACAGCTCCCACTCGGATATAGATTAATGTAACAATGACAATGGTTAGTCTAGCATAACACGCCAATGCCCCCAGAACGATCTCGAGTATGGTTTCCTGGAAAAAACCACCTTTGATGATTCATCATCATACTTATCCTTTTGATTCTAATACTATGTTAATTTGGATATGGATTGAAGTCATTCCATAATTAACTAGTGTTTCTCGTTATTTATGATTAAGCAAGATTACCAACTCTTCTGAACGTATTCCAGATAGACCTTGGGCATGGCCATGCAAACATCTTGTTAATCCTACGAGCGGCCAAACAGTATTATACTTCAAAACAAATTTGAAGGAACCAAATCCTGTATTGACTACAAGCATAACCTATGAACTTCGCATCACCTCTGAAAATAATCCTTATAACTACCAGTTACGGATAGCGTTAGATTATCTCACAGAAAATGAGCTACATCCACAGTAGTTACCTAGTATATCAAGTCTGAGGATAAATATTCATGATTTACTATAATGACAACATCCATAAGTACAATCATGTAGTTGGGATTTTGTCCTATATTCAATTTATCCAGTATTGAATATCATGTGAATTTGGCATGTCTACGCACCAATATAATTTATATATATTATACCAAATCACACATTTGTCTTAGTTCAATGATACTCCCATATCATTAATTGACAACGGACAATTTTAGAATAACTTAAGTTATTCATGGATTAAACATGCAAATATAGGATACAATATTTATGAATAGAAATAAACATAACACAATACTTCATTTCATTCGAATAATTATTGTTTACAATCCTTTATCCAAATACTAACCACAGATTTACATGAAACTACTAGCTAAACGAAGTCCAATGCCATCAGCAAGTCGAGTAAGCTTTTCCTTAGATAAAGCCTTCGTAAATGGATCAGCTAGATTGTTATCTGTGTGAATTTTGAGTAGATTGATTTCACCTATGTCGACTTGTTCTCGAACATAGTGATATCTTCTTGGAAAATGTCTGGCGCCCTTCATAACTCCAGGTTCATTGGCGAATGTAACTGTGGCAGAGTTGTCACAATACATATTAATAGGTAATTCAATTGACGGCATAATACCAAGCCCCGAAATGAATTTCCTGATCCAAACAGCTTCCATCGCAGCTTCCGATGCAGCAATATACTCAGCTTCTGTAACAGACATCGCAATTGTTGTCTGCTTCTTGCTCTTCCAGTCAACTGCTCCTCCATTAATAACAAAGACATAACCCGTCTGAGACTTTGTATCATCTTTATCAGTTTCAAAGGACGCATCACAGTAACCTGTAACATCAAGTTCTGCTTCTGGATTTCCCCCATACACTAGAAACATATCTTTAGTATTCCTTAAATACTTAAGAATGCTTTTAACAGTGTGCCAGTGCTTTCCACCTGGATTCTGTTGATAACGACTGGTCATATTTTGTGCAAACGCCACATCAGGTCTTGTGCATCTAACTGCATACATGATAGATCCTACTGCTGAAGCATACGGAACCTTCTTCATGATTGCAACCTCTTCAGGTGTTGAGGCACATAGTTTGCTACTTAAACCATGTTCCACTTGCATTGGCAAATATCCTTTCTTGGAATTTTGCATATTAAATCTCTTCAATACTTTATCAATGTAAGTACTTTGACTTAATCCAATCAACCGCTTTGATCTATCTCTGTAGATCTTGATTCCAAGGATGAATGTCGCTTCTCCTAAATCCTTCATAGAAAAACATCTACCAAGATAAGCTTTAACTTCGTTTAAACTTGGTATATGATTTCCTAATATTAATATGTCATCGACATATAGGATAAGGAAAGTAACATTACTCCCACTAGCTTTCTGGTATACACATGGCTCATCAAGATTTTGACTAAATCCAAAACTTTTGATTTCTGCGTCAAATCTCTTATTCCATTGACGTGATGCTTGCTTTAATCCATAAATGGATCTTTTAAGTTTGCATACACGGTTTGGAAATTCTGGATTCACAAACCCCTCAGGCTGCGCCATATAGATGTCTTCATCTAGGCGACCATTCAAGAAGGCGGTTTTGACATCCATTTGCCATATCTCATAGTCATAGTAGGCAGCTATGGCTAAGAGAATCCTAATAGCTCTAATGTCAGCTACAGGAGAAAAGGTCTCCTCGTAGTCAACACCAAATGTTTGAGTATAGCCTTTAGCTACCAAACGAGCCTTATAGATGTGTACAATGCCATCCATGTCTGTTTTCATTTTGTAGAGCCATTTACTTCCAACTACCTTAGCATTTGGAGGTAAGTCTACTTCTTCCCAGACTTCATTGTCTTTCATGGACTGCATTTCCCCATTCATAGCACTCTGCCATTTCTCCTTTTCAGGACCATTAATGGCAGCCTTATAACTAGTAGGTTCATTAAGATCCCCTAGTATCGTTTCCTCACACTCTACGTTAAGACATAGACGTTCGGGTGCTTTCACAGTTCTTGAAGATCTGCGAATGGGTACCACTTCCACTTCAGGTGGAGGACCTAAACTTTCAGGTTCCACAGGAAGTGTGCTAGTGTTTTCAGAAGGTGATGTATCTTCATCCTCTAGATCATAAACTCTCCCACTGAATTCTTGAGATATGAGATTCTTTTCAAAGAAATCTCCATACCTAGCCACAATGACTTTATTCTCTGGTGGAAAGTAAAAGTAGTAACCCATTGTTTCCTTTGGGTATCCTACGAAGATACACTTAACAGATCGCTGTTGGAGTTTATCTGGTGAATCACGTTTAACAAACGCGTCACAACCCCAGACCTTTAAGTAAGAAAAGCTAGGAGCTTTTCCTGTCCATAATTCATATGGAGTCTTATCAACCTTCTTTGTTGGAACCATATTCAATATGCGAATAGCAGTTTCAAGGGCATAATCCCAAAAGGATAAGGGTAGAGATGTAAGATTAAACATTGATCGTACCATGTCTAGCAAAGTACGATTTCTCCTTTCAGATACACCATTTTGCTGTGGAGTATAAGGATCCGTGAGATGTTGGACTATACCACACTCAGTTAGATAATCTTTAAACTCTTGGCTTAAATATTCACCGCCTCTATCGGATCGAAGTGCCTTAATCTTCTTACCGAGTTGTAATTCTACTTCACTTTTAAAAACCTTGAAGGTATTAAAGACTTCATGTTTATGTTTAAGTAAATAAACATAACCATAACGACTATAATCATCCGTGAAGGTTATGAAGTAGGTAGCACCACGTCTTGACACATGTCTAAGTGGACCACACACATCAGTGTGTATTAATCCAAGTAGATCTGTTGCCCTTTCCACTTGTGGTGAAAAAAGTTTCCTTGTCATCTTCCCAGATATGCAGGACTCGCATTTATCAAATGATTCATCATTGATCTTTTGTAAAAGCCCATCATGTTGCAGCTTTTGCATGCGATCCTTGCCTATATGAGCAAGACGACAGTGCCAAAGATAAGACGAATCCAAGTTAGACTTGATTCTCTTATTGTTAATGCTATACACAGAATTATTTCTATTGGACATGGAATCTTCCATATCAATTTCAAACACACCATTTATTGGAATTGCATTAAAGTAAAAAACATTATTTAAAGAAACAGAAATTCCATTATTAATAAATGTGTGAACCAAACCATTATCCAATAACAAAGAAACTGAAATGACACCCCCAACAATAGAGGGTGCAAAGTGACAATTATTCAATACTAGTATCATTCCCGAAGGTAAAACTAAATCGAAAGTCCCTATGGCTTCAACTGCTGCACGTACTCCATTTCCTACGTACAAGTATCTTTCTCCATAGGCCAGCTTCCTTGCTCCTCTAAGTCCCTGCGACGTATTACAGATGTGAGTACCACATCCTGTATCATATATCCAGGAATTATTCTTACGAGGAAAAGAAAATAACTCAATCATAAACATACCTGAAGTGCTTGCGACGTTACCAGGCATTTTACTTTTGTTGAGGCGCAACTCCTCTAGAAACAATGGACAGTTTTTCTTCCAATGACCAGGAGTGTTGCAGTGGTGACATTTAGCCAAATCCTTATTGAAATTTTCCTTCTTCTTCTGAAAAGGAGGATTTTGCTTCTTAGGCTTCTGTTGGTGATTTGCAATCTGCTTGCCTTTACCATTACCATTGCCTTTACCCTTGACGTTCGCATTATGCGGTTTGTTGGGTTTCTTGGTGATCCTACCACCCTGTATCGCCATTACAGCAGGTGTAGGTGCCTTCTTATTCAGGCTTTTCTCATAATCTATAAGCATTGCATGAACTTCACTTACTGTCTTCCCCTTGCAATGCATATTATAGTTGCGTACAAACTCACTATACAGATCCTGATTAAGGGATCGCAAAATGAGACCAATGCACACACTTTCCTGATATCCGCAACCAAGTCGCTCCAATTGATCCATATAATATTTCATGGACAAAAAATGGGCACTCACGGATTTTCCTGCTTCCTGCTTACAATTGTGCAGAGATTCTATTAGATCATATAATTCTGCAGCAGGTGGTTTCTCAAACATTCGTCTGAGTTCATTGATCATGTCCATGGGACCAAAGGGCTCAAACCGCTTTTGCAATTGAGTATCCATCCCAGCCAACATGAGACAAGCCACATCATTGTGCTTCTCATATTCAATGTTGTATGCATCCTTTACGGCTTGTGTTGCATCATCAGCAGGTTTCTCAGGTAGAGGTTCACCAAGATAATCATATCTTCTGGCCATCCTTAAGGTGATTCTTAAAGATCGATACCAGTCATTGAAATTTTCACCAGTCAACTTGTCTCGATCAATCATTTGCTTGAACGCAGAACTCATGTTGCTCATATTAGTGTTTTCAGGTGTAGCCATTTCTACAGAAAAAATTCAAAAGTTAGTACTTTCGATAATTAAATTTCAATAAAATTAAATACCCTAGGTTCATAAACATATAACCATTTTAATTTTACATTGAAATACTAGGATCCAAATTGACATAAGTTCATCATATCAGTTGATCTGCTAGTGATGACGTTATTCAATAAGGTACGGGTCGTGTCCCAATTGCCAATATTCAATTGAAATTCCTAGAATCGATGGGATTTACATTATTTGCCAACCGCAGTTGCAATGTAAACATGTTTTATCCCCATCTTCTTATGCCTTGAGTGATCAGTTCCCACTATCAACTCAATTAAGTTAACCAATTTAAGAAACAACAAACTTACATAATGACACCACACCAGTTGATCTGCAAGTGATGAAATCATGTAATTTGTCCTTCCATTGCAATCTAGTCAGGTTACGCCCTGGCGTAGATCCAATTTCAGGTGTTTCCGTTTCATTGGATGGCATATAACTTAAATTTAAGGGTAGTAAATTTGATGTGTGTAATCAAAATATATGTACAAAGATGTCATGCATTCATCTTGTAGCATATGTTTCATGTAAAAAAACTTTTACTCATTAGTTTCTTTACGAGCTTAAATCTCCAAACTTTTGATTGAGGCGTTGAGAAACTTACAACTTTGCCTTAAGTGCTTCGTAGTTATCATGGATGTTAGGTAAAGACTAAAATATGACTCACAGGCGAGCGGTAAGCCAGAATGGAGGCTCACTAAGGCCGCAATTTAATGCGTAGCCAACCTTATACCCAATTTAATAGTTTGTCATAATTCACCTTTCAACCACTTAATACAGTCGCGATCAATCAACCAAAAGTTCAAGATTTATAAGTAAGCTCAAAACAAGATTTCACCATTATTAAGTCCGTTTAATATTTTATTTCTTGAAATTACCCTTTGTTACTATCATGTTGCAAAAAACATATAAAACAAAAGTAATAAAATAAAATAAACAAACAACAACAATAATGGTCATGCAAATTACAATCAATATAAAACACACTATTGATTTAATATACGATTAATAGGGTCTTCCCTAATTTTATAATTAATCAAATTTTAGTAATCTTTATACATAATATTTACTAAACCATTTATCAATTATAATAAATCGCATAAATAAGCATGAAATCAAAACAAATCTTAATCCATAACAACACATGCATAGTTTGTCATGGATGCCCATATTGCACATATTATACAAATAATCATGTCAATCAAGGAACGCAACCAAACGGCATATAACAATATCCATACACATAAATTACATGCAACCTATAGTTTCTACAAGTTTTTATTACATAATTCATCAAACCCTAATTTCTTTTTAAATAAAAAAAACTTTCGACATATATATAATAAATTAAATAAATTCGAAAAAAAAAAAAAAAAAACTAGGGTTTATGAAAAATATAAAAACATAAGAACACCAAGCATGTTATAATCAAACGATTCAATTTTATGTGTTTCGGTAATTCATTATAATGTATTAACGGCTCTTGATGCCACTGTAGAAATATATGAATAATATAAAACAATAAACATATAAACATCAAAGAGTACGCAGCGGAATAGATCAAATACAAATAATAAATTAACCGAAATATAAATGGATACATACCTCTTGATTGCTAGCAAGAACAAGAACTTATAAACCCTAGGAGAGGGCTTATATGGATCGACTAGGGCTAGTCACAAGGCAAGATCACCGTTAGCAAAAGTATGCTAACACTTCGTTCTCACACACACGTACTATAAGCGTTTCAATGGAAATGCTAGATTCGTAGTACACGAAAAGATTAAACTATTGGTCCTATCAATCAAAGATCGATTAGACACAAAGAAAGAGATTAGAGAAGATTAGGTTGCAATGGAACCAAGGGATGATTAGAATGAATGAGAGGGGTCTCATTATATACTAATCAAGAGGCTTGGAGCAAAAGCTATCCCAAAACCCTATGGGAGAGGGGCCTTGGCCGGCCATGGGTTTTCAAAGCCCAACCCGAACCAAACTTTCACTCTTATCCACATTTAGTCCTTCATGTCACGTCCAACGGTCGTTAGTTACCGTTAAGTTTATATTTCGTGTATTTAATAATTATTCGTCACTAAAACAATAATTATTAATTCATTGAAACTCATACGTAAAGTGTGCAATCCCGAAGTCTCGAGTTCGAATCCGGTCATGATATATTAATTTATTATCCGTCAAACTAACACCTTCACTGTGTTTATGGGTGTGAAACTTGTAGCCATTGATCGAATATCCTTTATATGTCCAAACACCATTTAGTGGTTGGTGTGCAATTGCTTTCAAATCTTGACTGATATCATTTGACCCTTGACGAATCTACAGTGTCAAGAGAAGAAGTTACCAAAACCATGATAATCGTGTAATATATAATAGGAATTTTGGTTGTGTTATACATACATGTTCTTCAAACCATTCGGCAAAATTTTTTCTATAAATATCACGTCCCCATTCGTCAATATTAGGTTGTTGTTGTCTTGTTAAATCATCATACAACCTTAAAACAATGAACAAACAACATTTTAGACAACTGTGAAACATTTGCACCTCAGCACGAAACAAAAAATAAAGCATACCTTATAAAAGGTTTAACCTCTTCACAGTTAAACAAGATATAACGATGAGCAATGCTCATCGCATCAGCCATGTACGTGTAGCGACGACTAGATTCAAGTAATTTCTGACCTGGAAGTTTGAAAATGCTCAATCGAGTGTCAGTAGTAGAAACACGAGGATTATTCAAGGCACCATGATTTTTCATAATCTTTATCGTCTCGTTTTGGGGTTGCGCTAGCTTGTTTATTTTGTTTTCCGACTTACACTTGAACAACTCTGAGGCAACTTTTACTTTTAGATTCTTTTGACACCCCTTGGTAACTTCAAAAACATTTGAGTCACAACTTGATTCATTTCCTGTATCCTTAACATTAGTGGGACACATTTCATTGATCACCATACGTTTACAGTCATTATCATCTTCAATCGGATGAGGAGACTCCCCCTCACGTTGAAATGTTGTAGTTGTTTCACCATGTGCCGACCAAGTTGTGTAATCAGGGGTGAACCCTTTTTCATACAAGTGAAACATGACATCAGTTCTTGTTTTAAAGTGCTTGTTGTCGCACTCTAAACAAGGACATTTGATACGATTGTTATCAACAAAAGCTTTGTTAGAAAAAGCATAGTCCAAAAAAACATCAAGGTTACTGCAGAAAGTATGACTAAGAAACCGGTCAGCATCTTCCACGTCGTACATCCATCCTCTATCTGTACCCGTTGTCATAATCAGCAACTACAACCAAATAAATGCATCACATTAAGAGACGGTTTAAGATTGGTTATTAAAGTGCTTAATGTATAGTAAATAAGCAATTTTTTAGTGTTTGGACGAAATGAAACTTCTTATCTGCTTATTTTATACTAAAAACATCTTAAAGTGCTTATGTTAGAAGAAGATAAAGTTCTAAATCAGCACTTTTGATGTGTTTAGAATTTGCTTATTTAGAACTGTTTATCTTCTTCAAACATAAGCAATCCAAACCACCCTCTAAGCTAAGCATGTTTCTATCAGGAGCGGACCCAAGATGGTTCTCGGGGGTTCACGGAATCACGGGAACCCTATGGATTTCCCCCGTGGTGTAAATGTTTGTCAAAAGTCCCGATTTTTCTGAAAGGAGTCCGATCCCCAAATTTTGTGTCACACGTCATGTTTATTTAGCCCATTGGATTACTTATCGTAAAAAAATTTGAACCCATTAACTTATAGACCTGGGTCTGCCCCTTGTTATCAGTATTTGCTTATCTTTCAAACAGATAATCAGTTTAAAATAAGCAATCCCAAACAACTCATACAGTAATAATGATAAATCACAACCAATCAATTAAGACATAAACACAAACACAGTCCAAACTAAATAAAACCATAGTCTTTCTACCAAAAATAAATACATAGCCCAACACATAAACTTTGAAATCATAACTATCATAACATGCATATATATTGTCGGAGGTTTTTCTAGAAGCAGTCTTTCTACGCTTGGGTAGGGGTAAAACTGTCTACATCCTACTTACGCAGTAGCCGCCCTTGCGAAATTGTGTATTGTAGTAATAAATGCATATATTTAAATGTGACAAAAATGTAAACCTGACCGGAATGTGATGCCAATTGGGAGGTGGCAGTTGGTTGGGGGTGTCAACTATGATAGGAGCAAAAAATGGGGATGTGGTTTAAGAGGGAAAACTGAAAAGTGACCCAAAGTTTTTTACCGCCATTTTTTCATTTTAAATTTTAAATTGTTGCCTATAACCGAATTTTTGTTTGTTTATTTGCATATTTCTCTGTAATACAATTTTTCGATGCATGATATACAATGCAACTTAAGCATGTTTTGGGTGTATATATATGCAAATATACAATTTTAGTGGGTATATATTTCAACACCTCTTTTTAAATTGTCATTTCTCACTCAATTAAAATAAAATTTGGTGAAAACTGACGGCTATACCCGTTTGAACCGGACCCGTTTAAACCCGAACCATTTCTAGACCCGTGACCCGACTCACCCATTTTGCCACTTATAAGGAATATGGAGAAGTGGAGAACATGCCTGTGGACTGTGGTACACACAAGTGGGGTGGAGTACTCGAGATTAAATTCGATTATTATTACCAAAATGTGTTAATCTGGATTAGATATTTATCTGTAACGGGTTTAATATGTAAGCTTATGTATAAATGATCTTGGTCAAACGGGTTGAAACTGACAAAAAGTTACTATGATTTTGTGCTTTTCTTCTCAATGATGATGATGTGATGAGGAACTGCTGAATCCATATCAATAAAGTGCAGGATGCTTGATGAGATGTCAGAATCAAGTTACCAACATTCCCGAATTCTGTGATTGTCTTTATTATTTTATATTTTACTTTGCTTAAGTAGCGTTTATGTTACTAACATGCTCCGTATTATTTTTGCAACAGGTTACAGGTGCACATCAAGGTATAACAACTCCTATGCAAGCTGAGGTTCAGTTTCAAGCCACAAAATTCAATCCTCAGATTCCTAATCTCTAATAGTGTAACTTCATATGCTTCGAGAAACAAAGAATCAAACAACTTAAATTCCACGAAAGAATTCCTAATTTCTGATATTTGATGGAAAAAGTGAATGACAATGCCTGGGATTAAATCAAATGGATTTATTTATTTGACATTTTGACCTATTGTATTAATAGCAGCACCGAACCCACACAAATATAAAACATGAAACTGAAGGTGCAGTCATTCAACGATGCACATAATCTGCACATCATATAATCAAAGGTCTCGCCTGGAAAAGCAAAGTTCAGCAACAGGTTCTATAACTTAGCTCCAAATTAGCATACAGCCATGCCAATCATAACATCAGATTTCAGTTTTAATTTCGATTAATTAGTCTTTGAGAATATAAAAAAGACATCACCTCTATCTAAGTACAAGAACAACCTTTTGATGGAAGCATAAAATAGCAAAATAACAATCATAAACCTCTGATGAGGCATGATAACATATAAACATTGTTCCAGAATGCATAGAACCATACTAGATTGGAATTGATTATGAATTGATCAGACATATTTTGTTCATACATGCTCCTTGACCTCGTCTTGACTTTTGACAGAATCCCATCAATCTTTCAATTCCTTTGCCATTGAACGATCCGGGGCATAATACACTTGTTCCGTATATGATGGTAAGACAAACTGATTATCGGTTAATAGCTTCGCCTTGGGATCAATATAAACCAAATTATCCTTACGCTTGACCCCTACCCCTCCAGGAGTATCAAACCACTTACACTTGAACAATACACAACGACAATAACAATAATATACCTCTAAGATTTCATCCAATATACCATAGTAGTCACATTCATACCCGTTAGAAACACTCCCTCTCACACATACCCCACTCAACTTTTTGACCTTCCCTTTACTATGTTTTTGGGAATGAAACTTGTAACCATTGATCCAACATCCTTTAAATGTCCTAACATGACACCATGGTCCTCGTGCAAGGTATTTCAAATCTTGACTCATATCATCTGACCTTTGACGAACCTACAGTGACAAGAGAAAAAATTACAAAAACAATGACGCTAGTTTAATATTTAATAAAAAAATTATTTGTATTATACATACATGTTCTTTAAACCATTCAGCAATTTTTTGTCTATAAGTATCACGTCCTCCGTCATCAATATTAGGTTGTTGTTGTCTTGTTAAATAATCAAACAACCTTTAAAACAATGGACAAACAATATTTTAGACAACTGTGAGAGCAACAGTTGCGCGTCTCCAAAACACGAGAAATACAACATATATACCTTATGAAAGGTTTAACCTCCTTACAGTTAAACAAGATATAACAATGCATAATTCTCCCTAAATCATCGTACGCGTATTCAGATCCAAGTAATTTCTGACCTGGAACTTTGAAAATGCTTAATCAAGAGTCTGTAGTGAAAACACAAGGATTACTCAAGACCCCGAGTTTTTCCATGATGTTTCTGCTATCAGTTTGTGGTAGCGCTAGCTTGATCCTTTTGTTTTTTGACTTCCACTTAAACACCTCCGAGGTAAGTTTTACTTTTAGATTCTTCTGATACCCCTTGGTACCTTCCATACCATTTGAGTTGCAACTCGATTCAGATGTTGTATGATTAACATTAGCGGGACATACTTCATCCACCACCATACGTTTACACTCATCAACGTTATTACTATCTTCCATCGGATCACGAGACTCTCCCTCATGTTGAAATGTTGCAGCTGTTTCACCATGTGCGGACCAAGTTGTGTAATTAGGGGTGAACCCTTTCTCATACAAGTGAAACATGACGTCATTTCTTGTCTTAAGGTGCTTATTGTCACACTCCAAACAAGGGCATTTGATACGATTGTTATCAACAAATGCTTTGTTAGAAAAAGCAAAGTCTAAAAAGACATCAAGGTTACTGCAGAAAATATGACTAAGAAACCAGTCAGCATCTTCCACATCGTACATCCATCCTCTATCCGCAGCCATTGACATAATCAGCAACTACAACAGAGTAAACTGTAACACATTAAAGCAGATAACCAAACTGATGAGTGTTTAGATGAAACTGCTGATGTGCTTATATATTAGTCAAAACAAGCACTTTGTTCGAGAGTACTAATTCTAAATTGCTTATTTAGTTAAGGTAATGAACATATATAACACAGCCTACTCATTTGTAAGGAAAATGAATTTAGGCACATGTTTTAGGCCACCCAATCACTACTCATAATAAGTAATCCCAAACACCCACTAAACTAAACAAAAACTTAAAACAATCCCTAGAGACATTAACTCATAAGTACTATCTAAATTAAACAAAAACTTAAAACATACCTGAATGAATGTGCTAACTGAGCAACCAATGAGGAGGACGAAGTAAAAATGGGGATATGTGCTTAGAGCATTGGGTACCGTTGGTGCCGTGGGCTTTTTTTGCTGCCACGTCAGCAAAAAGCTCCACGGCACCAGAAATCCCACGGCACCACATTTCAGGGGTATCTGTTGGCACCAGAATTTCTGGTGCCGTCAGCTATTTTTTATTTTTTTTTTCTTTTACTTAAATTAAAATATATACAATATAAACTAAATAAACTTCATTAATATTAAAAACAAACATTACATATAAAAAAAACACACACTACGTTAAAAGGAAAAAAATACAAACTAATTATTCAAGTTCCATAAATGCTCAACAAGGTCTTGTCGAAGGTCGTCGTGAACTTTTCGATCTCGAAGTTCTTTATTTTTTCTAATATGTAAATCACATCTTTCGATCCAAGTTTCTGGCATGTTCGGGCGTGGATCGACGAATGTGTCTCTTAACTTCACTTCGAATCCTTCGTCTTCCAATATCATGTTGTGTAACATTATACAACAATACATGATTAGTTTCAAAGTGTTGACTTGAAAAGCACGTGCGGGTTGTCGTATAATCCCCCACCGACCTTGTAGGACTCCGAAAGCTCGTTCAATATCTTTTCTAGCACTTTCTTGAACCCTTTTGAAGTTCAATATCTTTTCCGACCTTGCAACAGTAAACGTTTTCACAAACACCGACCATGTTGGATAAATGCCATCGGCTAAATAGTAACCTTTGTTATATGTATGTCCGTTTACTTCAAACGGACATTCCGAAGCTAAACCGGCAAGTTCATCATCAAATACAGGGGAACCATATAACACATTAAGATCATTATTTGCCCCTGGAACCCCAAAATATGCATGCCAAATCCATAATCTTTGATCTGCAACCGCTTCCAACATAATAGTTGGGTATTTATGATCACGTCTTTTGAATTGAGCTTGTAAGGCCTTTGGACAATTTTTCCAATCCCAATGCATACAATCAATACTCCCGAGCATTCCCGGGAGGTGATGTTTTTCTTCATGTAATGCATATATTTTTTCAATGTCATCTGAATTGGGCTTTCTAAGATACTTTTCATTGTACAAAACATGTATGCATTTAGTAAAGTAATCTAAACATTGTCGTGAACAATGTTCACCAATTTGCAAGTACTCATCAAATGCATCAGGAGCATTGTCGTACGCCAATTGGCGTATGGCGGATGTGCACTTCAAAACAGCACCAATACTTGCACGACCGGTAGCATCGTGGCGTTGGTGAAAAAAACTAAAGTACTCGGGAAGAGGCTGAACATCATAAGTTAATATATCGTTGAGAATTTTATTAAAAAGTCTAGAGCTCATACGATACCTTCGCCTAAATTTATCTTCCGGATATTTAGAATCATTCTCGGCGTTGCCAAAATAGTCATCGAGTAAACGTTGTTCCGCCTCTTCTCGTTCACGAGGTATGTATGCCTTCGTTTTCTTTTCACCCGATCTCGATCCTTCGGCTTCTTCATACAAAGATACATATTGTTCATACGCCATGTAACTTTGAAGATAGCGTTCTTGATCATTAAAAAAACACCATATGGATCAAAATTATGATCGTTGAGAATTGTTTGGTTAGGATTGGTTGGATTCATGATTGAAAATACTAAAACATATAATAGATTGGAAGTGTGTTTGAAGTATGGAGTAATAAGGGGAATTTATAAGGTTTTTTTTTTTTTTTTTTTTTTTTTTTTTTTTGAAAATCTCACAAACAGCTATATAGCCGTTGGGTACCATTTGATATTTCAAAAAAACAAGGCAAAACAAACGGTCCAAAAAGAAAAAAGCAAAAAAAAAAATAATAATAAGCGACGGCGCTGAGTCGTGGCTACGGCGCGAGCACCGACGGCGCCACCACCGGTACGGTGCGCCGTCGGTTTTTTTGAGCTAGTGGTGATGGCGCGAGCCATGGCTCACCCGTACCCCATGCTCTTAGGAGGGAAAAGTGTCTTAACTCTTAAGTTTTATATATTTCCCGCCATTTTTCATTTTTATACATTTACTACTAGTACTATTTAAATAGTAGCCCTGAATATTTTATGTAGTATTATTTTCGATGCAACTCTTTTTTAAACGGGTTGTTATATTATAAGCAGAAATGTACGGGCTACGAATAAGGAGAACATGGCCGTGGTACTACATACACAACAAGTGTGGTGGAGTACTCGAGATTATATTATTATCGACTTAATTAATACTCCATCCAAAATTTTCTTATTTTTCGTGTATTACTCAATTTATTTCTTATACATGTAACCGTTGCATTCTTTAGTGAGTAGTACGTGTGAATATGATTTTGTCTTATTTGATCTCTTTATCAATAACACATTCTAAAGAGGATATTGTAAGAGCCGATTGGTTTGTAGCCGCGTTTAGGATTTGGATTTGGATTTAGATTTGATATAAGAAAGAGAAAATCTTTTATGTAATAAAATAAAACGGGAATATTTCATTTAAAAAAAAATGAATTCATACTTTATTTATTAATAATTTTATTTTAAAAAAATATTTTCTTATTAGACAATATTTTATATTTATCAATAATACAAGTAGAAGATAAATACAAAAAATATAGATAAAATACAATTAACAATAGGATTAAAATTTTTAAATAATTATCTTTAATAATAAAAAACTATAATTAAACATCATAAATCAAATAAAACAAAGATTAAATTATTTGTTTTTTACTAGTAATAAATAAAAATATATATAATTCAAAAAATTAAAAACAAAAAAAAAAATCACACGTGCACGGGCATTATAACTAGTAACATCTAAAGATATATACTATATATTAAAATAAAATTAAAAATTATTTATATGAGTAATAAGAGAAGAGAGACCCCCATATCTCGCCCCGGCGAGATTGGATATGTTGTTGTTGTGTAAATAAAATAGGAGAGAGATAAAAAAAAATTGTTTTATAGTATAAATAAAATAGGAAAGACAAAAAAAAAAAGACCCACATGTTATAAAACCCAATATATTACACCTCTTTTATACATCCTCAAATATTTGAGGTACAACTCCAAACCCAAATTAAAAAAAGGGTAAATTGAAAAAATGGTCATTCACGTTCCACGAAATTACAAAAATAGGACTGAGACAAAAAGTAGCGCAAAAAAGACACCAACGTTCCGAATTTTCGCAAAATTGCCACCAAGAGGCCTTTTCCGTTAGTTTTCCCGTTAAGTGCCACGTCTATGAGGGTAGTATCGTCATTTTACTGTTCATACTTATTAAATTTGCCGCCATAATCACCTCTGTGCTTGGTATCAATGTGATTAGGCCTCAATGGCTAAATTTTCAAAGTAAAATCAAACCTCTACCCCCATAAACCCCCCTACAACCCACATCTTCTCCACCATGACTCGATTTGACCGGTGTAAAAAAACGATTACGCAAAAAATGCAATCACCGCAAATGTCAGAAAACACAGCCATCATAACCACCACCATAACCACAACCACCACCACCAACACTCACCACGAGACTTCAACGTTGGTGACAACAACTGTGACACAACGCCCACAACAAAGGCAATGTCCCCGTTGTTTCTCAGAAGAAACTAAGTTTTGCTACTATAACACCTACACCACATCGCAACCGCGTCACTTTTGCCGTAGATGCCGCAGACACTGGACCCATGGCGGCGTGCTCCGGGACACCTGTTGGAGGTGGTAGCCAGAAAAACACAAAAAGGAAAACCCCCGTGAACCCCACCATCACTTCGGCTTATGTTACCACGTTTGATCAGCCGGAGTACTAGGACTACCAGAGTGTGATGCCGCCTCCCCAGAGCCTGCTGCCGCCTACCCAGGGCCTGCCGCCGCCTCTACATGTGGATGATGCCGGTGATGTGAGTGTTCCGGATGAAGAGAATTGGTTTGTGTCGTCGTTGTTGGAGGATGTTTGTTTTAAGGAAGGTGTCTGGCCATTTTGTGGCAATTAGTGTAGTTTGTTTGTTGATGTGTTAGTTTTAGTGGTTTATGTACCCCATCCTTTTGGTCCCGATCTTTTGATGAATGGTAAATGCTATGGTTGTAAATGTAACTTACCTTGATCTTTTGTTTTGGATACTCGTTATATTTTACTTTTGCACATAGGACCCAGAATTGCCCAAAATGGATCAAATTGATTGACAACCATTGAAACTAGTTAAGAACTTAAGATTACATAATCTTCCACTAAAAGACCATAGCAGAAGCATAACAATTTATTGATCTTTTGGCTAATTCGTAGTAGTTATATTTACATAGGACCCAGAATTGCCCATTTTGACAATCATGTTTGACCTTTGCACATGATTGTACATGCACCAAAATACCCATAATTGCCAAAAATGGATCTAAAAAGAAGGCACAAAAATAATGCGCAGGCACAAAATTACCCAAATTGACAATCAATTTTGACTTTTGCAAATAACATTATGGTTGACTTTTGCAAAAATACCCAATGGTTGACAAGCAAAACATAATAAATCAACACAACAAAACATAGATGACAGAAACATAACAAAATCATAATATATCATTAAAGTTCAAACATAACATTCATAAAAAGGATGGAAACATAAAAGGAACAATCAAAACAAAGATGACCATGAAAGAAACTCTAAAGTCCCTTGACAATTGCGTGCTTGTTGAAGAGCTTGAGCTTCGCTTCTGCCATCTTCTTTTTCAAATCCAAAAGCTCCATAACATCGGACTTTTGAAGCTTCTTCAAGAACTCCAAGCATTTGAACATCTGCACCGAGGGACGCACCAGTTCCATTTCAGAGATCATCTTGTTCCTTTGAACGACAATATCAAGCAACTCCTGATATGCCACAAACAGCTCTTTGGCATACTTGATACCACGCTCTGTCTCCCTAGCAAAAAACACCGTCATCTGGTATGGTAACTCGGTTGAGTTAGCAGCAGCAGCGAGTTCCTCAAGAAGGACAAATTGAGACATTCTTTTGCTAAATTTGATTCAAAATAGTTTTACTGTGTTTGTTTACTGGATGGATGAGGAAGTTACTCGGGGTATAGGCTTTAAATAGGCGTGGTAAGTACATGTGAAACTGTGTTTTAGGCGTGTTTGGGTAATAAATGAAAAACGTTTGGGTTACCAAGTTTTTGGCATCCCAAAATTGCCAAGTTTTTTTTGCTTCCATTAGATGTGATAACATGTTATGCAACCATTGAACCTAGTTAAGATTACATAACCGATACATAAACATTAATAAAGTAAACATTGTTATAAATGATCTACTAAAAGACCATAGCAGAATCACAACAATTTATTGACCTAAACATAAAAGCATAACCATTATTTAGCATCATCCTTGGGATTCTTGTCAGCATCATCCTTGGGTTTCTTGTCAGCAGCAACCTTGGGTTTTTTGTCAGCCATCAGTCTTCGCCTCTTGATTGATCTTCCTTGGTCTTCAAACTTGTCCTCTGCGATCACTCCATCTTGCCCAACTCCATTTTTTCAAGCACTTGAACTGGCTCATCTCCTTGTTTAGCAACCTCTTTGTCCTTAATCACATCTCCTTCAACAACTGGCATACATCCCTCATTTCCAACTACTAGAGCACACTGATCATCTGGTATCACAGCCACATCACGAACTCTTTGTTCACCATCAACACCATCAACATCCAAATTTTCAAACCTTTCTTCACCAACGACCACAAGTGGAACCAAACTGAAACTAATTGGTTCAGCAAAAATAGCATACACCTCTGTTCCTTCTCCAGCTGCAACTACGTCATCAAGTTCATCCAATGCTTGATCTATTTCAGCAAACATGTCACTAATCTCTTGAGGATCTTCAGGCTCTTGAGGCTCTTCAATCGCATGCATCTCTTCAGGTTCAGGAACATCAACTAAATGGTATGGATCATCAGTCCAGTCAACATCTTTTCCTTGATCAACCTCTTCATCACTAATCCATGTGTGAAGATCTCCTTCCTTTCCACTAATAGTACAACCATCACTTGTGTCATCATAATAAGCATCATCAAATTCGACCACATATGTGGCCTCCAGGGAATCCTCACTTGAATCCTCCACCATAAACTCTTGGTCAATCTCTATCAATAACCTCCTGAATTCAAACTCATCACTCAGCCTCTTTGAATGATTTGCAATCATTTTTCCAGCACAAAATATTGGTGGGAAGCCATTGTCAGAATCAGAATCATAAACAGGTCCAACCTTATCAGGTTGCCTTGTCTTATGCCACTCGTTATGCCACTCTAACAATAGTAATTTCCCACTATTTCCAGTCTCACCATCAACACCCCTTCCAGCAGCCTCATTCATATCATCATTCACTATTTCTTCTATCACCACACCCTTGCCCTTAGTCATCATTCGATCCATCATCTCACACTCAACAATTGAAACACCGGTTTCAATATACAGCTCCAATTATGTAAATATAGGAACATACTCCACAAGTGTCTTCACATCTTCGTCAGACTTTAGTGGTAGCAAACCATCATCCAGTGACTCCCCAGGTAACCTAAAGTGAGTATACATAAGGGTACGATCCGTGTAACCCAAATCCTCTAACATTTCGCCTAATAAGCCCATGGAGAAAACGTCATAGTGAACTCCGTCAAACCAATCTGTATCTCCAAAGAGATAGATTCTCCCTGGTGTTGAGGTAAATTGACCATTGTGATGGATTTCCAAAGTAAACATTTTTTCATTCAATGATGTGCAACACATACAAACAATCACTAACTTCGAATAACAATAACAACTTTAAATGGAAAACAAGAAAATGGAACAGAATAGGCTTACCGTACAGGACTCTTAAATCAGGTATCGGGGAACTGCGTGCACGATTTTGCCAAAGCTTACCCATTCTCAAGATCTTTACCTGTGAAATTAATGTTCTCCTTGGAAGAAATTGAGACCCGTATATAAAGTATTGCTCTAAAGGACTAAATTTGTAAAACAAAACACTGGCAACTGAAGTTATTGGCGGGAAAAGGGGTAAAATGACGATACTACCCTCATGGACGTGGCACTTAACGGGAAAACTAACGGAAAAGGCCTCTCGGTAACGATTTTGCGAAAATTCAGAACGTTGGTGTCTTTTTTGCGCTACTTTTTGTCTCGGTCCCATTTTTGCAATTTCGTGGAACGTGAAAGACCATTTTTGCAATTTACCCTTTAAAAAACTCAACCAAACATGTTATTAGCATTTATTAAATCCTAAACCCACATAAACCCTTCATACCAAACGGGCCTAAGATAGAGTAGTAAAATAGTTTTTATTGATTCAATTGCATTACATGGAAGATAGCCTTTGTATTTATATTAAGAGTAGTGATTGGCATGTCAAATTTCATGTCTAACAATTAAATCAAAACACTAGGCATGTCTAATTTCATGCCTAACAATTAGATCACAACACTTGAAGTAATCAAAGAGTGTCATGAGGAGAGAGAAATATCATAATCCACTTGTCATATGTTGAGTGGATTACGCATAAATTTAGTTATGTCATTTAGTCATGACAATTATTTTTTTTATACTAAATACGTGAGTATTGATTAGAATGATTAACTCGTATTCTTAATAATATACCTAATATGTTTTTTCACAAACCAATAATCCATTGCAACATCTATTAGGCACACAATTAGTCATATTTTTTAGGCATCCAAATTATTTTCCTTAAATACATAGCTATATAATAAGCAACCTTAAACTAAATACAAACCCTCAAGTCGTGTTTGGGCCGAATATCTCCTCTAACATATATGAAATATCAAATGTGACTTTAGAGTCTGTTTGGTTGGGGGTTATATAATCTTTTATGAAATAAAATGTTTGGTTACTTTTTGGTTTAGAGGTTTGGTGTGAGACCCTCCAAAAGTTATTATTTGAAATCTATAAATTAGCTGATTTAAAAGAATATTGTGAGACCAAGCATTAATTCTCTCTATCTCTCTTTATTTGAAATTTTAAAATAAATATATTTTATTTTGAAATATTTATAAATAATATTTATCTATTTTATAATATAATTTCTCTCGCTTATATCAAATCCTAATCTTAATTATAATCTAAATCATTTACAAACCAAACGGACCCTTAGTTTTTAAACAACTGAGGGATGAATAATTGTTTTCATGCATCTTGTTGGAATCAAACTAAATGTGAGAAAACAAGCTTTTGCCCAAACAAGAACAATGATTAAAGTTTTACAAAAAAGTGAGTTTCACATTGGACTTACTCAAAATTACATGACTTGTATGACTTCACTCAAAATTGACACGCGTCTAAGTGGTTAGCGAGATTTTTAATGCGACTTTGTAAGATTTATGTGTGATTTCAGGTGAGATGGTTCAATAGTAGATTAGATAAAGGCTCTTGCTACTTCCCACGGGGGGAGGAAAGTCAATAGCGTAGATAAGGAAGTGGCTATTCTTGTTTGTTCATGACTCCGCTGCGCTCCTATTTCATGGAATAAGCGCCTTTTCCTATCAGCTTAAAAAGGGCTTTCTCAGGTCGACCTTTCTTTAGGTTAAGTGGCGTGTAGCTAATCTCGCTAATATCTCAGATCGGGGGACAACTCTGTCTCCGCTTCTGCTCGTGCACTCGTTAAAGCAAACTCATGGCCTAGTTGGTGAATGAGCCTACAAGTGGTAACCGCTCTGTATCCGTCATCTCTTTTGAAGAAGCTGCTGAGCTAGATGCGGCGCTTTCAAAATCCCGTGACTCTCAGCTATAGCTATTTAGAAAAAGAAAAGATTTGAATTTGCAATGCACTATCCGGTCCTGCCCCAACCTCGATGAAAAAAAGAGAAGCAACTAAAGAAGGGTGACGAAGCTTCTTTGCATCCCATAGTGCTGTCGCACTAAGCGACTACCGTTCCAGAGTCGTACAACGAAGTAATTAGCATACCAGAGTGACGCAAGGCTCTAAGCTCAACTAAAAAATTGACACATGTCAAAAACTGACAAGTCGCACAAAAAATCTCACTAACCACTTAAACACATGTCAATTTTTAAGTAGAGTCGCGCAAATATTTTAATTTTGGGTGTGACAAATCGTTTTTTCATTTCTTAGGCAAAAACTAGCTGATTTACCCGCGCGTTGCTGCGGGGACTTTTTTTTTTTTTTTTTTTTTAAAGAAATTTGTGCTTAGTTATAGTTGTGTGTGTGTGTGTGTATATATATATATATATATATATATATATATATATATATATATATATATATATATATATATATATATATATATATATTTTTAACATTGTGCAATAGCTAAGTTATGCGTATTTATACTCGCTTTTATTAGAAAAATTATTTCGAGAATAATAGTGCAAGTTTCATAATTTTTTTAGTCCGTTAGATATGTTAAATGGGTCTCGCGGTTAATATATTAAAAGTTTCACTAAATTAACCCTTTACCCCCTCCGGCCAAAGTTACCCTGCGCCCCCTCATGATTTGGTTGTCCAATAATGGCCCCTCCCATTTTTATAAAATCACCATTTCTCACTCTCTCTCTTCACTACTAAACACACACACTCACCCATTTTTATAAAAACTCCATCATCTCTCGAAGAGTTCTCATGATACTTGAAACCACCACCACAGTCACCATCGCCGCTCCACAGCCTCACCACTACCTCCTTTTCCCGTTTCTGTTTTACTGAAATTCCAACATCAAATAGTTTTTATTTCATTGATATATATATTTTTTCGTTGATTTATATTTTTTTATAGATCCGTATAGATCTATATGTTTTTTTTTAGATCTAACTTTTTTTTTGTTAGTGTTGCGGTTTGGTCGCTTGCCGCTGCTGTAGCCGCCACTCTTCCGCTAGAAAAATCTGCAAGTGTAGTCGGAAATTTTTAAGGTTGCCGGAAAATTTGTGTGGCTGCCAGAAATTGTATGATTTATTTTTAAAATTGTTGTTGATATTTATTATGTAAATTTTGTTATTATAAAGTTTATGTATTGTTCCCGGGAAAGGGACACATCTGCTGTTGTTTATAACATATGTGTTCATGTAAAAATAATAATAATAATAATAAAATAAAACTGTAGCAAGCACGGTAGCAGCTACAGTGCTGCTACAGTAAACGTTTCTGCCTTTTAGTATATATAGTAATGAAATTAGCTCTAATAACTGTTGATCGGGTTTGAACCACGGCTGGATACGTGTAGATATGATTCAGACCAAACTGTCTTCGAGTCTAGCAAAAATAAATGCTTAAAGTTTTACATCATACAGCACATTTCTCATCATAACCCAATAAAATAAATGTAAACAATATGAACATAAACGTGTGTGTATGTAAACCATCAATACTTTAGACATAGCTTTTGTACACGTATTGTTAAAATGGTACATACGTTCAAATGGTACATATCTTAGCCCATTAGTGAAAAAACGATTGGTCTTCGATTTATGAAATATAAAACCAAAATGTCCAAACTAGGCCACACCTAAACTAATATAAACGTAAATAATTTGGCTTTCCCATCATCAAACCAAAAACATAAAGATTAAATAATGCTAAGGTCGAGTAATCCAATTTCATATCTAATAAGCAATTGATTAAAAACATTGATCAACTTATATACATGTGACATCTTTTCTTCACGCCTGTTATAAAGAGGATTAGGACATCGAGATCAACAAATTACCATACATTCTTTTTGAAAATGACATGCAACATCACACACCCATAAAAGTGTTGGCAATGGGTGAGTGATGGCACGGGAAGGGATGCATCACGCACGGCATCACCATTACCTTGCCTGCGTGATGCATCGAGTGATGCATTTTGAGTGAAAGTTTCACACACGGGAAGAAGCATTGAGTGATGCATTTTAATGGAATTAAAAAAATGAAGTGAGTGATGTGATTTAGTAAGTGATGGTGTTGCCAACAAAAAATGTGTGAGTGATGAAAAAAATAGGTGAATGTTGTGGCATAAAAAGATTGGTCAGGAGTGAGTGATGGGATTTTGATTGAGAGATAGGTTGCCAACACCCTAAAGCCATTACCCAAATACCAGCTAAAACCCGTGTCAATAAAACTAAAATCCACAACATATACGAATACTAGTTTCATAACCCGCCCGATGGGCGGGTACACTTCATAAAATTGTTTTACAAAAATATTTAACAGGAGAAATAAACTAATGTCCAACAAAAAAAATGTTTAACAACATAACCTGTATTTTCTTAATATATTGCTCATCTATTATATGTACAAATAAATACAGTAGTTAGAAGTATCATAAGAATATAATTACATAATGCTTACGCATACGTTAAATAAAACTTCATACATTATAAATAACATTATTAATGGAAGAAAATGATATAGATACATCACATTAGATCCATAACTTGCATGAAAAAACATAAAATAACTTATTGAAATGAAACAAATGGACGAAAAACAATCTTAAAAAAATGTGTTGAATGAACATTAGGAAATCATTAAATAACAATACGGTAAATTATAAGGAACATACATTCCTAAAATCATCATGAGCAACCAAGTCCCCTAATAGATATAGATTGTCCATAACCACTGGTGAATTCAGCATGTTCATAACCTTCAAAACGTTCATCTTTCATGAAAAAATAGACCTCAAAAGCTTCACTAACATCCTTGAAAAAATTAATAACCTCAAGGATCATAGCAGGTACCAATTCCACCCCACCTAACATTTGTCAAAACTTCATGACAAAACCACCATGCACCATGCTATGTATCAACTTTATCTCAAATTATGTTGCTTCTATCTAAGGAAACGATCAGCAGCTTGCCAAAGTTGCATAACAGACAGTCTGAATAACAGAAAGTCAGCAGACACATACATTAAAAAACTGGCTAGAACCTCAAACATTTTGACCAACTTGATTTGATTTATCAGACATGATGCTACATATATCTTAACATTCTTATTTGCAACTACCTATGCATTTTCCTCCAATCATGCATTAAATTATTTACACAAATTCTGTCCAGTCAAATACTTCAATCAATCATGATGGATGGTAAACAGGCCCGGTTACATGGTTACATGAATTCTAACTTCAACAATACCATTTAACACATCTTTAACTCTTAATGCATATTGCATATGAATACTCAAAAGGAATAAAAATGGGTAAAGCCCTCTCTTTTTAGGAGTTTGGTATGGCCACTTCATGGTTGTAAAGTGCAAACACACTTACATTAAATACTCGTAGTTGCTAATAGTTTTTAGTTTTAAGGTTACCCAAATAGATGAGCTAATTCTACGTATTAACGTCATAAAAATAAAGACATTTATATACACTTATACTTATGAATTACAGACTCCGTAATGAAATTAAAAAATTAATCATTGAAACATAACGCTTATTCTCTTTTAGAAGATATATAAATATACTTGAGAAAACCCCTATTATTTTTGCTTAAGGTGTGTTCAGCTAAGCTTATAAAAAGTCTTAAGTTTTAGCAAACATTCATTTCTTAGGAGAACGACATGATAGAAAACATAACTAAATAAATTATTTCATAATCACAAACAACTTACTACTGACCCAATACAATTACAATACTTTTGAGCTTAACTAATACCTTGGACGCTATAAATATATATTATAAAACTTAGATGAGACCAAAATAAAATTACATCCACTTGACGGGAACTGGTGCTATAGAAACCAAGTCAACTTTATGCGTTTATGTGATTGTTAGTCAAAGTGTGTCACTTTTTAAGCATATTGTATGTGACAACTCTGATAATCACACCAATGAGTTAAGGTTAAACATACAAACCTGAATAGTAAGTGTAAGAGATGCCACAATGGCTTATATTTCTTGACTTGGGTAATATGGAAAAGACCAAAAAAATCTGCAAACATTAATAGAAATCTCAATCCTAATATCAGAAACTAATTGTTAAAATAGTTGGTTTTTAGAACATGTGAGGCTGTGACAACATCCACATAACCGATATTGACTGTTAGAATAGTTAGTTTTAAGAAATACTCAAGATTCAACTTAATGGGTGTTTGGCTAAGGTTATATAAAATCTAAGATTTAGCAAACAACCATTTTTTTTGGAGAACTTAGAGGGGTGTTTGGCATGTCATGACGGAGATCCTAACATATTTAGATCATTTTATGAGTTACCACAATACTTCCTAGTTTAATCTACTTATTTAAACTCCATATTACCTACTAATAAGTGTCTTGTTGCAATGTGTTTACACTTCTATTTATCATTAGCATAAACATAAGCGTTTGGCTAGTAGAGCTTCCCAATTGCACATGTAACACAGATAGGTAAAACATGTCTAAGGTCTCACTTTAGCCTACCATTTTAGAATGGTTTAATGAAAACTGAAGTACCTTAATAAGACCGGCTAAGCAGTGTACGTCAATACTATCTTGAACGACTCCACTGTTTACATGCGTTCATAGATGTTCTTCTTGGTTGTTGTCTGGATTGATTCTGCATTGATTATAAAAATACCTTCAATAAGCTTATTAATATGTTCAACAATTAATGCAATCTTGATTCTTAAAAAATAAGTTTACCTGAATCATGTACCACATATAGGGCTAAGCATCTTGAGAGAATACTGGAGACATAATCTTCACAAATTTGGATAGAACCAAAGTGAGATACTCTAAGAACTGTAAAATCTTTAATATGATTTGTAAGCGAAAAACTATGAAAATTTTGGTTGAGCCACATGACTATAATAATAATAATAATAATAATAATAATAATAATAATAATAATA
This sequence comes from Artemisia argyi, assembly GCA_030686995.1. Taxonomy (NCBI): domain Eukaryota; kingdom Viridiplantae; phylum Streptophyta; class Magnoliopsida; order Asterales; family Asteraceae; genus Artemisia; species Artemisia argyi. Next base: position 190,882,961 of record CM060679.1, on the reverse strand, counting down.
ATAATAATAATAATAATAATGATTTGCTACTTTACTCTTAGGATGGTGGCCTTGATGTTTGTGTTGATCTTACAGGATCGTCACCTTTGACGCGTTCGTGTATGGTTGATTTTATGCCCGGTCGGGCGGTTATTGAAGCCGCACAACGTAAACGTGTCAAGTACGCAGCTAAATGCGCTGATATCGGATATGGGTTCCTCCCCTTTTCATTCTCTTCTTTTGGAGAACTTGAAAAGGATGCAGTGACCTTATTAAAGCGCATTAGACGATTCTCTATGACCCAAGACATCGGAGCACGTGCTGCTCCACATATTTTTAGTAGGATTGGTTTTGTTGTAGCTAGAGGTGTAGGGGCTCAGTTAGTATCTCGGCTCCCCACTAATTTCTTGTAAAATCCTATTTGTTTTTCAATAAAGTGATAATAATAATAATAATAATAATAATAATAATAATAATAATAATAATAATAATAATAATAATAATAATAATAATAATAATAATAATACTTTACTCTTGGGATAGTGGGCTTGATGTATGTGTTGATTTTGGGCTTAGTGGGAAAAGGGACAAACCCTTACGTCCAGCTGATATATTACTTTACTCTTGGGATAGTAGACTTGATGTATGTATTGATTTGACAGTGTCATCACCCTTGACGCAAACCGGTATGGTTGATTTTGTGCCAGGTCGAGCAGTTGTTGAAGCCGCACAACGTAAACGCGTCAAGTACGAGGCTAAATGCGCGGATATTGGATATGGTTTTCTCCCCTTTTCATTCTCTTCTTTTGGAGAACCCGAGAAGGATGCGGTGACCTTACTAAAGCGTATCCGAAGATTCTCGGTGACTCAAGACATTGGAGCACGTGCTGCTGCTCATATTTTTAGTAGGATTAGCTTCGCTATAACTAAAGGAGTGGATGCCCAGTTAGTATCTCGGCTCCCCACTAATTTCTTGTAAATCCTATGATTTTTATAATAAAGTGATGTTTATATAATAATAATAATAATAATAATAATAATAATAATAATAATAATAATAATAATAATAATAATAATAATTAAAATTACCAAAATGGCCATATTTGATCGATCCATTTAATAAAAGTTTACCTTTTTTAGAAAAATAAAAAATAGTCAGTTGACCCTTGTCATACGTCAATCATATTTAATAAAAATTAAAATTTATATACACATGTCGCGTTTTTATTAGATAAATCTATCACACTGGTCATATGCTACACCCCAAATGATCATTTATAATTTTCCAAAACTTTTATTATTATTATTTTTTAATATAATGGTTAAGGTCAATTACTTGAAAATGTATTGCCACTTTTTGTTATTGTGTGTATTGAAATTATTTTTTTTCTTATTGTGTACTAAACTTTCAAATTTTAATTATTGTGTGTATTTTGTAACTATTCAGCTATGTAAAATGACCATTTTACCCTTCAAATTTGAAAAAGTAAGGGTAAAATGATAACAAAATACACACAATAATCGAAATTTGAAAGTTTAGTATACATAATAAGAAAAATAAAAGTTCAGTACACAAAATAATAAAAAGTAGCAAGTATGATACATTTTCAAAGAATTAAATGTGATTGTCTTAATAATTTTCTCAAAAAAAAAAAAAAAAAAAAAAAAAAAAAAAAAAAAGTTACAAATCAATTCAATTTATATTTTGCAAAAAATAAATACCTTTTCGTCTCAAAATAATTGTTTGCGAACAAAAAACACACAATTTTATGAAAAACACAATTATTACTGTTCTTTTTCTCTTACTTTTGTAAAATAACAATTTTATCTTTAAATAATTTATTAATGTCTTTTTATTTGAACCAAATGTAATATGATAAACTTGACCATTTTTTTTTTCTTTTTTGTCTATTTCGAATAATCAATAACTAGATTACAAAAAAGAAAGAGAGTTGATAAATACACGGAAACTTTTGATAGGTACAAAAAAAATTAATGTCAAATGACTAAAAACATCCTCAAATAGTTTTCACACTTTCACCCATTTTCTCTTTCCTTCATAGAGGGAAACGGAGCCCTTTGATCAGAGATTGTCCATGGGCGCTTACTGAAAATAGATTTCAAATTAAAAACTACTTCAATTGTTCACCACAAAAGGATTGAAGTACAACCTAATTTGCAGTTTCTCTTTTGAATACTTAAAGTGGTATAAAGAATTCATACTTGATAAAAACTATAAATCCCAAATCGGAATGAAGAAAAGACATTCCCAAGATGGGTAACGGCACGTCTGCACCCAAAAATTACACATGAACCTCCACATAGTTAATTACTTTAATAAAGTAAAACTACATCATAAAATAATCGCTTGTTCCCTTAGTTATCATCTATTGTAAACAAATTATAAGAATGAAGATAACAAATCAATGTCCAATCACATAGGAACGTTTTATTACTACTTTAATTGTCGTGAAATCCACAAAAAAATACATGGAATTTTGCACTCTTTTTGGGTAAAAAGCACACAAGCTAAAAACTCAGAATTCATACTAATTAAATCAAATTAAAATGAATCCAAAGAATACGACGCAATCTGTTTATCATATCACAAATTACAATAATACCAACTTGATGGACCGTGATGCAAACACACTGTTCGAACTTCGAAGAAACTATTGAAAGCAATGAAGACATTAATTTGCATATTTTAGAATCGGCGAAGTGAGTGGCGGCATTGGATTTGCAGGCATGATGGTTTACATCTAGTGTAGTAGACCGACTAAAAGGCAAAAGAAAGTTGGTAAAAGCTTTTAGGGGTAGTTTAGTCACTTAACATATTTTTTCTGTGTGCATATAAAAAGGGTCCGTGTAAATATCATTTTCAAAAAAGAAAACATGAGTTACTAATTTACAGGACGAAATTACCAAATGTTTGTATCGTTTCTTGTTTTTGTTTTATAAATTGCTGCCTTTAAAAAAAAAAAAAAAAATTATAGGACAAAAGGAGTAGACTTACTAGACTAGAAAAGAAAATATTCCATGAAAAAATAAATAAGTTAGAAAACAAAAAGAATAGAAATTAGTTGAAAACAATAATAAACACATCAAAGCAAAGCAGCACAATAGCACATCCATCTCCAATCCAACACAAACACACACACTTGTTTCATTGTTTCTTTCTTTATCCCAACACAAAACAAACCAACACACACCAAACACCATCATAACATATCCTCTTTTATTTCCTTCCTTCATTCATTCATTTCATTTCATTTCCTTTATCAGATCCCAATCATTTCCTTCACTCAGATCCATCCATCAATTACTAATAAATAACCATGATGTCATCAATCCTCCCAGATCTAACAACCACCACCAAAATCCACCCTCTAGAACCACCACCCGTTGACCGCTTTGACCACCTCCCCGACTCCCTCCTCCTCATCATCTTCAACTTCATCTCCGACATCAAATCCCTCGGCCGCTGCTCTTCCGTTTCCCGAAGGTTCCACTCCCTCGTCCCCCAGGTCCACAACGTCGTCGTCCGCGTCGACTGCGTCATCTCCGACGACGACGCCACGTCATCATCTTCCTCCTCCTCCTCCTCCTCCAATCACGATAAGTCACGCGCTCCGTTTTTCAATCTCTTCCGTATCGTTTTCGGTAGTATTGTCATCAAGCCTATCCAGGTGATCGGTTCGTTTTTCGGTAACAAACGGTTGTTATCGAGTTCGTCTTCTTCATCCGTCATGCTGACGTCATCATCGGGCGGGGTTAATGGTGATGATGACGTCAGCGGCGGGGTGATGCATCACTCGCCTACTCAGGTTTTGAAGAATTTTAATGAGATTAAGTTTTTGAAAATTGAGCTGCCTAGCGGCGAATTAGGGATTGATGATGACGTGTTGTTGCGTTGGCGAGCCGATTTCGGTTCGACTCTAGATAACTGTGTTATGCTTGGTGCGAGCTCTGTTATTTATCCTAATAGTGTTAATTGCGATAAAATAGTGTTAGATAATAATGTTGTTAACACTGGTAATGAGGATAATGGGAGTATACCGGAGTCGTTTTATACGAACGGGGGGTTGAAATTAAGAGTAGTGTGGACTATTAGTTCGTTAATTGCGGCGTCTGCTAGGCATTATTTGTTACAGTCGATTATATGTGAGCATAAGACGTTGGACTCGTTGGTTTTGACTGATGCGGATGGGCAAGGAGTGTTGTGTATGAATAGGGAGCAGTTGGAGGAGTTGAGAGTGAAGCCGTTGTCGGCTTCGTCCGCGTCTAAGAGGACGCTTGTGCCTGCGTTGAATATGAGGTTGTGGTATGCGCCGTATTTGGAGTTGCCGGATGGGACTGTTTTGAAAGGTGCGACGTTGGTTGCGACTAGACCGAGTGATCAGTCTTCGGTGCAGAAGGATGTTTCGGATGGGTTGTGGGCTTTGTCTGCGTTTGAGGAGCCGTTTGGGACAACTCTACATATGAGTAATATCACAATTGATAAAGCAATAAAATGCCAAAAACTATACATAATTCATGTATGGTTACATATAATCAAGTAATTCCTGATTGCTGATAGTTGATGGCAAAATTTGACAATGTATGAGATCAAATGGATTTATTAACTTGACCAGTTGTACTAATAGCAGCAACGACCCACACACAAAAATAAAACATGAAATTGAAGGTGCAAGCAGTTCAACGATGCGCATAATCTGCACTGCTGATCCAAGGTCTAACCTGGCAAAGCCAGGTTCAGCAAAGTGTCCTTTGATTTAGCTCCAAATTAGCAGTACTTGCATAGTTGCATCCTAAATTAACATAAGCTTACAAATCATTACATCAAATTTCAGTTCTCATTTTGATTAATTAACTTTTAAGAATGAGAAAATAACTCAATTCTTTCCATGTACAAGAACAACTTTCTGATGGAAGCATAAAATACCAAAATAAGATGACTGATGAGGCATAATAACATTAACATTAACATACTCCTAAATACATGGTTCCAGTACGATAATTGTTCCAAAACATATATCCATGTTAGATTAAAACTGATTGCTTACTTCGTTCATTTATACTCCCTCTTAACTTGACTCTTGATTTCATCTTGACTTTTGACAGAATCCCACCAATCTTTCAATTCCTTTGACCTTAAACGATGTGGTGCATAAAACACTTGTTCCGTATATGATGGTAAGACAAAAGGATTATCGGTTAATAGCTTCGTCTTGGGATCAATATAAACCAAATTATCCTTACGCTTGACACCTACCCCTCCAGGAGTATCAAACCACTTACACTTGAACAATACAACAACACAACCACCTGAGCCACAATTTTTTTTGCTATAATATTCTACCTCTATGATCTCGTCCAATATCCCATAGTAGTCATGCACATGCCCGTTAGAAACACTCCCTCTTACACATACCCCATTCCTCTTAGTGACATTCCTTTCGCTATGTTTTTGGGAGTGAAATTTGTAACCATTGATCGAATATCCTTCATATGTATAAACACCAGTTTTTGGTCGTTCTGCAATTTCTGTCAAATTTTGACTGATATCATTTGACCCTTGATGAACCTACAGTGACACGAGAAAAAGTTTTCTTTTTATTAAATTTGTTTGAAACTTAGAAAATATATTTAGATAAGCGGCAGCAACAACAACAATGCATAACCTAGTTAGTGCGGTGGAAGAATTTGTTGGTAGAAAAGCATTTTTCTGTTTAAAAATGTGAAGGTGGGCCTTTAACTTTTATATAAAACTTTTTAAGAAAATTTTGATTTAAATAACAATCTCGAGTTTTAAGGTTGCGTTTGGTATGTAAGTGGGTTGGGGATAGAATTTTGATATGGTATTGGATTTGGATTTTGAATTGTAAAAAACAAATATATGAGAAATAATGAAAAGGGAAAAAGAAAATGAATTACTTGCGGTGTTAGACCAAAAGTACGCTCATATGCCAGGAATTCTCTATTCCCTTGTATGTGTGGTTGAGTACAATTTTTAAACCCAACTATTCATCCAAACAAATTATAAGGGTCACATCAAATATAAACCAAATCTAAAGTAGGCAACCAAAAACACCCTTAATGTTATGAACGTTGTTTAAAAAAGTTAGTCTTTTAGGGTGTGTTTAGTTGGAGAGAAATTCTCCATTTTTTTAAGAAATTTTTGATAAGAAAATAAAAAAACTGAAAACGCGTTTAGTTGCACTTTTTTTCAACAATTTTCATAAAAAATGAAATTCTCATTTTCTAAATTTTAACTAGGAAATTGAAAAATCCATTCTATTATTCTCACTTTCTTCTTTTTCATTTTTTTTCCCAACTCTAAAAAAAACACATACACCATTCTACCCCTAATCTCTCATGTCATCCTTCACCGCCGACAGTCACCACCACCGCCCGCTGTCGTCGCTACCGTCGCAATTTGACGTAATCTTATTATCATTTTTAAAAAAGAAAAATAGAACTTCAACCAAACGCGATTTCAAAATTCTCAACTCTTCTCTAGAGAAGAAAAACCATCCCTTTCTCAAGGAATCTAGAGATGGAAAAATTGAGAAATTTTTCACCAACTAAACGGCCCCTTATCATCTCTTAGGTGTATATTCCAATCTCTTTTATGTTTAAATGTAGATGTAGACAATTAGTTCTGGAATAATTAAACAAAGTAATGTAAGCTTAGAAATTAATATTAAGAATTCAACTCAAGGAAAAAAAATGCATGTCACCTTGTCAATCTCTAAACAAGTCCTAATAGTAACAACACATAACAATTGACAACTTGCCAATGATGTTACAATCAGGTGTATCTGATGTGATTTACGTGGTTATCTTTTTCTTTTAAGTACCAAATATATGTGTATGCCATGTGTTTTCTAGTGTTATTGTCACTAGAATAACATTAAATTGGCCTTGTGAACATATGATATCGGGGACTAGGTAGATTCAAGTAGTGAAAGAAATGTGAGGCGGGCATCTTAGACACGTGAATGGCAATGAGGAAAATGGTGCATTACTAGGTGACATAGAAAATTTTTGCACAGGTTGTAGTGGTGTTTATGCGACCCGGTATGGAACAATGAATATCATAATCACAAAGTATGCCCCTTAACAAGTGGGAATGAGAAATTGGAACATCATTAGAACCCATGAATGAAGCAGCAGCATATCTTGCAGTACTTAATGTTTCTGGTGTACGTTATACCTACATGAAATGGGTTAATTTGGGTTATGTATCATCTGTAATGGGTCAGACTAATAGCTTTCACAAAACTGTTGGCGGTTCAACCCAACCCAGCTTGACCCACTTTCACCCGCAATAATTTTACGTATGATAACCATTTTGACCAGTTACCCTTGCAAACGCACAACTATCTGTCCAATGACATCAATTTGTGTTAATCTGCATTTGACTATTGTCTGCAGCGGGTTAAAATTTAAAGCTTACATAAAAATGATCCAGGTCAAACGGTTGAAAAGGGTCAAATTGGTTGAAAACTGACAAAAAGTTTTGATTCTTTCTTTGCTTCTCAATGATGCTGACTCTGCTTGATCAGCCATTTTACACAGGTTCAGTTTCAAGCCACAAAATTCAATCCTCAAACTCATCATAACAGTATCCGCTATAATGTGATTGACTAGCAATAATAAAGATTTCAACTTACTATTCTTTTCTAAGCAAAAAATAAGGCAAGTGATCCAAGAAACACCTTCAATCTCAAAGACGAAACCTAATTTCTCAGAATAGCTCCATATCCTTTAAAAAACGAAGAACTAAACAAATCAAACCATGACGACGGTAAGTCACACTAGACAACATAAATTCCATGAAATGACTTCTAATTGCTGATAGTAGATGAGAAAGTCAATGTCAATGCACATAAAAAAATAAATAGCAGCACGAACCCACACACCAAAATAAAACATGAAATCGAAGGTGCAAGAAGTTCAACAATGCACATAATCCACAATCAGAAATCTCACCTGGAAAAACCAAGTTCAGCCATGGGTCCTTTGACTTAGCTCCACATTAGAAGCATAAAATAGCAAAGTAAAATTCATAAACCACTAATGAGGCATAATGACATCAACGTATTCCTAAATACATAGGCCCAGAACAAACATTGTTCTAAAATTCACAGACACGTGGTAGATTGAAATTGATTAGTTTGATCAGACATATTTCATTCATATATGCTCCTTGACCTCGTCTTGACTTTTGACAGCATCCCACCAATCTTTCAATTCCTTTGACATTGAAGGATAAGGTGCATAATACACTTGTTCTGTTTGTGATGGAAAGACAAACGGATTATCAGTTATTAGCTTCGCCTTGGAATCAATATGAACCAAATTATTCTTACGCTTGACCCCTACCCCTCCAGGAGTATCAAACCACTTGCACATGAACAATACAACAACACAACGCGTTAAGCCACGATAGTGGCTATGAAATTCTACCTCTACTATATCATCCAATATCCCATAGTAGTCACATTCATACCCGTTAGAAACACTCCCTCTCACACATACTCCACTCAACTTATTGACCTTCCCTTCACTGTGTTTATGGGTGTGAAACTTGTAGCCATTGATCGAATATCCTTTATATGTCCAAACACCATTTAGTGGTTGGTGTGCAATTGCTTTTAAATCTTGACTGATATCATTTGACCCTTGACGAACCTACAGTGTCAAGAGAAAAAGTTACCAAAACCATGATAATCGTGTAATATATAATAGGAATTTTGGTTGTGTTATACATACATGTTCTTCAAACCATTCGGCAAATTTTTTTCTATAAATATCACGTCCCCATTCGTCAATGTTAGGTTGTTGTTGTCTTGTTAAATCATCATACAACCTTAGAACAATGAACAAACAACATTTTAGACAACTGTGAAACATTTGCACCTCAGCACGAAACAAAAAATAAAGCATACCTTATAAAAGGTTTAACCTCTTCACAGTTAAACAAGATATAACGATGAGCAATGCTCATTGCATCAGCCATGTACGTGTAGCGACGAGTAGATTCAACTAATTTCTGACCTGGAAGTTTAAAAATGCTTAATCGAGTGTCAGTAGTAGAAACACGAGGATTATTCAAGGCACCATGATTTTTCATAATCTTTATCGTCTCGTTTTGGGGTTGCGCTAGCTTGTTTATTTTGTTTTCCGACTTACGCTTGAACAACTCTGAGGGAACTTTTACTTTTAGATTCTTTTGACACCCCTTGGTAACTTCGAAAACATTTGAGTCACAACTTGATTCATTTCCTGTATCCTTAACATTAGTGGGACCCATTTCATTGACCACCATACGTTTACAGTCATTATCATCTTCAATCGGTTGACGAGACTTCCCCTCGTGTCCCTCATGTTGAAATGTTGTAGTTGTCTCACCATGTGCCGACCAAGTTGTGTAATCAGGGGTGAACCCTTTTTCATACAAGTGAAACATGACATCATTTCTTGTTTTAAAGTGCTTGTTGTCGCACTCTAAACAAGGACATTTGATACGATTGTTATCAACAAAAGCTTTGTTAGAAAAAGCAAAGTCCAAAAAAACATCAAGGTTACTGCAGAAAGTATGACTAAGAAACCGGTCAGCATCTTCCACGTCGTACATCCATCCTCTATCCGCACCCGTTGTCATAATCAGCAACTACAACCAAATAAATGCACCACATTAAGAGAGGGTTTAAGATTGGCTATTAAAGTGCTTAATGTATAGCAAATAAGCAATTTTTTAGTGTTTGGACGAAATGAAACTTCTTATCTGCTTATTTTATACTAAAAACATCTTAAAGTGCTTATGTTAGAAGAAGATAAAGTTCTAAATCAGCACTTTCGATGTGTTTAGAATTTGCTTATTTAGAACTGTTTATCTTCTTCAGACATAAGCAATCCAAAACACTCTCTAAGCTAAGCATGTTTCTATCAGGGGTGGACCCAAGATGGTTCTCGGGGGTTCACGGAATCACGGGAACTCTATGGATTTCCCCCGTGGTGTAGATGTTTGTCAAAAGTCCCGATTTTTCTGAAATGAGTCTGATCCCCAAATTTTGTGTCACACGTCATGTTTAGTTAGTCCATCGGATTACTTATCGTAAAAAAATTTGAACCCGTTAACTTATAGACCTGGGTCCACCCCTTGTTAGTATTTGCTTATCTTTCAAACAGATAATCAGTTTAAAATAAGCAATCACAAACAACCCTTAAACTCATACAGTAACAATGATAAATCACAACCAATCAATTCATACATAAACACAAACACATTCCAAACTAAATAAAATCATAGTCTTTCTACCAAAAATAAATACATAGCCCAACACATAAACTTTGAAATCATAACTATCGTAACATGCATATATATTGTCGAAGGTTTTTCTAGAAGCAGTCTTTCTACGCTTGGGTAGGGGTAAAACTGTCTACATCCTACTTACGCATTAGCCGCTCTCGCGGGATTGTGTTAAATGCATATATTTAAATGTGACAAAAATGTAAACCTGACCTGAATGTGATGCCAATTGAGAGGTGGCAGTTGGGGGTGTCAACTATGATAGGAGCAAAAAATGGGGATGTGGTTTAAGAGGGAAAACTGAAAAGTGATCCAAAGTTTTTTACCGCCATTTTTTCATTTTAATTTTTAAATTGTTGCCTATAACCGAATTTTGTGTGTTTATTTGCATATTTCTCCGTAATACTACAATTTTTCAATAAATGATGTACAGTGCAACTTAAGTATGTTTCGGGTATATATGCAAATATACAATTTTAGTTTGAAAGTCTACTCACTTTAGACCAAGATGAGTTTACTTTGAAAGTTTACAAATGACTTGTAATTTGAAGTCTTCTTAAGCTCTCATATACTTCAAACTTGTTGGTCCACAAACTCACAAAAAGTTACATCCTAATCAATCTTTCTTAGACTTTTCTTCACTACATTGAGATTGACAAACACTTATATGTCCCAACTAGCCTTTCATAGAAGTTTCTTCCTTCATCCAAGTTTCTTCACGGAATTTATGATCTATTTATTTACATGAACTTATTTCAAGTAATTACCCTTTCATAAAATTCAAGCATATCATTTAAAAAGGTTTGAGCTTAATTTAATTTTATGTGTATGAGCTTGAACTTGAATTTGAATTTGACGTGTAGATCTAAGTCCACCTTTTATAACCTACTCCCTCCGTCCCATTTTTATTGTCCAGTATTGACTTTTTTAGTATTTTTTCTTCAACTTTGACCTTAAATATTCTTGTGCAAAATATATAAATGGATTGGGTTTTAAGTGTACTTTTCAACGGTATAATTTTTTAATCAAGTATTATATAATAAAAATATATATTTATGGTCAAAGTTGAACCAGTTTGACTTTGAAAATTCAAACTGGACAATAAAAATGGGACGGAGGGAGTATTAATCAAGTGGTTATGAGTTTAAGTTGAAGCCGGAACAAGAATGAACGGTGTTTTGAGTCTATAAGTATAATAAAGGTTTGTGACCAATTCAAGTAAGTTGTAGGAGAGAGCAATGGTGACCTACTAACCTTAACTTGTTAACTTGATTGTTGTTTATTGTTACTGGATCAAAGAACATGTAAATAGGAGGCGTTAGAGTTATAGATGAACGTAAGTTTATGGCTTGGTTTGTCTAAGAAGTCTACGTATAAAGCATAGAAAGAACATTAACGCTAAGACCCACAACATCAATAAACTAGTTAACTCCATCCATTTGCAAACATTTGTTTGTGAAGTATCAATAATTTCTAAGTAAAAAAAATAAAGTAAAGTAAATACAAAAGGGCTTGTGAAACACGTAAAAGCTAAAGAAGCCAAAATTCTTTAAAAAGTCTTTGGTAGAAAAACGTAAAAGCTTTTTTAAAGTTTAGAGCCAAAAATCTTTGGTGAAACACGTAAAAGGTAAAGTTAAAGAAAAGTGTTTATTTGATAAAGTTAAAGAAGCCAAAAATCTTTTTGAAAGTCTTTCGTAGAAAAACGTAAAAGCTCTTTTTTAAGTTTAGAGCCTATCAATTTTGACAAACCCACTAATTATACGTCTATAAATGAAACTAAAGACCTAACACATTTTCATATATTAGCAGTTACAATGAATAATAATTCAAAAATGTTTATTATCTTTTTCTTTGTCTTCTTTTTCACCCTTTTTCCTGCTTCCTTAACCAAATGCCCTAAAAAACAGAGTGAAGCTTTGCTTCTCTTTAAACATAACCTTTCCTCCATCAATTACCCAAACGATGATTGTGGTTCTATTAATCATCCAAAAATGATGAGCTGGAACACAAGTACTGATTGTTGTAAATGGGATGGAGTTACTTGCGACAACTCCACCGGTGACGTCATCGGTCTGGATCTCAATTGCGGAATGCTACAAGGTACACTTCATCCTGACAGCTCCCTCGTCAACCTCACACACCTTACTTCTCTGGATTTATCATATAACAAACTTAATGGGACATTGCCATCTTGGCTGTTTACTTCCCCCTCTTTAAAATCTCTCGTTCTAAGTGATAACATGTTCAGTGGAACTGTCCCTTTTGAGTCATTTGCTCTTCCATCATTAAATGTGTTAGACCTCAGTCGCAATCAGTTAGCTGGCCAAATTGATGTGCAAACATTTCGACAACTCACCAACCTCATTGCTTTAAGCCTTTCTAATAATAATTTTAGTGGTGAATGGGAGTTGGATACATTGTTATCAAGCCTCACAAACCTTGAATCTCTCGATCTCTCATACAGCGGTTTTTCTGTTACAACAAACAATACCAATCATTATGTCAACCCTGGTTTTATATCCTTAGGATTGGCCTCTTGCAAGCTAAAGGTGTTTCCGAATTCATTTCGAGCCATGAAACAACTTTATTACTTAGATCTCTCTAGCAACGAAATCCATGGCCAAATTCCTCATTGGGAAGGGGAGATAGGAGGTACTTATGGGTTGGAATATTTGAATCTCTCACATAACTTCATAACAGGCTTGCCACAATTTCAATGGTATGGATTAGGTTCCCTGTATCTGCAGTCCAACTTGATTCAGGGACCATTCCCTCCATCAATTTGCAACATGAGTAATCTGAGGTATTTGGATATGTCCAATAATCGCTTTGGTGGATTGATTCCACATTGCTTTGGAAATATCACCTCATCTCTTTTTATGATAGATTTGGGGAACAATCGTTTTCAAGGAACGATTCCTAGTTTATATGATGACGACTGTGAAAACTTAGAGGGGCTTATTTTAAACGGAAATCAATTAGAAGGTGAAGTGCCGATTTCCTTGTCCAAATGTTATTCCTTGAAAGTAGTTGATTTGGGAAACAACCATTTGAATGGTACATTCCCTGGATGGTTAGGAGATCTTCCAAATTTGAAGGTTCTCGTCCTCAAATCAAACAACTTTCATGGTCACATTCAACCCTCTTCAACTGTTGAGCCCCCCTTTCCTAGTCTTCAAGTTCTTGACTTATCTCATAATAGGTTTGTAGGTCAATTCCCTGCAAAATATTTCCAAAATTTCAATTCCATGAAGAATGTTGTTAAAAGCAACACAACACCAGAATATCTGGAGATGGGTGGATTGTATTATTACTCATTCGTTGTTGCAGTGAAAGGGGTGGATCGAGATATTCCAAGACTTTTTGTTGGCCTAACTATTATTGATTTATCAAACAATTATTTCGAAAGGGGGATACCAGAAATAATCGGAAATTTGAGTTCTTTGAAAGTGCTAAACTTGTCCCACAATAGCCTTAGTGGTCGAATACCAAACTCTCTTGGTAAACTGTCAGAGATTGAATCATTAGACCTTTCTTGGAACCAACTCACAGGAAATATCCCTCAAAGCCTTGCAGGAATCAAGGGCCTTGAAGTCTTAAATCTATCACAAAATAATCTCGTGGGGCGTATTCCAGAAGGAACACAGTTCATTACATTTGATGAGACCTCATTTGCAGGGAATTTGGGACTCTGTGGATTTCCACTACCCAAAAAGTGCAGTGAGAATGCACACAAACCACATCTTGAAGCACACGAAGATCAAAAGGAGGAAAGTGGGTTTACGTGGGAAGTGGTGATATTGGGATACGGATGTGGGACCCTACTTGGATTGGTGATGGGTTCTTACATGTTGTCAACAAGAAAAGTGAAATGGTTCAATGCAATTGCTGATGCAGCAGGGAGTTTGGTCTTGAAGAAGAGGAATAGAAGACATGTTTACATCGGGAAATGACATTAGATAATGAATGGTATGCTTTTTTCACATGATTTCTTATTTCATCAATTTTTTCAAAATGTCTTACCCTATGAATTCTCTTGGTCTTACAAAATTTATTATGCAGGTAAAGGAGTTCGAGGAGGGCTGGAACAAGAATTATGCATTCGTATATCAGCTTGTGAATTATGATGTTTGTGATGTTCCCAATTCTCAACCTGTTGCAGAAAAATGTAATAATGGGTAGGCTATTGCAGAAAAATGTACAATATCTCTCTCTCTCTCTCTCTCTCTCTCTCTCTCTCTCTCTCTCTCTCTCTCTCTCTCTCTCAATCTTTTTTTTTTTTTTTTTAATGGTGACCCAATATGGAATAATGGGTAGGCTATTGCAGAAAAATGTACAATCTCTCTCTTAAACTTTTTATTCATTAAATCCATATCTATGTGTATGTAACGGATCATAATTTAGATAAGTCATATTCTACCTCAAAAGGCAACACTTATTTCCGTGGTTACTTTTTTTGAAGTACTAGTACCAAATATACATATGGCATGTGTTTTCTGTGTTCCACATCACTAGAATCACATTAAATTGGCTTTAAGAACATATGATATCGGACTGGGTAGATTCAAGTAGTAAAAGAAATGTGAGATGGGCATCTTAGACACGTGAACGACAGAGGGAAATGGTGCACTCTAACGGGTCAGATTAAAAGCTTTTAGAAAAAGGAAACATTTTGAACGGCTCAAACAGGTTGACACCTTATAGTGTGGTTCATACACATTCAATCTTCAAAATTGATTTATTCAAGAAAAAATGTTGGTGGGTCAACCCAACCTGGATTGACCCACTTTGACCCGCAATAGATTTTTATCAGTAACGGATTAAATCTAAAGCCTTACCTAAACATGATATGGGGCAAACAGGTGAAATGGGTCAAACTGGTTAGAAGCAAAATAATGATTTTTGCTTTGCTTCTCAACGATCCTGATGGTGATTACGAACTGCTGAATCCATATCAATA
Organism: Artemisia argyi; assembly: GCA_030686995.1. Classification (NCBI taxonomy): domain Eukaryota; kingdom Viridiplantae; phylum Streptophyta; class Magnoliopsida; order Asterales; family Asteraceae; genus Artemisia; species Artemisia argyi. The sequence continues at coordinate 190,867,701 of CM060679.1, read as the reverse complement.
AAGGGAAGGAGGCTTGATGAGTTGATGAGACTTCAGAATCAAGTTACCAGTCATTTTCAAATTCTGCAACTTGCTGTAATTTGTTTATTCTATTAATTTTTACTTTGCTTAAGTAGCCTTTATGTTACTGGTGTGCTCTGTATTATTTTAGCAACAAGTGCAAGTCAAGGTATAACAACTCCCATCCAGTTTCAAGCCACAAAATTCAATTCTCATCGTAAGTTCATAAGAGTATCCGCTATAATGTGATTGAATGCAGATATCAACTTGCTATTCTTTTCTAAGCAAAAAATAAACCAAGTGGTCCAAGAAACACCTTCAATCTCAAAGATGGAATCCTAATTTCTCATAGAGTAGCTTCATATCCTTAAATAAATGAAGAACTAAACAAATCAAACCAAGTAACCACCGTGAGTCACAATAAACAACTTACATTCCATGAAATAATTTCTAATTTCTGATAGTTGATGCGAAAGTCAATGACAATGCACATAAAAAAATAAATAGCAGCAAGAACCCACACACCAAAATAAAACATGAAATCGAAGTTGCAAGAAGTTCAACAATGCACATAATCTGCAATCAGAAATCTCACCTGGAAAAACCAAGTTCAGCTATGGGTCCTTTGACTTAGCTCCACATTAGAAGCATAAAATAGCAAAGTAAAATTCATAAACCACTAATGAGGCATAATGACATCAACGTATTCATAAATACACAGGCCCAGAACAAACATTGTTCTAAAATTCACAGACACGTGCTAGATTGAAATTGATTAGTTTGACCAGACATATTTCATTCATATATGCTCCTTGACCTCGTCTTGACTTTTGACAGCATCCCACCAATCTTTCAATTCCTTTGACATTGAAGGATAAGGTGCATAATACACTTGTTCTGTTTGTGATGGAAAGACAAACGGATTATCTGTTAATAGCTTTGCCTTGGAATCAATATGAACCAAATTATTCTTACGCTTGGCCCCTACCCCTCCAGGAGTATCAAACCACTTGCACATGAACAATACAACGACACAACGTGTTAAGCCACGATAGTGGCTATGAAATTCAACCTCTACTATATCATCCAAGATCCCATAGTAGTCACGCTCATACCCGTCAGAAACACTCCCTCTCACACATACTCCACTCAACTTATTGACCTTCCCTTCACTGTGTTTATGGGTGTGAAACTTGTAGCCATTGATCGAATATCCTTTATATGTCCAAACACCATTTAGTGGTTGGTGTGCAATTACTTTCAAATCTTGACTGATATCGGTTGACCCTAGACAAACCTACAGTGACAAGAGAAAAAGTTACCAAAACCATGATAATCGTGTAATATATAATAGGAATTTTGTTTGTGTTATACATACATGTTCTTCAAACCATTCGGCAAATTTTTTTCTATAAATATCACATCCCAATTCGTCAATATTAGGTTGTTGTTGTCTTGTTAAATCATCATACAACCTTAAAACAATGAACAAACAACATTTTAGACAACTGTGAAACATTTGCATCTCAGCACGAAACAAAAAATAAAGCATACCTTATAAAAGGTTTAACCTCTTCACAGTTAAACAAGATATAACGATGAGCAATGCTCATTGCATCAGCCATGTACGTGTAGCGACGAGTAGATTCAACTAATTTCTGACCTGGAAGTTTGAAAATGCTCAATCGAGTGTCAGTAGTAGAAACACGAGGATTATTCAAGGCACCATGATTTTTCATAATCTTTATCGTCTCGTTTTGGGGTTGCGCTAGCTTGTTTATTTTGTTTTCCGACTTACGCTTGAACAACTCTGAGGCAACTTTTACTTTTAGATTCTTTTGACACCCCTTGGTAACTTCGAAAACATTTGAGTCACAACTTGATTCATTTCCTGTATCCTTAACATTAGTGGGACACATTTCATTGATCACCATACGTTTACAGTCATCATCATCTTCAATCGGATGAGGAGACTCCCCCTCATGTTGAAATGTTGTAGCTGTCTCACCATGTGCTGACCAAGTTGTGTAATCAGGGGTGAACCCTTTTTCATACAAGTGAAACATGACATCATTTCTTGTTTTAAAGTGCTTGTTGCCGCACTCTAAACAAGGACATTTGATACGATTGTTATCAACAAAAGCTTTGTTAGAAAAAGCATAGTCCAAAAAAACATCAAGGTTACTGCAGAAAGTATGACTAAGAAACCGGTCAGCATCTTCCACGTCGTACATCCATCCTCTATCCGCACCCATTGTCATAATGAGCAACTACAACCAAATAAATGCAGCACATTAAAAGAGGGTTTAAGATTGGCTATTAAAGTGCTTAATGTATAGCAAATAAGCAATTTCTTAGTGTTTGGACAAAATGAAACTGCTTATTTGCTTATTTTATATACTAAAAAACATCTTAAAGTAAAGATAAAAAAGTTTTAAAGAACATCTAAAAAACACTTTAAGATGTGTTTAGTTTCTTCAAACATAAGCAATCCAAAACACACCTTAACTCATAATAATGATAAAACAGCTATCAATCAATTCAGACATAAACACAAACACATTCCAAATTGAAAAAATAAAACCATAGTCTTTCTACAAAAAAAAAAAAAAAAAAAAAAAAAAAAAAAAAAATAGCGAACACATAAACTTTGAAATCATAACTATCGTAACATGCATATATATTGTCGTAGGTTTTTCTAAATGCATATATTTGAATGTGACAGAAATATAAACCTGACCTGAATGTGATGCCAATTGGGAGGTGGCAGTTGGTTGGGGTGTCAACTTTGATAGGAGAAAAAAATGGGGATGTGGTTTGAGAGGGAAAACTGAAAAGTGACCCAAACTTTTTTTACCGCCATTTTTTCATTTAATTTTTAAATTGTTGCCTATAACCGAATTTTGTGTGTTTGCATATTTCCCCATAATACAAGTTTTCAATGCATGATGTACAATACAACTTAAGCATGTTTTTGGGTATATATGCAAATGTACAATTTTAGTGGGTATATATTACAAGACCTCTTTTTAAATTGTCATTTCTCACTCAATTAAAATAAAATTTGGTGAAAACTAACGGCTATCCCGACCCTAGACCCGTTTGACCCGGACCCGTTTAAACCCGAACCATTTCTAGACCCGTGACCCGACCCACCCATTTTGCCACTTATAACGAGGAAGAGGATTGTGGACTGTGGTACACAGAAGTGAGGTGGAGAACTCGAGATTATATTTGATTATTATCATCAAAATGTGTTAATCTGGGTTAGATATTTATCTGTACGGGTTAAATATGTAAGCTTATGTATAAATGATCTTGGTCAAACGGGTTGAAAACTGACAAAAAGTTATGATTACAGTATGTGCTTTTCTTCTCAATGATGACGATGGCGATAGACTGATAACGAACTGCTGAATCCATATCAATAAGTGCAGGATGCTTGATGAGATGCCAGAATCAAGTTACCAACATTTCCGAATTCTGTGATTTTCTTTATTATTTTATAATTTACTTTGCTTAAGTAGCGTTTATGTTACTAATATGCTCCGTATTATTTTTGCAACAGGTGCGCGTCAAGGTATAACAACTCCTATGCAAGTTAAGGTTCAGTTTCAAGCCACAAAATTCAATCCTCAGATTCCTAATCTCTAATAGTGTAACTTCATATGCTTCGAGAAACAAAGAATCAAACAACTTAAATTCCACGAAAGAATTCCTAATTTCTGATATTTGATGGAAAAAGTGAATGACAATGCCTGGGATTAAATCAAATGGATTTATTTATTTGACATTTTGACCTATTGTAATAATAGCAGCACCGAACCCACACAAATATAAAACATGAAATTGAAGGTGCAGTCATTCAACGATGCACATAATCTGCACCATCATATAATCAGAGGTCTCACCTGGAAAAGCAAAGTTCAATGACAGGTTCTTCAACTTAGCTCCAAATTAGCATTCAGCCATGATGGAAGCATAACATCAGATTTCAGTTTCCATTTCGCTTCATTAGTCTTTGAGAATATAAAAAAGACATCGCCTCTATCTAAGCGCAAGAACAACCTTTTGATGGAAGCATAAAATGGCAAAATAACATTCATAAACCTCTGATGTGGCATAATAACATTAACATATTCCTATATACAGTCCCTGTATAAACATTGTTCCAGAATGCATAGAACCATACTAGATTGGAATTGATTATGAATTGATCAGACATATTTTGTTCATACATGCTCCTTGACCTTGTCTTGACCAATGACTTCGTCTTGACTTTTGACAGAATCCCACCAATCTTTCAATTCCTTTGACATTGAATGATGTGGTGCATAAAACACTTGTTCCGTATATGATGGTAAGACAAAAGGATTATCGGTTAATAGCTTCGTCTTGGGATCAATATAAACCAAATTATCCTTACGCTTGACACCTACCCCTCCAGGAGTATCAAACCACTTACACATGAACAATACAACAACACCACGTAAAGCATTAGGAGAGCCAGGATGTCTGTGAGTAAGATTTAAGTCTATGATATCATCCAATATACCATAGTAGTCACGTTCATGCCCGTTAGAAACACCCCCTCTCACACATACCCCACTCAACTTTTTGACCTTCCCTTCACTGTGGTTTTGGGTGTGAAATTTGTAACCATTGATCAAACATCCTTTATACGTATAAGTATAAGCACCAAATCCTGGTCGCTGTGCAACGTCTTTCAAATCTTCACGGATTAATTTGACACTTGATGAACCTACAATGGCAAGAGAAAAAAGTTACTAAAACCATGAAGGTAGTTGAATATAGAATAGAAATTGTGTTTGTGTTATACATGTTTTTCAAACCATTCAGCAAAATTTTTCCTATACATGTCACGACCTCCTTCATCAATATTAGGTTGTTGTTGTTTTCTTGTTAAATCGTCAAACAACCTTTAAATAATGGACAAACAACATTTTAGCAAATGTGAGAGCAACAACTTTTGCACGTCACAATGAAACAAGAAATACAACATACCTTATGAAAGGTTTAACCTCTTCACAATTAAACAATATATAACGATGAGCCATGCTCATCACATCAAGAGACACATTCCAGGGTCCATAATCAAATAATCTCTCACCTGGGAATTCGAAAATGCTTAATTGCGGTTCAGTAGCGGAAACACAAGGATAATTCCAGACACTATGTTTTTTCATAATATTTGTTGTCTTGTTTACGGGTAGCGCTAGCTTGTTAATTTTGTTTTTCGATTTACACTTGAACAACTCTGACGTAAGTTTTACTTTTAGATTCTTTTGACTCCCCTTGGTACCTTCCAACACATTCGAGCTGTAACTCGATTCAGATATTGTATCATTAACATTAGCGGGACGCACTTCATCCACCACCATACATTTACACTCATCCACGTTGTTATCATGTTCCATCGGATCATGAGACTCTCCCTCATGTTGAAATGTTGCAATTGTTTCACCATGTGCGAACCAAGTTGTATAATTAGGGGTGAACCCTTTCTCATATAAGTGAAACATGACGTCATTTCTTGTCTTAAAGTGCTTATTGTCGCACTCCAAACAAGGACATTTGATATGATTACTATCAACAAATGCTTTGTTAGAAAAAGCTAAGTCTAAAAAGACATCAAGGTTACTGCAGAAAATATGACTAAGAAACCGGTCAGCATCTTCCACATTGTACATCCATCCTCTATCCGCAGCCATAGACATAATCAGCAACTACAACAGAGTAAATTGTGGCACATTAAAGCAGATAAGCAAACTGAGTGTTTAGATGAAACTGCTGATGTGCTTATATTTTAGTGAAAATAAGCACTTTGTTTGAGATTGCTAATTCTAAAGTGCTTATCTGGTTAAGTTACTGAACATAACACAGCCTACTTATTTATAAATGCTTATTTACTCCAATATATACAGATAGTAGAGACTGCTTATCAAACATAAGTATTCGCAAATACTCCGTAATACGCAATCCCAAACACCCACTAAACTGGTACCTTCCTATTGTGATAAAGTGACACCTAATTTATAATAAGTAGTATCTAAATTAAACAAAACCTTATATAATATGCATATAAAACATACCTGAATGAATGTGCTTACTGAGCAATCAAAAATGAGGGTGTCAAGTTTAATGAAAGTGAAAATGGGGATATGTGATTAGGAGGGAAAACTGACTTAAGTTTTATATATTTCCCGCCATTTTTCATTTTTATACATTTACTACTAGTACTATTCAAATTGTTGCCCTGAATATTTTATGTAGTATATTATTTTCGATGTAACTTCTTTTTTAAAAGGGTTGTTACGTATATTATAAGCAGAAATGTACGGGCTACGAATAAGGAGAACATGGCCGTGGTACTACATACACAAGTGTGGTGGAGTACTCGAGATTACATTATTATCGACTTAATTAATACTCCATCCAAAATTTTACTCTATTATTTCTCGTGTATTACGGAGTAATTTATTTCTTATACATGTAAACGTTACTTTCTAGAGAGTAGTACGCGTAATTATGATTTTGTCTTATTTGATCTCTTTATCAATAACACAATCTAAAGAGGATATTGTAAGATAGTAAAATACTACGTAGTTTTTATTGATTCAATAGATAGCATTTGTATTTACTTTTTTTTAACTATAAATTTTAGAAATTTATTTCATCAAATAGATTTTACATATTGGTTGGTTGAAAGCAAATGAGCAACAAGCTGCGCCGCTAGCTTTTTTTGGATTGAAAAGTTAACTCTTTTGAAAACTACATTTGTCGATCTATGTGTCATAACTCGTTGGACTCTGTTGAGTAGTTCCACCACCTCAGGTGCAAGGAAACCAAATATATCAAACGCGAAAGGAATAAACACATGTTGATTTTCAATGCATGCTTTCTCGTGTTTTGCCACTTTGCACGAGGCGGCTTTCAAAGGGGCATGTCCGGCTGTAAAACCCCGACTACTCAACCCCACGAGAGGAAAAACCCAGTCAGATCCACACAAGCATGTTTCCCTCCAACATATCCCAAAATCAAAATGTCAGCCGGTCTCAATGTAGATCTTCCATCCGACAGGTCCGTCAAAAAGTTCACAGGCGCTTCTTTCTTGTCGGAGATCCCGGCACGCCTACATACATAAAAAAGGACGTCTCTGACAAAATCATGTCTGTACTTGAAGCCCGGGAGCTCTTTACAATGAACCGCATGTTTTTTTTTTTGTGCAAATGTGAAATATATTAATCACTCCAAAGTATATTTGTGCAATGAACCGCATGTTCCCCAAAGGAATCCAAACATGCCTTGCGACAAACAGGGCATATCTTATCAACCGAAAATAATGAAATCATAAGGCGATACTTAATGATAGTACGATATTCCACCGGTGACATATGCTAACCTAGCCCGTCCATGGGGATAGCTAATAGAAAATCTTGAGCATGTGGTGCGTGTAGACATTCAAAAACAGCTTTCTGTCTCACAGTCATGTCAAAATGAACTTCCATATCCTTAACCATTTCACTAAAAAGGGCACTCATCAGTGTTTTTGGGTTTTAGAGGGGACGGTGTCCTTATTAGTGAAACCACTAAAATCAAAGCTTGAAATCGTATCACGAAGACAATCTAGAGCAGAAACATAATCAACATGCATACCACATATGCCACTGTCACGTAAGATGTGGTCTTGCAGCACCGAAGATTGGGCCCTCGATGCCACAAAAGCATAAGAGGAAACCACTTTTGCCGAGTACAAACCCAAACCACCCAATCGAATAGGCAAAGAAGAAAGTTGCCACTGTAAGTCTCCAAAGAAAGGTCCTCCACAACCACTATGTTCTTGATCGACTCACGCAATCCTTTGTCAAAAAACAAAGCTGCATCCTCAATGTGTACAGGTTGACAAGTCCTTAAACCAAAAAAGAGTTTATCGATACCCATACATGATCGAAGTAAAAGGAGCTCATTCTGCGGGTCATGTAACTGTGAAAGAAGACTCATCAAATCAACAGCATTCGCGGCTCTCCTCATAGCCAACCCACTGATAAAATTAGCTTCTCGACTAACAGCTCCCCCAAGAAGTTTTACACCCAATGACGGCCTTCGAATATCGACAGGAAATAAACCCTCACGAAGCTTTACACCATTACACGAGGGCCAAAATATCTCTGTTTTCTTGATATTAAGTTCAAGACCCAAACCTTGACCACTTATTCTTATAATGTCTAATGCCCTGGCCACCTCTTCTGAGTCTCCAATAACGGTCCCATCATCAAGATACCAAGCATGAAGGAGAAGCTTGCAACTGTCTTTGATCTTATGTACTAGTCGGTGCAATACAAGAGCAAAAAGAAGAAGTCCCAATGAGTCACCTTGTTGCACTCCAGTAGCAGACCATATAACTTTGTATTTATATTAAGAGTAGTGATTGGCATGTCAAATTTCATGTCTAATAATTAGATCACAATATTAGAAATGCTTAATTTCATGCCTATCAATTAGATCACAACACTTGGAGTAATCAAAGACTGTCATGAGGAGAGAGAGATATCATACTCCACTTGTCATATGTTGAGTGGATTACACATAAATTTAGTTATGTCATTTAGTCATGACAATCATTTCCCTTATATTAAATAGCTGAGTATTGATTCGAATACCTAACTCGTATTCCTAATAATATACATAAACATATGTTTTTTCACAAACCAATAATCCATTGCCACATCTATTAGGCACACAATTAGTCATATTCTTTAGGCATCCAAATTATTTTCCTTAAATACATAGCTTTGATAATAAGCAACCTTAAAGTAAACCCTAATGGACTACAAACCCTCAAGTCGGGCTTGAGCCGAATATCTCCTATAACATATATAAAATATCAAATGTAACTTTAGGGCCTGTTTGGTTGGAGGTTATATAATCTTTTTTGAAATCAAATGTTTGGTTACTTTTTTTGGTTTAGAGGTTTGGTGAGAGACCCGCCAAAAGTTATTATTTGAAATCTATAAATTAGCCGGTTTAAAAGAATATTGTGATACCAAACATTAATTCTATCTATCTCTCTTTATCTGAATTTTTAAAATAAATATATTTTATTTTAAAATATTTATAAAATAATATTTATCTATTTTATAATATAATTTCTTTTTCTTATATCAAATCATAATCTTAATTATAATCTAAATCATTTACAAACCAAACGGACCCTTAGTTTTTATACAAATGAGGGATGAATACATTGTTTTCATGCATCTTGTTGGAATCAAACCAAATGTGAGAAAACAAGCTTTTGCCCAAAAAAGAACAATGATTAAAGTTTTACAAAAAAAGTGAGTTTCACATTGAACATACTCAAAATTACATGTCTTGTGTGACTTCACTTAAAATTGACACGTGTATAAGTGGTTAGTGAGATTTTTAATGCGATTTTGTGAGATTTATGTGTGACTTGTGTGATTCCACTAAAAAATTGACAAATGTCAAAAACTGACAAGTCGCACAAAAAATCTCACCAACCACTTAAACACGTGTCAATTTTTAAGTAGAGTTGCGCAAATATTTTAATTTTGGGTGTGGCAAATCGTTTTTTCATTTCTTAGGCAGAAATGAAATTACCTCTAATAACTGTTGATCGGGTTTGAACCACGGCTGGATACGTGTAGATATGATTCATACCAAACTGTCTTCGAGTCTAGCAAAAATAAATGCTTAAAGTTTTACATCGTACAGCACATTTCTCATCATAATCCAATAAAATAAATGTAAACAATATGAACATAAACGTGTGTGTATGTAAACCATCAATACTTTAGACATAGCTTTTGTACACGTATTGTTCAAATGGTACATACGTTCAAATGGTACATGTCTTAGCCCATTAGTGAAAAAACGATTGGTCTTCGATTTATGATGAAAAAAAAAAAAAAAAAAAAAAATCCAAACTAGGCCACACCTAAACTTAGGGGTGGCAATTCGGGTCAGGTCGGGTTGGTGGGTTCGGGTTGTCAGGTCAGAAAACCTCAACCTGAACTTGACCCATTTAAATCATCGGGTCAGCTATGCCAACCCTAACCTGTTTACACGTAACCCGAATCTGACCCATTTAACCCGTATATATACTTAGGTTAACAGGTTAAATAGGTTATATGGGTTGAATATGTTAAACGGGTTTCGAGTTGACCCATTTAATCTGTTTTATATATAAAAGTTAGCACATTATACAAGTTAAATGGGTTAGTGGGTCGACCCGTTTAACCCATTTAACCCGTATAATTAAATATAAATATTTTTTAATTAAGAAAAAAAAACTTAAATGGGTTGGCGGGTCGACCCGTTTATTTTATTCTAAACCCAAACCTGACCTGTTTAATAAACAGGTTAGATATGTCGACCCAAACCTGACCCACAATCTATTTAGCTCAACCCGAACCTGTTAATTTTCGTTTCGGTTTCAGGTCGGGTTTCGTGTCGGATCAGAAATTGCACCCCTACCTAAACTGATATAAGCATAAATAATTTGGCTCTCCCATCATCAAACAAAAAACATAAAGATTAAATAATGCTAAAGGTCGAGTACTCCAATTTCATATATAATAAGCAATTGATTAAAACGTTGATCAACTTATATACATGTGACATCTTTTCTTCACGCCTGTTATAAACCGGATTAGGACATCGAGATCAACGATTACCATACATTCTATTTGAAAATGACATGCAACATCGGCCGTGACCCAAATACGAGCTAAAACCTGTGCCAATAAAACTTAAATCCACAACATCTACGAATATCGCAAAGCTAAAAACTATGAAAATTTTGGTTGAGCCCCATGACTATCAAAATAACAAAAAAGTAAAAAAATTACCAAAACGACCATATTTGATCGATCCATTTAACGAAAGTTTACATTTTCTAGAAAAATCAAAAAATAGTCATCTGACCCTGTCACACGTCGTTCATATTTAATAAAAAATAAAATTTATGTACACCTATCGTGTTTTTATTAGATAAATCTATCACATTGATCAGATGCTACACCCCAATTGATCATTTTTAATTTTCCAAAACTTTATTATTATTTTTTTAATATAATGGTTAAATGTGATTGTCTTAATAATTTTCTCAAGAAAAAAAAAATTACAAATCAATTCAATTTATATTTTGCAAAAAATAAATACCCTTTTCGTCTCTAAATAATTGTTTGCAAACAAAAAATACACAATTTTATGAAAAACACAATTATTACTGTTCTTTTTCTCTTACTTTTGTAAAATAACAATTTTATCTTTAAATAATTTATTAATGTCTTTTTATTTTAACCTAATATAATATGATAAACTTGACCATTTTTTTTTTTTTTTTTATCTATTTCGAATAATCAATAACTAGATTACAAAAAAGAAAACATGAGTTACTAATTTTGTAGGACGAAATTACCAAATGTTTGTATCGTTTTTTGTTTTTATTTTGTAAATTACTGCCTTTCCAAAAAAAAAAATTTATAGGACTAAAGGAGTAGACTTACTAGACTAGACTAGAAAATATTCCATGAAAAAATAAATAAGTTAAAAAACAAAAAGAACATAAATTGGTTGAAAACAATAATAAACACATCAAAGCAAAGCAAAGCAGCACATCCATCTCCAATCCAACACAAACACACACACTTGTTTCATTGTTTCTTTCTTTATCCCAACACAAAACCAACCAACACACACCAAACACCATCATAACATATCCTCTTTTATTTCCTTCATTCATTCATTCATTTCATTTCATTTCCTTCATCAGATCCCAATCATTTCTTTCACTCAGATCCATCAATTGCTAATAAATTATAACCATGATGTCATCAATCCTCCCAGATCTAACCACCACCACCAAAATCCACCCTCTAGAACCACCACCCGTTGACCGCTTTGACCACCTCCCCGACTCCCTCCTCCTCATCATCTTCAACTTCATCTCCGACGTCAAATCCCTCGGCCGCTGCTCTTCCGTTTCCCGACGGTTCCACTCCCTCGTCCCCCAGGTCCACAACGTCGTCGTCCGCGTCGACTGCGTCATCTCCGACGACGACGCCACGTCATCATCTTCCTCCTCCTCCTCCTCCGCAAATCACGATAAGTCACGCGCTCCGTTTTTTAATCTCTTCCGTATCGTTTTCGGTAGTATTGTCGTCAAGCCTATACAGGTGATCGGTTCGTTTTTCGGTAACAAACGGTTGTTATCGAGTTCGTCTTCTTCCGTCATGCTGACGTCATCATCGGGTGGGGTTAATGGTGATGATGACGTCAGCGGCGGGGTGATGCATCACTCGCCTACTCAGGTTTTGAAGAATTTTAATGAGATTAAGTTTTTGAAAATTGAGCTGCCTAGCGGCGAATTAGGTATTGATGATGACGTGTTGTTGCGTTGGCGAGCCGATTTCGGTTCGACTTTAGATAACTGTGTTATGCTTGGTGCGAGCTCTGTTATTTATCCCAATAGTGTTAATTGCGATAAAATAGCGTTAGATAATAATGTTGTTAACACTAGTAATGATGATAATGGGAGTATACCGGAGTCGTTTTATACGAACGGGGGGTTGAAATTGAGGGTAGTGTGGACTATTAGTTCGTTAATTGCGGCGTCTGCTAGGCATTATTTGTTACAGTCGATTATATGTGAGCATAAGACGTTAGACTCGTTGGTTTTGACTGATGCGGATGGGCAAGGAGTGTTGTGTATGAATAGGGAGCAGTTGGAGGAGTTGAGAGTGAAGCCGTTGTCGGCTTCGTCCGCGTCTAAGAGGACGCTTGTGCCTGCGTTGAATATGAGGTTGTGGTATGCGCCGTATTTGGAGTTGCCGGATGGGACTGTTTTGAAAGGTGCGACGTTGGTTGCGACTAGACCGAGTGATCAGTCTTCGGTGCAGAAGGATGTTTCGGATGGGTTGTGGGCTTCGTCTGCGTTTGAGGAGCCGTTTGGGACTGCGGCTAAGATGTTGGTTAAGAGGCGGACTTATTGTCTTGAGATGAATTCGTTTTGATGTAAGGATGTCTCACTGAACTTTGTTTTGTTTTATTGAATTTAATGTTGTAGTTATGTTTACTAAGTGTTATGACTGTTTCTGGTTGGTTAAAAAGTGATCGTGAGTTTAATTGAGGTCAATGTAATGACATTTAGAGAATTAGGTAAGAAGTAGCTGGCTAGTAGGTAAAAAGTAATTCCCGAGATAAATGTGATATGCTTTTGTTGGAGTGTTGTGATAATCATTTTTGAAAGGTACATCTAAACAACCCTTTTAATAAAACGTAATTTGATGGATAATTGTTATAAGCGGTGATTAACTTGCTTAACTTTCATAGACTCTCCATTGATGTGTAGTTTTAACTTTATGAATTAGGATGTTCTTCCCCTGTTTTTCAAAAGTTTAGAGCTGATTTCAAACATCATTTACGGAAGCATAAAACATCAGAATCATGTCATTAGCTGAATAAAGTTAGTCAGGATGGTTGGGTAGAATTACATTTATCTCGGTATATGGTTTTCTTACAGCAACTTCGTATTTGTGTTTTCATATCAGGTTATTTTGAGTATATTGATCCTAAATAGTTAGATACACTTATTTTTAAATAATTGATTGTTGCATCTTCAAGTTTAATTAATTACTTTAGAGACACATCTAAGTACCCCTCTTAATTGAACATGGAAGGGCAATGAAATCATCACATGTTGCTAGATTATTATATTCGTGGAATTTAATTTAGTCATTGACTTATCTATTTGCTCTTGTACGGTATTCACAGTTTTTGTTACAAGCAACCTTTATTAAATTCTACTTCACTTGCCTTAATTTTTATGGGACTCCCTACACATAAGCAATACCGTGTTTTTAGTTGTTTATCTATTTTGATATCAGTAATATCTTCTAGCAAAATACGAATTAAATAGCTTAGGCATAAATTAGAGCCTTTAGTTTGTGTAGCAGCTAATTCATTAAATACCGTTGAGTGTTGATTCATTATTTGCTATGTTTTTGGATTTTAACATTTTTGTGTCCTGTGTTCTTCCTGTCCTTGCAGTTTTCATGAGTATCTAGAGAACATTAGAATACATCGGGATTCAATTTTGCTATGCATCTACCCTAAGGAACAAGCATTCAGGCTTCAGTTGATTCAGATGGTACTTACCTCCTATACTTGGCTAAAATGGCAGTCGGTGGTGGTTGCAATGTGATGTCAGATATTGTTTGGCTCTGGACTTGTGCTTCTGAAAGATTACAAAAAAACGAGGTTGCTGGTAAATGGCCGTTATTTCATTTCTAGTCTTCGATAATTATCAGTTAATCTTTCTTTCTGTGAATATCTGTAGGTATAAAGTATGTAATATTTATTGAGCGAAGGTTGTGTTCGAACTGAATGCCTTTCTGAATCATGTAGATTTCTGTCTTTACTTTCCAAATCTCATGTTCAAGTGTTGTGCTCAAGCTGTTTGTTGTAGACTTGCTGCTCCTTTGTTAGTGTAGCATTATGCTATTAATAAAATATAGTTTTTTTTGGTATCGATTTCTTATATTAATGCAATTGGTTAATGCATGATACATGGTTTTCATGTCTGGCTTGGTCTTGTTTTGTACCCTACCCCCTCCCCGAAGTCCTGAACCCGTGCAGACTGTGAATCTTGTTTTTCTAATTTGCATAAACAACTTCAGGACTCACTTTAGGCTCATGGTTATCTGTATCTATGCATGAGATGGCCACATTCTTTGCATCATGTGATATCCTCCACATTAATATCATCTGCTCACATTTTTTGGTCTCTTTGGGACACTTTACTTAAGGGAACACAAAGTCTAGACATGTGAGGTTTGCAATATTTCTCAAGTAATCTTAAAGTTACAAAGAGGGCCTTTAGAAGTTCAGTTCTATATTTGACAAATTCGGTAACAATAAGTGACCATATGTAAATAGATGACGTTTTCCCTCTTCAGGTAACTTAGGAGGGAATTTCTTTGACTCAGATGCACGCGGCCTAACCAGAGCATACCAGTGACCATTTCCGATCCTTCCCTGACCACCCTCATATGCATCTAGGCCGCTTGGTGGTGGTTAGACAGTAAAAACATACGTGAACATGCATTTACTTCAGTCATGGATGTGCATAAATGCAGACAAGTATATAACATCCTATATATGGGTCACCCTGTATATGCCTATGAAGGGCCATGGGTGTCAATTATTGTCTTTCTCGCTTTCGTTCATTTCGTTTTCTATATGAATTGTTGTTGTTATGTTAACATTAGAAGTCGGGTTTTGTCTTTATGAGAAATGAAGATAATGGGAATCCAATAATGGGAATATAATGGATAATTGAAAAGATTTGTCACGCTGGAACCAACTATATTTCTTGATTTGATTTGGTGACTCTTGTGAACCATCTTTTTTACAACCTTGTTAGGTCACACGCAATTATTGCTGTTATCAAATAATTGAATGAGTAAAGGTATCTCGGTACCAAATACATTTCTAAGCATTTATTTATTTATTTTTTATTATTTTTATTTATTTTTTGTTGAAAAGCATAAATTTTATTAAATTGAAAACCTATTCAAATATTAGGGGTTACCCAAATCCCATCATTCACTCCCAACCAATTTTTTTATTCCACATCATTCACTTACTTTTTTCATCACTCACTCATATTTTTGTTGGCAACACCATCAGTCACTACATCCCATCACTTGATTTTTTTTAAACAAAAAACATTAAATCCTATGAACTACACAACCATCACTACATCCCATTCCTTCCCGTGCGTGATGTGATCACGTAAAAACCACCCTGCACCCCATCACGCAGGCACAGCGGCAGTGTTCCCGTGCGTGATGGGTGCCGTCTGGTGCTATCACTCGGGTGTTCCCAACCTTTGTTTTTATTATTTTAATAAAATTATGAGTTACTCCGTACTTCTCAAAGTTGTCTATATCGTTTGTCCAAATTGCATAGAGGCCCTTTTTCCAGCTATTACCTCGTTATTACACTAGCTATTACCTCGTTATTACACTAAGGGGGTCATGACCGAACCTTGCCAAAAATCAAAAATATAAATAGAGAAACTTTTGATTGTCGAAACGTAGTCTTTGTAATTTTAAAAGTTAAAGCGCATGTTCAGTGAGAAACTTTCGAATTTCAATTCACTTTTCATTCCTGATCAATATGAAATAACTTAGGCCGTTTCTAAAAAAAAAAAAATGAAATAACTTAGATACTTTTATTCAGTCTTTATCCAGACGATGCTATCTTGGTCATTTCATTATGACAAAGGATGAAAAGTGAGTTGCAGGTCCTTCACTAAGATTATGTGTGCTCGATTCAACTATTTTAATTTGAGCTCGAAACTAGATTCGAACTCAATCGAGCTTTAGACCTTAAGCTCGTGCTTGACTAGTCATAAAAAACTCGAGCTCGATTATTTTCACATTTCAAGCTATTCGATGAAGATTTAGTATATCAAGCTCGACTCAACTTGATTTTTATGAAAACTAAGTAATTACATGTGTATAAAAGGGTAAATTTGTAATTTTGTTGAAACTCGATAAGGCTCGTGAGTCTCACGAGTCGAGTATTTTAGAACTCAAACTTAACTATATAGTATACTCAAGTAGCTCGAGCTCAAACTCAACTCGAGTTTACAAGTTGATCGAACGTAGCTCACAACCTCTTTGATCTAGTTTACACCTCTAACCGAGACTACACATGCACTTTAGAGTTTAGAACTTTAGATCCATTAACAACTTTTGCAGCTTTTTATAAGTTAAATCAGAACAATCTATACTATTTATAAAACAAAAATGATCAAAGTGAAAAGTAATAAGTCAAGAAAAGTGAAATGTTGAAAACATATGTTTCAAAAGGAAACTATTAACACACATTGAAAACCGGGTTGACCCGGTTGAATTTGGCCCGTTTTTTCGACCCAACCCGCTGGGATAACCCGGTTTAAATTGACCTATTTTTCGACCGGAACGGTTCAACCCGTTGCATCTACCCGGGTCAAACCGGGTTTCAAAACATTATGTTTAATAAATCCTAAAACTTTTACTATTTTTCGTTTATAACACATAAACTGTTTTTTATCATTAAAACTATCTGCCGCAATAAAATCACGTTGCTATGCACGGGTACTCGTCTATAAATATTTAAAACAGACAAACCATATTTAAAATAGACAAACCAATGAAAAGTTTATATTTAGAATCATGTGGAACCACAATTTAATGCTCAAAATGAATCACATGATTTCTTCGTTGTCCACATAAGTCGACGACTATTTCTATTATTAAAACATGGCCATGTATTTGATTCGCTCATATCAACATATGTTTATATATTCTAAATAGTTGATAAATGAAATATATTTTAAAAAGCTATTTTCTATATAGTATTTTATTAGTAATCATTTATAGATTGCTTGTATACAAGATGATCAAGATTCTTTGTTGTACGGTATGGCCATGCACAATTTGCACACGCCAATTCAATGGAAATGAAATAAACTAATCAAATGCCGGTTTATATTTAATTTACAAATGGTTAAGACGAATATATTGACATTAATGAATTGGCATTTGATTAAAAAAATTATAATAGTTTATTTCGTTTGTTAAGAAGTAGGTCTAGTAACTAAAAAACATGCGAACACGTAAGTTTATACAAATGATTAAGCCTTTTTTTTTTAATAAGAATAAAACATTATAAAAATTATATTTGTTTTCTGAAATTATATTTGGGTGACCTCCCTTATATAAAGTTTCAATCAGTCGACAAAAGTAGTGAATGGTGTTCGAATCTACTTGGCAATTACAATGACATGTATTTATTACAGTCGTACCAAATATAAGTCTTGTCTCTTTTGTCCTTCTGTCACCCTACTGTACTGTTGACAGTTTTTGGAAAACGTGCAAAAACTAATGAAGCGTTTGATATATTGTAATTAAAGTAGGAATGGAAAAAGTTATTACGGTGGAATAAAAAAATCTTGTTTGTTTACACATTTACTATGTAATGATTCATTGCAAGGAATGACTCATTACACCAAAAACTATTAGTATTTTCATTCCTTAGGGATTTTTTTTTTTTTTTTTTTTTACATCATGTAATGGAATGAAAATTACATAAAAGTCCATCATTAACTAACCAAATTAAAAAAAATTTTCTATTATCGATGACCATTTTAGTCTTTTTCTTATCGATTTCATTACGTCAAATCTTACCAACCAAATATGATTAATAATGGTAATGGATTATTACATTGCGTCATTCATTTCATTACATTGTTTATTCTATTTATTTGATATTTCATTCCATCCTACCAAACGAACCAAAAAAGTGTACAATGCAGCATGACGTTGGTGTGCTATTGGGCATTGGGCATTTTTGTTGGACGAAGGGCTAGCCAAACTGTAACACACACCTATGCCATTCGTCACCATGTTGGTAGATTGGTGGATGTCTTTATTTATTATTTTTTTTAGTGAGCATGGTATTTTTTGTGAAACCTACATGCACCAATAACATATTATTAGTTTTTTTTTGTTGAGACGGTATTTTAGTTGTTTGTGTGCTATTGCAAGGTGATGAGGTGGCACTGAAATAACGGACGAATAACACACTGCACCTAGCTAAAAGACTAGTAGTAGCAAGACCAAACCATTTGGTCGGTCTCACCATTTATGATGCGTCCCCCCTTGCATGGATCATACCATTTGGTCGGTTTCAATTTATTTTTGTGGGATATGTTTTCGGTTATGATTGTGATTGCCTTATTACTAACATTTGATTTAGTTGAGTTGACGCTGAGGTGGTAGAGCTGTTTGGTCAAGTTTGTGGTCTTGCTGCTACTAGTCTAAAAGCCTCTTAAGTGTAAAGGTTAAAGATTGGCTGATAAAAGACTTGAAAAAAGTTGACACATTGAAGTAAAAGCTTAATAGTAGTAAAGACTTATTTGTGCAATAGATTGATATACATCAACTATTGCTTAACCCATTCAAAACTGATTGTGTGAGTAGAAATAGATTGAGAATGACTTTAGAAAATGTTTTTACAATTGGAGTTATAGGTTGATAATGGGTTCAAAACTTTGACCACTTAATTGCATTGAAGCTGCTCTAAAATCGCTATCAAATTTGGCTAGTGGTAAAGATATATTTATACTTTTACAAGATATCTAGTTATCAAATTTTACTAGTCACACATATTGAGGTGGCAAGATATATTTATACTCTAATTAAACCGTGTACGTTTAGTCAAAGACTTGCACTCTTCAAGTAATGTAAACAACAAAAACCTCAATCTTATTTAGGACAATTCAACATTGAGGCAAGTCCTGTTTGGTCTTACAAATGTGGACTAAGCTAGGGTTGATCCTAAACTCATGCCCTAAAGAAAGCCACACATTCGAAAAAAGGTAAAGGACATGCAAAGACTCGATAAGGGTAACAAAATGTAAGAATGGTGGCAGTGGCCAACGGCATGGCCATACCGCCGGTGAACACTGCCGCCACCTCGGCGGTATGGCCAGCGGCAAGGGTTCAACGGCATTTTTTGCTTCGGCGGTTCATGAAATTATGAACGTTGGCATTCAATATTCGACCGTTGGAGGAGGTAGACGTTGGGCTAGAAAAAAAAAAAAATTCCTTATATATACTAAACTAAAACACATACATTTTTAACACAAACAATACAATTCACATATATAACCAATTCACATATTTTTACAATGGTTTTATTATCTTCTTCTTCGTCCGACTCGATATTGAGTCCCTGTAACACCCCCAAATTTAAGTTTGTAGCAGCGGAAAAGTAATTTGGGTGTTACGGGGAGGATCGAAGTTAAAATTTCATAAAACGGCTTAAAATAAACGTTTTGAAAGTTATTTGTCATTCAAATAATATTTTTGATAAAAGATAAACCATTTAATTTAGAATCTTATTAAAAGATATAAAGGCTTGTAAGAATGACATATTTAATTTTTACACCATTTTAATTTATCAGAGTAATAAATGCCCGCTCCGTGTCTTGTCCTGCTCCGTTAAATTACCTGAGATACACATGCTTAAAAGTGTCAACACAAAGGTTGGTGAGTTCATAGAGTTTTATGGAAAACCGTTTATTTCAGTAGATTTTAGGAATATTTAGTAATGATAAATACAAACAATGTGTCACAACTCGTAATTTCATGTCCTGCTTCAAACGTCGAAATTCCAATTTTTATCTCGGAAAGTTACTATTCACTTTTACTATTCACAAAACACTATTCATGTCCTAAATTTTTATTTCATATTCTCGTAAGTTAAACTATTTTAATGATAATCCGAGAGTTTGACGCTCGTCGGATCATTTCTGCAAAAATCACGAAGCCGTGTCCGAGATTTACATTCAGGTTTAAATGTCCTTCCGGCATCCCGATATGTCTGTAAAACAATATAAACTATAGAAATATGATTTTCTTCCATTTTACGACAATTCTAAAAGTTTTGAAATTTTACGTTTTCCAGTTCAGCGTTTTACGCGAATTACGCGTTTTAAACCTGCGTTTCCAGTTTTAACAGCGTTTAAGCAACCCGATGGAACTTACCATTCATTTTATATTTTATTATGGAGTATTTTGACAAGTTTAGTCATTCTTTCAAGTTTCGTATTTTTACGATACCCGGATTTACGTTTCGCGATTTAAAACTTTACGGTTTGCGATTAACGGAACCAAAACTGACTCCGTAAACCAGATAATACCAAGCTTACTACATACTCATCAATCATGTGCAGCCCTCCCCATCCCATGTTACTTCATATTGACTTATTAATTACCAAAATGCCATTCTAGGAAAAATATCTAACCTTAAACAACAAAAAACTACACATTTTATTTTTGAGAATCAAAAAAACCATTTCTTCATTTTTTTCTCCATAACCACGACCCAAGACCATCACCATGATCCATCCATGATTTTCCAAAGTACAAAGCATCAAAGTTGTTCATTTCATCATCCTAATCAAGAATCATAACACAAAAACACAAGTAATCCAAGGTTTCTAGTCATTCAATCATCTCATTTTATCAAGTAAGTTATCAACTTTATTTTTACATGAATCATCTTATATTTACTTGTATTGCATGAGTTCCATGCTAAAAACCATGTACAACTAGCTATACCACCATTTATTTTGTCAAAAATGGAACATACAAACCCTAACTTCTTATTTATGAATTCCCTTGCTATAATAACTTGGTTAGGAGCCCATGGCACCCTAAGAAGGTATATGGTAGGATTAGATTAGCTATGTGGTGATTACAAGAGGTTTGGTGATGTTAGAAATTAGTTATAAACCTTGAAAACTTGATTTGGAGCATGTTTTAGACATGCTGTCCCATTTTGTGAAATCCAGGAAAATCAATAAATACAAAGTAAACTTTGGCAAAATTTTTAGAAAATACTTTCAAAAACGAATCCGTAGGCGAAAGAACGGATTAAAAAGAGTTAATAACGAAGAAGTTATGATTTTTGCAAGATTGTTGACGAAAAGTATTTTTCTGGAAAATAGTTGCTGTTGGACGTTTTTCGTCGGACAAAAAGAGACTTTAGACGTAACCCGGAGGAGCCGAGCTTTCCAAAATATATTACTACATACTAAGACGTAACCATGGATATAAAGAACAAGTAAAACGGGCTTATAACGACAAAGATATTCACGTTTCAATATCGGCAAAAACTCACTAAAATTGGCAGCTTTTAATAGAAATAATAATGACACTATTTCTACGTACTAAATTCTAGATTTTCTAGAAATACTACTAAATTGCCGAAATTTATAACTAACGAAGTACTTATGCTTATGAGCTTATTTTCACGATCATTAGATGTTACTTCAAGGTTTTCAAGACGAAGTATACAACACTAACTTTCTATACATATATATTACGACAAGTTTACACAAGTCTAGTTAAGACTTATTTTTCTCAAGTATGGAATATATTTTCATATGACTATAACAAGTATTTTTCAAGTTAAGAGTGGTATAGGTAACATGTGCATGAACATTTTCAACATCATTTCATGATCTAAATTAGATCGTTCATAACATTCATATTAGGTTGCGGTTAGAGATCGAACCTTATTTCTGTGTATACACTTTTGTCATCGTAGCTGTTGCATCAGGTGAGTCATAGCCCCTACTCTTTTAAATTGTTTTGTTAACTTTTTGGGGGAGAATACATGCTCGTTTTTACACGAATTACTACTTGACCTTTTGAACTTGACTTGACTTTTGAACTTGACTTGACTTTTGAACTTGACTTAAACTTTTGACCCTAATGTACCGTACGTACTATGACCTAAAGTCTCACCTTATTGGTGGAGCGTGCTAAGTCTCCCATGTTCGGAGCGTTCTTAATCGTATATAATAGTTGTATGATGTACTGTTCGTACATTCGCATTGTTCGACGCCTATTAGTAGTATGGATAGCGCTATTAGAGGTCGGCCAACCTCTCGTCCACCATGTTACGGGACGCATATTATTTAATTAGGGGCTTTGCATGGCATACATTATTATATAGGTGGTGCTTATATTGTGACTTATTATGACCGCGGGTACTTGACTACTAAACATGCAACTATATTTTAGCAGTGGGTTGTGAACACACAGGTTACAAGTCTCTTATGGCGGGACTTGTAACTGAGTGGATTTACGATGCCTTTGCTGTGTGATCACTTTTCTATATACTTTATTTGTTAAACAAACTCTATGAACTCACCAACCTCGTGTTGACACTTTAGCATGTATTTTCAGGTTTTAACCTACGGCACGCTACAGGAGGTTTTGGCAGGGCATGGCATGGTCATAGAAGACTCTGATTATTTATATGGGGACCGTTTTAAACTATTTTAAGGGCCTACTTCCGCACTACTTTTAATGATGTAAATTCAACATTTTTGACTAAACGATTTTATTCTAAATGATTAAAGTGAAAATCATTTTTGAACTTGTGTTGTAATACCGATTGAGTTACACCCCAGCTACACGTATGCTTCCGCTGGACCCGATTTTGGGGGTGTGACAGATTGGTATCAGAGCTTTGGCTATAGCGAACTAAGTGTTTTTAAAACCTAGACTATAGCTACTTTTATGAAAAACTTAACCCTATGATCGTCACGTGCCTGCCTGCCAAGCTGAAGCCTCATTGTGGTTTGTTGCTGACTTAGGTGATGAGATTTGTGTCTCATTATCTGGTATATTATATTCACTTATTCTAGTTGATTACTATCATTGTCTTTCATATAAGCATGTTCACGTATCATATATGTCACCGCGTTATGTTTTCTTTGCATAGTTTCATCATTTGACCTCGAGTTTGGTCACCTGCCTTAGTCTTTCTGAACGTCTTGGTATTTGTGAAGGACATAGTATTAGTATAACTGAACTGAGTATTTCAAAATTCATGGAACCTCGGTGGAATATAGACTAGTCACCTATATTCAACCCGGGATAGTGGGACATAGGCTGACTACCTATATCCGACTCAGAAATGAATTTTGCAACACTGAGAATGGTTATAATAAAATTCTGTCTGGATTGAATCATCTACTCAATTTCTAAATGTTTCATTATGTGTGTGTATACCCTCGTTGTCAGAACGCTTATATTTTTCATCACCTCGTGAACCGCCGCCTAGAAACACGTCAACTGGTCATTTCGTCTCATGAATCTTCACCTTTATAACACTTCAGAGACCAACACAAACTGAACTTCGGGACGAAGTTCCTTTTAGAGGGGAAGAATGTCACAACTCGTAATTTCATGTCCTGCTTCAAACGTCGAAATTCCAATTTTTATCTCGGAAAGTTACTATTCACTTTTACTATTCACAAAACACTATTCATGTCCTAAATTTTTATTTCATATTCTCGTAAGTTAAACTATTTTAATGATAATCCGAGAGTTTGACGCTCGTCGGATCATTTCTGCAAAAATCACGAAGCCGTGTCCGAGATTTACATTCAGGTTTAAATGTCCTTCCGGCATCCCGATATGTCTGTAAAACAATATAAACTATAGAAATATGATTTTCTTCCATTTTACGACAATTCTAAAAGTTTTGAAATTTTACGTTTTCCAGTTCAGCGTTTTACGCGAATTACGCGTTTTAAACCTGCGTTTCCAGTTTTAACAGCGTTTAAGCAACCCGATGGAACTTACCATTCATTTTATATTTTATTATGGAGTATTTTGACAAGTTTAGTCATTCTTTCAAGTTTCGTATTTTTACGATACCCGGATTTACGTTTCGCGATTTAAAACTTTACGGTTTGCGATTAACGGAACCAAAACTGACTCCGTAAACCAGATAATACCAAGCTTACTACATACTCATCAATCATGTGCAGCCCTCCCCATCCCATGTTACTTCATATTGACTTATTAATTACCAAAATGCCATTCTAGGAAAAATATCTAACCTTAAACAACAAAAACACTACACATTTTATTTTTGAGAATCAAAAAAACCATTTCTTCATTTTTTTCTCCATAACCACGACCCAAGACCATCACCATGATCCATCCATGATTTTCCAAAGTACAAAGCATCAAAGTTGTTCATTTCATCATCCTAATCAAGAATCATAACACAAAAACACAAGTAATCCAAGGTTTCTAGTCATTCAATCATCTCATTTTATCAAGTAAGTTATCAACTTTATTTTTACATGAATCATCTTATATTTACTTGTATTGCATGAGTTCCATGCTAAAAACCATGTACAACTAGCTATACCACCATTTATTTTGTCAAAAATGGAACATACAAACCCTAACTTCTTATTTATGAATTCCCTTGCTATAATAACTTGGTTAGGAGCCCATGGCACCCTAAGAAGGTGTATGGTAGGATTAGATTAGCTATGTGGTGATTACAAGAGGTTTGGTGATGTTAGAAATTAGTTATAAACCTTGAAAACTTGATTTGGAGCATGTTTTAGACATGCTGTCCCATTTTGTGAAATCCAGGAAAATCAATAAATACAAAGTAAACTTTGGCAAAATTTTTAGAAAATACTTTCAAAAACGAATCCGTAGGCGAAAGAACGGATTAAAAAGAGTTAATAACGAAGAAGTTATGATTTTTGCAAGATTGTTGACGAAAAGTATTTTTCTGGAAAATAGTTGCTGTTGGACGTTTTTCGTCGGACAAAAAGAGACTTTAGACGTAACCCGGAGGAGCCGAGCTTTCCAAAATATATTACTACATACTAAGACGTAACCATGGATATAAAGAACAAGTAAAACGGGCTTATAACGACAAAGATATTCACGTTTCAATATCGGCAAAAACTCACTAAAATTGGCAGCTTTTAATAGAAATAATAATGACACTATTTCTACGTACTAAATTCTAGATTTTCTAGAAATACTACTAAATTGCCGAAATTTATAACTAACGAAGTACTTATGCTTATGAGCTTATTTTCACGATCATTAGATGTTACTTCAAGGTTTTCAAGACGAAGTATACAACACTAACTTTCTATACATATATATTACGACAAGTTTACACAAGTCTAGTTAAGACTTATTTTTCTCAAGTATGGAATATATTTTCATATGACTATAACAAGTATTTTTCAAGTTAAGAGTGGTATAGGTAACATGTGCATGGACATTTTCAACATCATTTCATGATCTAAATTAGATCGTTCATAACATTCATATTAGGTTGCGGTTAGAGATCGAACCTCATTTCTGTGTATACACTTTTGTCATCGTAGCTGTTGCATCAGGTGAGTCATAGCCCCTACTCTTTTAAATTGTTTTGTTAACTTTTTGGGGGAGAATACATGCTCGTTTTTACACGAATTACTACTTGACCTTTTGAACATGACTTGACTTTTGAACTTGACTTGACTTTTGAACTTGACTTAAACTTTTGACCCTAATGTACCGTACGTACTATGACCTAAAGTCTCACCTTATTGGTGGAGCGTGCTAAGTCTCCCATGTTCGGAGCGTTCTTAATCGTATATAATAGTTGTATGATGTACTGTTCGTACATTCGCATTGTTCGACGCCTATTAGTAGTATGGATAGCGCTATTAGAGGTCGGCCAACCTCTCGTCCACCATGTTACGGGACGCATATTATTTAATTAGGGGCTTTGCATGGCATACATTATTATATAGGTGGTGCTTATATTGTGACTTATTATGACCGCGGGTACTTGACTACTAAACATGCAACTATATTTTAGCAGTGGGTTGTGAACACACAGGTTACAAGTCTCTTATGGCGGGACTTGTAACTGAGTGGATTTACGATGCCTTTGCTGTGTGATCACTTTTCTATATACTTTATTTGTTAAACAAACTCTATGAACTCACCAACCTCGTGTTGACACTTTAGCATGTATTTTCAGGTTTTAACCTACGGCACGCTACAGGAGGTTTTGGCAGGGCATGGCATGGTCATAGAAGACTCTGATTATTTATATGGGGACCGTTTTAAACTATTTTAAGGGCCTACTTCCGCACTACTTTTAATGATGTAAATTCAACATTTTTGACTAAACGATTTTATTCTAAATGATTAAAGTGAAAATCATTTTTGAACTTGTGTTGTAATACCGATTGAGTTACACCCCAGCTACACGTATGCTTCCGCTGGACCCGATTTTGGGGGTGTGACACAATGATGGAACAAATATTGAGTAATGTTGATTATAATCACATATAAATCATATAGATATTCAATCAAATTCAAATAATGGATCAATAATCCTAACATGAGCTGGAAACTCATGATGCTAATTTAATGAGATATACAATTCAAGTCTGGTCAAATACCTATACAGCTGTATCTAAATATATGTTGAAAACATATATTTCCTTATTGATATTGCACCAAGCCTCATGACACGCAAAACGTTAACAAAAGAGGTGATTTATCAAGTCAATGATAAATTTTGCCCTCTTATAATAGGTGATTTGCCAATTCCTATTTTTATTCAAATATAGTGTATCACGACTAATACGACTAACCATATGCATATGGCATTCCGTCAAGTATTAGTGGGATAGGAAGTCAATCCTTAACAGGTTTCGAAGCTGTTCACTATATTCCCGTTCACATACCAGTGATTAATGGCTCATGATTGAGGGACTTTATGGTGATGAAGGTAACTTAGACAATATCAAGGTAATAATGTAATTAGAGTATTTGTGCTCTTCCTAGCAATTATTTCTGTTGAACATAGAAATATCATATAGAGATAATGGAATCATTCAGGATGTTATAGTATAGTCAAGTATCATGCCACAATAATCAATTTGGAAACATTATCATCTGAGTATCAGTATTTCAGTTAAGTATTTCGCCAGTAACATATATATATCACATGCCACAATAATCAATTTGGAAACATTATCATTTGAGTATCAGTATTTCAGTTAAGTATTTCGCCAGTAACATATATATAACACATCTTAATTCATAAACTTCAGCAGGTAATTATTAATAAGGAAATTGATTTGAATCATGTAATTTATTCATAAAGTTATCAAAGTATATGTAAGTATGTATCTCCCCCACAGAGTTAAAAACAAGTATTGGAAATGGGGCTATGACTCACCTTGATTGATAATGGAATGATGAAAAGTAAAGTCGGATGAGATTATGAGAATGATTATGGAAACGTCTTAAATACGGAACCTGATAAATAAATTTATCTGAGAATTTGACCAAATACTATTTGGTAAATGAATAACGATTGATCGTTAAGATGAAAAGATGATATGTGAATGAAATTATTATGTTTATAATAGCATGACGAGATATGCTATTATTTCTAAAGTTCCTTATTTAACAATGATGACAATAATACGTAAAGATAATTAGTTAAATGTCGTTATATATATTATTAACGTAAAAATAAATAATATATAAATAAAATGTAATGAAAATGCATATGACGTGATGGGGTGACGTAAAATAGAATATAAAATAAGAATTTCTAATATAATATGTTGGTCCATGTCCTTTTTCCAGTTTTTACACTTTTTATACTAATGGCGTTAGCGTTGCACCGTTAGTCCTTATTTTATAATATTTGCATTTATAGTCCACTACTTGTCCAATATAGCATTCTAAGCTTGGAATATTAAATAATATCAATTTCTATCCTAAACTTTCTATTTTTACAGTTTCAGTCCAAGTTTTTAGGGTTTGGCAGTTTTAGGCCTTCTAGGTGTCGTCGCGTTACATTTTTAGTCCAAACGTTCAAAAATTATGGGAAAAATTATATTAAATTTTCTGGAGCTTATTGAAGCTTATTAAAACTTATTTCAACTGCTTATTTGCAAAAATAGCTTATTTTTCAATAAATGGGCTTTAACGAGATAAATTAAAGGCCCGTTAGCGTTTAACGATCCGTGAGCGTTGGGACAAGTTGGGCTTATCCCTAGACTCATTTTTAATGTTATAAAATCATATCAAAAGAGCTTTTTGGTCCAGCTTATACGGAGTGCTTATTTTTAGCTTATTGGGCTTTTCAGTCCATTAAGCTTTTTTATAACTAGTTTTGAAAATGGATTTAATCACTTTACTTTGGCTAATTTAAAGGGTCTAAATGAGCTTATCATTACAAAGTATAAACATGAAACTTTTAGTTTGTAGCAAGGAGAATTAGGTTGTGCAAAAATATAGATATGTTATTAAACGAATTTGAGTTTTACATGGACATTTTAGTCACGATCTGGAACAGTTTTCTGAGTAAAAAGACTTAGAAAAATTCTAAGTGTTTATGGTATGTACGAGTTTGTCAATTTACTTTGACCAATTTAGAAGGTCTAGATGAGCTTATATTTATGAACTATATATACGAAACTTGTAGCTAGTAACATGGTCTATTAGGTCGTGTAAAAATATGATATGCTTGTTACGCTAAATTTCAAAATATATGCTCGATCCTTAGGTAGTTTGGGACGTGTAAAAGACTTAGAATTATTTCTAAGTTTTGCAACATTTTTATACGTTTGATATATGGTCCAAAATGAGTTCGTGTGATGCATGTAACGTAAAAATAAACGTGAAACAAGTGTGCTACGTAACTTCTAGGCCTTCCAAGATGGAGGCTAGTCATGTTTGTGGTTCTATATGTTTGTACGTTCGTATAAAATATATATGAAACTAAATACGTTCGACATGAACTAGAAAATGATGCATGGACAAGAAATATTGAACAAGAGGAAATCAAAGAGGGTTCTTAGGTACTTACTACACCTCTAGGGTGGTGAGAGTCGAGAGTGATTGAAGGAAACACAAGGAAATCCTCAAGTTCGATTATTAATCCAAGAAACGAGTTATATATATAACTCGATACAACTCAAAAGTTTCTGAACTTGTGCATGAGTTGTTCCTGGTCCTTCAGAGAATATTTGAGAGTGAAATGAAGTGATATTGAGTGGTTAGGATGTAGGAAACAAGATGATGAAAGAAGTACATATAGAAAGTTTTCTAGGACACGTACATGTTTTCAACAATTCACAAAACATATGTTACTATGCATGTCAGGGAAATGGATGACTTTTGAGATAGATTTCTGACATAATAAGACTTTAGAGGGATTGTGTGAAGGTAGGGAAATTGGAATTTGCTTATGTGAGTTTATATATATGTCGATATCCTTTATACTTGTACACGAAAAGAAAACTGAATGGGACTTGGTTTTTAGTTGATGAAACTCAATATAAATCATGAAACAATACTTAAAATATTATTAGAATCATTTAGAAACAAACCGGGATTAAAATGGTTGAGTTTGGAATTTTTATATGTGTCGGATGGGTTGAATTTTGGCCAAACACTTTGCCTCTATTAAACGTATCAAACGTTCGTCTTAGAAGCTAAAATTTGGCGTCCTACTTCTTTGGCAGGTAGAAAATTAGGAGGTATAAAAATACGTATATGTTGTGTTTAGAATTTGAAAGAAAACGGGGCGTTTTAGAGGGGGTCTGCTCGATTGGAAATGAAAATAAAAGGGAAGTTGGGCTTGTGTGATGGGCTGCCATGAACAGTACATAGAAGGGATGTGTTTGGGCTGAAATTTTATTAAGGGCCCGTTTAGTTTTTGTAATTAGTGTTAAATTAGGATTAGGGAAATTAAATTAGGATTAGGTGAAATGTTTAGATTTTGTGTCGAGAACTTGTTCCGTTATTTGGTGAATTTTGGAATGACGTGATTTCGTTATTATAGTATAATAAGAAAATTTTAAATTTTTCCGTAAAAATGGTGATTAATAATAATGACAAAGATTAATATATAATTAAACGTTGTTAAGTATATGAATTTTTGCGGGGTTTTACAGTCTCGCCGAATCGTCCGAACTATTGGCATCCGGTAGCACCTTAGAAACCTTATTAGCCGTGTACGATTCAATTGACGACACGGCAAGCTCTACCGAAACTCGGGAGTATGTAACCCGTTTTCGTGAAGAAGTTTTACAAACCCTTATGAATGACTATTTCGTTGAACGTCCAAAGTTTAACGACGAACGTTTTCGTGATAGGTTTCGTATGAATAAAAGCTTGTTTTTAAGAGTTGCTGATGTTGAAGCGAATTTTGAATGGTTTCAAGAGGGCCTAGATGCGAGGGGAAAAAAAAGTTTCACGGCGTTACAAAAATGCACATCGGCCATTCGGCAACTCGCAACGGGTAAACCTCTAGATAGATTTGATAACTATTTAAACATGGCACGCCGAACGTCAGGTTATTAATTTTTTTAAAGTTATCGTTATATTTTTTATAAAGTTATTGTTATTAATTTTTTATAAAGTTATCGTTATATATATTTTATAAAGTTCTTGTTATTAATTTTTTATAAAGTTATCGTTATATTTTTTTTTAAAGTTCTTGTTATTAATTTTTTTTATAAGAGAATGTCCTGATAATTTTTGCCAAGCGATTATTCAATTATATGGTCGAGAGTTCTTACGTAGGCCGACATCCCATGACATTGCACGCTTATACGAGTTTCATGAAGATAAACATCACATTCCTGGAATGCTTGGTAGCATTGATTGTACACATTTCTCTTGGCGTAATTGTCCTAGATATTTGAAAGGTCAATATAAGCGAGGTGATCATCAATACCAAACTATTATGCTTGAATCCGTCGCTTCATCAATACCCAACTATAAGCGAGGTGATTGTCCTACACATTTCCAACTATTGTCCTAGACATTTAAAAGACGGTCGAGTTGCAATATCACCGGTTCATATAATGGATCCGCCGGTCGCGCCAGTTTATTACGATAGTGTATTACAGGAGTTACTCGACGAACAAATCCATTACCGACTCTTATATGATCTTACGGACCACGTAGAGGCTCAAAACTTAACATTTCTCGATTACTAGTTATTTTTTTTTATTATTTTTTTATTATTATTTTTTAAGAATAATGCAATTTTCTTTTAATTATGTTTTTTTAAGTATTAAGTAATTTTCTTTTAGTTATTAATGAAATATTATGTTTTTATTAGATTGTTTAATATAATTTATGAAAATAAAAAATAAAAAAATAAAATTAGTTGGGAGGTATGAAAAGGCATGGGTTGCCACTAAAAAAGGGTTGGGAGGTATGAAAAAGGTATGAATGAGGTGGAATGATATTATTGGTGGATTTGGGAGGTATGAGTGATTTCGGAAGCATGACTGTCACCATCCTAAGTTTAGCCTCTTAAAAACCGTTTGACAGAAGTAACTCTGTGCAGATTCATGAATGTCACATCTTAAATTATCTTGATGCTAAGACATAATCACATTCTAATCAGATAAAGTATTACGTATTGGAATATATAATGACTTGCATACTTGCCCACGAGACTAATCATTGATTCGTAAAAGTTCCTCCTTCAACAACCATCTACTGCGTGAATGATTACACCGCTTCTTGAAAGCGAAAATTTGTCTAGTTCGTGTGGGCGAGTCAGATTTGCATAAACCCATGAATAAGTAACAATCTGTGTGGTCAATACCATGGTATTGAAAGAACATTGCTATGTTGTATGGTCATACAACTTACTTCGAGTTTATTTCATTTGATTAATATATAAAAGCCATATATGTGATATAAATTGTTTGAGTAACTATAATATCAGTTGATAAGATCCAATCCAAGATTGCCAAAAAAATAATAGCATAAAAAAAGCAAAGAATTAACAAGATACAATGCCAAGATCATATCAAAAATTTTAAGAAAACTTAACAATTTAAATTACAAAATACAAGAACACAACAAAAGAAGACGACGAAGTACAATATTAATTTTTCCGTCGATCTATACTTGTACACACAACACGTACATAATTTGCCTTATGAAGCATCATAAATTAGACGTATCAGGAGTGCTTAAACCCCAAAATCTCCTCTGCCTTCAGCGTTACATCAAACTTCATTCGTCAATCCACAAATCCGACACATATAACCATCACTTGAAACTTCATCCTAAAGTATAAAAGCAAACATCATTTTCATGTTCAGTTCAAACCAAAAAAGATTTATTTGATTCACAAGTTGTGTTGTTTCATTAAACAATGTTTGCACACTTTACCAACTACAAACAAAGAAAGTCTTCAATTCATGTGACTGCTAACAAGTTGACGGATCATCTTTTAAATAAGAAGTTCTGAATCAATAAGATTTAATTACCAGCCTGGAAACAGTCACAATATAAATTACCAAATTGTATAAATCTGACAATTTTAAATATCAACAGTGGACACATGTTGTAATAATTTATTTTTTACCAAAAGTTTTGACAATATCAAGTCTTATAGGTTGCAAGTGTTTAGAATTACTATTTTCCTATTTCTAAACCTTCTATTTATCTTTATGCAAGTGTTTAGAATTTATACTATAGTTTTTGCATACAGCATACTTTACTTTTATTAGTTACAAAAGAAGAAGAAGGTGATCGATAGTATCTGTTAGCCCGCCATGGGGTCTGTCACTAGTCACATAGAGATTCATCTTTGGTGTCTCAGTTGAATATTTATCTAAATTAGAGTCGGGATCAAATGAGCAGATCTAATTATTCGGTGCCTAGATTGATCTTGCTGGTTGTATGCCCTATACAGCCGATCGCATTATTAGTTGGTTCAAAAGGGTCTTAATTAACCAACAATTAATTGTTGCTTTTATGCACCACTTCTTCTTTAGATCACAGTACATTGGTTTTAGTATGATCTGGCTCTAGATTATTAAACACTCAAGTCCATTAACAACAGCTAGTCAAGAAAATACGGAGTACTACAGTACTTTCACTTTAATAATTACTAACCGCTAAACACGACTAATCAGTTACAATAATATGACAATCATAGAAGCTAGCTTTCACAACGAGAGGCTATGGAAGGTCTATATGTGTTTTTTAAACTACGTACTTTCTTTTTCGCTGGTCTCTCATTTTAGAGACTACTATACGTTCTACTACGTACAGGCGGCGTTGTAGATCTATGCTCACAATTATCCTAAAATCATGGTCTAGGTTTCATCTGGTCCTAATTCTGAATCTCAGTTGTAGTAATGTTTGTTACAGTCCACAAGGTTGAAATACATGTACACAAAAGGAGAGAAAATCACCAGGCTCACATTATTTTATTTTTTATTTTATTTTATTATTATTATTTTATTTTTGTAACATGGGTTTCCGACTCGACATTGCGAGCCGACTAATCCCACGGCGACTACCCTTTTGATAGCCCGGAGTCGGCGCAGGTGAACCTCCGTGGCCACAAGGGGATTACCAGGCTCACATTATTGAATCCATGCATGACACTTCAATGATATAACACCTAGATCCTGGCTGGATAGGAATTCTTTTTCACTTGTGACACTAAGGTGTCGTAAGATAAAGAGCTTAGAAAACAGCATATATGAATAGCAATAGGAGTTTGAACACCTTGCTAATTCTATGAACCAGTTTGGGCATGGGGTGTTACAGAACCAATATAAGCGGCTTCAATTTTTAATTTTTTTGCCCTTTAGGTTTAATTTGGTTCCATGCTTTATATAGAAAGATTCGGCCAGTTTTAGGCATTTAATCATGCATCCTCCTATTAAAACAATGCTCTAAAAATGTGGAGCGGACTTATATGGATCCTATCGTTTCTTATAACCTATAAGATTTGGGATGACCCAAGCTTCGCGTATTACTCCGTATTGTTTGGGCATAAACAAGCGAGAAGAATCACTCAGATTTTCTGTGTTTATGCAATGTCGTCATTCCTAATTAAATATCATGAGGCCAGAATAACAACTTTGAAAATTTTCATTGACAGAAAATGTAAGATATTAAACGCTTAGTATGTTTTAAAGGGTTAGATCCAGTAAAGCAGTTTCTTAAGTTAAGTCAATGATGACTAATGGTGGCCTACATGGTCCTAGTTATACATTGCTAAGGAGGTAATGGTTGGTCCTCCCATCAAGGTATGTGTTCCCAACTGTGTGAAGCCATTCTTGAGATGGAAATGTAGCACAGTTGGTATTGTATTATGTTTTACTCATATCATATTGGTGAGTCATGTTATGAATGTGAACGTGTATAGGAAAGGCTTAGCAAGTTTGGAACAAATGCTAAAATAAATTATTTAGTCATGACTAGCTTTGGTAAGTTATTAGTCTAGTTGTCAAACTAGCTATGGTATGTGACAGTGTTAACTTGACTTGGTTGATAATATGTTTAAGCACTCCATATTCATGCGTTGGTTTGGTTTAGTCATATTGACTTGCTATGGAAAGTGTAAGGTTCAAGATCATTGAATCATATATTGTTATCTTGTTAATGTAAATTACTTACTAAGCGAAAGCTTTCATTTTGGTTGTTGAATGTTTTTTATGTTTATCTGGACAAGGAAAGGTCAGTGGCAAAGGCTTTTAAGGATTAAAGCAATGAATGGAAGTACTTACTGTTTTGTGTGTGTAGGTAAATAATTATCGATAACCACGCTAAGGAATAAGTTAAACCCCCTCGAGTCTTTGTAAATTAATGTCTTTTGGGTTTTCAAGTGTTTATTTTAAGTCAAAGTGATGTATATTAAATGAGTATGGATATGTTGTGTAAAAGTTTGTAAATGGGTATTTGGTATATTGCCAAGTTTTAGTAAATTAGTGTTAACCATACCTACTGCGGCGTTGAGACCCATTTGCCTCTACGGCGTAGAAGCTAAGTAGCCTCAGCGGCGTAGAGGCTACGGCTACTTAAAAAACTATTTGGGTGTTTCACAAGAGGTAGAAATCTTTGATAATGGTTGCAAGAGTATATCGCAGTGGAGTTAGAGCTACATATGCCAAAAGACTATACTTAGATGAGAAACGAGGTGGTTCAAGAAAAGTCACAAATAACATATCTAAGTCATCAACAAATTTTGCACATGGATCTTCTTCCAACTAGAAACTTTTCAAAAGTCTTTCTCATTTAGAGATGGAGGAGCGTCGTGCTATAGGCCTTTGCTTCAATTGTGATGAGGTTTATACAAGGGGACGTGAATGTAAACGTCTCTTCTGGATTAATGGGAGGACGAGGATGATAGCAAGGAGGATATCGGGTCAGGGGTCACATAAATAAGCTCTTATGCAATCCTGCTTTTCTCCTTAGGTGCTTAAGGACAAGCATTTCCTTAATGGGGAAGCAATGTTACGTCCAACACGAAAAAGAATACAAGAGATTTTGTTATTTTGCGGCAGTTATCATTATCTTATTTTTACAAGCTTTTTTTAGGATATTTATTTTGATTCTTGATTTATTTTCTTTAGAATAGTCTTTAAGGGTTATCAAGTACGGAGTAGTTATTTGTTAGGATTCTGTTAGGTTTTTTTCCCCTTTAAGTGTAAGCTACGTTTTTCATAATCATCAATCAATAAAATAACTTAGTTGCAATTAAGTTATCAGTGATCTTTGGGTTCTCTTTGTATCGAGCCTTATTTATCTTATTAAAATAGGTTGTCAAGGCAAAAGGTCTCATAAGCAAGAGACTGATTTTGCACTTAACATATCCGTGACTCAATCACAAACCCGGGACCATGACAAGCTTCTAAAAACCCTAGTCATTCCTTGGGTAAGGTTTTCAATGTGAAGAAAAGAGAAAATGAAAGCGTACGTTTGATGAGTTCATTAAGGACTTGATCGATGATGACATCTCTTAGGTCAATGATTATGGGTTGTTACGAGTAAGGGTGGCAATACTCGACACGACACGATGAACTACACGAACCTGACGCTAAGTTAAACAGGCTTAGGTTGAGGATAAACATGTTTGGGTAAAAAACAGGTATACCCGTCTAACCCGTTTAATAAAGAGATCGTCTTTGGGTTGAGTAAGCATCTAAAAAAATGTACAACTTTGATTTTATGTTGGATTTGGAAAAAATGCATTTTGTTATGTACTTAATAATACAATAAATTACAACTATAACTCATATCATTGAAATTGTTGTGTACTTATTTGTATAGTACGTATATCATTTTTGGATTTGAACTTGTTGAATCGACAAACTATCAACCTTGTCACCGCTTGACCTATTTACTTAAGCAGGTTAAACGGGTCATAAATGGATTAGACATGTTATGCTGGTCTGAGTTAGAGTATTTTCATGACACGATTAATAAACGGGTCGTGTTTGAGTAGAGAATATACTAACCCGCCAATCCAAATAAGTCAACCCAAATACGACTCAATTGCCACCCCTGCTTACGAGTCATGTGCACATTTGTTTTGGAATGTCCATTTTTTTTCTTTTTTTTGTATGTCAAATTATACTAGTCATTAGGTATTAATTTCTACCAATATTGGTACCTTACAAGTAGAAATTTAGTTGAGGGTGTTTAAAGGAATTTGTCTCCTCTTAGTTGTCTAGTAGAAGTTGAAGGACCCATCCACCCATGGAACCCTAACCTAAGGTATTATAGTTTAATGGTGAGGTGCGTGCTTGCCATCTTCTCATTGCTCGAGAACCGTTTGATGCGCTGAGCCCACCAAAAAAAAGATAAATTTCGGTTTCAGTGAAACACCATAGCCACTGGCCATTAATCTATTACTAACCAGAACTTATTTACATATTTAATTTAAGGAAACTTGTCGGATTATTTAGTGAAAGCAGTTTCTTTTAATCTCAGTGGTTAACACCTGTCTTCTCCACTAGACATGCTTGATATTAAGGAAACCAAACTATAAATCACCAATACCAACCCATCATATATTTGTTTACACATTATAATAATCTTTATATCCATTTGTTTTTATGTATCCAATACTTGATCCAAATGGTAAGCCAAGAACTTGATTTTCTAGTGTGCTACCTAGCTATTCGATACTTGAACCGGTATTGGGGTAGTTTGTCCAATTGTTTATTAAAAATGCTTGTTGTTTTTATTAAAGGTATAAACCGTATATTGATTTATGACTCAATACTGATTACATGTGATGACATATATAATAATCTACTAGGCTAAGCCCATATAATCTATCGCTAACAGTTTTGACATAACAAAACGATAAACGGTTTTATAGGTGTGTAGGCTTGCATATGTACTTATTTGTGAGTAAGTTGTTTAGCTTAAAGTAAATAAGCAAATAAAGTGTAGATATAAGCATTTCCACACACATCTAAAGTAAGTGGTTCAATGTGTTTTTGCAGTTTTGACCTATATGATCACTTAGGTTCTCCAAGATTACTTATATGTTATTGGAAATTTAATTAGCAATCAATGTTTGGTCCAAATGATAAGCTTTGAGGCTTTATAACCAATCAGTTTAATAGGTTTAGATGACATATTTGATACCAAGAAATCGACAAGTTTTCTTGCATTTCATTTGATAATCTTCATCTCATAACTATTATAAGCAACAACAAACAATATCTAGTTCAAAAACAAATATAACTCAAATAATGCAAAAAAGACATAATAGTTGGAAAAGTAGTTACCTTAATTAGTTCTTTGGTTTTTCCTTGTGATGATCTGAGTGTCGGCCACCACCGTCTGCACCGCCGTATAGTTGCAAACATTGAGAGTCATACCCATCAGAAGAAACGAAGAAAGGATAGTTTGTAGATGTGGATCCAAGGTGGTGATGATGAGGCAAACTAGACAATAAATTGGACTGAAGGGTCCCCCTATTTAAACCCGAAACTAAACCACCACCAACCACCCCCGTAGGATAATTCTCTTGAAGAAAAGAGAATTCATGATGGTGCTGGGAGTGGCTATCATTAGCCGTGACGTTGAATGGCTGAAAATAGTCCATTGGACTTGTGGTCCAATGCATTCTTGAATCCGTACTAACCCCTTGATTAAAATTGCTGGTGTGACTAACACCAGTCACACCAGCAAGAAGATCCGTAAAGGAAGATGGTTGTGAAGCAACGGTCACAACCGCCTCTTTCTTTTTTTCCTTTTTCACAGCCAATTCTCTAGCTCCTTCTCTAGCCCGAATCCTATTCTCGGATCTGGACAGCGAAAGGCCAGAACCCTTACTCGTCTCAGATGTACTACTATTATTATTAGTATCATTATCATTATTCTCTTGATAATTATTAGTAAAATCTTGGTAAACTGGATCCCTTAACTCGGCCACGTTGTTCCTGGTGTAGTTTTCATCTACCACACCAGGAAACAACGGATCGAGTGAAGGAAGCTCATCTATAGCACCCGCAGCCGCTTTCATTAACCACTCAACTGCTTTACTTGGTTGATCATAACCTAACCGATCTTGCAAGTCATAAAACTGAATAGCTGTCGAAACAGACAACCTAACACGCCTATCCCTTAAACCCTTTGATGTCAAAACCTTACTATGCCTATCTTTTCCACCCGAGCCTCTCGAAACCCTAACAATCCTAGAAGAAGGCCATCCACTTGCATCATGAGTTAAAACTCTTTGATACTTGCTAACTTGTCCTTGCCTTTGTGTTTGAGCTTGAGCTTGAGCTTGGATATCATCTACCTCCATACCCTACTTTCATACCCAGATCTTCATTTCTCTTTATATAGGAGTACTATATATAAGTTTTAAGAAAGAGAAAAAAAAAGTTGGTTATGTAAAGTAGATGAGAACAACTACTGTACTGTATTATTTAGTTGATGTCCTTACTCCTTAGCATTGATGACTGATGATGAAAAAAACACACACACACTAGACACACTTTTTAGTGTGTGTGAGGGATTTGCAGTGAGTAAGTGTCAGAAATGAAGCTCCGTTTAAAGCTTATCTGTTTTTTTACAGTGTCATACAAATAAAGCAAAAGTCATAAAGAAAGACAATGAAACAGTACATGGTAAATGTTAAAAAATATTAAATATATTATTTTAAGGTAATAATTGTAACAACTTGCGGTGTTTTTTTAATAAAAGGTTAACCTAAAGTTAATACAGTGTGTCTTTACATATGTAAAACCTAGCTAGCTAGTTTGATCATCCGCTTTTTGTTAGACTGCTATATGAAAAAAAAGGTTAACCGTACTTTTATGTATTTTAGGCAATTTAAACTGTTTTAATTTTACGTAAAGTAGTAACATAATATTATTACTATATAGATGTCCTTTTTTATACAATTATTGCATATAATGTATATGTGATGTTACAATTTGGTTGTTATAGCTTTGAAGATTTAATTACTTTATGAAAATGAGATCGAGACATAAAATGAATTATTCATAAGGTAATTAAAACTTGCTCATTAAATATAACACGTATAATGAGTTCAAGTCACTTATGTGTATAGACATAAATTTATAGTGGTAGGCGAAAACTTTGGTCAAACATTCATAATGTATTAGTAGTTAATAACTTTATTATATCATGTTACGTGTAACTATATGAATCATGTAGAAGAAATACTGAATTATAAACATGTCATCTTGAAAGTAGGTTAATATTATTGCATGTCATGTGGTTTTGAATACCTTGGATCAAAGTGACCATAGTTTATGACTTTTATTGATAACTGATAACAAAATATTTTAGGGCAAATGTTTTATAAAGGTATCATATTAGTTATTATTTTTTTTTGATATCGAACAAATTCTTTTTTTTATACGGGTACTTATCTTTCAAATTCGGCCTTCTCAAACTACTTTGTTACATTTTTGCCCTTCAAAATATTAAGACTCTTATTAGCTGAGAGAGACAAAAATGTCATAAAATAATCCAAGAAGGTCGAATTTGAAACATTAGTATCTGTATAAGAAAAAAAATTTGTTCGATATCTAGAAAAAAAAAAAAAAAAAAGTTATGTCAAGTATAAACATTTTATAGAGGATAAACAATATCACATTAGGGATTGGTATTTTTGCATACGGATTCTTGTCTATTTTCATACGAATCTCTATGATACACAAAATGTATACGCGCGTACACATGAAAAGACAAACAAATACATAACATCATTAACATCAACATCAATATATTAAAATGCACATAGACACTAAATTAATTAATGAAATAGTATAACCCATAGAAAAATTTGTTCATATAATCCAAGTTCGAATACAATAGTTATTTAAAATATATAATATCATGATTAAAAGGTCATATCAATATACAAAATAGTTCATGGCCTATAGTTATTTTTTGAAAAATTTATGTTACGGAACCTAATGTGAACATTTCGTGCTTGATCCGACGAGCACAATGTAATAAGCATTGATACAATAGTAAACTGTAAAATACATATACGTGGTTTGTCAGTTTTCACATTGACCATTCTTATCAAAAGCTTTTGGCAATAAACATCGTTAGCTAATAAAAGTTAAACATAATACATCCGCAAAGACTAATAATGTTTTTTTCTCTGTTATCCTCATTATCTACTAAAAATCAAACACACATCTTGATAAAGTCACTCACAAACAACCTTTTTATTTATTTCATCTTCTTCTTCCAACCATCTCCACTACCCATCATCATCATCATCATCACTTTTTTTTTCTCACTACCACAATGTCATAAAATCAATTACAACTACCATAAAGTACCTAAACACATCACAAAATACATATATCTATCACCTTAAAATCACTCCCAACTATCACAAAATACCTACACCACCACCATTTTTTTCTCTTCAGTCGGATTTATTACCACCGCTGGCATGGCCGGCTCTAGAGGTGTGCAACCAGTGCATTGGCACACGGCCCCACTTTACTTAAGGGCCACAAATTTTTAATTTCATTCATTATGTATTTTAAAGATGTGTTAATTTACTATCTTGAAAATATGAAGACTATAAAAGTAAGGGATCCACAACTTGGTAGATAAGGTATTCAAGTTAACTAAATGTATCCGATTAACCATGTATCCATAATTAATAACCAACAAAGTAATTGAGAGTATGTATGCCATTTAGAGAAAAAGAATATGGCAGAAACATTTTGTTTTTACTTATTTTGACTTTCATGTTCAACTTTATTATTTTAAAAGGTTTTCAACTCTTTATAGGGTTATCTTTAATAGCAACTTTAAACATTACCAAAACTACGTATTTTGATCTAAAAAATAAATTCGTCTTGATTACTGGAATGGAATTAATCAAAATATGATAAAAATCAGTAGTAAATGTTTCCAACACGGATATTAACCATCTGGTCTGTCACTAAATATGCTCAAAATTTTGTGCTAAATGAGACCTACTTGTAGTTATGCACAGGGCCATGGCTACTCGCTACCTCCACAACCATTTGCCACCTCCATCACCACCACCACCATCAGTCACCTTCAGCTCTACCAACAAACATGGTGTTCGTGTTGGGGGTGGTCGAGGTAGCGAATGGTGGTGGCCACAAAGTCGACACCACATATCTGAAGAACCGTGTTAGTAGATGTGGCAGATGGTGGTGGTAGAGATGATGAGAAGAAGACACTAATTGGTTTTTGTACTTTTTTTATGGTTGAGAGTGATTTTATAGTGTTATATATAGGCATTTGTGATGAACTTAGGTATTTTATGGTAGTTGGAAGTGATTTTATGGTGAGTGATTTAGGTATTATGGTGGTGGAAGCAGTGAGTACAAGATGATGATGATGATGATGATGGGTAGTGAAGTGGCGAGAAAAAGAAGATGGAATGAATATAAGGGTGCTTGGGAGTGATTTTTTCTGAAAGTGTGTTTTACTTTAGTAAACAAGAAAAAAAATAAATTGTTAGTCTCATAAATGTATTATGTCTAACTGTTACTAACATGGATGATTATTATCAAAAGTTTTTGACATGAATGTTAAGTGTGAAAACTGACAAACCATATCCATTTTGCGTTTTAGTCTTGGTATAAAATTGAGAATGTTAGGTTAAAGTTTTTAACAATGGTAAGGGTGCGTTTGGTATGCGTTAATCGAAATGAAGAAATACTTTCATTCCGAATAATGTTGTTTGTTTAATGTTTGTTGGAATATGAAATGGAAATCAATGATTAATATGTGATATAGGTGCTAAAAGGGTGCGTAATGGAGTTTTCATTTCAAGATGTGGATTCATTATTTTTTTTATTATCATTATCATAAAAATTATGAGGGAACATTTCAAATATGAGTGGATCCCATCACTTTGATATTTAATTCTAATTATAAAATCAAACAACAGTATTGGAATTGATATCGTAACATATATCCATTCTTATTGTAACCCTTATATTAAACTCATACCGATTGTGATTCATGCCAGCATACCAAACACACCATCAAAGTGATAAGAAAGTACAATCATCATGGTATATGAAAACAAGTAATAATCCACTTGATTTATATTGGGTGGAGATGGAGGCTCTTGTCTTCTTCCCAAAACACAAATTACAAGTACAAGCCCTTGGATCAGCATATTCCACAAGTATTTTTTCCTCCTTTAATTTGTTTTTACCTTTTTAACATAGTTTTCCAAAAATAATGTATTTGCTTAGACTATTTTTCTTGAACTACAAGGTAACAATATTTAAATCACACATTTTTATATTAAGATTTAAGGTAAGTAATTTTGTTGTGCTATAGTCCATACTTACATGGCACGAAACCATAACTGTCACTTTTACTCGATCTTGAATCGGTTTTTTTTTTTTTTTTTTTTTTTTTTTTTTTTTTTTTTTTTTTTTTTAATGTTTTGAACGGTTAGTTAGTAGTTAGTGATTCGAGCCCACATTGACATCCAATAGGGCAGTACGCAAGCCTCGAACCTTCGCCTTAAAAGATAAACCCCACTCCTATGCAAGCCTCGAACCTTCGCCTTAAAGGATAAACCCCACTCCTGCTTCTATTTATTTCCGCCCCTGAAAATCCATGATGAGAATCGAACCTGAGACATCTCCAAA
Source organism: Artemisia argyi (assembly GCA_030686995.1). Taxonomy (NCBI): domain Eukaryota; kingdom Viridiplantae; phylum Streptophyta; class Magnoliopsida; order Asterales; family Asteraceae; genus Artemisia; species Artemisia argyi. The sequence continues at coordinate 190,824,293 of CM060679.1, read as the reverse complement.
GATGTCTCCCCAAAATTACCTTTGGTGGCCAACTGAACGTTGGTTTGTGTTAGTTGGGAGTGATTTTAAAGATATCGTTTGGAAGCTCAAAGTGTCAATTGCAATTACGTGTTGGAAGGCAGCCTTGGTTACATAATTTGTGTTGAAATAGTTGCATCAAATAACAAGTTCACAAGTACGGGGCACACATATATAGTTGAAGCATAAGTTTTAGGGGGTGTTTTTTTCGGCTTATATGGTTTTAGCTTATGTTTTATAAGCTCAATTTTTGTTACTTATTTTGAAACTTTACGGCTTATATAAGCTTTATATGATATAATAAACTTATATAAACCGCAAAGTTTTTAAATAAACCACAAAAGGTGAGCTTATAAAAACAAAACAGATATAAGCCGGCTATATAAGCCGAAACAAACACGCTCTCAATTCGCTTCATGAAGACCAAAAGTATTGGGCTCTATCCACATTGGTGCAAACAAAAAGGCTGAAAGCCCATCTCCAATGCACCTCCTTAGACCTTGGGTGATTTTATAATTAGCCTTTACATTCCTTTATTTTTCATTCATTTCAAAACACACTTAATTAGTTTATTTATGAGATCTTTAAAGTTATTGTCTTGTGTATGTTGCTCCTATCTCAAAGACTTACCAACAACTAAAGTTTATATTGCAAAACATACATAGTTAACTACAATGTTTAAAATGTGGAAAATCATCTTTTTTCACTACCTTTTCCGGTATCAAAGTAAATATTTACAATTTTTTACCATGTCAAAATAAAGGCATATTTAATCATTATTATAAAATATATGTGGCACTAGTTTTGGTCAACAATGAACCATTGTCCCAAGATAAATTAATATGAAGTATATTATCTAATATCCATTAGATAAACATACGTTAATCACAATGTTCTATGATATTGTGTTATTTTTTTTTTATTTATGTCTTTTGTTAAAATATCTCCGGTCAAATGATTCGAATAGAGAAAATAGTTGAATAACGAGTTACACATGCTGCCACTTTGCCACATATCTACTAAAAAGTATTTTTGTAAAAAAGTATTCCTTCGTCTAATAATAACTAGTTACACATGCTGCCTCAACTTTGCCAAATATCTACTAAAAAGTATATTTGTAAAAGATATTCCTTCGTCTAATAAGTATTCACTTCAAATATATTTTAAAAAATCTTCCTAAATATCCACAACTCAAATATCTTATCTTTTTATTAAAACCTTTTTTCATTGATTGAATATAAAAATAAGTGTCCAAAAAACCGAAGAACCAAAAGAACCGAGAAACTGTACTAGAATCGAACCGTATATTAGGCCATAGTCTGGTTCATGGTTCCTAAAATTCTAAAATTTTTGGTTCTCGGAACGGTTCGGGTCAAAACCTTCTGGTTCTGGTACTTTCCAGAAAGAACCGACTTTTATGAAAATCAGAAGTTTTATAGGGTTTGCTTATGGAGATGTTGCTTTGCGCTCATGATTGGATAAGAAGGGAGACAATGAAAATAAATGTGGATGAAATTGAAGATCTTTCGAATGATGACGAGGTTGTTAAAGAAATGGAAGAAGCCATATGAAGTTATAAAAAGAAACAAGTGATGGAGCATTAAGCGTTATTGAATGTTTGTGACACAAATGCGTGTTCTTGATACTTTTGAACAATTATAAACTTATATTTTGACAATTTGTGTTTTGTCTAGGTTATTTTGAACGAATAGAACTATTGGAACAATTTGCATTATTAGAGACATTTTTGTATGTGTTTATGTTGATAGAGTATGTCTTTTATGAATGATCGACAATGAAAAAAATATATTTTTTTTAAACACTTTGGTTCTCATATGTAATTACTGAAAATTCTCGTATCGAAACCGAGTACCGTATCTGAACCGTACAAAAGAACTTGGGACGGTTCTAGTTACACATTTTTCTTATTTTTGATTCTCGATTCTTCCGGTTTGGTCTGGTTCTAGTAACATATATCTCAAAATAAAAACGTTAACACTTAGGGTGTGTTTGGTAGAAAGAAATAAGGGTGGAGAAATGAAAATGCCTTCATTTCCTTTGTTTGGTGAACTAAAGAAACTAAAAAGCGGAGATTTGAAAGTCTCTAGAGAAATTTTGTCTTTGTAAATTGAATTATCTCAATTCTTCTTGATTGGGTGTGGAATTGGAAGTTACACAAGAGAATTGGATTTGGCCAAACACGTGTCATCAGAATTCTAAGTTTGAAATATAGTAACATTAATTTAACTATAAAAACTACTTGTATATAATAAATTTTTAAAAATTAAGTTTTCTAAAAAAATTTAAAATTATTTTTTTATTAAAAATAATTTAAAAAATATATATATTTTTTTAAAATATATTTTTTTACAGAATTGTTATTTAGAAAAAATATTTTTTTTTAATTAATTTTATAGAAAATAAATTTAAAAAAATTAAAAAATAATAAATAATTTTTTTAATAAAATTAAAAAAAGATAAATTTAAAAAAAAATAATTTAAAAAATATTTTTTTAATATATATTTTTTAGAATTGTTATTTAGAAAAATAATTTTTTTTTAAAACATTAACAAACAAATACATGTGAGTCTCATATGACAAAATGTTATTTTTTTTTTCTTTTCCATTTCTCGGGTCAAGTCTCTGTTATTACTAAAAATTAAAATTGAACAAAATTCTCTACTGATTTCTATTATCTGAATTTCTATTCTCTACTTCATTTCATTTCTTTGAAATTCTCTCTACCAAACGTGCCCTTAGGGTGTACATGGTTCAAACTCGGGAAAGGGAAAGAGAAAGACAATGATAATGGTAAGAAAAGAGAAAGAAAAACATTCTCTTCAATTTATTAGGTAATGCCAAATTACCCACTATTTATTAAATAATAAGTTATTGCATTATACGTTATCAAAATGTCCTTTTTATTACAGTATGTTTCTCATTGTTCACTCTTAGAAGGGTGGCAGTGGGGGCGGCATGCCTCACCGGCAAGCCCATGCCGGCGGCAAACACCGCCGCCACCCCACCGGCATGGCAATCGGCATAGGTTGAGCGGCAATTTTTGCCTCCGAAGCATCCCAATTCCAATGCAAATGTTACCGTTGATCATTAAAAGAAATAGACGTTGGGAGCGTGTATTGGGCCAGCAGCAGAACCCTCATTCATCATCATCATCATATCTTAAAAAGTAAAAAAACCAAACTCAAACAACAGAACCAACAACAAGAAAAGAAAGAAGATATAAATAAATAAAGAAATGGGTCGGACACTTGTGTCTCAGTTCCTCAATCTCTCAAATGCTTGTCCACGTTTCACGTATTTCACTCTCTCTTTTATCTTTATCCTTTCATTTTATATACCTGCAATGAAAAAACATGTATATGCCTTGCGTTATATAAATGTACAGCTGGAATTATAAGTTAGATACATAAAATTAAATTGGCTTTATGTTCACATTTCTAGTTTTGTTTTAGTTATTTCATTTTTTTTTAATAATGTAATTTTCTTTTAGTTATGTTTTTTTTTTTTTTTTTAAGTATTATGTAATTTTATTTTAGTTATTAATGAAATATTTATGTTTTAATTAAATTGTTTAATTTAATTAATTAAAAAAAAAGTTGGGAGGTATGAAAAAGGCATGATTGCCACTAAAATGGGGTTGGGAGGTATGGAAAAAGTATGAATGAGGTGAAATGAGGTGGAATGATATTATTGGTGGATTTCAGAGGTATGGATGTTTTCGGAAGCATGACTGCCAGTGTCCTTATAACTCCTATCAAGCATGTACTTATTATGAGTAAAAAAAATAGAAAAAGAAAAACTAAAAAGCAGGGGCACGTGTCCATGTATGAGAAAGAGTGAAAAGTCTGGCACGTGGACTATTTATCGATGCACGTGTCGCGGTCTTCGTGAATCACCAAATTCATCTTGCTGACTTACACCCCGTAACTATGATAAACACTATTTTCAGTCCTTCAACTTTAAAGCAACTACTCGAGGCTATTACTATGTCCTTGTGAGTTGTGATTGTTGGTTAAATGGCTGACAAAGTACTAAAGTAGTGTTGGTTGTACTTGGTAAAACAGTTAAATAACAACTAAAGCAATGATCGGTAAACAACTAAAGTCTAAAACTAACTGTTTTCGCTAGGTAGTTAATTCCTACTTCCTAGGGTATGTTTGGTAGTAAGCATATATGAATGTTTTAAGAAAATTAGCAACTAGCGGTTAGCGTTTTGTACAAATTGCTTGTACCCCTAAACTCATTTTCTAAACATAACATCAGACAACATTAAACATTTTTGATTAATCTATCATGCTTTAGAGCAATGGTAAACCTTAGTCGTGGAGCTCGTGCCGTGAGCATAAGGTGCGGTCACGTCTGCAAAAATCTACACGGCACCAAAAATCCCATGGCATCACATTCTGGCCGTATCCGTTGGAACCACAAATTTTGGTGTCGTCAGCCTTTTTTTTTTTTTTTTTTTTTTTTTTTTTCATAAAATAAAACATACACAATATTAACCAAAATAAACTTCATTAAAAAAAATAATAAAATAAAAAAAAAAATAAAAAAACACACACATTACACTAAAAAACACACATTACATTAAAAAAAATGCATAAAAATAACAATCTTAAACACACCTTTATATTTTATTACAAACAAGAAAAATTTAAGGCCCAAAACACAAACTAAAATTTTAAAGCCCAACCCAAACCAAATACTTAAAATGAGGGAAATTATGGTATGTAGGTCATCTTCTTCCGGCTGTCTTCAACCTGCTACCTGCAAAATATAACCAAAAAAAAAAGGAAGAAAACAAAACAAAACATCAAAGTATTTCAAATACATATACAACACAAACACATCACGAAAAAATAAAAAATAAAAACTAAAAAAAATAAAAAAAAAGGGAAAAGGCCACGGTGCTGGCTGGCCACCACGGCGCAAGGCTCTATGGCGCAACCAGCGTAACCGTGCGCCGTTGATTTTTTTGGGCTGGAGGGATGGCGCGAGGCTACCAGCCAAGCGTACCCCATGCTCTTAGATTATAATTAACAAACTGTCTTATTCGATTGAGTAAATATTTTAATCTCAAAATGACTAAATGATTTATTTTGATATCCAGATTCTAATCATTCAAACACCACAAAATTCCTGCATAAACAAAAGACTAAACACCACCTTTCGTAATAATTTCTAAACCAACATTGGCATATTAGTTTCAAATTTTACATCCTAAATCAACTCTATGAGTTCAAATGATTTTATTATTTTTTTTTTATTTTTTTTTTACATATATACTTACTAAAACTTATATATTTGCATATTTTCTCAAAACATATTTAAAAACTATTATACATTAAAAATTCTTATTTTAAGAAAATATGCAAATATACAAATTTTATTGGGTACACACGCAATTCCCTTTTATTCCCGCCAAAATTTCCCAAGGCCCAGCCCAAAAAAAAGTTAGCCTGCTTCGTCTATTTGGGAGGCCGATGTGAGGATAGCATAAACCATGTTTGTCTAAACTTTCATACGTAGATATAAACTCTTATTTACAGTTTACCAATCTGTTACGTAATGTTCTCATAAATAGGAAATTGAGAAGCCATGTAGTCTCAGTAGGTGAACTTTGCAATAACGGTAATAAAATTTAACAAATGCATTTACTACACTTAAAAAAATTCATTAGTTTAAATACAATAACCAAATAGCTAAATATGCCGAACATAACAAAACAAAAAAACGTTTAAAAGTATACTAATTCGACAAAAAAACCTCGTCAAGCCACAACGCATGCGTCACCAGCTCAACCGTTCGGCACGTTAGACCGCCAATAAACAAAATCACCCAACCTTTTTATTCAGAAACTTTTACCAACCAAAAACTGACCATAATTTTTTTTCACATAGTCGGTAAAACTATTTACCACAACATTATAACCAAATACAACGAAAAAACAACTCCGCCAGGCCGCAACGCGGCCGACCGACGCCATGCTTGTAATAATAATAATAATAATAAATTACCAAAAAAACAAAAAACAAAAACATTATTACCTATAATAATTAACAAATTCACAAAGTTAGTTACATGTCCTGACCAACACAACCATATTCAGTAATAATTAATTCGTTGACATTAAAAAAATGTATATATTCTCACACCATTGATCTATCTAAAAATATTAGCTAAATTCTCCGTCAAATACAACGCTCCGCCGCAACGCGGCGACCAACGCCCTACTCGTTTAGAAAGAAAAAGACGGGAAGTAATAATACATGTTCAACTGTCTGAAGTTAATGGCCCAACAAATTTTTTCTTGGGCCCAAAATGCTTTATGGGTCTTCGTAAAAGGGAGTCTTAAATGGTTCAAAACCCCTCTTAATTGTAAAAAATATTTTCATCATATAACCTAACAAGATTCAAACCGCCTCTGCAAGTAGTTGATTTACTTCTTACCTGATAGGTTAAGCAGTTAGTTAAATTAAACGTTTTTCACAAAGAAATCTAACACACAAGCACACTCCTAATTCGTACGTTCTAACTTCTAACACACTTATTTTCTATACTACTATATAATGTATTTGGGACTATTCTATAATTAGAAATGCTTAAAATTCAGACTTTTTTCTTGCTTATTATGGAAAGATTTCAAAATTAATTTGTTAGGAAACAAGTTGCTTAGGAAGTTTGTTATGAAGCGGTTAGTTGTTCAAACTAAAATTATTTGGCTTAACCATCTCTAATATCTCTTTATAAAGTACGAAGACAACTAAACGTGCAACCAAATAACGCAAAATATAATCACACGGTACCCGCCGCCGCATTGCGCGGGTACCGTTCTAGTTTAAACAACACATTTGTCCCTAAACTTGAATGCAAAATCTCTCATTATTAACGACATTAAAATTACACCGTATGTCGCTAAGATAAAGGCCTGTTAGTAGCCAGTTTAGACAGTTAATAGTTATAGTTTATAAACTTGATTTACGAGCTGATGTAAATTGTAATTTATATAATCACCAAAGCTTAAATATACCATGTATATTTTGTTCCAAAATGTTTGAGATTTGATAGAAGAAATGTTTTTGTTATCAAAATGAATTGAGTCATAAATTTGTAGCTGTCTAGAACATGTCGATACGACTTCTAATCAAACAGTTAGCAATTAAGTAGAAAATGTAAATAAACACTAACAAAACTTTTGTGTCATCTTTCATTTTACAGGTATCCTTTCGATTTTAATCATATCCTAAACCCCACCTTTATATATCGACATATGCAAAGATAGAGTTGTGCCCTTTAAGCCGATATGAGTCATGTTGTGAGCTTCTTATCGATTTGCTTTTCTAAAGTAAAGACACACTATAAGCAAAGCTTTCTGTACTTATCATAATACCTGTCTTACGAGATGGCAAAATATAGCCACAACTTCAGTCTTTATATCTATGGCAACTAGGCTTTGCATTACTATTGCTTTCACTTTGTAAAATCAGTTGGTGACGCTTTTATCCTCTCCGGCCACCTTCGGGTCACATACTTTATATCCAAACAGCGTCACATCAAAATTCTTTTGATCGTCACTAGTGCCATCATTGACATGTTTAAACTTACGAAAAATCGGTACTTGATTTTTGAGATGGCAGTTCTTACCAATTCATGATTTATCAAAGAATTTGGGCGACTTGAGTTATGTTATATCTATAGTATGTCAAATGGGTCAGAAAATGATAAAGCATATTATGTAACAACTTAGAACAGTGCACACACCAATTGTCACAACTTTTCATATTTATACATAGAACGATAAATTATGGTATCTTATACGATGAACAAAACAGGAAAAAGAAGTGTTCGGCACACATCTTGATCTTAACAGCGTGCGCGTATTAACACTTCCTTAAACACTATTCATTTGTTTAAGCGATACCTATGACATATTCCGATTAATATTCTAACTTCAAAGTCAAATCCAAACAACCATAACTATCAACTACACGCGTCAATGGCGTATATTGCCCTTCAAACATCTACGTTTTTCTTCACAGTCTCAGGCTTCTTTATTTCAGGCCTCTTCACCCAAAACTTCAAATGATAAGTCCGTTCTTCAAGCATCTTTTCAACATCTTCAATTGGTAAGCCTTTAGTCTCGGGCACGAAAATGAGCACAAATAGCAATGCCACGACAGTTATCACCCCGAAACCAAGGAATGTCATCGAGGTCCCAATGGCTTCAGTTAATGATAAAAAGGTCTGGGCCACAATAAGGTTACATATCCAGTTAGCAGTTGCAGCAATGCCTCCACACACACCTCGGTATCTCAATGGATATATCTCTGAGTTCACGATCCATGGGACAGGGCCCATGCCTGGTGCGAAAAAGATGATGTAGAGGGCTAAACCAACAAGAGCAAGCCACCCATATTTGCTTGGACAGCCATCGGTGTACCATAATCGTCCTTCGTCCTTACATGTGTCTCTAACGTCTTTATTCTCGATCAAACAGGCACCAGGTAGCAGCTGGGACAATAACAAGAAGGTAAGGTCAGTTGAGTAAGTTTATAAATACTTTGGCATTATAAATTAAAAACTACAGTAGCTATTTATTGACTTCAAAAGTCCAACTATCTTGTTACCTTATCAGCGGATGAAGCACAAAATCCACAGTGTGAGCCTTTTAAGCATTTCATACAATCCCATCCAGGCGAAGATACAGTGGACCCAAAAGCCGGGCATATTGTTGAGTTACTAAAATGAGACGTTTCTACCAAACTAACGGCTGGTGAATGTGTTGTGGTCTCATGAAACACGCCCGAAAGTAACCCCCAGGAGAGAATGACACCAGTCAAACTAATGACCAAAAGCTTCTTTCTCCCAATCCGATCAACAAAGTAAATGCTAACAATTGTGCCCAATGCATTTAGCCCCGCGGTCACAAGTGATAAAAGGAGTGCAGTTTGCTTTGAAGCAATGCCGGCAAATTGAATAATGGTTGGACTATAGTACATTACGGTGTTAATGCCTACAAACTGTTGGCAAACTTGTAGCCCGACGCCAGCTATAAGACCTCTTCTAACGGTTTTAGTTTGCATTAATTCAATCATCTTGATGTTACCTGATGATCCGGTTTCCTCAATCTCTTTTTCAACTGATTCTTTTAAAGCTTCTATTTCTGCTTCAACATCCTCGGCTGAATATATCTTTCTTAGTATAGCTTTTGCCTCTTCCTCCCTACCCTTGCGGTATAACCAACGGGGTGACTCCGGAAGGAAGAGCATGAGAAAGAATTGCAAGAGCGGGGGGATCCCCGCGACTCCAAGCATCCAACGCCATGTGCCCGGTGCCTGATTAAAGAACAATAATCAGTGTCAAGTAGTCTAATCCGTTATACTGATTAAAGAACAATGATTTTACCATATTCTCCTTAGAGGAATCACATGTATTTTGTGGACATGTACAAATTAAATACTTTGCAAAAACAAGACATGTAACTTTTAGGCTTGTCTATGAGTTGAAGACCCAAAATACAGTTGAATAGTATCACATAGGGTGACAATCGAGTCGTGTTCGTGTTGACTTATTCGGATTCGCGTGTTGGCGGGTAATATAACCTCTACCCAAGCCCAACCCATTTATTAATTGTGTCAAAAAACCCAACCCTAACCAGCACCTGCATAACACGTGTAACCCATTTTTGACCCGTTTAACCTATTTAAATAAATAGGTCAAGTAGTGAATAAGATTGGTGGTTTGCCGATTTAACTAGCTTAAATGCCAAAATGATATAAAGATTTAAAATATGATAAAAATAACAAACAAATAATTACACAACAATTTTCTCAGTTATAAGCGTCAATTTCTATGATATATGAGATATAATCATAATTCAATCATATTAAGTACATAACAGAATACATTTAATTCACATCCAACATAAAAAGGCATGTTATATATTTTATGTTTAGAGTCTTATATATTTAAACGGGTTCACGAGTTTGACCTGTTTAATATTTACTCAACCCAAACACGACCCATTTATTAAATGGGTTAGACGGGTTGACCTATTTTTGACACAATTCTGTTTATCCTCAATCCAAACCTGTTTAACTTCATGTCGGATTTGTGTCGTTTATCATGTCGTGACGAAAATTGCGACCCCTAGTATCACATGTAATGTTAGGCCTTGTGTATATACAAAAGTGGCTTTAGGAAATGTGCACATGTGGTTGCTTATTTTGTTGGTTTGATTGTGTGGGGCATGTCGCAAATGTGGCCATAGTATACTGTTTCCACAACAAAGGGAAAGATAAATACTAGACAAATAGTGGGGTGAGAGGCATAATAGTCATCTTTCACATGCATGCCTAATCATTAAAAACAAAATAAATTTTCTAAAGCAATTAATCATATATTTTAGGATGGAATATATGAAAGAAACTAGTAACAACCACTATTTTTACTTGGTATATTTTGTCTTCTTTACTTAAAAAATAGTGAACTTGATCAATTGTACTAAGATATGCATTTGAAATTAACTATGTTAACTTTGTTTTGCCTAACCTTTGTGAAGGCTAAATTGATAAGGTACGATAGAAACTGGCCTCCGGTGATCAAGAAGGCGTTGGTGCTGACTAAAGCACCTCGGATTTTTGCTGGAGAGGCCTCCGATATGTATAATGGGGCCGTCATTGATGCCATTCCAACTCCGAACCCAACAAAAACACGGCCGACGATGAGGACGCTAGGGTTGGGTGCAGCTGCCATGAGGACGGCTCCAATGAAGAATAGGACATCCGCAACTAGGAGTGCAAATCTCCGCCCATAACGATCATTTAACCACCCACCTATTGCAGCACCGACGATTGCTCCGGCAAGTGCCATGCTCACTATGCTTTCCTGTTGAATTCATCATAAGCTTCTCATGACAACTTACAAGTGTTCAAGAGTAGTATGTATATATCGATTATTTCATTTAAAAGAAAAAAAAAAAAAAAAATAAAAGAGATGCGATAACACATTTTTCTTTAGATGGGTCCATTATCACTTAACTTATGTATGACTAGTTGGAAAATGACAAAAATAATTAATTTTACAAATATATATTATCAAATATTTAATTTTTATTCAAAAAATCATTATATTCATGAAACTAAAGGTCTTTTTGCATTTTACGAATTTATAAAAATAAATCAGAAGGTTTACCAAGCTAGTTTTGCCATTAAAGGTTGAGAACTAGCAAGGTTCACCTTACGATTGTTTTAAAAAAATTTAACAAGATGAATCTTACTAGTTTTCAACCTTGCGATTTAAAAAATAAAATAAAATTATGAAGGTTGAAAACTAGCAAGGTCAATCTCGCGATCTTTTAAAAGTCCGTAAAATATAGCAAGACATTGCTAATTTCATGAGTATAACGCTTTAGCATAAAACTAGTTTATTTTTGTCTCTTTCTCTTTCATTTAACCTATTTCTAAATCATAATCTTGTGTAGTCGACTCATCGTTACAAGTAAAAAATTGTCAATTTCTTTGACTTAATGTTTTTACATTAATATATGTCACATTTCTCATTAAAAAAGAAGACAACAGACATAATGTGGTCCATTTTTGAGTGTCATGTTTCAATACATAAAGCTCCAAAGTGAAGACTATGACCTATTGAATAAGAACGAAGCAACTAGAACCCACTTGTGTATATATATGGTATGTATTTGCTTTTATTTTTCCACACCTCACAATCATTCGGAACCGATAAAGGTCATTATTGAAAGTATGTGGAAAAAACTAAAATATTTGTACACTTGAAGTGTCAAAATTGGATTCTAGTAAAAAAAAATTCCACACATATCAACTAACATAATATAATTTGAATACGACATTGCTAGCTAGGATTACTTGGAGAAAACTTGCACATCTATACAAATTAGATGTATTAAAATAATATCATAAGATTAAAAAGTTCATGATCATCTTTAGTCATGTTCTCTATACAAATTAAAGTGGTCCAAATGTTTGTTTTTCATATAATTTAAACAATAAAACAAAACTTGATTATAAGACAATACATGTGATACCCATAAAATGCCATAGGTTCAACAGAAAACAACATAAAACCGGATATTATCTTTTTCGTTCAATATTTTACATTATCTCGTATTTAGAAATAATATGTTTTCTTAAAATAAGAAAACAAATACTTTGAAAAACCTGCCATTAAATGCATATATTCGTTACGTATTATACGGTATTTAAATCATATTTAAATTTATACTAATTTGATTTGCATTGTTTGTTATAATAAAATTTTTCAACCATTTATAGAAAACTAAAATTAATTTAACGCAAAACAATTATGGAAATCATAAGAATACGGATTACCATCTTTTAGTATGTGTTTGAATTTAATTTTTATCATGAGTTCATTTACGTTACATTTTGTAGAGGATAAGATATAACCTATCAAAGACCTAAAAACTAATCTCGCTTCCAAATTAATATTCCATTTTATGTTTTTTTGAATGTCTTAATTTAATTATTCGCTAATAAAAATAGATTGAAAAGTTTGATCGAATTTATAATATTACTCTGCTTAAAGTAATTATTACAAACTTTAAAAAAGATATTAATTAATTAATTAAAAGTAAATCTGTCATTTTGCTAAAAACAAAAAAGAGAAATCAACAATAATTACTATCTCAGTCCCAAAATTGTTATCTCTAAAAAAGTGACACTACCACACTCTTCAACCAAGCAAATTATCATCCTCGCTCACTAAACTCTTTTTTGATTGGTTGACACAAAAAAATGAACTATTATTTTTTAACATATTGAACTGAAAATGAAGACTATAATTTTAGAATGAAGAGTGTATTTTTTTTTTCCTTAAACAGTATATATATATATATATATATATATATATATATATATATATATATATATATATATATATATATATATATATATATATATATTTGTCAAAACAAAATTATTTTGTGATGGAGAAAGTATATAAATAACAAATAAAATGAATACACGTATTTATTTGACCATTAAATTGTATGGAATAACGTGTATAGAGCCATAGGCCAAACAAAAACTGCAACTAACCTGTAAAACAGTCTTCTTATCCACAGCCTCAAAGTCTTCCTTGATGTAAAGTAACGCTCCAGATATCACCCCTAACAACAAACACAAACATAGTAAAACACCAACATACAAACACAAACAAAGACATGTATTTCTTTGTCTTATATTAATTGTTCACTCTAGTATCTCAAATAATCCAAAAACTGTATTATTGTAAGGTGGACACAGACGGAAACATCAACATATACCATACTTAGGACGTAGAACTCATACAAAGGTAGTAATATATTACCTGTATCATATCCAAAGAGCAGTCCACCAATACCAGCAGAAAAAACAAGCCTGAGAACATAAGGATTTCGCCATGCTAGCGAAAAACAATCTCGAAAAGCCGATGTATCCGGCGGATGTATTACGCCTTCCATTATATATATCGATCTCTAGCTTTTTTTTTACACTAGTAGTATAAGTAGTGAATATGCGTAAAGAGGGGGGAGAGTTATATAGAAGTGACACGAGTGCAGAATCAGGGAGGGAGGTCATTGGGTTATTTATAGACAATGATGCATAAATACGTGGCTTTTAGTGATACGTGGTAGTATTTGTTTTTTCCAATTACTATTAAATTGGGATATCATTATTAAGGTTGTTATAGTTACTGTAAATAATATGAGTATTCTCGTGTGGAGGCAGAACGGTTTCCGGACGGAAGTCGTTGAATCCTCATTACGTCAGCGTGGGTCCGGTTAAGACAACATAGTCTGGGTATGTGGTGGATGAGAGCCTGCCTATGGCAGGTGTGACTCTCTAAACCAAAAATTGAAAGTCACATTCCAAAAAAAAAAAAGTAGTTACTGTAAAATTAAACAATTGAAATATAATATGAGTATTGAGTGCTGTAAATAATGAGCAGTAGAAATAACATATATATCCTTACGAGCAGGGACGGAGCTAGGGTTTCCGCGACACTCTATAGATTTTTCCAATAGTGGTAATTTTTGAAAAAAAGACCGTTTTTTTTTAAATCATCTTAAATGCACCCGGTCAATTGAAATATGTTTCTAATATTAGTGTTCAATTTTTTTTTTTGTGCACCCGGTCATATTTAGTCCTGGTTCCGTCCCTGCTTATGAGTGATTAAATGTGAATATTTGATATAAAAAAATACCGAGTAAGGACTATCAGCGAACTTCATTATACCCGTTACATCAGTTTTCTCTCTCTGATGGCTTACAGGCGACTTTTTACCACAATAATGGTGACATTCATTTATAATTTTTTTTTCAAATGGTCAAAAATATTGGAAATAGAGTGTTCATTCAGTCGGAACTACGATTGAAAAAAAATGTGATCGACCAAAGGGCTATCGAAACCCCACAGTAAGGGATCGATCACCTAGTCGGTCGACTAGTTGATCTCTCCTCTTATTGCACCTAGCCTTATATTCAAATGATTTACGTTGTGTTAAGTATATTCTAAATTCCAAGTGAGGACATTCATGATTGGCAGCACAGCGTGTGGTATATAACTTTCTTCAAAATTTAATTACGAATCCACAGCCGTTAACGGCATAAGCTAACTTTAAGTGGTTTAATAGTTATAAGCAACATAGTGAGTTATTGTTGTTTTCTAAATACAGCTGCAGATACAATATAGGTAACGGATTCCATATTAATGTGCTAAAACATTGACTATATCTAAGAAATATGAATAAGAGATAAGAATATGCATAATTTGTGATACATCCACATAGTTAAAGTGTTTATTATAGAAGTGGTTGAGATAGTTTTTGTAACGTTGCAACACTAAAGTGTTATCCTAAAACATCGTAAAAAAAATTTTTTAAGCTATTTTTGCTTTTTTAGCATTTTCTATTAATGATTTGTTAAAGATACTACAATGTTCCTAAGGGGGTGGCAACGTTTCGGCATGAAGGTCGGCAAGGCTCGGCATCACAAAGCCAGTGGATCGGCATGGTGTTTTCGGCAAGCAAGGCGGCATATAATACCGATTCGGTAAAATGCTCGTTTTCGACCGTTGCAACATTTACTAGAAGCAGAGGCGGACCTATGTTATAGTTAGGTGGTTCCCGGGAACCACCTTATACGTCGAGTTTGTACACAAGCGACATATACAAATTTTTTGGGACCTGCCTTAGGAATTAGTGAGGAACCACCTTGGCGCCTTGATCTAGATAAAAAGAGAATGAAAATAAAACGGATTTAATCGGAAATGTCACCGGACATTTGCAGAAATGACGAAGAAGATGAAGCTATAGAGTTGTGGGACACAGGAGTATCCATTTGTTTATTGGTTAATTAATCTTTTGTGTGATATATGTGGACCACATCCACCTGTTTTTACCTTTTGTAAGTACAATATTTTGGTATTTTGTTTCATTAAACCAAGTGCATCCCTCGAAGAACAAAAACAAATAATTACTCAAAAAAAAAAAAAAAAAAAAAAAAAAAAAAAATATATATATATATATATATATATATATATATATATATATATATATATATATATATATATATAGTGTATCTTTATTTTCAGAACCTTGTTAAGTGCGGGAACTGCGAGAACTCTAATTTTGCATTAGAAAACATGCATGTTCATATAAAATAAGTATGTTTTCTTACATACACCTTAATACACATACATGCATAACATACATGTTCATATAAAAACCTGTTAAGTGCAACAAATCAATGCAAAATAGTTTTATTTTTAAAACCATGTTAAGTGCGGGAACTGCGAGAACTCCAATTATGCATTAGAAAACATGCATGTTCATATAAAACATGTATGTTTTCTTACATACACCTTAATACGTAGGCATGTGTATTAAGGTGTATGTAAGAAAACATACATGTTTTATGTGAATATGCATTTTTTCTAATGCAAAATTGGAGTTCTCGCAGTTCCCGCACTTAACAGGGTTCTGAAAATAAAGCCCCCCTATATATATATATATATATATATATATATATATATTAGGCATGCTTAGGCATGATATTGCCATTAAAAAAGTATGTTTATGCATGTTTAGGCAAAAAATGTGTTATATACTTTTTATTGGTCAATTAAAAATAACTTCCATAAACCTTTAGGTAACATTGCCACCCCTAACTACCTATATCCACTTTGCAATTCCAATTATGTTTTCACGTTTTTATCGCAGTCATCAAGTGATAACAAAAATCAATAGCATTGATGACTTTGATTCGGATAAGCGTTACTACTTATCTTTACTTTCTTTCATTAAGCAAATGTATAAATTTACAAATTCAAATTTCAATAACAGTAAAACATTGCATTGATGAGTTTGATTCGGATAAGAGTAACTACTTATCTTTACTTTTCTTTCAATCAAGTAATAAATGTATCAAGAGACTCATGTATCAATTTACAAATTCAATACGGAGTAAAACATTGCATTGATGCTATAACTCAACCAAACTCTAAATGACGAGACTTTCACCATAGCTTATCATGTTTTGTCGTCACCAAAATGGTAAACCAAATAATACAAAATGTTCGTGTCGCATTTTAATTCATTAACGCGATCTTATACATCCTTTTCGATCGACAAACACATTCGTTTTTTACATCAAAAACACAATTTAGAATTCGAAACAACTTCTATTGTTCTTTCAATGATTTATTCCTAACAATGACGTGACATATAAAATCGTTGTCATCGAACTCCTGTTTTGTATTTTTTGCTCTAAGGGACCAGTTTTTGACAAGAAATGCTGCCAAATTCTACCCATATCAGCTTGGTTTCCTTAGGTCCCTCGTTAAACATTTGTAAGGCTACATGAAAATACTCCTTTTTTTGGAGATAATATTAGATAGCTACATATATATACACATTTTGTTAGTACGAGTAGTAATCAAGATCTATACGACTATACCATTACATACATAATGTCGACCTTTGGTTGCGGGTCACACGTCGAATTTATAACCATGCCTGTAGCTTAGTTTGATTTGTTATTTGTTAAACCGATGAGATTCGTATCAACTATGTCACAAACTAAAATCAGGTAAAGTTTCCCAAATAGATATTAGTCTTGTCATAAGAGCCGTATTATTTTTCTACTCAATTTCTGGAGCACCATGGGGAATCCAAAAGCATCTTCCAATGAAAAATGCTGAAAGTAGTAAAGATAAACACTATGATTGATTTTACGACCCTTAAATTAAGTTGGAAACATGGAAACGTATGGTATCCCGTTTATCCACTAGGACTCTTGTTGAGTTGTTGCAACGAATAGTTCCAAACAAGTTGTTTTATATATATATATATATATATATATATATATATATATATATATATATATATATATATATTCCTATTGTACGGGTTAAAAGGTTGAGGATATTTGTAGGTAAAGAATTGGGCAGTATGCTAAACTTGAAACCTGCCTGTTCCTCCTTTATCGTCTGAAGGGGTAAAAATTTCGAGTGGGACTCGAACTTGAGGCCTGATCCCTAGCCAAACATCTCCTCTCAAAGGCATCTTAAGGAACCTCGGTGACCAACTGAGCTAGCCTAATTGGTTTAATAAGAGTCTAAATTGCCAGCCTTCTCTAAGTAATTCGTAACAAATTTTATTTTGAACGTATAGTTAAACTATCGAAAGGTGTTTACAAGTTTATCAATTAAAATCAGCACAAACGCTTTTTATAATATGTATGAGTGAATAGCAATAACTTAAAGCACTTTGTTTTGCACTATTTAGAAAGGGAAATTATTTGAACACTCGATCTTTTTATTGGGACACTCCTCCCATATGCATTAAAATGTTGTACTATAAATGTACACTGCTTTAACTGATTGTACATATGAGTGTCCAAATCAAAAAATAAAGTGTGACAATCTTCTCCCATTTAGAAAACACAATGATTCAATTATCATATTGGTTATGTTTAGAATGTTGGTCATCACATTGAGTGGTTATTTTTTGGCAAATTTGGTCAAAAATTCGTTACCGAGCATAACGTAAGCATGTTGTTAACAAAAACACGCGATTCACATTGTTATACGGATAAGTGATAAGAAACTATTACAGAGATTTGACATGACCGGGACACTTAAAACTTTCGTTTAACTAACTCCAACTAACACCCATGCACGTAACATTGGAAACAAACATAACACCGTTGGTCCTCAAGGTCTGGGCGGATTATGGATATAGTCTTCAGATATAGGTTTTTGCACAAGTACTCCCCAACATCACCTTTTTCACTCCCTCAAGGTCCAAAACCCCTAACGATCGTTATAAATCTCATTAGTTGCAAGGGATTTTTTTTTCAAACACTCTATAACACTTTACCATTTATTTTCTCTCTTTCATTTCACATACACAAACACACTTCTCTCTCATCCACCATTTTCTCTCGAGATTTCTCTCTAAAATTCCACCCATCACCATCATACCACCACCGCCAGCCACCCGTGTCACACCAATTATCTTCCAAAAGTTTTCTAGCAGATAAAAAAATCCACCTGCTTCTCTTTTTCCTAAAGGGATTTCTTTCCGGATAACAATGACTTTACATATTCAAGAATTATTGTTGGACGAACACTGAACACAAACTCAAAGAAGATAGGTATACACACGATGGGAAAATATATATTTTGAGCCAAACAGATGAGAAAAAGTCACATAAGTAAACAAAAAAGTGATAATTAATAGCCATGCGAAAGTAACTGGTCCTTTAGGTGAAATGTGTCTAAAAGCCATGCGTTGCACTCGTTTTATGAAATTGGGATGTTTTCAAAAGAGATGCATTTAACATGAATATGAACTTCTGAAGGTTCTACTCCAAAAACATCGTCCATGAATGTTGTGTAATGGTTCTTATATGCTATTGATAATCTAT
The DNA here is from genome assembly GCA_030686995.1 of Artemisia argyi. NCBI lineage: Eukaryota > Viridiplantae > Streptophyta > Magnoliopsida > Asterales > Asteraceae > Artemisia > Artemisia argyi. Next base: position 190,805,283 of record CM060679.1, on the reverse strand, counting down.
AGATGATGACATTCTGGGTGTTTGAAAATAATTAAATAACGCATAAAATATGTTTGACGAAATGCCTAAACAAGACTACCTACATTTGTTTGTACTTCTTTTCATGAATTTTTTGTGTTAGTTTTTAAGCTAAACAAACTCTGTATGGTGCTACATGAAGATATAGTTGTAGACATACTACTACTCCACAAGTGCAAAGATTAGCAGAATAACCAAATGTTTGCTATAATATAATCAACTAGCCTTTACATTCAATTATGAACAGTGTTTTAAAACCCGGGTTGACCCGACCGGTTGAACAGTGAACCGGTTGGGTGACTGAAAAGCAGTTTCGAGCAAAAAACCCAGTTGAATCGTGACCTAATGGCTCGGTCGGGTCAATAAAAAAAACTGGGTTTTAAAACATTAATTATGATCAACCATGTCCAATTGGGATCAAAAACGTGTTTCTGACATCCATTTTAACAACTAACCATTTCTTTATATTCATATTGTTAAATAAGCTTTGAAAAGTTAATGAACACTCACTAACAGATTTCATCAAACACTTTTCATACATTGTTGAACTAATATGTCGAAGTCTGGTAATCACTCTACTTAATCCCACGACATACGCTACTAAATTTTACACAAACATTGTGCTCAATATAAAAAGATACAGTGAGGGAGTAAATAATGAGACAAAATTAAATAATTGGGATGTAAGAAGCCATTTTTAGATAGGATGGGATCCAAGTATTCAACAATGAATCAAATTTTACAAGAAAGAAAATCAAAATTAGCATTCCACCTTTGAGTTATAGATTTCAAATCATAAGGGAAATCAGAACAAAGATTTGATGGTTTAAAAAGGGGGCTATTTTGAGGAGCAGATGGCACATGTCAGTACCTTGAACAAATGTGATTTTGGAGATTTTTTTACTGAGATGATGCAGTATTGTGTAGTTTTACACGCAAGCTTGGGTACCTAACAACTACACATTCACTTTCTAACGATTAGTGAACACATAAAATCGTGAAGTAGAGGGTGGTGACAATAGTAGTGGCGGTTGCAGCGGTGGTGGCGATGGTAGTGAAGAGATTGATGAAGATATGTGTTTGGGTTAATGTGTGAAAGTAGGTGTGTGTATGTCTTTAATATGTGTTATTAGGGTTTTCGGACAAAAAAAACCTAAAGATACAAAATTGCCCGTGGATTTAATGAGATTTTTAATGAGCGGACCATGAGGGAGTGAAAAACGTGATGTTAAAGACCACTGGTTGGAAACCTAGATCTCAGGATTATATTCGCAATTTGTCTAGACGTTAGGGAGCAAAGATGTAATTTACTCCAGCATTAACCATCTCCCTAGGTAACAAAAATGAGTAATAAATCCATTTAAGATGTTGTTTCCTTTTTTCCTTAGCTAAGGGTTTAGCATGTCTCACATATGTTAATGGCTCTTAATATGGTGAGTCTCGATTTTTATCTCTTGTGGATATAGAGGGAATGAAGGATTTTTATGGGTCTCACGTAAAAAAATAATAATACTAAATGGTAAATGAGTCCAATTCCTTCACTAATTTGTTTTCAAGTTTTTAAAATGAAAAAAAAAATGAGAGTTAAAAATGGGCAAAAAAGAAGAGAAGATGAACGAAATTTTATTTTTTATATCATGTTTTCAAGTTATGAGAGAAAAGAAGAGATAACTGATGATTTTACAATTATACCCTTAATTATATATAAAAGTTATGTTTTATATTAAGTCATTTAAATAATTACATTTATTAAAAGTTTCCTAAAATAAATTATTTACAAATCATCTCACTGTTAGGAAGAAAGTTTTAGAGAGAAGTTTAGCCAAATTTCATATTCTCTTCTTTTCTCTTCTCTTCTTTTCTTTTCTCTTCCCTCTTGAAAAAAGCTATGGGAAAAAAACAACCCTTTAATGTCTAAAAGATATATTCCATCCGTCCCAAATTAATAGTCCACGTTTCCTTTTTTAGACGTCCCAAATTAATTATCCAATACTAAATATAGATAGGAAAGTTTGATCAAGTTTACCATATCACTCTTGATTGAAATTATTATTACAAACTTTAAAGAATAACTTAATTAATTAGTTAAGGGTAAAAATGTAATTCTGTTAAAAAGTAAGAAAGAGAAAGCTGTTAAAAAGTAATATAAAGAGGTCAACCATACTATTATTGCTCTTATTCCAAAGGTATCCTCCCCGTCTCGTATTAATGATTATCGGCCTATTTCGTGTTGTAATGAGATATTTAAATGCATAACTAAGATTATCTCTAACCGTATCAAGGATAGTCTTTCTGATTTGGTTAGCATTAACCAAACAGCTTTTGTGCCGGGAAGACGTATTTCAGATAATATTCTTTTAACACAAGAGCTTATGCATAACTATCATCTTGATAGAGGCCCCCCTCGATGTGCATTTAAAGTGGACATTCAAAAAGCATATGATACAGTTGATTGGGATTTTTTGATTATGGAATGCGTTACGACCACCTCCTTTTCTTTAAGTATCAATGGATCTTTGCATGGGTATTTTAAAGGAAAAAGGGGTCTTCGCCAAGGTGATCCATTATCTCCTTATCTTTTTACGCTTGTTATGGAGATTTTAACTCTTATCTTGCAGCGTAAAGTTCAAAATTCGGAGGAATTTACTTACCATCATCAATGTTCAAATATGAGTATTATTAATTTATGTTTTGCGGATGATTTATTTCTCTTTGCTCATGGAGATGTTAATTCAGCCCGTATTATTATGGAAGCGTTAGATGAATTTAAGAGTGTTTCGGGTCTTGTTCCTAGCCTTCCTAAGAGCACGGCTTATTTTTGCAATGTGTTGAATCATGCTAAGCTCGCTATTCTAAATGTTCTTCCATTTGAAGAAGGTACGCTTCCTGTTAAGTACCTTGGAGTTCCTTTAGTTACTACTAGATTAGTTTATCGAGATTGCAAGGAGCTTGTGGAAAAGGTACAAAATAGAATTGGAGATTGGAAGAATAAGTTTCTTTCATTTGCGGGAAGATTACAGCTTGTTCAGTCGGTTTTATCCTCTATGCATGTGTATTGGTCTTCGGTTTTCATTTTGCCATCACGTATTATTATGGACCTTGAGAAACTTATGAGGGGTTTTCTATGGTGTCAAGGTGACATGCGTCGAGGGAAGGCTAAAGTTTCTTGGGAAACTATTTGCCTCCCTAAAAATGAAGGTGGGTTGGGAATCCGTAGGCTTCAAGACTTTAATGTGGCACTTATAACTTCTCATATTTGGAGCATTCTAACCCTAAAGGAATCTCTTTGGGTTAAATGGATTCACACACATAAATTGAGATGTAGAAGCTTTTGGGATGTTCCTTTTCGTGGTTCTATGAGCTGGAGTTGGCGTAAGATTCTTCAAGTACGTCCTATAGTTAGGAGATTCTTTTGGCATAAAATAGGTGACGGAAAGACTACTTCCTTGTGGTTTGATAGGTGGTGTGCAAACGGTCCACTTATCGATGAAGTTTCTGTACGTGACATTTATGGAGCGGGTCTTACTACGTCAAGCAAAGTAGCAGATGCTATTAATAGTGGGACGTGGATGTGGCCAAGTGATTGGGCTGGTAAGTACCCTACAACATTTCATACTACTGTTCCTCATCTTAATATGTCTTCACAAGATACATTGTGGTGGAGGGACAATCAAGGTGTTTTCAAAGCTTTTTCGGTTGGCACTATTTGGGAAGATATTCGTCCAAGAGGAATAGAAGCTGTTTGGACGAATGTTGTATGGTATCCTCATTGCATTCCAAGACACGCGTTTCATTTGTGGCTCGTTATGCAACGTAAACTCAAGACACAAGATCTTTTGAAACAATGGGATGTCGGTGATAATACCAACTTAAACCTGTTTCAATGCCCATTATGTGAGTTGGAACCTGATTCACACGAGCATTTATTTTTTGAGTGTTTATTTGCAAGCGAGGTATGGTCGTCTGTCTTATCTAGATGTGAACTATGCATTCCCACGACATTGGAAGGTATTACTTATTGGCTCATCCCTATTGCTAGAAAGCATTCGGTTACAAGTATTCTTGGCAAGCTCGTTTTTGCAGCCTCTTCTTATTTTATTTGGCAAGAGCGAAATGCTAGACTATTTAAGAAGGTAAAGAGATCTAAAGACCAAGTTGTTGAGATCATCCTTTCTACTATTCGGCTTAAGCTTATTACTTTTCGTTTCAAGAAGGCATGTCGAGTGGATAGGCTTATTGATTTATGGAACCTGCCTCGTCACAATGTAAAAAGCTAGAGTTGATTCAAAGCTCCCTAGTCATTTGTATTGTCTTGTTATATTTTTATGACGTCTAGGTAGGTTTTTGCTTTTTTCAAGATTGGCTTGTCTTTCTTGTTTGGTTTATAGGTAGGAAGCACAAATGGTGCGTAGCCAATTTGGTGTCTTGCCATATTGCCTGAACCTCATTGTTTTTTTGGTTAATATATTTACCAGGGTAGAAACCCTTTTACCCAAAAAATAAAAATAAATGCATTTTTCTTAAACTGTGTGTTTTTTGTTAGGGGACAATTATTTTAGGACGGAGGGATTACTATATGAAATTAAATGCCAACTTGGACTTCTATAGTCTATGCGTTTAGCACGCGTTTTAAGATAAAACATTGTTGGATCCTTCTAGAAAATCCTTGCACTTGCAATATTGCTTCACGATCAAAAAAATTCGGATATACAACAAGAGTGTGCTTACTTTATATTCGAAGTAGCAACTTTATAGACAATCGCATAAAATGTAACACGTATTTTTATTTCTTTTTGCTATATAAAGTTTTTGACTTTTTGAAATAAATCGACATTTTTTTAGCTGAAATTGTTAACCAATGCGATTCATCGTTATAGTTATCATCCATCTATAAGCAAAATCAGACTCCATTTCTTCTTAAAATTAAGCATTTCCATGCAATCAATCTTTGATCATCACCAATGCAAGTGTTGAAAAAATCAAAAGTCTATTGAAATAACCAAATTGATACGTGATCAAATTGTTATAAAATCTAATCTCATTGTGGAAACATATCATTGGACTAAAACAATAGTGACTAGTAATCCTAAGCTTCCTACAATACAAACAAAAACGGAAGAGTTCGGCACTACATATAAACTACTGTATAGAATAACCAAATCAACAACAATACAAGGAATGTGTATGTCCATTAACCAAATGTTTAACCATTTAGTAGCTTTTGATAAAAGAAATAAAACTAAACATGTTCTTTATTTAGAAACCTTAACAAATGCATCTGAAAAAGACATCGAATAATTGCTCATAGAACCATTAATGTATATCTAAACTACTTATAGAGAGAAAATAGTCAAGTAGAAAAGTAAAATGCTGAATTTTTGGTCAATACCCTTAATACCCTTGTAAAATTGAATTGGTACTTGTTTTGGAAGGTCTGAATTTCACTAAAGGGAATTAATGTTGAAAAAGTTAATAAAGGAAATGTGGAAATCAAATAACAAAGGAACCACGCGTTTGTGTAACATACTTAAATATACAGCCATGCGATTTGGTATGTAGTCAATATTGAAAAGTCAATATGCAAAATAACTAAGGAAACAATATGCGATTTGGTATGAAGGCAAAATATACAGCCATGTAAATTAATGGAGATGCAAAATAGCATAAGCGAGAAAATTCAAATTATTGAACCCTAAACTTTGCTTATATAAACAACCCCGAAAAACCATAGAGATGCAAAATCATTTCTGGTTCCACCAAAAACAATGAAGATGCAAAATCAAAAGAATGTGGATGATGATCTTGAGGTTAGAAATGGTCTTCTTTTCTATGATCTTATTTGCTATTTTAAATCCTTATTTACACAAACATGTTTGTTCTTTTTATATCAGCTTATTCCCCCTCCTAACCTTGCTCCACATCTGAATCCTTTTTTCAATCCTAATTTTTATATCAGCTCGTTCCATTGGAGGGTTTAGGTGGGGCTGGGGAGAAGACGACGATGAAGACAAAGAAGAGGGTGAGAACGAAGCACAAGCTGAAGCCGAGGATGATGAAGATGAATATGACAAAAAGGGTCAAAGAAACTCATCAAAGTGGAGAAGTTTGTCTCTCCTAAAAATCTTTTTATTTTTATTTTTATTTGTCAGTTTGTAAAAAGGCAAAGTTACATTAAGGAGCTTAATAATCAAAATAGGTAAATCTCTATGGCATGTTGCCTTATGAGAATATTTAGGTGTGTTGATGCAACTGTATACTTGATTCTGGGATGACTCCTTATATTTTCGTGTCACCGGAAGCCGAGAATGTTGGTTTCAAGCGTAATTAAAATGTTAGATTAGTTGCTCAAGTTCTTTTGCAGTGCTAAATATATTAAATTTTTGATGTTTCATAGGTGTTTTAAAGGCTATAATTTGCAACTTCTATAGCATGTTTTAATTGATAATGTGATAATGGGTATGGGATATGAGCCTTGGTTTTTAAGAGGGGGAAATGATGACGTTAAGTGATAACAGGAGGCCATCTCAGTACTTTGAGGTGTAAACTTATTGATAGTGGTGGATGCCTAAATGGTAGACGAGGCTCAATGGTTAGGGTGGCTCAAGCCAAGGCTAGTAGGGGTAGCTTAAGGCAAGGCTATTAAAGCTAAGACTTTAGGCCTCGGTTTATTGAGGCTCCAATCTTTTGACTGTCTTCAATATATAAGTAGTCGATCACACCGATCAGCCATCACATGTAAAAAAGACAAAAAGCAAAAGCTTACATTATATCAACTATGAGATATTACGTGATATCCCTCTAGCCAAAGCAACATAAAGCTAGCCATGCGAGAAGATAGATTTGAGCAAATAGACACCCACGTTAGTCTTCTTTTCTTTTCACAAATCATATCTTTATACGATTATTATTTTCTTTTCACGATTGGTAGTATTCTCAAAATATTAAATGAATAATTTAAATTTCAAGTAATGTCAAAGTCAACTATTAAAATTAGCTTCAAACCGTGTTTCATTTTTTCATATGATTCAATTCATGTGTTTAATATGTTTCCTATAAAATTTTTAACTTTTTAATAATTTCAAGAATTAGTTTCAAACCTTGTTTCAGTTTTTGATATAATCTAATTGAAATGGCCAACATGATTAACCGGTTCTCATAATCGATGAAAGTAGCGTACAACTTTTATTCCTTCATGCATGATTATTTATGTGAGAATCACCTTTCAAAATATATATGGGGTTTTGTATTCCATTTGATATACATTAGCTGTAGATGTTTCTCGTATAGAAAGAATTATTTCCTATAATAATTCTAGTCAACTCTTATATGTATATATGCACGAGTGAATATGTAGCAAAGAATTGTTTCCTATAATATTTGTAGTCAACTCTTAGTTGGAGAATTGTTTCCTATATGAATTTTCAACCTTGGGAATGTGAATGTGTAGTAAACATTGATGTTAGAACGTATGAATGTGTAGTAAAGAAGTTGCCTATATTTTTTTAACGTTTTTACTTTTCTTCAAACTCTAAGCCCTCGCACTACTGTCAACACCACTACCATTGAGGAGGGGCGGCCAAATCATTACGGGATGCCTAAAGCGAAATTTAAAAACAAGTCTTATGGGGTTATGTATTCCTGTATGAAATTTCGCTTTAGGCATCCCATACGTGGAATACATAACCCCATATATATTTTGAAAGGTGATTCTCACATGACTAATCATGCATGAAGGAGTAAAAGTTGTACGCCACTTTCATCGATTAAGAGAACTGGTCAATCTTGTTGGCCATTTCAATTGGATTATATCAAAAACTGAAACACAGTTTGAAACTAATTATTGAAATTATTAAAAAGTTAAAAACTCTTATAGGAAACATATTAAACACATGAATTAATTGAATTATATGAGAAAATGAAACACGGTTTGAAGCTAATTTTAATAGTTGACTTTGACATTACTAGAAACTTAAATTATTCATTTAATATTTTGAGAATACAACCAAGCGTGCAAAGAAAATAATAATCATAAAAAGATATGATTTGTGAAAGGAAAAGAAGCCTAATGTAGGTATCTATTTGCCTGACTCTATGTTCTCGCATGGCTAGCTTTATGTTGCTGTGGCTAGAGGGATATCACGTATTATCTCATAATTGATACAATGTTTTATTTTTCAGTCTCACTAAATATTTTTACATGTTTTTTGATACATGTTAAGAATTTTTGCAAGAGTTGAATATCGCATGTTACAACCATTTGCAATTACATTTTGATCTTTTCACGTTTTATTTTAAACATTATACGAAACACTTACCACATATTGCATATCGTTAATTTTTTGCTGCTAGAAACCTCCGTTGCTACGCACAGATACTCGCCTAGTAAGTAAAAACAAACTTTCATACAAAGGGTTTCTATATGTGTACCCCTTAATTGATAGTCTTATTACTATTATTATATATACTAAAAGGGGGAACGTGTACTGTAGCAGCTACAGTGCTTGCTACAATGGACGAAACAGTAGTTTTGTGAGTCCGGTTAATGTAGCAGTACTGTTCATCATTTTTTTTTTTTTTTTTTTTTTTTTTGAGGTTAAATATTTAACAAAAACAGCACCTCAGGTTAAATTTTAATTTCAAAGATAGTCTTAAAGGAATAACTTTGCAACATATCGATCCCGTTAAAAAGTATTGTTCATTCGTTAAAACAATGTTCATCAGTTTTTTTTTTTTTTTTTTTTTTTTTCTTTTAATTTTATTTTTAAACCATCTCAGGTTAATTTTTAATTTCAAAGTTAGTCTCAAAAGACTAACTTTAAAAAAATAGTACTTACGTTTATCGATCTTTTGCAAATTTAGTCGTTAATAACAAAAATAATTTTTTTCAGTCGTTTTATTTCGAGTTTAGATTAACCACAACATTTCAGCAATAATTTTTTTCAAACGTTTTATTTCAAGTTTATATTAACCACAACATTTCCGCAGCAATGCGCGGGTGCCCCCGCTCGTATATACTAAAAGGCAGAAATGTTTACTGTAGCAGCACTGTAGCTGCTACAGTGATTTTTTTGCGCCACGTGTCGCTACAGTACTCGCCACAATTTTTTTTTTTTTTTTTTTTTTTTTTTTTTTTTTTTTTTTACATAAATTTCCTTATGAAAATTTGTTTTTTCAAAAAAAAAAAAAAAAAATACTCTTACAAAAAATTTTCTTATACAAATTTGTTTCTTTTAAAATACCAAACAAAAAAAAAAGAAAAAAAAAGGCATACCCAAAAAACAAACAACCCAAAAAAATTTCAACCGCAACGCAAAAAAAAAAAAAAAAAAAAAAAAAAAATAATCCGTAAACATAATCAAATTATGCTTCCAAGTAAACATATGCATACTTCAAATAACAAATATATTAATTACACCGTACAACCCACAAGATACAAAACAAAAAACACACCCGCCGCAACGCGTGGTCTACCCAGCTAGTTATTATTACAAAATGTAGTAGCATAGCCATTAATTTCATGCATTTCTGTTAGAGGTCACTGAAAATATAGAAAGATGCGCCATTTTACGTGTTTGTTACAAAAACATCAAAACGGTAGACAAATAAAAGAATCCAAATAATAAAGTGTATTTCAAGCGAGTCATAAGTAGCATCCAAGTGCAAGTTATAATTATATTATGTGCAAATTTAATTGACTTGCAACTAGGGGCGGAGCCAGGATTTATAGTTAAGAGGGGCTGAATTCATTATATAACCCGAAAAAATAAAAGTTTAAAAATGGTTTTCAACTTTAGTTTATACAAATAAACCATCACAAAAATTTACAAATGCATTACTAAACCTAATTTTTCCTAACATATTTAGTGGATAGAAAGTATAGTAAACTCAAAGTAAGGATTTTTTTTTTTTTTTTTTTTTTTTTTTTTTTTTTTTTAATCATCTATTTTGATGCTTCTGCGTATATAATAGGGGAGAGCAACAAAGCCGAAACTCTCTAGGATTTTTTTATTTAGGTTTTGGGTGTTCAAAAAATATACGTATTCGGATATCCGAAAAGTTGATCATAATTTACTAAAAAGTTAGGTTTTATGAAATGACAAATTTAGAAGTCATATAAAAATTTTCCAAAAATTATAGATATCTGGATATTCAGATACATAAAACTGTAATCTAAAGTTTTGGATATCCGAATTACAAAAAAATTAGATAAAATATTATGTCAAAATAAAACCATTATCGCAAATTTCGGATATCCAAATTTGTGATATAACTAATTGTTGACAAGTCCCTTAAATTTTTTAAATTAACAAATACATGTATTTCTTTGTCTTATATTAATTGTTCACTCTATTATTTCAAATAATCCAAAAACAGTCTTTTTGTAAAGTGGACACTTCTTATGAGACGAAAACATCAACGTATTACCGTACTTAAGACGGAGAACTCATACAAAGGTAGTAATATATCACCTGTATCATATCCAAAGAGCAGTCCACCAATACCAGCAGAAAAGGCAAGCCTGAGAACATAAGGATTTCGCCATGCTAGCGAAAAACATTCTCAAAAAGCCGATGCAGGATGTATTCCGCCTTCCATTATATATATCGATCTCTAGGTTTCACACTACACTAGTATATATAAGTGAACATGCGAAAAGTGCAACTCTTTGTGAGTGTTGGTAAAGAGTAATATAGAAGTGAGACGAGTGCAGAATCAGGGAGGAAGGTCATTGGGTTATTTATAGACAATGATGACATAAATACGTGGCTTTTAGTGATACGTGGTATTTTGTTTTTTCCAATTACTATTAACCCGGGCTTTAAATAGCGCGTTATAGCGACGCTATTGCGGCATTATAGCGCGAGGCGTGACTTCCACGTTACGAAACAGGCTAAAGCGTCGTCTCTAGGCGTAACGTGCAATAAAGCGTGATAATGCGTGATAAAGCGTGCTATAACGCAAGGCGTGACTGATGAGGCGAAAAGTGTACCGCTTTTAAGGGGTCATTTAAGCCCGAATTCGAGATTATTTAATCAATTATTGCCCTAAATCGTTCCCTTTGTCATTTTAGGTACTTTTGAGGAGAAATCTGGAAAAGGAAGCATTTTGGATGTTTTTGGAGCACAAAAGTGAAGAAAACAGCAAAGTCTCAAAATTCCTTGCTGGAACAGTACATGACGACGTCAAGATTCAACACGTGACGGCGTCAAGAGTGACAAAAGAGGTGGATGTAGAAATTATAACGTGACGGCCCAGAGTGTTTTCTTTGATATTGGCCTGACGGCGTCACCATGGCCGTCAGGGTCCAAATACACGTGACGGCCCAGAGCTCATTCCTACATGACGGCGTCAGAAGTGGATCTAGGCAATACGAATTTCATCATGGCGGCGAGTTGACGGCGTCAGAGGTTAACACATGAGGCCGTCAAGGTGTAAAATCTATATATAGTTTTCTAATTTTCATTCATTAAGTGTGGAACTTTGTGTGGGATATTAGGGCATAAACCCTAGACGAATTTTACAGCTTTTTCAAGGGTTTCAACCCCTTGATTCTTCTATGTTCAATTGAAGAAAAGTACTTATTCAAATCATTCAATATGTCTATGTGTTGTGTGATTATATCTTACGTTTGTCTTCTTTTTAACATGCTAGGCTAGGTTTTTATTGTGTTTGCTTAGATGTAGTGAAACCTAGATGTTGATTATGGGTTGATTGTTTATTTATAATTGTTATGGATGATTGTATTCGATGTTAGGCTTAAGAAAACTGGCAGACTTCCATTGCTAACTTGCTTGAACGTCTTAAGAAACATGATCGGAGGTGTACTGATGAGGCGAAAAATGAACCACTTTTAGAGGGTCATTTAAGCCCGGAATTGAATTTATTTGATCAAATATTACCCTAAATCGTTCCTTTTGTGATTTTAGGTACTTTGGGAGTGAAATCTGGAAAAGGAAGCAATTCGGACGTTTTTGGAGCATAAAAGTGAAGAAAACGCCAAAGACTTAATTTTCCATGCTGAGAACAGTACCTGACAGCGTCAAGAGGAAGACCCTGACGGCGTCAGGAGTAAAAGTGGTGACGACCCAGTACAAACCTGATGGCGTCACAACAAGGGCGTCAAGAGTAAAATCTGTGATGGCATGCACAAGGTGTACACATGACGGCGTCAGACCCAGATCTAGGCAGTCCGAGGAACTATTTGGCGGCGAGATGATGGCGTCAGCCCTTTGTTCTTGATGCCGTCACCTTCTAAACTCTATATATAGTTTTCTATTTTTCATTCATTAGAGAGGAACTTGTGTGGAGAACCCTAGGGCCGAACTTTGTAAACCCTAGCTCATATTTACAGTACTTTCATGGGTTTTCAACCCTTGAATCCTTTCATGTGCTATTAAGATAAGTCTTCTCTTTAATTCAATCAATATGTGTATGTGTTGGTTGATTATATCTTTTACTTGTCTTGATTTCAACATGCTAGGCTAGATTTATCTTGTGTTTGCTTAGATCTAATGAAACCTAGATGTTAATTATGTGTTGATTACTTGTTTATGGTTGTATTGGATGAATGGTTTCAATATTAGGCTTAAGAAAACTGGCAGATCTCCATTGTGTAACATGCTTGAACGTCTTAGGAAACATGAACCGATGTGTACTAGGTTTTATTGGTTGTATTTAATGCATAAGTAAATTCTAATGATCCCATGTTAGGAGCTTCTTAGCCGGCTCGACATAGGAGTGAAGTAGGCACTCATAGGATTGGGGAAGTAAGTACGCCACCCCATGAATGGTATTAAGGAATACAATCCGTCATCCACGCAACTATAACAAATAATTAACGTGTAAAAGATATCTAGGGAGTAGTGAAATCTAAGTAAACACATTTCTCCCATATATTGCTCACAACTTTAGTTTAATATAGTTTAATTTCATTTTTAGTATTTTATTTTGATTGCATCTTTAGTATTGGGTTAGTTGACTAGCAACTAATTCCGCCCAACTCTTTCAAACCCGAGATTTTTACTTGCTTTCTAAAAAATATAAAAATACAAAAAGAATCATCCCTCATTTCTAGACCTAGTCTTTAGGTTTTCTAATCCTAGCGACACTATTCCTAGCTGAACGATCAATCCCCCGGTACTTGTCATTATACTATACTACATCGATCAAGTACACTGCCTGGTGGGGGTTGTAAGCTTCTCGAGATCCCTCGAGAGGTAAAGCCTGGTGCAATCCCTACGCATCAAGTTTTTGGCGCCGCTGCCGAGGAATAGTTATTGTCTAGGTTAGAATCTCTTTTTATTAGGTCTACTTGCTAGATTCCATTCTAGTAAGATTTTATTTTTATTTTTTAGGTTCTCTTTAGTCTATATTATTTCTTTGTGTTTTTGTTCGTAACTCTTCACCACCCGACATCATGGACAATGGGAACATCTTTGGACCCGTCATCCCACCACAACAAAACCCACCACTAGAACCTCTTAGGCCCCGAACCTTCGGAGAGTATTCCCGACCTAGCCACCAAGGCTACCGAAACACCATTGAGCTCACCGGAGCCAATGTGACTCCCTTGCGATCCGACACCATCCGGTTGGTGCAAAGCGGATGTGCATTCCATGGACTTCGTTCCGAAGATCCAAATCAACATCTCAAGGACTTCCTTAAAATCGTAGATTCCATAGACCTAGATGTTGCAACTAGAGAGACAACCCGATTACGCATATTCCAATTTTCTCTACATGATCAAGCTAGTCAATGGCTTGAACGTTTACCCGCGGGATCCATCACCACATGGGATGATCTCACCAATCGCTTCCTTACCCAATTCTTCCCACCGGGGAAGACTGCGATGCTTAGAAATGACATTTTGATGTTTGAACAACATCAGGGTGAAACTTTCTACAAAGCATGGGCTCGTTTTAAGGATCTCCTCCATAAGGTCCCTCATCATGGTATAAACCTTTGGTTATTAGTTCAGATTTTCTATGACCATGTTGACTATCACACTAAACGTACAATCGATAGGGCCGCGTGAGGTAGATTGCGTGATAAGGACGCCGAGGAGTCCTGGGCAATTATTGAAGAGCTTGCCGCCGATAATCAAGAGATGTGGGAGTTTAATCATACTATAAAAGCGGCCATCAACGCAATCTCAACACCTGAAGTGACTACCGAAATCCCTGATGAACTCCTATGCAAACTCGAGGCAAAAGTTGACTATTTTGAGGAAAGGCAAAGGAGACCCCTGAGTCCTAGGCGGGCTACTGCCAATTCTGTCTCGAAAACGTCTTCAACGCCGTTATCAGAGTCACCCTCTAGAGAGAATGTCGAGACTATTTAAAACTATACCCCACCTTATTCCCCTCCCGAGAAACTTAGCCCGGAGTTTGAAGCCAGAATGAGAGAATACATGGCAACTCATTCAGATCGGCTCGCTAGATTCGAGGAAGTAGTTTATAAGCAAAAAGAGGAGATGCAAGAGAAAATGAATGAGATGATGAGTCTATTGGAGGAGTATGCCAATGATGAGGCGAAAAATGATCCATTTTTAGGGGGTCATTTAAGCCTGGAATTGAATTTATTTGATCAAATATTGCCCTAAATCGTTCCTTTTGTGATTTTAGGTACTTTGGGAGTGAATTCTGGAAAAGGAAGCATTTTGGACGTTTTTGGAGCATAAAAGTGAAGAAAACGGCAAAGTCTCAATTTTCCTTGCTGGAACATGATGCGTGGGAATCGCAACAGGCTTTACCTCTCGAGGGATCTCGAGAAGCTTACAACCCCCACCAGGCAGTGTACCTGATCGTTGTAGTATAGTATAGTGACAAGTACCGGGGGATTGATCGTTCAGCTTAGGAATAGTGTCGCTAGGATTAGAAAGCCTAAATACTAGTTCTAAAGGTGAGGGATGATTCTTTTTTGTGTTTTTATATTTTATGGAAAGCAAATTAAAATCTCGGGTTTGAAGGATTTGGGCGGAATTAGTTGCTATTCAACTAACCCAATACTAAGATGCAATCAAAATAAAATACTAGAAATGAAAATAAACTAATTTATGCTAAGGTTGTGAGCAGTAATTGGAGAAAATGTGTTTACTTAGATTTCACTACTCCCTAGATATCTTTTACACGTTAATTACTTGTTATAATTGCATGGATGGCGGATCGTATTCCTTAATACCATTCATGGGGTGGCACACATAACTCCCCAATTCTATGAGCTCTTATCTCCTCCTACACCATGCCCAGCACAACTATAGGGATTGTAAACAGTGGCTCATGCATTAAATACAACCAATAAAGACCTAGTACGCGTTGGTTCATGTTTCTTAAGACGTTCAAGCATGTTACCAATTGGAGATCTGCCAGTTTTCTTAAGCCTAACATTTAAATCATTCATCCAAGACAAGAATAAACAAGTAATCAATACATAATCAATATCTAGGTTTCATTAGATCTAAGCAAACACAAGATAGATCTAGCCTAGCATGATAGAATTAAGACAAGAACATGATATAGACAACCAACACATAGACATATTGATTGAATTAGAAGAACACTTATCTTGATTAATCATGCAAGGTATCAAGGGGTTGGAACCCTTGAAAAACCTGTAAAGTTACACCAAAATCGTACTTAGGGTTTCTCCCAAAACTTCCCTCTTTTAAATGTGAAAAACTAGAAAAC
Source organism: Artemisia argyi (assembly GCA_030686995.1). Classification (NCBI taxonomy): domain Eukaryota; kingdom Viridiplantae; phylum Streptophyta; class Magnoliopsida; order Asterales; family Asteraceae; genus Artemisia; species Artemisia argyi. The sequence goes on along the minus strand of CM060679.1, from coordinate 190,789,579 downwards.
TATATATAGAAAAAGGGGTCTGACGGCGTCAAGACCAAATAGGTGACGCCGTCACCTCGCCGCCAAAACAATCCTCGGACTGCCTAGATCTACATTTGACGCCGTCAAGAACAATTCATTTCCAGGCCGTCATGACTTTTACTCTTGACGCCCTACCTTCATGACGCCGTCAAAACTCTTCTGGGTCGTCATGGAATTTTACTCTTGACGCCGTCAGGGAACTCCTCTTGACGCCGTCATGCACTGTTCCCAGCATGGAAAATTAAGACTTTGACGTTTTCTTCACTTTTATGCTCCAAAAACGTCCGAATTGCTTCCTTTTCCAGATTTCACTCCCAAATTACCTAAAATCACAAAAGGAACGATTTAGGGCAATATTTGATCAAATAAATTCGGATTCGGGCTTAAATGACCCCCTAAAAACGGATCATTTTTCGCCTCATCATATACCCTTACACTTGAGATTTGCTTGTCCTCAAGCAAATGCGCTTTTATTCTACTCAAAATACAAGTTAGGGATCATTTAACACTAATATAAAAGTAATTACAACAAATAATCGTTCCACTAAAGACCAATAGACAAGCACGGAGGTCATACACAAGCACCTCACAAATAGTGTTTAGATACTCACATCTCTCGGGTGTAATAAAGTGTAAATTACAATATGGAAACGGAAGATATCTCTCACTACCTATCATAGCAAAATAGATTACCATAGGCTTGGGAAAGGATCAAACCTCCACCACATGGCGTAAGAACCTAAGATAAACTATCAAAGAGGTCTTTTAAAGGGTTGTAACGTTAGGTGTAGGGATATGAAATACACGGTTTTGTTGGATAAAGGAAGTTTTACTGGTGGCGAGTTAACAATCTTGGTTAATTACATGTACAATGTGGCGTTGCTAAGCCAAGACTAGACTCGACTTATGCTAATAAATGAAAAATAACAAAAACATAAAATGAACATAGAATAAAACGGGATGGTAGTCCGTATTTTTTTTTTTTTTTTTTTTTTTTTGCATACACTCTTACCCTACCATCCAAAATAATACATCATAGGGAATGAACATTTCCCTTACACTTGAATTTTTACATACTTTACATTAAACTAATCTAATGACTCGAATTAAGAAAATCAAAACACTTGGAGCACTTTTAAGATTAACGTACATATGGGGGTAATAAGTGATGTTCTTCCCCATTACTCCATAAATAAGTACTTACCCATGAGTCCCAATCGTCCCAAAACAATATGTACAAGGATATGACTCGACTTAGCAACCATGTAATCAATTAGAAAGTTAACTTAGGGTTTAACAAATAACAATAATGCACTAAAAATGAGTGCATACACGGAAGGCTAAGGCGATTTGGTTGTACATTTAAGTGGGGTGTAACAAATTCTTCCTTTAAGTAAGATGCTTAAAGTTAGAAACGAAAAGATAGGCTCGGAGGGGTGTACTAGGGGTATCGTGTACTAAAAATGAGTACAACGCAAAGGTGTGGGAGAATTACTTGACCTATGAAGTCAATGTAATTGTATTACAGGTGTAGAACAAGGGTTATCCTAATGCCTCTTATCATGTAGTAAATCCTAACTACACGAATGTAGTCTCACTAGCGGTCTCGGGATGCATCGCTATCACAAGTTCTAGAATCTAAATACTACCGGTACACTCATAAGCACCAACAATGAATGCTTTTTCCTAAAGATCTAAGGGCGAACCTCACATATTTGGGGTGGAAATTTTTGAGTGGTATGGTTTTTTGTGCTAGTCATACAACTCCTATCTATGAGACGCTTGCTATGGCTAAAGTTTCACTCCTAAATGTTGTAAAAAAATTTAAATTTGGCGCTAAAATTGCACTAACAAGTATTTCTCATAGTTTTATTACACATCTACCATTAAACAAACAAACTCAAGCGAAAGCGCATATGTAAGGTATCATCTTTTTACCCTCCCCTTACACTTAAGATGAACATTGTCCCCAATGTTCAAGTAAAGAATGTAAAAGTGAAAAAGTAAAGAGAATGAAATCAAATACTCCCCTGATTCGCTCGGTATGGATAATAGGATGGCCAGGTTAAATCTTCCTCCAAGAAAATGAACAATCAAAGCTTCCCTTCCAGAATATAAATCATCTTCTTGTCATACATAACCTGTAAAACCTGACAAAATAGACAAGACAACCTCGCGTAAAATCGGCGGCATCCTATATAAGTTACTAAATCCTAGAAAACAAGATAAGATATAATGCTTGTGGAATGAAGTTTGCAGATCTCCTGGAGATTATAAAACTTAATAATTCACAAAAACCATAAGACTCCGTTAGAACAACAAAACCGGTAAAATTTCCAGATTTTAACTCCTGACGCCGTCAAGAGTAAACTCCTGATGCCGTCAGAATTGACCTGCAGAAATTCTTATGTTAAGTTTCTGGAAAATTTCTGGAAAAACTTGGTTTTACTTCCTGGAAAATCCTGCAAAACTTCATTATGACTCAATACAAGCATTTGAATCTAACAAGTACGAATATACATGTTCATTTAATATTGTGGAGAATCATGATCGGTTTGTTTCTTAAAAACATATTTGGGGTTTCCCCTTACACTTATCTTTTGCAAAAATACCTTTAGGTGGAGTTAAGACTAGGCCAAAACAACAAAGTAAAGTATTTCCACTATTTAGTTTAGAAACATGATCTACCAACAATAAAAATTAAGCATGCATATGGAAGCAAATAACAAACAAACAAATAAAATCGCACAAAACATGGGTTGCCTCCCAAGAAGCGCTTTTCTTTATTTACGAGTCTTGTAGCTAGACTCAAAGTCATGGGTTACTACGTGATCTCATCATTTGAAATGATATACCCCATGTAGTTGCGATCATTACTATTATGGTGGTAGTGCCTCAATCTATCGATACTTGCAATCACCATTCCACCTAATTTGCTTCTCAAGTTAGCTACCCCATCTTGGCTCAATCCTTCGATTGTGAATGGCCCATACCACCAAGGACTTGGTTTATCGGGTGGTATTGTTGTTTCCTAGTGTCTCAAGAGTACCAAGTTCCCTTCCTCAAATGGTGAATGATTTTCTTCGGGTCGAGTATGTTCAAGCTCGACTTGAACCTTATTGCTTTTTCTTCTTTCATCCTTGGCTTTCTTATAGCTTTTGATTCTTGCCTCCCATGCAAGAATCTTATTCTGAACACGAATGGGTGTCGTGCCAATGCTGTTTTTGATCATTCTCCAACTCAAACTCTCATGCCCACTTCGCGGGGTCATGGGGAAGCTAATCTTTCTTTTTCCAGATTTAAGCTCAATCTTCCTACCTTCATACTTAATGACAGCCCTAGCGGTGGTGAGGAATGGCATCCCAAGGATTAATGGCAAGCATCCATCCCCTTTATCATCGATGATCATAAAATCAATGGGGTACATGAATCCTGCAACATTAACTAATACATCTTCTGCAATTCCTAGGGGGTATACGTACGAGTGTCCAACAAGAGATAACCTAACACGAGTAGGCGCTGGCATTTTTGACGTTAGTTGGATGTAAATAGTTAAGGGCATAAGATTTACTTCCGATCCTTGGTCGGCGAAAGCACTAAGATGTTTCAAGTCCCCGATGCTCATTGGTATCTCAAAGTTCCTGCATGCTATCTGCTTAGTCGCCACTTTTTGTACCAATAGCTTCTCGAATACTGATCCTCCAGGAAGCGTATCATACTCATCTTTCACTTCTTCCTCTTTCTCAGAAACCTGTCCGGAGGATTGGTTACGCCCATCACCCTTAATCCAATTTGTTATGGTGTTTTTGTTTATATCATGTTTCAGGTAGTAACTCAAAGGTTGGGATTCTGGTGGTTTTTCTAAGGTTTTTTTAGCAGGAGTTTCTACCTTCTCGTTATCCTTATGGACAATGGCGATGGAGTTAACAAATTGGGTGGTGGGAGTGGCACTTTCTTTCCTTAGTAGTATTCGTTCGGGGGTTCTCTGGTTGGCGTACTCCTCCAATAGACTCATCATCTCATTCATTTTCTCCTGCATCTCCTCCTTTTGTTCATAAACTGCTTCCTCGAATCTAGCAAGCCGATCTGAGTGAGTTGCCATATATTCTCTCATCCTAGCCTCAAACTCCGAGCTAAGTTCCTTGGGTGGGGAGCAAGGTGGGGTGTAGTTTTGAAAAGTCTTGACATGTTCTCTAGAAGGTGACTCAGATAATGGTGCTGAAGTTGGTTTTGAGATATAGTTGATAGCAGCTTGTCTAGGACTTAAAGGCCTCCTTTGCCTTTCCTCAAAATAGTCAACTTTTGCCTCGACTTTTGCCTCCAGATGCTGAGACTGCATTGATAGCTGCTTCCACTGTGTGATTAAACTCCCATATTTCCTGATTATCAGTGGCGAGCTCCTCGATAATTGCCCAAGACTCCTCGGCGTTCTTATCACGCAGTTTACCTCCCGCGGCCCTATCGATTGTGCGCTTAGTGTGATAGTCAACATGGTCGTAGAAAATCTGGACTAATAACCAAAGGTTTATACCATGATGAGGGACCTTGTGGAGGAGTTCCTTAAAACGGGCCCAAGCTTCGTAGAAAGTTTCACCCTGCTGCTGTTCAAACATCAGAATGTCATTTCTAAGCATTGCAGTCTTCCCCGGTGGGAAGAATTGAGTAAGGAAGCGATTGGTGAGGTTATCCCATGTGGTGATGGATCCCGCGGGTAAACGCTCAAGCCATTGACTAGCTTGATCCCGTAGAGAGAATTAGAATAGGCGTAAACGGGTGGTCTCTCTAGTTTCAACACCTAGGTCTATGGAATTTACGATTTTGAGAAAGTCCTTAAGATGTTGGTTTGGATCTTCGGAACGAAGTCCATGGAATGCACATCCGCTTTGCACCAACCGGATGGTGTCGGATCGCAAGGGGGTCACATTGGCTCCGGTGAGCTCAATGGTGTTTCGGTAGCCTTGGTGGCTAGGTTGGGAATACTCTCCTAAGGTTTGGGGCCTAAGGGGTTCTAATGGTGGGTTTTGTTGTGGTGGGATGACGGGTTCAAAGATGTTACCACCTTCCATGATGTCGGATGGTAAAGAGTTACGAACAAAAGCACAAAGAAATGAGATAGACTAAAGAAGACCTAAAAATAAAAATAAAATCTTACTAGAAAGGAATCTAGCAAGTAGACCTAATAAAAAGAAATTCTAACCTAGACAATAACTATTTCCCCGGGCTGCGGCGCCAAAAACTTGATGCGTGGGAATCGCAACAGGCTTTACCTCTCGAGGGATCTCGAGAAGCTTACAACCCCCACCAGGCAGTGTACCTGATCGTTGTAGTATAGTATAGTGACAAGTACCGGGGGATTGATCGTTCAGCTTAGGAATAGTGTCGCTAGGATTAGAAAGCCAAAATACTAGTTCTAAAGGTGAGGGATGATTCTTTTTGTGTTTTTATATTTTTTGGAAAGCCAATTAAAATCTCGGGTTTGAAGGATTTGGGCGGAATTAGTTGCTATTCAACTAACCCAATACTAAGATGCAATCAAAATAAAATACTAGAAATGAAAATAAACTAATTTATGCTAAGGTTGTGAGCAGTAATTGGAGAAAATGTGTTTACTTAGATTTCACTACTCCCTAGATATCTTTTACACGTTAATTACTTGTTATAATTGCATGGATGACGGATCGTATTCCTTAATACCATTCATGGGGTGGCACACATAACTCCCCAATTCTATGAGCTCTTATCTCCTCCTACACCATGCCCAGCACAACTATAGGGATTGTAAACAGTGGCTCATGCATTAAATACAACCAATAAAGACCTAGTGCGCATTGGTTCATGTTTCTTAAGACGTTCAAGCATGTTACCAATTGGAGATCTGCCAGTTTTCTTAAGCCTAACATATAAATCATTCATCCAAGACAAGAATAAACAAGTAATCAACACATAATCAATATCTAGGTTTCATTAGATCTAAGCAAACACAAGATAGATCTAGCCTAGCATGATAGAATTAAGACAAGAACATGATATAGACAACCAACACATAGACATATTGATTGAATTAGAAGAACACTTATCTTGATTAATCATGCAAGGTATCAAGGGGTTGGAACCCTTGAAAAACCTGTAAAGTTACACCAAAATCGTACATAGGGTTTCTCCCAAAACTTCCCTCTTTTAAATGTGAAAAACTAGAAAACTATATATAGAAAAAGGGGTCTGACGGCGTCAAGACCAAATAGGTGAAGCCGTCACCTCGCCGCCAAAACAATCCTCGGACTGCCTAGATCTACATTTGACGCCGTCAAGAACAATTCATTTCCAGGCCGTCATGACTTTTACTCTTGACGCCCTACCTTCATGACGCCGTCAAAACTCTTCTGGGTCGTCATGGAATTTTACTCTTGACGCCGTCAGGGAACTCCTCTTGACGCCGTCATGCACTGTTCCCAGCATGGAAAATTAAGACTTTGGCATTTTCTTCACTTTTATGCTCCAAAAACGTCCGAATTGCTTCCTTTTCCAGATTTCACTCCCAAAGTACCTAAAATCACAAAAGGAACGATTTATGGCAATATTTGATCAAATAAATTCGGATTCGGGCTTAAATGACCCCTTAAAAAGGATCATTTTTCGCCTCATCAGAACAGTACCTGACGGCGTCACCAAGGCCGTCACGTGTGTTGGTGATGGCCCAGAAACTTCATGAAGGCGTCACGAAGGCCGTCACGTGTAAATTGTCTCAACTTGCGCGCGCGGTAGCTGACACCGTTTTGGCCATAACTTTTGCATACGAACTCGGATTTGAGCGATTCAAAAAAGAAAACGATCGGGATGAAAAGATCTACAATTTGGTGAAGAAATATTGTTCATGCCGCTGTCAAGTTGTGGCTGACGCCATCATGATCGGGCCGGGCAGAAAATAGCCTATAAATATAACATCATAACTTCACTTTTTGTAAGCCCTAAACCCTAAGGTCAATTCCTGGGTTTAGGTAGGTGTTTTTCCAGCAACTTAGAGGGTTTCAATCGCTCCATAAACATCATGTATTGGTTTGATGATTCTATCTTAATTATGTTTTCCATTATCATTGTTGTTTGCTCTTCTTTGATGATGATTTGCTAATTCACCTTGTGTCTACTTATGATTATGTGAAACTTGTATATAATTGATTAGATCTCATTGATTTCTTGTTGATGTTTGTGTCTATCTCCATCAATGAGGCCTTGTTGATGTGTGTGTCTATCTCCATCAATTAAGGCGTGACAACTTCAATAGATTTAGTTGGTTTAGTTTATAATTCTTGTTTCCTATTGATTCTTGTTTTGATTGAATGTCTCATCAATGTTAGGCTTAAGAAAACTGGCAGACTTCCATAGGGTAACATGCTTGAACGTCTTAAGAAACATGAACCGATGTGTACTAGGTTTTTATGGTTGTATTTAATGCATGAGCGAATTCTAGTGATCCCATGTTAGGAGCTTCTTAGCCGGCTCAACATAGGAGTGAAGTAGGAGCTTATAGGATTGGAGAAGTAAGTACGCCACCCCATGAATGGTATTAAGGAATACAACCCGTCAATAGGTAGAATTGGATAGCTAGCAAGGAGTAACATATCATAGGTAGACATGCTTCATTTATCTTGTAGAACCCTAGTTTACTTTTCTTGTTTATTAGTTTAATTAGTAGCTTTTGGGTTAGTTGATTAGCAACTAATTCCGCCCACTCTCCCAATACCCGAGATTTTTACTTGCTTTTCATAAAATATAAAAATACAAAAAGAATCATCTTTCACCTTTAGACCTAGTTAGATTAATTTCAATCCTAACGGCACTATTCCTAGCTGAACGATCAATCCCCCGGTACTTGTCACTATACTATACTACAACGATCAGGTACACTGCCTGGTGGGGGTTGTAAGCTTCTCGAGATCCCTCGAGAGGTAAAGCCTGGTGCAATCCCTACGCATCAAGTTTTTGTCGCCGCAGCCCGGGGAACAGTTATTGTTTAGGTTGAATTTGATTTTTGTTAGGTCTACTCATCAGATTCCTATCAAGTGAGATTTTTTTCTTTTTATTTTGTAGCTTTCTCGTAGTCTATCTTTTCTTTGTGATTTTGTTTGTAATTTGCTTCAAATGGACTTTAAACTTAGACTTGTAAGATTGCAAGATAAGGTTGAGCGGCTAACACACCAAAGAATTCAAAATAACTCATTTAGAGACACCTATGAATCATATGAGCCTTCACCTAGGATAGATTCTTATGAACAACCTCCATGTTTAAGATCTAGTTTTAGTGAGGCCAATAGGAAATGCGACCTAGTTTGCCAAGAAATTATGGAGAGAACCATTGCAACAAATCATAAGTTGGATGAAGCACTAGGTTTGCTATTATCACTACCTAAGAAAACAATTGAGGAGGATTTAGCTGAGCATGATCACATTGATAAAAAAGACCTAGGTTTTATGATCGATGATGATGAATCTCAAGAAACAGATGATGAATCTCTTGGACAATTTGTATATAGCAGTCAGAATATTGAAGATGATCCTTATGATTCGGACATAGAAGTTGAGATGCCTAGAGAAGCACGTGAGATACTTGGGAGAATGTTAGGGCTAGATTATAATAAAACACATGTTGAGGATATAGGTGATATTAACACATGGAATGATGAGGTAAATAACATAAGCCCACAAAATACTCAACCATCATTTGAGGCACACACACCGCCCGTGACTTACCCGGAGGAAGTAGAAGAAACTTTAGGAATTCCGATGGAGGTAGAACCCTTGGACCAGGCACCACTTGAGGATATAGGTTTGAATACTTGTAGTGATAACCTTACTCCTAGTTCTAGGGAATTTCCTAGTGTTGATGAACCGGAACCTCAATCTTTACACACCTTTCCATCCTTAGATATATTTCTAGGAGACAAAAGTGGAACCGACCCACCCATCAACCAATATTATCCGGGTAGTTTTAGGATGAAGGAAGCCATTCACTCACCCCCTTCACCTCACATGACATATTCACACCCTAAGGGTGTGTATCGCTACTTTCACCCACACTTAATCCTAAGTGTAGGGAGAACCTCCGCTATTTCCGTTAAATAAGGGTAGAGTCAGGCTCGTGACTCAAACAAAAACAAGCGCTTCTTGGGAGGCAACCCATGTTTTGTGTGTTTTTATTTGTTTATTTGTTTGTTTGTTTGATTTTATTTGTTTCCGTATGCATGTTTTATTTTTATTGTTTGTGGCTCATGTTTCAAAGTAAATTGTGAAAATGCTTTATTTTGTTTTTAACTTCGTCTTAACTGCATATAAAGGTATTTTGCAAAAGATAAGTGTAAGGGAGATCCAAATTTGTTTATAAGAACGAAATTGAGCATGAACCACAACAATATTAAATGACATGTGTATTAGTACTTGTTAGAGTCAAATGCTTGTATCGAGTCATAATGATGTTTTGCAGGATTTTCCAGGAAGTAGGACGTAAGTTTTTCCAGAAATTTTCCGGAAACTTAACGTAAAGATTTCTGCAGGTCACTTCTGACGGCATCATGAATTAATTCCTGACGGCGTCATGTGTAAAATTCTGGAAATTTTGCTAGTTTTGTTTATACCGGAATCTTAAAGTTTTTGTTAATTCTTTTGTTTTATAAACTCCAGGAAATCTGCAAACATTCATTCCACAAGCGTTATATCTTTAATAGTTTTTTTTTTTATTCTTGTGGAAAACTAGAAGGGGGGGTTGAATAGTTTTACGTCTTTTTAGATTTATAGACACAAGTTTGTTTAAAAAGATTCGATTCTAGTTTATGTGAACTCAATACTTGCACTATATGAACAATTGTACGATAACTAACTAACAAAGATAATATAGTAAAGGTAAGTAAATGAGTAATGAGAAGAGTTTGAAAGATCAAACAACAACACAAGGATTTATAGTGGTTCGGCTACAAGGACACCTTCCTTGTTCCTACTCCACTCCCCGAGTCACCTACTCGAGAGTTTTCTTCACTATGTCAACAAACTCCCTTTTGGCGGAGAAAACCTTACACACCAATTTACACACCACAATAACTTCACAACTTGATCACTACTTCTACACAACTTCTTCACACCAATATTCTACACACCAATCTTCTTCACACCTATCTTCTACACACCAATCTTCTTCACACCTATCTTCTACACACCAATCTTCTACTTCACACCTATCTTCACAACTAACCAACTTCACTACTTATCAACTTCTATTTTCTACACAACTTCTATATCTTCTAAACAATTAATCACAAGCACAACACAATATTCACAAGTGAATATATATATACACTATGCACAACTACTCTTCAACACTTCTTGAGCTTGGTTGTAGAAAGAGTGTTCTTCTTTTGCACTTTGGATGAGAATGGATGATGAGGGATTGAATCACTTGAAACAAGGATTAATATACAAATGATCAAAGGGTTTTAGAGGATGTTTAGAGAGTTATAGATCTGAAAATTTCGTGCAAAAGGTGAGGAAAAAATCCAGGTTTAAGGTGGTATTTATAGGCAAAAGATTCTGACAGAGGAGCGTGGCCGGTCCCCTTAAATCAAGGCTGGTCCCCTTAATTTTAAGGGGACCGCCCCTTATAATTAAGGGGGCCGCCCAGCTGAAACGGCCAGAATCTTTGTCTTTTAGTGAGGAAAGTTTATTTGGTGAAAAACTAACTGATTTTGGTTAAAAATTTGAATTCATATATTTAGTATGAATAAAACATTTTTCTTTATTACCAAAAGTGTTTTTCAAAAATATATATATAATTAAATAAACTTTGTGTTAGTTAATTAAATACCCCTTTGATCATGAGATGTATTAAGCACTTGTTTATCCATACCTTAAGTGATTAAGTTGGATATAGTGATATAAACTAGCTTAATACTTGTTTACGTAGTAATTATACGATTGACGCTTTTACATTTTGTGATCGTCAAAATATAGAGATATCGAAAGATATAAATAACGTTTTCACACATTATTTATGTCAACAATCTCCCCCTTTTTGATGATTACAAAATTTAAACTCATTAATCGAAAATTAGTATATATTCAAGTATTATTGTGAGTTTATATCACTTCTCCCCCTTTTTGTTAGCATCAAAAAGGTTATCCCATGTTAATGGAAGCTCCCCCTTGAAGTTTACTCCCCCTCGTTTTGAGGCCAAAAGGAATCGAGATATGGATATCTTGCAAAAATATTTAGTGGCAAGCAACATATATATGTATATAGCATGCAAAAGTGTAAACTAAACATAACATATCATTAATCAAGTGAAATAAATTCATCAAGCATTACATCAACAAATGAAATAAGTAATGCAACTAACAAAAGCCTTCAAAGGCTTACAATCATCATTGAAATAATAAACCAAAGCTCAAATATGAAAGTCCTCTCTAGAGCTTTCCATCCAAAATGGTTTAATATAATTTTATTTGTGAGACACCAAGCATGTTTAATTGGGAGGAATGGATGGTGAACATGGAGATGGTGATGGAGGAGGAGTGTTTGTTGATGGTGGTGGAGGAGTTTGGTTTGTTGTTGGTGGTGGATGCAACAAGTTTTCAATGTGAGAAAACATGTATTCCATTTCATCTCTTAGTCTGAACACAATTGTTCGGTTGTGGATGCAACAAAGGCAAGTGTCACTATGAGCTTCAAGTAAGCTCCATGGGACGGGGTTATAGGTTGGTGGATTGATAGGGGATGATGAGAAGGGTGCATCAAGAGGTGTTAATTGTGATAGTGAGAGAGTTAATGCAAGGGTTGTGTTTTCATTGGTAGGTTGTGATGGTTGAACTATTGGTGGAGGAGATAAGTGGGTGTTAATGTAGTCATTAATGGATGAAGTGGATGGTATGGAGGAAGTAGAGTTTCCATTTGTTGAAGGTGTTTTGGAGGGTGCATTTGGTGCACTAGGAGATGAACATTGAGGTGGTGGAGATGGAGTGGTGTTGTCTTCATTTGTAAGATCAATGAAGAGTTGTTTGGGTGGAATGATGACAAGTTTTTGTTTCTTGGCATTGTTTGAATAGGTGGTTCTTGGTGATGACATGATGATGTTTGATGAATGTTTGAGGATGATGGAATGTGAATTAAACATGCATGGGGATTATATAGTGGGAAAACATGTTTAGAAGTGGAATTAATTTGAAATTGGAATGTTATATTCCAAAATCAGTTTAGTTTTTAAGAGAAATGGTAGCTGGGACTAGCAAAAGGGATCACAAGATGCAAAAGAAAACAGTGTAAAAACTGTTTCAGATGGCCGTCCCCTTAAATGGAGGCCGGTCCCCTTAATTTTAAGGGGGCCGCCCTTATGATTTAAGGGGGCCGCCCATCAGAAACCAAAATTTTTCAAAAAATTTTCTGGAAAAATGTTGTGTTCTGTTTTGTATTTGCAGCAAGCACCATTTGGACATTTCACATTTGTTTTGGTCTATTATAAGCATACATGATATATATATATATATATATATATATATATATATATATATATATATATATATATATATATATATATATATATATATATACATATATAAGCTAATCATGCAAGTATATATATATATATATATAGATTAAGAGTTAAAGCATGCATTCATAAGCATAAATAAAACATAAATAAGCAAGTTAACAACCTAATCGAGTGCACAAAACAATTATCCAAGAAAATAACAAGTACTTCCGAATATACTTCGGACAAATAGCACACAAGACATAAAAATTAAATATTGTTCAACAAGCATAATCCAAGCATATCATCTCTTTTTCTTCCCGAAGATACCCTTCAAAGTCTTCCCGATCGATTTGAAACCACCTCTAACTTCTTCATGTAAGCTCTTTTGTCTTCTAAGCATTTCGGTAGTTCGTTCATGAAGCACTTCTTCGTTTTGATCACTAGGAGATGGGGTAGAATTGTCGGGATAGTCAAGATTCTCTAAATTGTCAACGAACTCAGAGAACGAAGGGGTATTAGCATCATGGATGTCTTCATCCTCATCGTCATCGTCTTGTCTTGAAGATGATCCATGAAAGCTATGACGACGAGATTTACCCTTGTCACTTCGAGTTCGTCGAGCTTGTTTTAGAGCGAGAGGACGTAAAGTGGGGTAGATGGACTCATAGATACTATTTTCAAGATCGGGGTAGTACTCGATAATATGACGATAGAGACGAGTGAGGAACATTCCATATGGAAGATTGGCTTTGGGAGTTTTTCTAGCACACTCAATCCGTTTGATAAAGAAGTAGGCCAAATTGTACGGCTTTTCGACAGCTATACAATACAACATGTGAGCAAGGCACGCCGGGAGATAGTCCCGGTGACCTCCAGTACCAAACGCATTCTCACGAATGAGTTCTTCCCAACGCTTCATGTGGGGGCTTAACTCCTTGAGGAGAAATTGGTATGGAGAGATTTGAACATTTTTGGATTTTATTTTTCGGCTAGTGGTGGCACGTTCCACACCAAGGACTTGACGAATTTCGTCGGGATTAGGAATTTCGTCGAGATAGGGACCGAAGGTTGGTCGATAGCGATTAAGAGATTCGAGGTCCCACTCGTTTGTGAAAACGGCTTGACCTCTAAATGGAATTTGGAGGATTTGACCAAATTGTTCGAGAGTTAGGGTAATAAATTCATTTTGAATCATGAAAGAGATGGTGATGAAACCAAGATCATTGGTTTGGACGGTGACTTGGCTATAGAAATCCATTATGAAGCGAGGAATGATTGGTTCATTTATTTCATAAAGACAATTGAAGTTGATGCTTGAAAACAAGCGATTTATGAAGTCGGATTGAGCAAAAGCAAGATCTACTACACGTCCTTCATGAACATTTCTATCTTCAATTTGACGATATATAAGTCCAATGGAAGGAGATGTAGTAGGGAGTTGGGAAACTTTAGGAATGTAGTTTTTAGTGTGAGAAAGATCTTCGGTAGTTGCTTTTGGCATTTTCACCTAAACACATCAACAATACAAAAAGATCAAAATAAATATAAAGAAAGATAAAAGTATATGTATATTGTTAAGGCTTATGTTGGAACGTAAACATACTTCGTTACTAATCCTAAGAAGTAGATTACAATGTTCCTTAATATTGTTTTTAACTCGTTCTAGATATACTTTACGATGTTTAATAAGTAGTTATGGACAAATCCAAACGCCCTTTTAAACATCTTAATATATCATGAAATTTACTAGATTTACATTAGATTGTAAAACTAGCTATTTCTTGCGAGTTTTTGTTTTTTTTTGTTTTTTTTTTTTTTTTTTTTATGCATGTTATTTGTTTTTTAAAAAGATGGTTTGTATTTTTACTTAAAAATGTTATTTTTAGTAATAAACCAAACGCTTCCTTAACTAGTGACTTATACCACTAGTATGTCAATATATATATGAATTATATATCTTGAAAAGTCCGATTAGCAATTTTTAGGTTTATAATTATAACATAGTTTTATAAAAATTATAATGACTAGGTTTCGATATTATTTGGACATAATCCAAACACCCCTATATTGTGAACCAATATAATTTTTCTTGGTCGAAAAATGTAATTTCAAGTTTTACAAGTTACAAAAGTATAATGTGATTAGTTTTAACACGTTTTCAAATCATTATTCAACAATGAGTTTACTAAAAATTTTGAAAAGGAGTGTATGAAGTTTTTCAAAAAGTTTCGACATGATAGTTTATAATTACTAGTTTCTAGTGTTGATTAATCATTCTAATCCTAGGGGAAGCATTTGGTTATGGAGTTTTAACACTTAATTCGAAAGAGATTTTGAAATTGAAGAATTTTATAAAACATGCATAATCATGAGTATGACCAAATAAGATGAAATTAGATGAAATGTGTTATGAAAAACTTACAATACGTAATGGTGATTGTGTTAGATGAATTTGCCCTTTGCGAATTAACCCGAATTATGTGATTTGGAAGTGATTTGAGATGTTTTTGGGTTTTGGTTTTCGTCACAGCAGAAGCAGGGGAAGGGGAGTATGAAAAAGTGGAGTGTTTGGCAAAAAGAATAAGGAGAAAAACGGGTTGGATCAATCAGATGGCCGGCCCCCTTAAACATTAAGGGGGCCGCCCTTCATTTGGCTGCCGGTCCCCTTAAACATTAAGGGGGCCGCCCTCCAAAATTTGATTTTTGTGATTTTGGTTTCTGGAAAGAACAAGAAAATATTTATATGTATGTATTAGATTTATATTTAATCAAAAATACGTTGGAGGGTATTCGCACGAAAGGAATTACTTGACACTTTTACTTGACATTTTGCCAATTAAATTTTCTTGATCATTTCGGATGAAATTTATCAAGTTGTCAAGTGCACGAGAAAGTTGTGGAAGGTTCATAAGTATATGTATACATATATATGTATGTAATATGGGCTTATAAGACAAGAATAAAGGAGGGAGACGTATGCAACGGAAGCCGGGAGTTTGTTTCATCCATAGATTTTTCGACTCATCTCTCTTCATCAGCATGAGTGTTGTTGAACATTAAAGTTCAATAAGGCAAATGGGGAAAAGAAAAGGTTCATAAACGAACAATTTCTAGTTCTAGAAAATCAACAAATGAATTTTCTAGGTTATAAGATCCTAGATATAGCTGAGTATATATATATAAATATATATGAATTTAGATATAGTATAAGTATATGAGCATATATATATATATATATATATATATATATATATATATATATATATATATATATATATATATATATATATATATATATATATATATGTATATATGAATAGAAATAAAAACTAGAGGGGATAATGAACCAAGAAAAATCACATAAAGACTAGATACTAAACTAAGCATGCATTTGTTAACAAGGAAATAAAAGGAAATATGTACCTTTCGTCTTCAATGCATTTAACTTCAAAGCCTTCAAGGGATAGTCCGAACAAGAGGTGACATCAAAATTTTCCATGTTTGAATGGCGAGTATAATTACGTTGGTCCCCATTGTCTCATTTGACCAAAGTTATTTGATCCGAACATGTTTTGTATTTGACTTGGGTGCATATATGGTGGAAACATTCCCCACGGATTGAAGTTCCACATTTGTTGATTATAGTTAAAATTTCGTCTGTGGAAAACTAGAAGGGGGGTTGAATAGTTTTACGTCTTTTTAATTTGTTGTAAAAATAGTTTTAGTGTTTTCTTAATTTTTAAAACTTAGATTCGATAATATGTGATCTCAAGTATTGCACAATACAAACAAATATCAATACGAAATATATAACAATGATAAGTAATGAAATAAGTAAGAGATGGAAAGATCGAACCGCGAAACAAGAGATTTATAGTGGTTCGGCTACAAGGACACCTTCCTTGCCCTACTCCACTCCCCGAGCACCTAACTCGAGAGTTTTCTTCACTATATCAACAAGCTCCCTTATGGCGGAGAAAACCTTACACACCAATTTACACACCAATATACACACCAATCTACACACTAATTTACACACCAATAATCACACCACAACACCTTCACACCTAAGTCACAACTTCTACACACCTTCTTTAAATCAATCTACTTCACAACTAGCTACTTCAACTCTATCTTCTTCACACCAATAGATTTCCTAGCTTTTCTTCTTCACACCAAGCTATCAACTAATCACACAATCTATATCTAACACAACTATCTACAAGCAAATATTCATAACAATCTTCACAAAGAATATGTAAATAATCTTGATGATACACCAACAACTTGGATGTGGAGATAACAACAAGTTGTAATACTTCTTGTCTAGGAAGAAAGAAGTATTCTTCTCTTGCACTTGAGAAGATGGAAATTGGATCACTTTGAAACAAAGAATATATACACTTATGATCAAAGGATGAGAGAATAGAGAAATAGATCTAGATCAGAAAGTTTAGAAGTGCAAAAGGTGAGGAAAAAGTGTGAACTGATCCAGTATTTATAGGGGAGAAAAACACTGTTCTGGAGCATGGCCGGTCCTCTTAATTAGTGGCCGGTCCCCTTAATGATTAAGGGGGTCACCTAAGGAATTAAGGGGGCCGCCCATTTCAGAACGTTGGTTTTTCTTGTCTTTTAGTGGGGAATATTTTTCTGGATAGAATTTGCCATTTTTGGTTGGAAATTTGAAATCATATATTTATTATGAATTAAACATATTCTTTTAATTCCAAAAGTAATTTTGTAAAAGATATAAGATGTTTAATATATTTTATAAAAATTCTAGTGATTAGAAAAATTTCCTTTGATCATAAAATGTAATAAACCCTTTGTTTATTCATACCTTAAGTGATATGGAAGCAAAGACAAATATTAAGCACTAAAAACTTGTTTACGTCATAAGTTTTAGATTAATGAGTTTATGCTTTGTAATTATCAAAACATAGAGACATTGTTAATATGCTAACAATGTTTTAAGACATTATTTATGTCAACAATCTCCCCCTTTTTGATGATTACAAAACCTTAAACTCATTTGGTCTAAAAAATAATTTTTAGACAAGAATTTAGAGTTTAACATTCTCTTCTCCCCCTTTTTGTAAAATCAAAAAGGTTAAAGCTCCCCCTTGATGTATACTCCCCCTCATTTGAGAGCACCAAGGAGATAGGCTATGGAAATCTTGGCTACACAAAATATTAGAAGAGAGCAAGGCAAATATACATGCAAAGCAATAGTTATAAAAATAGATTCATTCAAGCATCATAGAAAGCATTACAACATTTAATATGCTTAAGGCATATTAATCATAATAAAACAAATGAAAAGACATAGTCCTATATTGCCTAGAAAGAGCACTTGGACTTGCTTGCAACTCATGGTTGATTGTTTTATTTGCTTGAAGGATAACATAAGCATGAAGCTTAGTTGTTAGATGGAGAGGGATATGGAGTGAGGTATGGAGCGGAATAGGTGGCCCTTATGATATTGTATCGTGTTAGGGGTGGAATAGGATGAGGTCGAGTGAGGAGATATTCAATCCAAGAAATATCTTCACTTAAGTAAAGGATTTGTTTTTGGAGAAAGATGCAACAAGGGCAATAGGGAGTGTGGTTTGTAACTTGATCCAAGTTGAGAGAGTGAGGAAGGCAATTGTTATAGGGTGATGATGGAGGTTGCCCTTTGTTGCTTTGTGCAAGATGCATGGCATTGAGATCACTAAGATCATGGATTTTTGATATTTCATCACGGAACTTTTGCTTTTCCGTGGGAATGTGGAGAAATTCATTGTGTTGATATGGATGAATTGGGTTTGTGTTGTTGGAGTTGTAGTGGGATGGTTGATCAACCTTGTATGGATCATTACAAGGGATTTGAGGATGAGGTGAGTGATTTGGCATGAAGGAAGATGTTTGGCCAATGTTGTATGGTTTGTAAGTAGGATCAAATGAATGTCCTTGTGAATGTGGTGGAAAGTTTGGGAAGTAAGTGGTTGGTGGTGTTGAATGACTTCCAACTTCATTTGTTATGATGGATTTGTTTTGAGGGCTTTTTCTTTGCCAAACGGGTTTTTCCGTCATTCTTGCAAGCCTTGAGGCTTTTGATTTGGGTTTGTTTGGAGAAGCCATGAAGGGATGAGTAAAGAGTTTTGAGGATTGTGGTTATTTATAGTGTAAGATTTGTGTGTTTATGGATGGATAAAGTTTGTTTGGGAGATTAGGACAAATTGTGTTGGTGAAGATTGGGAAATGTAGGTTGAAATGGGCTAAAAAGCAGAAAAGATTCTGTAAACCCGACCATCAGATGGCCAGTCCCCTTAATGATTAAGGGGGCCGCCTTACAAAATTAAGGGGGCCGCCCATCTGGTGATTTCCAGGTTGCCAGAATTGGGTTTTTTGGCAGAAAATTTGCAGAAAGGTTATGTGTTTGGATTAGAATTCAAGCAAGTTCAATTCTCTTAGGCAATATAGAGTCTAATCTAATCAAGATATAGCATGCATGCAAAAACATATAGGCAAAAGAGCAAATAATCAACACATAATAAGCAATAGGAGGTAAACAAAGGCAAGTACACTTAAGCTTCCTAAGGCACCTATCTTAGATTAAAGGCAAGGATAATTAGTGAGTGAAAAACTAGTGATAGATCAAGATGACACCATTATTAGTGAATTTGTCCTAGTGAGTGTCTATATGCAACAAATGTGGAGTTGTGATTGTTTCGACTCCTAGGAGCAAAAAGAAATAACGATCCTAAGAAACAATCCAAATAATCTCCTTGATTCAATTTTTGCTCGATCATGAATGTCAAAGACATATATTAGATTATATACCTTGACAATTTATGTGAGAGTTTATGCATGATTTTGAAATACAATGTTTTTAGAATTAGTCAACAATGCAAGGAAAATGATCTTCATGGGGTTCCTAGATTGTGAGAATAATTTTTAGAGAAAATTGATTGAGTTTTTACAAAAAGGTTTATGCAAAGAAAATAATTTTCCCAATCTTTAGTTTTGTGCGAAATAGATTCCTAGACTCAGAAAAGGTGAAATGGAAGAAAGATAAATTTCATGCAAGTATAAATTTGAAATAATTCAATATAATTTAGTCAACTTGTTCCATCATTCCTAATCCTAAACGCAAGTGGTTGAATAATTCACGCTTAAGGGGTTTTGTGAATATGTCCGCAATGTTGTCTTCCGATGCAACCTTTTCTATAGATATATTTTCTTTTTGTACATTATCCCTAAGAAAATGGTGACGTATTTCTATGTGTTTAGTCCTAGAGTGTTGCACCGGATTTTTACTTAAATCTATCGCACCTTTGTTATCGCACATAATGGGGACATTTTCTAACCTAATGCCATAGTCTACGAGAGCTTGTTTCATCCATAGTGCTTGTTGACATGCCTTTCCGGCGCTTACATATTCGGCTTCGGTGGTAGAAATAGCAAGAGCGGTTTGCTTCTTCGAAAACCAAGATGTTAGACAACATCCCATAAACGTGCAAATGCCGCTAGTGCTCTTTCTATCTACGTAGTCTCCCGCATGATCCGAATCCGCATAGACAATGGTTTCTATGCCGGATTCCTTAGGATACCATAATCCTAAGTGTATAGTGCTTTTAACGTATCGGAAGATACGCTTAACCGCTTCTAGGTGAGAGGTTTTGGGATCCTCTTGAAAACGGGCACAAAGGCAGACACTAAACATGATGTCGGGTCTACTTGCCGTCAAGTATAGTAAACTACCTATCATTCCTCTATACTTGGTGTTATCTACGGACTCACCTTCATCGTCCTTTGTGAGCTTTACCTCCGTAGACATGGGTGTTTTCATGGGTTTTGAGTCTTCTAGGCCAAATTTCTTAAGCATTTCCTTAATGTACTTAGATTGGTTAAAGAATATTCCATCTTCTAATTGTTTTATTTGTAATCCTAGGAAGAAGTTAAGTTCACCCATCATACTCATCTCAAACTCATCATGCATGATTTTGGCAAATTCATCACACATGTCTTGACAAGTCGATCCAAATATAATGTCATCAACATATATTTGAACAATGATGAGATTAGGGTCTTTCCTTTTAGTGAAAAGAGTGTTATCTATCATTCCCATGGAATAATCATGTTTAATAAGAAAAGATTTTAATCGATCATACCAAGCTTTGGGAGCTTGTTTGAGTCCATACAAAGCTTTCTTTAACTTATAAACATAATCAGGTTTCGCGAAGTCAATGAATCCTGGAGGTTGTGCCACATATACCTCCTCATTGATAAAACCGTTAAGGAATGCACTTTTCACATCCATTTGGAATAACTTAAAATCTAGGACGCAAGCATAGGCAAGTAATATCCTAATTGATTCTAGTCTAGCTACGGGGGCATAAGTTTCATCATAATCAATTCCTTCTTGTTGATTATAACCTTGGGCAACTAACCTAGCTTTATTCCTAGTAACTATTCCATTCTCGTCTAACTTGTTCCTATATACCCATTTGGTTCCTATGATAGTCATATCCTTTGGATTTGGGACTAGTTCCCAAACATCATTTGCCTTAAATTGATTTAATTCTTCTTGCATAGCTATAATCCAACTTTCATCCTTTAAAGCCTCGCTAATATTCTTAGGTTCTATTGCTGAGAGGAAACAAAAGAAGTTGTTTTTATCTTGGGCTTGTGACCTAAGGGTTCTTTGGTTAAGATGTCCTATTATATTATTTAATGGATGTGATCTAGATTCTTTAATATTGACGGTTTCGTTATTTTCTAAGTGAATGTCTTCATTATCATTTCCTATGGGTTTTGTTTTACTAACCTCAATGGCTTCATCTTCGACTAAATCATCATCTTCTAAAGGTAGCGTTTTAGGAGGTGGTGGTGTTTCATCAAATGTTACATTTAGTGATTCCTCTACTTTCATGGAGTGTTTGTTAAGTATTATATATGCTTTACTATTTTGTGAGTATCCTAAAAATATTCCTTCATATGATTTTGGATCAAACTTAGTGAGGTAGTCCTTAGTGTTTAAGATATAGCATTTACTTCCAAATACCCTAAAGTAGCTTAAGTTTGGTTTTCTATTTCTTAATAACTCATAAGGAGTTTTTCCTAGAATTCTTCTAATTGATACCCTATTTAAAATATAAGTCGATGTATCTACGGCGTGACACCAAAATTTTTGTGGAATGGATTGTTTATTTAACATAGTTCAACTCATTTCTTGTAGTGACCTATTTTTTCTTTCTACTACCCCATTTGATTGAGGAGTACGAGGAGCGGAGAAATTGTGAGATATTCCATTTAACTCACAATATTTTCCGAATTGTACTTCGTTATCAAATTCCCTACCATGGTCTGTCCTAATGGCAACTATTGAGCATCCTAATTTATTTTGAATCATTTTACTAAATATTTCAAATTTTTCAAAGGCTTGGGTTTTGTCACTTAAAAACCTAGTCCACGTGTATTGTGAATAGTCATCTACTATTGCTAAGGTATATTTGTTTCCTCCATAGCTCCGCACAGCGGATGGACCAAAAAGATCCATATGTAATAATTCTAGGCACCTAGTAGTGGATACTATATTCTTAGCTTTGTGACTAGCATGAGCTTGTTTTCCAATTTTACATGCATCACAAAAATGTTTGTCATATTTTAGATTAGGTAAGTTTCTAACTAATTCCTTAGAGGCCAAAGATTGTATTTGTTGCATGTTAGCCTGTCCTAATCTCCTATGCCACAATGTGGAGTTTTCGTCTAGGGTCGTTAGGCATATCCTATCTTCAGGTTTGTTTCCTAGTTTCATAACATATACACCTCCTTTCCTAATACCTCTACCTATAATTTTTCCATTCTTAACTATTTCGCTATCTTCTTCGGAAAAGATAACTCTACATTTATTATCGCATATTTGGCCTACACTAAGTAAGTTATATGTTAAATTATTTACGTGTTCAACATTTTCAATAGTAAGTGAGTCTTGAGAAATCGTACCTTTGCCAATAATTTTTCCACGCAAGTCACTACCAAAAATAACGTTACCTCCGTTGTATGCCTTATATGTAGAGAATAGCTTTCGGTTCCCTGTCATGTGCCTCGAGCATCCACTATCCTTGATCCATTCCTCAGGCTCCAAGTCAATTCCAAGGCATATTTCGTCGGTTGCTTTTGCCATGAAACACTTTTCTTCTCTTGGTTTTTCCACTTCTTCTTTGTCACTATCACTCCATGTTCTACTAACAAATGCACCTTGATTATCATAACTCGGCGGCTTTAGACATTCACTAACGAGATGATTTGGACTTCCACATCTAAAGCATTTTCTTTTCACGTAATTGTCACTTCTATTTCTTTGGAATGATTTTCTATCGTCATGTGATGATCTAGTGAATCTTCCTCGTCTCTTGAAGAATTTCTTGAATTCTCTTAAGGCCATTGCATATTCTTCATCTTCACTCTCGTCACTTGAGTCACTATCATCACAAAGTTCCTTTTTGGCTTTTAGAGCAACGGATTTGACTTGTTCTTTCTTGACTTTAACCGTTTCCAAATCTTTTCTTATAATTTCTTCATGGACCTTCAAGTTGCCAATAAGCTCATCTAGTGACAATGTCATCAAATTCTTTGATTCTTCAATAGCCGTGACTTTAGCTCGCCATTTCGGATGCAATGCCCTAAGAAATTTCCTAACACAATTTTTACTAGAAAATGTCTCATCAAGTGCTTTTAAACTTGTGATAATGGTGTTAAATTTAGCAAAAGCATTATCAATTGATTCCTCTTCCGGAATCGTAAATTGTTCATATTGTTGTAC
This sequence comes from Artemisia argyi, assembly GCA_030686995.1. Classification (NCBI taxonomy): domain Eukaryota; kingdom Viridiplantae; phylum Streptophyta; class Magnoliopsida; order Asterales; family Asteraceae; genus Artemisia; species Artemisia argyi. The sequence continues at coordinate 190,766,239 of CM060679.1, read as the reverse complement.
AAGAAGATCTATTTTGTTATCTTTAACTTGACTTTTACCTTGGTGAGTGATTAGTAAAGAATCCCAAATTTATTTTGCGGTTTTACACATAAAAATTCTTTCATATTCTTTGCGTGGTAACGCATTATAAATAACCATTTTGGCCTCATTATTTTTTGCTAGTTTCTTTTTCAAATCATCATTTTGTTTTTCAAAAGCTACAATTTCATCCATTTTAGTTTCAACATTATATTGAATAGGGGGAAAATCACCAAAGGTAATAATATGCCAAAGATCAAGATCTTTTGATTTCACATAGGTTTCGAATCTATTTTTCCAATATAAAAATCCATCACTTTCAAATAGTGGTGGTCTTTGCATAGATTGCCCTTCTAAATATTTTTCAGATTCCATAGATCGTTACAAGTTTTAAAATACAATATATTTTAAAATTCTTGCTAGACGTGGCTCCTGATACCAATTGTGGAAAACTAGAAGTGGGGTTGAATAGTTTTACGTCTTTTTAATTTGTTGTAAAAATAGTTTTAGTGTTTTCTTAATTTTTAAAACTTAGATTCGATAGTATGTGATCTCAAGTATTGCACAATACAAACAAATATCAATACGAAATATATAACAATGATAAGTAATGAAATAAGTAAGAGATGGAAAGATCGAACCGAGAAACAAGAGATTTATAGTGGTTCGGCTACAAGGACACCTTCCTTGCCCTACTCCACTCCCCGAGCACCTAACTCGAGAGTTTTCTTCACTATATCAACAAGCTCCCTTATGGCGGAGAAAACCTTACACACCAATTTACACACCAATATACACACCAATCTACACACCAATTTACACACCAATAATCACACCACAACACCTTCACACCTAAGTCACAACTTCTACACACCTTCTTCAAATCAATCTACTTCACAACTAGCTACTTCAACTCTATCTTCTTCACACCAATAGATTTCCTAGCTTTTCTTCTTCACACCAAGCTATCAACTAATCACACAATCCATATCTAACACAACTATCTACAAGCAAATATTCACAATAATCTTCACAAAGAATATGTAAATAATCTTGATGATACACCCACAACTTGGATGTGGAGATCACAACAAGTTGTAATACTTCTTGTCTAGGAAGAAAGAAGTATTCTTCTCTTGCACTTGAGAGGATGGAAATTGGATCACTTTGAAACAAAGAATATATACACTTATGATCAAAGGATGAGAGAATAGAGAAATAGATCTAGATCAGAAAGTTTAGAAGTGCAAAAGGTAAGGAAAAAGTGTGAACTGATCCAGTATTTATAGGGGAGAAAAACACTGTTCTGGAGCGTGGCCGGTCCCCTTAATTAGTGGCCGGTCCCCTTAATGATTAAGGGGGCCGCCTAAGGAATTAAGGGGGCCGCCCATTTCAGAACGTTGGTTTTTCTTGTCTTTTAGTGGGGAATATTTTTCTGGATAGAATTTGCCATTTTTGGTTGGAAATTTGAAATCATATATTTATTATGAATTAAACATATTCTTTTAATTCCAAAAGTAATTTTGTAAAAGATATAAGATGTTTAATACATTTTATAAAAATTCTAGTGATTAGAAAAATTTCCTTTGATCATAAAATGTAATAAACCCTTTGTTTATTCATACCTTAAGTGATATGGAAGCAAAGACAAATATTAAGCACTAAAAACTTGTTTACGTCATAAGTTTTAGATTAATGAGTTTATGCTTTGTAATTATCAAAACATAGAGACATTGTTAATATGCTAACAATGTTTTAAGACATTATTTATGTCAACATCGTCTATTTTGGTTTACTCTTGGTTGAGGTGTTTTAGGTCTAGGATAAGAATTATTCAGTTTCCTAGGTGGTGGAGTTTTAGATCTTGTTTTAGGTTTAGACGATCCTACTTCGGTTTTTAAAGATGATTTATAAAACGGTTTTATTTCTTCATTACTAGCTAGAGGTATTTTCTTATCATTTATGAGTATATACTTAGGATTAGATTTTAAAGTTTTAGTTCCTTGTGTTCACTTTCAAATTTAACATTTTTAACTTCACTTGTTGAGGCTACGGTTGAGTTAAAACCTTGACCGGTTTTATCTCCGGATATTCTTTGAATACTTATAATTTTACTCAGTGAGTTACTACTATTTTCAAATTTATCAAATTTACAGATTTCTTTCTTAAGTTTGTTGTTTTCACTTTTAAGTTCTTGACATGATTTACATTCTTCAAAAATTTCTTTACCTTTTTCAAGTTGATGTATTTTAATTTTTAGTTCAAGTACTTCATTTTCTAATTGGTTGTTTATGTATTTTAGTGATTTGTTTTTAGCCATTACTTGTTGTCCTAGTTTGCATAATCTATTGTATTCACTATCTAAATCTTTTTCATCTAATGATAGATTTTCATCACTAAAGTATTCGGTTTCGGAACGTACCTCACTTGATGTCTTAGCCATGAGACACTTTTCTTCCTTTGTTGTTTCTTTCTCATCTTCATCGCTATCACTCCAAGCACCTCCAACAAACGCTCTTTGATTTTGATCTTTTGTCATCATTGGACATTTTTCAATGAGGTGATTCGGATCACCACACTTGAAACACTTTCTCTCATTCTTGCTATACTTGTCATCATTATTCTTTTGAGGTGTTCTCCTTTCATCGTGTGGTTGTCTAACGAATCTTCCTCGCCTTTTGAAGAATTTCTTGAAATCTCTTACGGCCATGGCAAATTCTTCGTCTTCACTTTCGGAAGATGAGCTATCTTCGTTGTTGGATTCCTTTCTAGCTTTCAAGGCGATTGACTTGCTTTGCTCTCGTTTTCCTTTAACCATTTCAGAGTCCTTCTTTATTATTACTTCGTAGACTTTTAAATTACCAATTAATTCATCAAGTTGAAGTGTTGACAAATTCTTTGATTCTTCAATAGCCATCACTTTAGCTCGCCATTTTGGGTGAAGAGCTCTAAGAAACTTCCTAACAAAATTCTAACTAGAGAAATTCTCATCAAGTGCTTTTAAACTTTTGATGATAGTGTTAAATCTAGCAAAAGCATTATCAATTGATTCCTCTTCCGGAATCGTGAATTGCTCATATTGTTGAACAAGTAGATCTATTTTGTTATCTTTGACTTGATTGTTACCTTGATGAGTTATTAATAAAGAGTTCCAAATTTCTTTTGCGGTTTCGCACATAAAGATCCTTTCATACTCTTTACGTGGTAGCGCATTGTAAATAACCATTTTTGCTTAATTATTTTTAGCAAGTTTTCTTTTTAAATCATCATTTTGTTTTTCAAAAGGTACGATTTCATCTTTCTTAGTTTCGGGGTTATTTTGAATAGGTAAAAAATCACCGTTGGTAATTGTAACACCCCAACCCGACAAAGGTCAAAATGTCACATTCTGGTGCCAAATCAGAACATACAAACGGAAGCGGAAGACTTATAAACATAAAGTTACAAAGGTATTCTAAGGTTACAAAAGAAATGCTAACTCTATACAAGAAGAAATATAAAGCCAAATAGAAATCTAATTGAATCCAAATCCAAGTCTAATCCAGATGTAATGGGCTTCTAATCATCGGGTAGTCCACTAACGCTCCTATGCACTCGTCACCCAAACCCAGCTTCCAACCTAAAACCTACCGCAGGAAAAGAAATGCGGCTGAGCTTAAAAAGCCCAGTGAACAGATATATAACAAAATGAATAATCGAAACATAGATAAGTATAGGAAAAGGAAATCATAAGCTCCTGCTGAAATGAATATCATCTGTCAAATGCATAAGAGATCAACGATAATTGAACAAATATCATAAGTCAAATGAATAAAGAAATATGAAGAGTCAAGTGATAATATGAATCATATAGTAACCAGAATCACATGAGCAGCTAGAACAAAGGCTTGTCTACCCGAGACACTCGAATAGACACAAAGAACATAGGAAAGCCACAAGCCGACCTACCCGAGACACTCGAATAGATCTCAAATCACATAATCACATATCCGTCAATTCATAGGGTGTACATAGAGTAGCTAGCTCCAATGTACCAGACGTGAAAGGGGTACAAGGCACGTACAGCCAGTCACAAAATCAAATCATATCATATCATATCAAACATATCCTAGGATGCATCCATACGCCCCCCACAAACAAATCATATACAAAGTGGCCAAGAGATCTCATATCATATCATAATCAGACGGGGACGCCGGGGACTAATCACACCGCCCCAGATAGTGTCATGCCATTGGTGCCTCAATGACACGCCCATGGTACCTCCATGAGTAGACTAAAAAAACTCGGGCATCAGAACAGAACATATCAGAGCAAACAAAGCAAGGCTATCCATAACAAAATGCTCCCAGAGCATGACAGAACAGAATACTTCCAGAGCATAATATAACAGAATTTCGCAATCACATAATCATAATCAAAGTGGATAGCAAATCAGAATCAAATCAGAGGTATCATAGCAAGGCTCATATCAAATAGATCATATCAACGAATCATATCAAATGGATCATATCAATCATATCAAATGGAGAACATAGCAATGGCTTAGTGAATCTTAATACGAATCAAAGATCAAGATCAAGAGTCATGAGAGAGAAAACCCCTTACTGAAAGAGGATAGAATATATGTGCCTTAAACCACCAACGAAACCATAACATAACATAAGAATAGGAAATCACTCCTTCTTCAGGGAATCTACACAAATAATGATCGGCTAAAATTAATAACTTGTTTTAAATCAGATTACTCGTTTTAGTCTGCTTTCCATTTTTAGTAACTATCCATTTATAGCAGCTTTTTCCGAAATAGTAATTTCATACTTTAAGGTTATAAATAACAATTAATTAATCTTATAAGGACTTAAATGACTAATATATTAAGTTAGGGTCAATTACAACAATTTAGTAAAGTTTAGGGTCAAAATATAAATTATCAAAAATTAAATATTAAAATGTCAAATAAAATTATTCTAAAGTTTATACTATAAATTTATATTAAGATAATAATTTTGGACCCGTCGTTATAATTTATTTAACGTATTCCTTATATTAATCTTAGACTGCGACGACCAGAATTTGTTATGTATATATATATATATATATATATATATATATATATATATATATATATATATATATATATATATATATATATATATACACACACACACATACGTACGCACACCCCTTCATGTCATTGATTTTCCCAAAATGTAACCATGCACATCATAAAATCTTCTATTCCCATACGTCAATACACACATATGTCCCTAGGTTCATTTTATCCAAAGATATACAAACCCATTATACACATGTCACAATTTTTTTAACATGCGACTGAAACAAATTATAAACCCCATGTATCTTAAACTCACGCATGTAATATTGAAACCAAAACAGCCAACACCTACCCCTTCTCTTGTTGCATACTAAACAAACACACCTTTTATAACTTAATAATTCAAGTAAGAAACAAACTGAACATGTGTACTATTTAGTAACCCAAACCATGACCAAAACGACTCAAGTGTTAACCAACCATGACCTCGCCCTTTTTACCCTTTAATTCAGATTTAAACAGGTTTTTAAAACCTCATTTGACCAACCAAAAGCCATGCATGACCACACCATTTCACAGCCAAAATAACGTTGCCAACATATGAAGCATTGGGGCCAAAACAAACCTAGTCCTCTTAACCTTTTCCATATCTGATTAGTTCACATTTTTTTATAGGGTTTAATATAATACATACTAGACCACGCATGCCATGCATACAAACATTCTCATAATATCACAGCTTTCAACCTCGAATACGCCCATCTCCCACGCCTAGGTTTTCTGGTTCATATACTTCATTAAGGGTCATATTATTAGGTTATTGGAGACTTATGTTAGATTGAATACATGGCGACACAGGTTGTTCACAATGATAGAAAACCACTCACAAAACACACGATACAAAACAGTCCCACTGACGAGACTTACACATGAAATATCGAGACAAAACACACCGATTATACCCTCTCGTATTTCCATATAGCGAGACCAAAATAGACGAGAACAACCAGTTCCAAACGTACTCCAAAATCTCATGACTTTAGTCTCTCGTTAACTTTCTTTACGACCCATAATATACACATGATTCGACATATATATATCCTCACACACATACGCAAATAACTAGATTCTTACGAAGCAACTATATTTTAAACGAGACATAACGGACCTTAATACTTTACCAATTCCAGGTCATCTAACGAGACATGTAATATCATGATAATGAGATTCGAAAGATTTTAATAACATGTTTTAATTTCAGATTATGATTCATATATATAAGTGTGTCGAATGGTTTTCAAAACAGAAGAGGTGAATGATACCTTCAAGGCTGAATTATCGAGACCAAAAGAAACCAACGAATCGAAACCTTTTCGAACCCAATACTACCCACACGATCACACCACCAAGAAGCACCAACGGCACCACACCATGATCAAACCAATGTCACACTAACGATCTAACCAAGCTTCTACTCCGCCGTCTTCTTTGATTTTAAAGGACATCATGAGGCAGCCAACTGGAGTGGTTCTTTAGGGTTTAGTGTGAGAGTTTCAAATGAGTATATGGTTGAGAGAAATGAGCAGCGAGTGAAGAGGGTATAGGGGAGATGGAGCCGAGTTTAAGGGAGAGTTTGATGACTGATTCTTATCTCAAATCTTTCACAATATTCGGTATATTATATATATTATATAATGTTGTGTGTAACAATATAATACATGGGCTCCCTTAACTTGTTAACGTGTGACACAATTGAGAATTGAAATCGACCCCATATAGCATTCACTTATGTATACGTGTGATACAATTTAAGAGTATAGGTTGTGCCATGTCAAATATATTCAAACCCCTTATAGACTAAACGAACATATAACATAACTTAAGATATATGGATTAAGTCAACTTATTTGTATCTTAGGTTTAGGATTTCGTATTTTATAGTTTCACGTTATTCGTGTTCAAAGGTTCGATTGTTATTTCAAATCGTATATGTTTGAATGTCGTTCATATTTTAGGTCGTACTCGTATTAAAGGTTCAAATGTCATAGCGGAATTTGGGTTGTTATAGTTCTTCCCCTCTAAAAATAAAATTTCGTCCGCAAAATTTGAAATCGCAAAGGTTAGACAGAGACGTAGCAATTCATAAAAGAACGTCACTATTTACCTCAATCTCGAGGAGGTTCTTCCAACAGAATCTTCTCAAACAGAAATTTTTCTCATGACTCGATCCCGACAACAAGGATAGCCCCAGGCTCTCCACAGAACACAAATCATAACAAATCTGAATCCATTGAATATGAAACAAAGGCGTAGCAGATGACAGATGACAGATGATAGTTGAAATCTAACAAAGAGATACATGAAACACATATACCTACAAGGCAAACACGGAGGTAGTGCTAACTGATAAAACTTCATCAATTTCTACTAAATTCTGAATTAACGAAGGAACTTGCCAAAGTCAGAGAAGCATAGATCGAATCATCAAACGTATCAAATTCTCATAAAGAGATGGGTAATATATTCATACTGACGATCACAATCACAAATCAGAGTATCAAAATGTATCAGAAGGCATAACAGAATAGGTAGAATCAATCGTACGGATAAGAATGAATCCAAAAACTAACACGTCGCGAACAAAACTTCCTCAATTGCCGAAACGTCTAACTCTTCTATTCTTCTTCTGGAACCGTGAACCAAAATGCGATTCTCTGTCACGATCATTGTAGGTGAACCATGTAGCTTGAATGATCTTTGGCCAGAAGAAATCTCTGCCCATCTTCCAAGCAAGCCGTCCTGGTCAATGCTCCACTGTAATTCCACTCGTGTTGTCCTTCCTCTTGTGCGCGGAAATCTCCGATGTAATCACCACCATCTTCATACCATCCCGTTTGGCTCCTGCTTCAAGACTCTATACATATTAGTACAACTAAGATGAATAGAGTTGATAAGACTGTTCACTTCAAACTGCTCCCTTCCATCGTCGAAATTCAACACCGAAAATGAAGATGAGTCTCGTGTTTCTCTTTCGTCTCTGAACACACCAATATGTCATACTATGACAATTTGTCCGAGTATTCATGAAAGACACGATTTATCAAATCCATAGGAATAGTCGGAGCAGTAGCCAATACAATTGGCATCACGACGCTCATAGAGAACATAACGAATATGAAAAGCAATTCTAGGTATATCTCACTCCATGATACGATTTAGCTTCCAAAAATCAACCCACAACTTCCTGCTATCATCATTCTTCTTCATGAATAGAACGTAAGTACATCAAAGATACACACTTGCACAGATGAAACCACTTCTTGGCTCTTCACTTCTTTCCCTTCCACTAATGTCATTCACAACAGAGTTTCACCAAACATCACTCTTATACGGATAAAGTTCTCGAATCAACCAACTTACTGTTCTCAGGCACTGCTCAAAATATCTTATGATTCCAATAAGTTCAAGTTATATGATGTAACCATTATCACGTTGGCCAGGCGTCATATTACTTGCATCATATACACATGGCTTTATTGCAATCACATTATACCTCGAGTCGTGATTAAACAAATTCTCATTACTAGATGAAAACAACTTCTCATTCAGAGGGTAATCTTGGTAGTTCATTAAGGAATACATCATAAACATCTCAAACAACCGAATAATTCTCGAGGCGAGTTTCATCAAACGAAGTATCTTCACAACCATGAGGGATTAACGTACGAGTGTTCAAAACAAAGGTGATCATAATTTTTTTACCAGGTTAGGAACCTTGGTGCAGAATTTTGAGTTTCTCCAAATCGCAAAAGATGATAAATCTAATACGACTGTTGTTAGCATCACGATGCTCTGTCAACAACTCCATATCCAGAATAATATCAAATCAAACATTTCTAACGCAAACAGATTAGCAGATAAACTCCTCTTCAAATATCTTCAAATCGAATTGAACAATTTGGATAGTCGTGATGGATAATCACAAGATTTCTCATAAAGATAGAATAGATAGGGCAAAACCAATAATGCAGAAGGAACCTTAGTATGCTTATCAAAAGCAAGAGAAACCACAGAATGTGTCGAACACATCGGATTCATACCTACGCAATTCTCTGAATGGACAAAAAGGCATCTAAATGAATGACAATGAATCAAAGATTGAAGATCAAAAGAAAGTGATAATACTCAGAAATGAAACCTACAAGGCATTACTACAAAGTCTCAAGGCATTCTATACTTATGTTGCGTATTCTGATAAATCCTTCTAAGTCTCCAGAAAGAATGATCTTATAAAGGCTCTATTAAAAGCAGAGACAGAATTCAGAGTGATGCGGAAGCAAGATAACTAACTACCGTCTTATTATATATGCTACCCAATCCTCACCGGTCATAACTAAAGTTCCTAAGGGGAGAAACATAAAGCAAATCCTTCCAAGGTCATCCCATAAGCTCCTAAAGTGCAAACCTAAGGGTCCAAATCTTCACAGGCCATAATTTATGTACTACAAGTCGCAGCCTGATCTCTGATACCATAATTGTAACACCCCAACCCGACAAAGGTCAAAATGTCACATTATGGTGCCAAATCAGAACATACAAACGGAAGCGGAAGACTTATAAACATAAAGTTACAAAGGTATTCTAAGGTTACAAAAGAAATGCTAACTCTATATAAGAAGAAATATAAAGCCAAATAGAAATCTAATTGAATCCAAATCCAAGTCTAATCCAGATGTAATGGGCTTCTAATCATCGGGTAGTCCACTAACGCTCCTATGCACTCGTCACCCAAACCCAGCTTCCAACCTAAAACCTACCGCAGGAAAAGAAATGCGGCTGAGCTTAAAAAGCCCAGTGAACAGATATATAACAAAACGAATAATCGAAACATGGATAAGTATAGGAAAAGGAAATCATAAGCTCCTGCTGAAATGAATATCATCTGTCAAATGCATAAGAGATCAACGATAATTGAACAAATATCATAAGTCAAATGAATAAAGAAATATGAAGAGTCAAGTGATAATATGAATCATATAGTAACCAGAATCACATGAGCAGCTAGAACAAAGGCTTGTCTACCCGATACACTCGAATAGACACAAAGAACATAGGAAAGCCACAAGTCGACCTACCCGAGACACTCGAATAGATCTCAAATAACATAATCACATATCCGTCAATTCATAGGGTGTACATAGAGTAGCTAGCTCCAATGTACCAGACGTGAAAGGGGTACAAGGCACGTACAGCCAGTCACAAAATCAAATCATATCATATCATATCAAACATATCCTAGGATGCATCCATACGCTCCCCACAAACAAATCATATACAAAGTGGCCAAGAGATCTCATATCATATCATAATCAGACGGGGACGCCGGGGACTAATCACACCGCCCCAGATAGTGTCATGCATTGGTGCCTCAATGACACGCCCATGGTACCTCCATGAGTAGACTAAAAAAACTCGGGCATCTGAACAGAACATATCAGAGCAAACAAAGCAAGGCTATCCATAACAAAATGCTCCCAGAGCATGACAGAACAGAATGCTTCCAGAGCATAATATAACAGAATTTCGCAATCACATAATCATAATCAAAGTGGATAGCAAATCAGAATCAAATCAGAGGTATCATAGCAAGGCTCATATCAAATAGATCATATCAACGAATCATATCAAATGGATCATATCAATCATATCAAATGGAGAACATAGCAATGGCTTAGTGAATCTTAATACGAATCAAAGATCAAGATCAAGAGTCATGAGAGAGAAAACCCCTTACTGAAAGAGGATAGAATATCTGTACCTTAAACCACCAACGAAACCATAACATAACATAAGAATAGGAAATCACTCCTTCTTCAGTGAATCTACACAAATAATGATCGGCTAAAATTAATAACTTGTTTTAAATCAGATTACTCGTTTTAGTCTGCTTTCCATTTTTAGTAACTTTCCATTTATAGCAGCTTTTTCCGAAATAGTAATTTCATACTTTAAGGTTATAAATAACAATTAATTAATCTTATAAGGACTTAAATGACTAATATATTAAGTTAGGGTCAATTACAACAATTTAGTAAAGTTTAGGGTCAAAATATAAATTATCAAAAATTAAATATTAAAATGTCAAATAAAATTATTCTAAAGTTTATACTATAAATTTATATTAAGATAATAATTTTGGACCCGTCGTTATAATTTATTTAACGTATTCCTTATATTAATCTTAGACCGCGACGACCAGAATTTGTTATGTATATATATATATATATATATATATATATATATATATATATATATATATATATATATATATATATATACACACACACACATACGTACGCACACCCCTTCATGTCATTGATTTTCCCAAAATGTAACCATGCACATCATAAAATCTTCTATTCCCATACGTCAATACACACATATGTCCCTAGGTTCATTTTATCCAAAGATATACAAACCCATTATACACAAGACACAATTTTTTTAACATGCGACTGAAACAAATTATAAACCCCATGTATCTTAAACTCACGCATGTAATATTGAAACCAAAACAGCCAACACCTACCCCTTCTCTTGTTGCATACTAAACAAACACACCTTTTATAACTTAATAATTCAAGTAAGAAACAAACTGAACATGTCTACTATTTAGCGACCCAAACCATGACCAAAATGACTCAAGTGTTTACCAACCATGACCTCGCCCTTTTTACCCTTTAATTCAGATTTAAACAGGTTTTTAAAACCTCATTTGACCAACCAAAAGCCATGCATGACCACACCATTTCACAGCTAAAATAACGTTGCCAACATATGAAGCATTGGGGCCAAAACAAACCTAGTCCTCTTAACCTTTTCCATATCTGATTAGTTCACATTTTTTTATAGGGTTTAATATAATACATACTAGACCACGCATGCCATGCATACAAACATTCTCATAATATCACAGCTTTCAACCTCGAATACGCCCATCTCCCACGCCTAGGTTTTCTGGTTCATATACTTCATTAAGGGTCATATTAATAGGTTATTGGAGACTTATGTTAGATTGAATACATGGCGACACAGGTTGTTCACAATGATAGAAAACCACTCACAAAACACACGATACGAAACAGTCCCATTGACGAGACTTACACATGAAATATCGAGACAAAACACACAGATTATACCCTCTCGTATTTCCATATAGCGAGACCAAAATAGATGAGAACAACCAGTTCCAAACGTACTCCAAAATCTCATGACTTTAGTCTCTCGTTAACTTTCTTTACGACCCATAATATACACATGATTCGACATATATATATCCTCACACACATACGCAAATAACTAGATTCTTACGAAGCAAATATATTTTAAACGAGACATAACGGACCTTAATACTTTACCAATTCCAGGTCATCTAACGAGACATGCAATATCATGATAATGAGATTTGAAAGATTTTAATAACATGTTTTAATTTCAGATTATGATTCATATATATAAGTGTGTCGAATGGTTTTCAAAACAGAAGAGGTGAATTATACCTTCAAGGCTGAATTATCGAGACCAAAAGAAACCAACGAATCGAAACCTTTTCGAACCCAATACTACCCACACGATCACACCACCAAGAAGCACCAACGGCACCACACCATGATCAAACCAATGTCACACTAACGATCTAACCAAGCTTCTACTCCGCCGTCTTCTTTGATTTTAAAGGACATCATGAGGCAGCCAACTGGAGTGGTTCTTTAGGGTTTAGTGTGAGAGTTTCAAATGAGTATATGGTTGAGAGAAATGAGCAGCGAGTGAAGAGGGTATAGGGGAGATGGAGCCGAGTTTAAGGGAGAGTTTGATGACTGATTCTTATCTCAAATCTTTCACAATATTCGGTATATTATATATATTATATAATGTTGTGTGTAACAATATAATACATGGGCTCCCTTAACTTGTTAACATGTGACACAATTGAGAATTGAAATCGACCCCATATAGCATTCACTTATGTATACGTGTGATACAATTTAAGAGTATAGGTTGTGCCATGTCAAATATATTCAAACCCCTTGTAGACTAAACGAACATATAACATAACTTAAGATATATGGATTAAGTCGACTTATTTGTATCTTAGGTTTAGGATTTCGTATTTTATAGTTTCACGTTATTCGTGTTCAAAGGTTCGATTGTTATTTCAAATCATATATGTTCGAATGTCGTTCATATTTTAGGTCGTACTCGTATTAAAGGTTCAAATGTCATAGCGGAATTTGGGTTGTTATAGTAATAACATGCCAAAGATATAGATCTTTTGATTTCACATAAGTTTCGAATCGATTTTTCCAATATAAAAATCCATCACTTTCAAATAGTGGTGGTCTTTGCATAGATTGCCCTTCTAAATATTTTTCAGATTCTATAGATCGTTACAAGTTTCAAAATACAATATATTTTAAAGATCTTTCTAGACGTGGCTCTGATACCAATTGTGGAAAACTAGAAGGGGGGGGGGTTGAATAGTTTTACGTCTTTTTAGATTTATAGACACAAGTTTGTTTAAAAAGATTCGATTCAAGTTTATGTGAACTCAATACTTGCACTATATGAACAATTGTACGATAACTAACTAACAAAGATAATATAGTAAAGGTAAGTTAATGAGTAATGAGAAGAGTTGGAAAGATCAAACCACAACACAAGGATTTATAGTGGTTCGGCTACAAGGACACCTTCCTTGTTCCTACTCCACTCCCCGAGTCACCTACTCGAGAGTTTTCTTCACTATGTCAACAAACTCCCTTTTGGCGGAGAAAACCTTTCACACCATTTTACACACCACAATAACTTCACAACTTGATCACTACTTCTACACAACTTCTTCACACCAATATTCTACACACCAATCTTCTTCACACCTATCTTCTACACATCAATCTTCTTCACACCTATCTTCTACACACCAATCTTCTACTTCACACCTATCTTCACAACTAACCAACTTCACTACTTTTAAACTTCTATTTTCTACACAACTTCTATATCTTCTAAACAATTAATCACAAGCACAACACAATATTCACAAGTGAATATATATATACACTATGCACAACTACTCTTCAACACTTCTTGAACTTGGTTGTAGAAAGAGTGTTCTTCTTTTGTACTTTGGATGAGAATGGATGATGAGGGATTGAATCACTTGAAACAAGGATTAATATACAAATGATCAAAGGGTTTTAGAGGATGTTTAGAGAGTTATAGATCTGAAAATTTCATGCAAAAGGTGAGGAAAAAATCCAGGTTTAAGGTGGTATTTATAGACAAAAGATTCTGACAGAGGAGCGTGGCCGGTCCCCTTAATTTTAAGGGGACCGCCCCTTATAATTAAGGGGGCCGCCCAGCTGAAACGGCCAGAATCTTTGTCTTTTAGTGGGGAAAGTTTATTTGGTGAAAAACTAACTGATTTTGGTTAAAAATTTGAATTCATATATTTAGTATGAATAAAACATTTTTCTTTATTACCAAAAGTGTTTTTCAAAAATATATAATATGTTTATATAATTAAATAAACTTTGTGTTAGTTAATTAAATACCCCTTTGATCATGAGATGTATTAAGCACTTGTTTATCCATACCTTAAGTGATTAAGTTGGATATAGTGATATAAACTAGCTTAATACTTGTTTACGTAGTAATTATACGATTGACGATTTTACATTTTGTGATCGTCAAAATATAGAGATATCGAAAGATATAAATAACGTTTTCACACATTATTTATGTCAACAATTCCTAAGTCTGGAATTACATCTAGTTGTGAGTTTTCTTTGTTCGGATTGATGCTTTGGGTTTTTGTGTTTGTTTTGTCAGGTTTAACAGGTTATGTTTGACAAGAAGATGATTTATATTCTGGAAGGGAAGCTTTGATTGTTCATTTTCGTGGAGGAAGATCTAACCTGGCCACCTTATTATCCATACCGAGCGAATCAGGGGAGTATTTGATTTCATTCGTTTTACTATTTCACTTTTACATTCTTTACTCGAACATTGGGGACAATGTTCATCCTAAGTGTAAGGGGAAGGTAAAATGATGATACCTTACAGATACACTTTCGCTTGAGTTTGTTTGTTTAATAGTAGGTGTGTAATAAAACTATGAGAAATACTTGTTAGTGCAATTTTAGCGCCAAATTTAAATTTTTTTACAACATTTAGGAGTGAAACTTTAGCCATAGAAAGCATCTCATGGATAGGAGATTGTATGACTAGCACAAAACCGTACTATTCAAAAAAAAAATTCCACCCAAATATGTGAGGTTCGCCTTTAGATTTGATAGGAAAAGCATTTACTATTAGTGCTTATGAGTGTACCGGTAGCATTTAGATTCTAGAACTTGTGTTAGTGATGCATCCCGAGACCGCTAGTGAGACTACATTCGTGTAGTAGGATTTACTACATGATAAGGGGCATTAGGATCACCCTTGTGTTAAACCGGTATCATAATTACTTGACCATTTAAGTCATATTACTTGGCTAGTTAAGTCAATTAATTTTTCCCACACCATTAGCGTTGTACTCATTTTTCGTACACGAAACCCCTAGTACACCCCTCCGAGCCTATCTTTTTGTTTCTAACTTTAAGCATCTTACTTAAAGGAAGAATTTGTTACACCCCACTTAAATGTACATCCAAATCGCCTTAGCCTTCCGTGTATGCACTCATTTTTAGTGCATTATTGTTATTTGTTAAACCCTTAGTTAACTATCTAATTGATTACATGGTTGCTAAGTCGAGTCATATCCTTGTACATATTGTTTTGGGACGATTGGGACTCATGGGTAAAGTACTTATTTTATGGAGTAATGGGGAAGAACATCATTTATTACCCCCATATGTACGTTAATCTTAAAAGTACTCCAAGTGTTTTGATTTTCTTAATTCGAGTCATTAGATTAGTTTATTGTAAAGTATGTAAAAATTCAAGTGTAAGGGGAATTTCCATTCCCTATGATGTATTATTTTGGATGGTAGGGTAAGAGTGTATGCAAAAAAAAAAAAAAAAAAAAAATATATATATATATATATATATATATATATATATATATATATATATATATAAAACATACGGACTACCATCCCTTTTCATTCTATGTTTATTTTATGTTTTTGTTATTTTTGATTTATTAGCTTAAGTCGAGTCTAGTCTTGGCTTAGCAACGCCACATTGTACATGTAATTAACCAAGATTGTTAACTCGCCACCAATAAAGACTGCCTATATCCAACAAAACCGTGTATTCCATATCCCTACACCTAACGTTACAACCCTTTAAATGACCTCTTTGATAGTTTATCCTAGGTGCTTACGCTGTGTGGTGGAGGTTTGATCCTTTCCCAAGGATATGGTAATCTATTTTGCTATGACAGGTAGTGAGAGATATCTTCCGTTTCCATATTGTAATTTACTTTATTACACCCGAGAGATGTGAGTATCTAAACACTATTTGTTCCGTGCATGTCTTTGGTCTTTAGTGGAACGATTATTTGTTGTAATTACTTTTATATTAGTGTTAAATGACCCCTAACTTGTATTTTGATTAGAATAAAAGCGCATTTGCTTGAGGACAAGCAAATCTCAAGTGTAAGGGTATATGATGAGGCGAAAAATGATCCGTTTTTAGGGGGTCATTTAAGCCCGGAATTGAATTTATTTGATCAAATATTGCCCTAAATCGTTCCTTTTGAGATTTTAGATACTTTGGGAGTGAATTCTGGAAAAGGAAGCATTTTGGACGTTTTTGGAGCATAAAAGTGAAGAAAATGGCAAAGTCTTAATTTTCCTTGCTGGAACAGTACCTGATGGCGTCAGCAAGGCCGTCACCAAGGCCGTCACGTGTGTTGGTGACGGCCCAGAAACTACATGAAGGCGTCACGAAGGCCGTCACGTGTAAATTGTCACAACTTGCGAGCGCGGTAGCTGACACCGTTTTGGCCATAACTTTTGCATACGAACTAGGATTTGAGCGATTCAAAAAAGAAAACGATCGGGACGAAAAGATCTACGATTTTGTGAAGAAATATTGTTCATGACGCCATCAAGGTGTGGCTGTCGCCATCATGATCGGGCCGGGCAGAAAATAGCCTATAAATATAACATCATAACTTCACTTTTTGTAAGCCCTAAACCCTAAGGTCGATTCCTGGGTTTAGGTAAGTGTTTTTTCAGCAACTTAGAGGGTTTCAATCACTCCATAAACATCATGTATTGGTTTGATGATTCTATCTTAATTATGTTTTCCATTATCATTGTTTTTTGCTCTTCTTTGATGATGATTTGCTAATTCACCTTGTGTCTACTTATGATTATGTGAAACTTGTATATAATTGATTAGATCTCATTGATTTCTTGTTGATGTTTGTGTCTATCTCCATCAATGAGGGCTTGTTGATGTGTGTGTCTATCTCCATCAATTAAGGCATGACAACTTCAATAGATTTAGTTGGTTTAGTTTATAATTATTGTTTCCGATTGATTCTTGTTTTGATTAAATGTCTCATCAATGTTAGGCTTAAGAAAACTGGTAGACTTCCATAGGGTAACATGCTTGAACGTCTTAAGAAACATGAACCGATGTGTACTAGGAGTGAAGTAGGAGCTTATAGGATTGGGGAAGTAAGTACGCCACCCCATGAATGGTATTAAGGAATACAACCCGTCAATTAAAACAAGGTGTAACAATTCAATAGGTAGAATTGGATAGCTAGCAAGGAGTAACATATCATAGGTAGACATGCTTCATTTATCTTGTAGAACCCTAGTTTACTTTTCTTGTTTATTAGTTTAATTAGTAGCTTTTGGGTTATTTGATTAGCAACTAATTCCGCCCACTCTCCCAATACCCGAGATTTTTACTTGCTTTTCATAAAATATAAAAATACAAAAAGAATCATCCTTCACCTTTAGACCTAGTCAGATTAATTTCAATCCTAATGACACTATTCCTAGCTGAACGATCAATCCCCCGGTACTTGTCACTATACTATACTACAACGATCAGGTACACTGCCTGGTGGGGGTTGTAAGCTTCTCGAGATCCCTCGAGAGGTAAAGCCTGGTGCAATCTCTACGCATCAGCGAACCAGAGAATCCCCGAAAGAATGCTACTAAGGAAAGAAAGCGTCATCCCCACTACCCGATTTGTTAATTCCATCGCAATTGTCCACAAGGATAATGAGAGGGTAGAAACCCCTACTGAACAAACCATAGAAGAGCCACCCAAATCCCAATCTCTAAGTTACTACCTGAAACATGATATAAATGAAAACACTATAACGAATTGGATAAAGGGTGACGGGCGTAACCAATCTCCCAAACAGGGTTCTGAGAAGGAGGAAGGGGGAAAAGATGAGTATGATACGTTGCCTGGGTGGCCAATATTCGAGAAACTATTGGTACAAAAAGTGGCTACTAAGGAGATGGCGTGTGGGAACTTTGAGATACCAGCTAGCATCCGGGATTTGGAATATCTTAGTGCTTTCGCCGACCAAGGATCGAAAGTAAACCTTATGCCCCTAACTATTTACATCCAACTAACGTCAAAAATGCCAGCCCCCACTCGTGTTAGGCTGTCACTAGCTGGACACTCTTACGTATACCCCCTAGGAATTGCAGAAGATGTGTTAGTTAATGTCGCAGGATTCATGTACCCCGTTGATTTTATGATCATCGATGATAAGGGAGATGGGTGCATGCCAATAATCCTTGGGGCACCATTCCTCACCACCGCTAGAGCTGTCATTAAGAACGAAGGTAGGAAAATTGAGCTTAAATCAGGAAAAAGAAAGATTTGCTTCCCCATGACCCCGCAATGTGGGCATGAGAGTTTGGGTTGGAGAAAGCTCAAAAACAACATTGACACGTCACATATTCGTGTTCGAGAGAAAATACTTGCATGAGAGGCAAGAATCAAAAGCTACAAGGAGGCTAAACATGAAAGAAGCAAAAGCAATGAAGTTCATGTCGAGTTCGAACACAATCGACTAGCAGAAAGCCATGTACCATTCGAGGAAGGGAACTTAGTACTCTTAAGACACTTGGAAATAACGATACCACCCGATAAACCGAGTCCCTGGTGGTATGGGCCTTTCACAATTGAGAGCATGAGCCAAGATGGGATGGCTAGCCTGAGAAGTAAAGTAGGAGGAGAGGTGATTGCAAGTATCGATAGATTGAGGCACTACCACCACAATAGTAATGATCACAACTACATGGGGTACATCATCTCAAGGGATGAGGTCACGTAGTAACCCATGACCTTGAGTCTAGCTAAAAGACTCGTAAAATAAAGAAAAGCGCTTCTTGGGAGGCAACCCATGTTTTGTGTGATTTTATTTTGTTTGTTTGTTATTTGCTTCCGTATGCATGCTTTATTTTTTTTGTTAGTAGATCATGTTTCTAAACTAAATAGTGGAAATACTTTACTTTGTTGTTTGGCCTAGTCTTAACTTCACCCAAAGGTATTTTTGCAAAAGGTAAGTGTAAGGGGAAACCCCAAATATGTTTTTAAGAAACAAAACCGATCATGATTCTCCACAATATTAAGTGAACATGTATATTCGTATTTGTTAGAGTCAAATGCTTGTATCGAGTCATAACGATGTTTTGCAGGATTTTCCAGGAAGTAGGACCAAGTTTTTCCAGAAATTTTCCGGAAACTTAACATAAGAATTTATGCAGGTCACTTCTGATGGCGTCACGAGTTTACTCTTGACGGCGTCACGTGTAAAAATTTGGAAATTTTACCGGTTTTGTTTTTCTAACGGAGTTTTAAAGTTTTTGTTGAATTATTAGTTTTATAATCTCTAGGAAATCTGCAAACATCATTCCACAAGCATTATATCTTATTTTGTTTTCTAGGATTTATTAGCATATGTAGATCTTGTCTGTTTTCTCAGGATTTACAGGTTATGTATGACAAGAAGATGATTATTTTTCTGGAAGGGAAGCTTTGATTGTTCATTTTCTTGGAGGAAGATCTAACCTTGCCACCTTATTATCCATACCGAGCGAATCAGGGGAGTATTTGATTTCATTCGTTTTACTTATTTCACTTTTACATTCTTTATTTGAACATTGGGGACAATGTTCATCCTAAGTGTAAGGGGAGGGTAAAATGATGATACCTTACAGATACACTTTCGCTTGAGTTTGTTTGTTTAATAGTAGATGTGTAATAAAACTATGAGAAATACTTGTTAGTGCAATTTTAGCGCCAAATTTAAATTTTTTTACAATATTTAGGAGTGAAACTTTAGCCATAGCAAGCGTTTCATGGATAGGAGATTGTATGACTAGCACAAAACCGTACTATTCAGAAAAATTTTCCACCCAAATATGTGAGGTTCGCCTTTAGATTTGATAGGAAAAGCACTTACTATTAGTGCTTATGAGTGTACCGGTAGTATTTAGATTCTAGAACTTGCGTTAGTGATGCATCCCGAGACCGCTAGTGAGACTACATTCGTGTAGTAGGATTTACTACATGATAAGTGGCATTACGCCATGTGGTGGAGGTTTGATCCTTACCCAAGCCTATTGTAATCTATTTTGCTATGACAGGTAGTGAGAGATGTTTTCCATTTCCATATTGTGATATTACTTTATTACACCCGAGAGATGTGAGTATCTAAACACTATTTGTGAGGTGCTAGTATATGACCTCCGTGCTTGTCTTTAGTCTTTAGTGGAACGATTATTTGTTGTAATTACTTTTATATTAGTGTTAAATGACCCCTAACTTGTATTTTGATTAGAATAAAAGCGTATTTGCTTGAGGACAAGCAAATCTCAAGTGTAAGGGTATATGATGAGGCGAAAAATGAACCACTTTTAGGGAGTCATTTAAGCCCGGAATTGAATTTATTTGATCAAATATTACCCTAAATCATTCCTTTTGTGATTTTAGGTACTTTGGGAGTGAAATCTGGAAAAGGAAGCAATTCGGACGTTTTTGGAGCATAAAAGTGAAGAAAACGCCAAAGACTTAATTTTCCATGCTGAGAACAGTATCTGACGGCGTCAAGAGGAGGACCCTGACGGCGTCAGGAGTAAAAGTGGTGACGACCCAGTGCAAACCTGACGGCGTCACAACAAGGGCGTCAAGAGTAAAATCTGTGACGGCCTGCACAAGGTGTACACATGACGGCGTCAGACCCAGATCTAGGCAGTCCAAGGAACTATTTGGCGGCGAGATGACGGCGTCAGCCCTTTGTTCTTGATGCCGTCACCTTCTAAACTCTATATATAGTTTTCTATTTTTCATTCATTAGAGAGGAACTTGTGTGGAGAACCCTAGGGCCGAACTTTGTAAACCCTAGCTCATATTTTACAGTACTTTCAAGGGTTTTCAACCATTGAATCCTTTCATGTGCTATTAAGATAAGTCTTCTCTTTAATTCAATCAATATGTCTATGTGTTGGTTGATTATATCTTTTACTTGTCTTGATTTCAACATGCTAGGCTAGATTTATCGTGTGTTTGCTTAGATCTAATGAAACCTAGATGTTAATTATGTGTTGATTACTTGTTTATGGTTGTATTGGATGAATGATTTCAATGTTAGGCTTAAGAAAACTGGCAGTTCTCAATTGTGTAACATGCTTGAACATCTTAGGAAACATGAACCGATGTGTACTAGGTTTTATTGGTTGTATTTAATGCATGCGTAAATTCTAATGATCCCATGTTAGGAGCTTCTTACCCGACTCGACATAGGAGTGAAGTAGGCACTCATAGGATTGGGGAAGTAAGTACGCCACCCCATGAATGGTATTAAGGAATACAATCCGTCATCCACGCAACTATAACAAGTAATTAACGTGTAAAAGATATCTAGGGAGTAGTGATATCTAAGTAAACACATTTCTCCCATATATTGTCCACAAATTTAGTTTAATATAGTTTAATTCCATTTTTAGTATTTTATTTTGATTGCATCTTTAGTATTGGGTTAGTTGACTAGCAACTAATTCCGCCCAACTCTTTCAAACCCGAGATTTTTACTTGCTTTCTAAAAAATATAAAAATACAAAAAGAATCATCCCTCATCTCTAGACCTAGTCTTTAGGTTTCCTAATCCTAGTGACACTATTCCTAGCTGAACGATCAATCCCCCAGTACTTGTCATTATACTATACTACATCGATCAGGTACACTGCCTGGTGGGGGTTGTAAGCTTCTCGAGATCCCTCGAGAGGTAAAGCCTGGTGCAATCTAACGGCTCAACATAGGAGTGAAGTAGGATCTTATAGAGTTAGGGAATATTGTACACGGCCCTACGACTGGTATTAAGGAATATGACCCATCATCCATGCAATTGTAACAAGCTAATCAACCTGTAAAAGATATTTAGTGAGTAATGAAATCTAAGTAAACAGAACTTCTCTCATTATTTTTTCCACCACATTAGTATAATAGTTTAATTTTCATTTCTTTTATTTTATTTTGATTGCATCTTTAGTTAATTGGGCTGGTTGGCTAGCAACTAATTCCACCCACTCCTTCAAAACCCGAGATTTTACTTGCTTTTATAAAATATAAAAAAATACAAAAAGAATCATCCATCACTTCTAGACCTAGTTTAATAGGCTTTCTAATCCTAGTGACACTATTCCTGAGTTGAACGATCAATCCCCTCGTACTTGTCACTATACTATACTACAACGATCAGGTACACTGCCTGGTGGGGGTTGTAAGCTTCTCAAGATCCTTTGAGAGGTAAAACCTGTTGCGGGGGAGCAATTCCCACGTATCAAGTTTTTGGCGCCGCAGCCCGGGGAATAGTTATTTTCTAGGTTAGGATTTCTTTTTATTAGGTCTATTTGCTAGATTCATTTTTAGTAAGGTTTTTTTTTTGTTTTTAGGTTTTCTTTAGTCTATCTTATTTCTTCATTTCTTTGTTCGTAACCTTTACCATCCGACATCATGGAAGGTGGTAATATATTTAATCCCATCAACCCACCACAACAAAACCACCCACAAAACCCACCATTAGCAAACCAACCTGCTAGACCCCGAACTTTAGGAGAGTATTCCCGTCCTAGCCACCAAGGCTATCGAAACACCATTGAGCTCACTCAAGGAGCCAATGTGTCCCCCTTGCGATCCGACACCATCTGGTTGGTGCAAAGCGGATGTGCATTCCATGAACTTCGTTCCGAAGATCTTAATCAACATCTCAAGGATGTCCTAAAAATCATAGATTCAATAGACCTTGATGTTGCAACTAGAGAGTCGACCCAATTACGTCTATTCGAATTCTATCTACGTGATCAAGCTAGTCAATGGCTTGAACGTTTACCCACCGGGGAGAACTACCAAACTTAGAAATGATATCTTGATGTTCCAACAACGTTAAGCTGAAACTTTCTGTGAAGCATGGACTCGTTCCAATGACTTATTCCAAAAAGTCCCTCATCATGGCATAGAACCTTGGCTCCAAATTCAAATCTTCTAGGATAAAGTTAATTATCAAACGAGAAGAGCCAAAGATTACGCCGTGATGCGTGGGAATTGCACCAGGTTTTACCTCTCAAAGGATCTCGAGAAGCTTACAACCCCCACCAGGCAGTGTACCTGATCGTTGTAGTATAGTATAGTGACAAGTACCGGGGGATTGATCGTTCAACTCAGGAATAGTGTCACTAGGATTAGAAAGCCTAAAAACTAGGTCTAGAGGTGAGGGACGATTCTTTTTGTATTTTTTATATTTTTATAAAAGCAATTAAAATCTCGGGTTTTTGGAAGAGTGGGCGGAATTAGTTGCTAATCAACTAACCCAATAACTAAAGATGCAATTGAAATAAAATAACAAAAAATGAAAATAAAACTAATTTAACTAGTGGTGTGAACAATTAATGGGAAAATTGTGTTTACTTAGATTTCATTACTCCCTAGATATCTTTTACAGGTTGATAGTTTGTTACAGTTGCGTGGATGACGGGTTATAT
This sequence comes from Artemisia argyi, assembly GCA_030686995.1. Classification (NCBI taxonomy): domain Eukaryota; kingdom Viridiplantae; phylum Streptophyta; class Magnoliopsida; order Asterales; family Asteraceae; genus Artemisia; species Artemisia argyi. The sequence goes on along the minus strand of CM060679.1, from coordinate 190,742,131 downwards.
TCCTTAATACCAGTCGTGGGGTGGCGTACATACTTCCTCATCTTTATAAGCTCCTATTTCACTCCTATGTCGAGCCTGCAAGAAGCTCCTAACACGGGATCACTAGAATTCGCTCATGCATTAAATACAACCATAAAAACCTAGTACACATTGGTTCATGTTTCTTAAGACGTTCAAGCAAGTTACACTTTGGAAGTCTGCCAATTTTCTTAAGCCTAACATCGAAATCATTCATCCGTAACAACTATAAACAAGCAATCAATCCATAATCAACATCTAGGTTTCACTACATCTAAGCAAACACACAAGAGATCTAGCCTAGCATGTTAAAATCAAGACAAGCGTAAGATATATTGAATGAATTGAAAAGATACTTATCTTATTTGAACATAAAAGGTTTCAAGGGGTGAAAACCCTTGAAAATACTGTAAAAGTCGAGCTAGGGTTTATCCAAGTCGTCCCTAAAAATCGTCCTCCTCTTTTGAATGAAAATTACAAAGACTCTTGACGGCCATGCTTTGATCCAGATCTGACGCCGTCATGTGTAATGTTGTTCTGGGCCGTCACCACTTTGACTCTTGACGGCCATGCTTTGACGCCGTCACATTTCTACTGGGCCGTCACCACTTTTGCTCTTGACGCCGTCATCAAAATGTTCTTGACGCCGTCAGGTACTGTTCCCAGCAAGGAAAATTAAGACTTTGTCATTTTCTTCACTTTTATGCTCCAAAAACGTCCAAAATGCTTCCTTTTCCAGAATTCACTCCAAAAGTACCTAAAATCACAAAAGGAACGATTTAGGGCAATATTTGATCAAATAAATTCAAATTCCGACTTAAATGACCCCCTAAAAACGGATCATTTTTCGCCTCATCATATACCCTTACACTTGAGATTTGCTTGTCCTCAAGCAAATGCGCTTTTATTCTAATCAAAATACAAGTTAGGGGTCATTTAACACAAATATAAAAGTAATTACAACAAATAATCGTTCCACTAAAGACCAAAGACAAGCACGGAGGTCATACACTAGCACCTCACAAATAGTGTTTAAATACTCACATCTCTCGGGTGTAATAAAGTATATATCACAATATGGAAATAGAAAATATCTCTCACTACTTGTCATAGCAAAATAGATTACCATAGGCTTGGGAAAGGATCAAACCTCCACCACATGGCATAACCACCTAGGATAAACTATCAAAGAGGTCTTTTAAAGGGTTATAACGTTAGGTGTAGGGATATGAAATACACGGTTTTGTTGGATATAGGCAATCTTTACTGGTGGCGAGTTAATCATCTTGGTTAATTACATGTATAATATATCGTTGCTAAGTCAAGACTAGACTCGACTTAAGCTAACAAATCATAAATAACAAAAACATAAAAGAAATATTAAATGAAACATGATGGTAGTCCGTATGATTTTTCTCTTTTTTTTTTATTTCTTTTTTTTTCTTTTTCTTAATTTTTTCGATTTTTTCGATTTTTTTTTTTTTTTTTTTTTTTTTTTTTTTTTTTTTTGCATACACTTTTACCCTACCATCCAAATAATACATCATAGGGAATGAACATTCCCCTTACACTGAATTTTTACATACTTTACAATAAACTAATCTAATGACTCGAATTAAGATAATCAAAACACTTGGAGTATTTTTAAGATAAACGCACATATGGGGGTAATAATATGATGTTCTTCCCCATTACTTCATAACATTAGTACTTTATCCAATCGTCCTAATCGTCCCAAAACAATATGTACAAGTTCTAGAATCTAAATGCTACCGGTACACTCATAAGCACTAATAATGTGCTTTTCCTATCAAATCTAAAGGCGAACCTCACACATTTGGGTGGAAAATTTTTCTGAATGGTACGGTTTTGTGCTAGTCATACGACTCCTATCCATGAGACGCTTGCTAAGGCTAAAGCTTCACTCCTAAATGTTGTAAAAAATTTTAAATTTGGCGCTAAAATTACGCTAACAAGTATTTCTCTTAGTTTTATTACACATCTACCATTAAACAAACAAACTCAAGTGAAAGTGTATCCTATAAGGTATCATCATTTTACCCTCCCCTTACACTTAGGATGAACATTGTCCCCAATGTTCAATTAAATAATGTAAAAGTAAAATAGATAAAAGAATGAAATCAAATACTCCCCTGATTCGTTCGGTGTGGATAATGTGGTAATAAGGTTAGATCTTCCTCCAAGAAAATGAACAATCAAAGCTTCCTTTCCAGAATATAAATCATCTTCTTGTAATACATAACCTGTTAAACCTGAGAAAACAAACAAGGCAACCTCGCGTAAAATCGGCGGCAATCTATATATACTAAAAAATCCTGGAAAACAAAGTAAGATATAATGCTTGTGGAATGAATGTTTGCAGATTTCCTGGAGTTTATAAAACTAAAGATTCAACAAAAACTTTGAGACTCCGTTAGAAAAACAAAACTAGCAAAATTTTCAGAATTTTACACATGACACCGTCAGGAATTTCTTCCTGACGCCGTCAGAAGTGATCTGCAGAAATCCTTATGTTAAGTTTCCAGAAAATTTTTGGAAAACTTATGTCCTACTTCCTGGAAAATCCAGCAAAACATCATTATGACTCGATACAAACACTTGACTCTAACAAATACAAATATACATGTCCATTTAGTATTGTGGAGAATCATGATCGATTTTGTTTCTTAAAAACATATTTGGGGTTTCCCCTTACCCTTATCTTTTGCGAAATACCTTTGGATGAAGTTAAGACTAAGCCAAACGACAAAATAAAGTATTTTCACCATTTTAGTTTTGAAACATGACCTACCAACAATAAAAATAAAGCATGCACACGGAAACAAATAACAATCAAACAAATAAAAATCACACAAAGCATGGGTTGCCTCCCAAGAAGCGTTTTTCTTTATTTATGAGTCTTGTAGCTAGACTCAAGGTCATGGGCTATTACGTGACCTCAACCTTGGTTTCACTTTCTACATCATCTCCTATATTAGTTTTGTATTCCAGACCTAGTTGCAAGTATTCTTTGTAGAAACCAAGTATTTTGTTCATAACATACTCTACTCCTCTACGTCTATCCTCATCATTCCTATAGTAAACCGCTTGTTTGTGTTCCTTTTCTATGTTTGATAGGAGGCGGTATTGTTCAATCTTATAGGGCATTTGGTAAGCAATCTCATCATTCTCGTCCTTGAATCTAACTATGCCTAGAGTCGGATCATAACTCATCTTAGAGGCCTCAACGAACGGTTTTCCGAAAACTACTTGACTTAGGCAATCATCTATCACCGGACGAGTATCCTCCACTATCATAAAATCGGTCTCATAAGTGAAGTTTCCAACAATCACATGCAATCCTTTCACTCTACCTACAAAATTACTTATCAAGTTCTTGTTGGGCATCATCCTATAACCAAGTTGTTTCTTCATTACCCAATTATAATAAGTCCTAGTCATAATATTTATAGGAGACCTAGGATCGATATAAGCTTTCCATACATGCATATGCCCAATGTTGCATGGTATGTTGATGTTGGAGGGGTCACCTACTTTAATAAGGGGTGAACCAAGGATATATGGTGTCTCGGGATCATCAAATAAATCCTTGTGATATTCCCGTTCTTCCTTGGTGGGCAACTTATCAAAGTATTCTTCTATGTTTTCTACTTCTTCTAACTTTTCTCCCTTATTAACCTCAACTTCCCTAATTTCATCCCTACGCTCGGTTTCTATTCCAACTTCATCCTTGTCACTTTCTTCTATATCTTTATCTTTTGGCTTAATAGTGACAATCTTGACAAGGGGTCCTTAATTTGGATTCCGCTATTGGCGTCCCTAGTGTCCTTCCTAGGTGTAGTTAGCGCTTGGTTGTTGAGGGCTTTCAACAAGTTGTCGATCTTATTGGTCATCTCCGTTTGTTGTTGATTGAATTCGGTTTCAAACTTAGCTATGCGAGCTTCTTGAGATGCCATAAACTTGGACATCAATCCTTCAAGATTATTGGTACTACCATAGTTATTAGAAGGATTTGTTGATATAAATAATGCCTAAAAACACTATTAACATATATCGATATCTCTATGTATTGATAATCACAAAACGTAAACTCATTGAACTACAAATTATGACGTAAACAAGTATTTAGTCGTAAATATTTGTTTTAGCATCCATATCACTTAAGGCATGAATAAACAAAGTGTCTAATGCATTTTATGATCAAATGAATTTTTATTTTTACAAACCTTACATTTTATTAAAGTAGGACAAACATTTTTAAACTTATACAAAACAACTTTGTATTTATAAGAAATGTTTTATTCAAAATAAATAGTTTGAATTCAAATTTCAACCCAAAAAATGGCTACATTCTTCAAGAAAAACTTCCCCCACAAAAAGACAAAAAATCTGAAGAAAAAATATTTTTTTATTAGGCGGCCCCCTTAATTATACTAGGCGGTCCCTTTAATTATTAAGGGGACCGGCCACGCTCCCAAACAATATTTTTCCCCTTATAAATACTGGTTCATTCCACAGATTTTTCTCACCTTTTGCACCCCAAAACTTTCTGTTCTAGATCTCATTTCTATTCTCTAAAATCCTTTGATCATACATACCTAAATATTTGTTTCAAAGTGATCCAAACCTCTTCCTTTCAAGTGCAAGAGAAGAATACTTCAATCCTTCAAGAGAAGAAGTATTACAACTTGTTGTGACCTCCACATCCAAGTTGTTAGAGCATCATCCATTATATCTATTTCTTTGTGTAACTAGTTGTGAATATTTGATAGAAGATAGATTAGCAAGGTGTGTAGATAGAGTGAGTGTGTAGTAGATAGTTGTGAAGTAGAGAAGTTGGGAAGTAGATAGTTGTGAAGAAGATTGTTGTGAAGTAGATTGTTGTGAAGATAGATAGATGTGAAGAAGTAGTGTTGTGATTAAGTAGTGACTAGGTGTGAAGAAGCTGTGTAGAAGGTGTGAATAAGTTGTGACGAAGTTGTGGTGTGTAAGGTTTTCTCCGCCATAAGGGAGCTTGTTGACATAGTGAAGAAAACTCTCGAGTAGGTGACTCGAGGAGTGGAGTAGGGCAAGGAAGGTGTCCTTGTAGCCGAACCACTATAAATCCTTTGTCTCGCGGTTAGATCTTTCCATATATTACTTATTATCTTGCTTATATCATTATTACTTTTGTAGACGTAGACGTATATATATATATATATTTGCTCATATAGTGCTAGTATTGATTTTACTTAAAGATCAAACGAAAGTTTCATTCACAAAACAAAGTTTTTACAATCAATCTAAAAAGGTAACATACATATAATTGATCATTTCGATCAAGTAAAGTTTTCATACAAAATATAACTAAGGATTATAAAATAAACGATTACTTACTTATCTCTCGTATATAGCTATAATTGTTTATATTGTACATGTGTTGATTTCATATACTTAGCTTATATTATTATTGTTCATATTTAGATATAGTTGTTCATATTGTTCAAGATTTGAGTTCACATAAGATTGAATCAAAGTTTTAAAATCAAACAAGGTTTTAAAACTAAACTAAGTTTTCATAATAAAATTAAAAAGACGTAAAACTATTCAACCCCCCTTCTAGTTTTTCATAATTGCCATCAGAGCTACGTTATACAAGATTTTTAAAATATACTGTATTTTAAAACTTGTATCGATCTATGGTATCGGAAAAATATTTAGAAGGGCAATCTATGCAAAGACCACCACTATTTGAAAGTGATGGTTTTCTTTATTGGAAAAATAGATTCGAAACTTATGTGAAATCAAAAGATCTTGATCTTTGGCATGTCATTACCTTTGGTGATTTTCTCCCAATTCAATATAATTTTGAAACTAAAATGGATGAAATTGTATCTTTTGAAAAACAAAATGATGATTTGAAAAAGAAACTAGCAAAAAATAATGAGGCTAAAATGGTTATTTATAATGCGTTACCACGCAAAGAATATGAAAGAATTTTTATGTGTAAAACCGCAAAAGAAATCTGGGATTCTTTACTAATCACTCACCAAGGTAATAGTCAAGTTAAAGATAACAACATAGATCTTCTTGTTCAACAATATGAACAATTTACGATTCCGGAGGAGGAATCAATAGATAATGCTTTTGTTAGGTTTAACACTATCATCACAAGTTTAAAAACACTTGATGAGAATTTTTCTAGTAAGAATTTTGTTAGGAAATTTCTTAGGGCTCTTCATCCAAAACTTGTCAACTCTTCAACTTGATGAGTTGATCGGCAACCTGAAAATCTACGAAGCAATAATAAAGAAAGAATCCGAGATGGTCAATGGAAAAAGAGAGCAAAGCAAGTCAATTGCGTTGAAAGCTAGGAAGGAATCTAGTAACGAGGATAGCTCAACCTCTGAAAGTGATGACGAAGAATATGCGATGGCCGTAAGAGACTTCAAGAAATTCTTCAAAAGGCGAGGAAGATTCGTTAGACAACCGCATGATGAAAGGAAAGCAAACCAAAGAAATAAAGATGACATAAATGGCAAAAGTGATAGGAAGTGCTTCAAATGTGGTGATCCAAATCATCTCATCGAAAAATGTCCAATGATGTCAAGAAATCAAAATCAAAAGGCGTTTGTTGGAGGAGCTTGGAGTGATAGCGATGACGATGAGAAAGAAATCACAAATGAGGAGAAATGTCTTATGGCTAAGACATCAAGCGAGGTACGTTCCGAAACCGAATACTTTAGTGACGAAAATTTATCATTAGACGAAAAAGACCTAGATAGTGAATATAATAGGTTATGAAAATTAGGTCAAAGGGTTATAGCTAAAAACAAGTCACTAAAACATATTAATAATCTATTAGAAAATGAAGTACTCGAATTAAAAATTAGACTACAACATTTGGAAAAAGGAAAAGAAGTTTTTATAGAACATGCATAGAGGTTAATAATGAAAATGAAAAACTTAAAGACGAAATTTTCAAACTTGACAAGTTTAAAAATAGTAGTAACCCACTTAAGAAAATAATAAGTGTTCAAGAAACTTCGGGAGATAAAACCGGTCTAGGATTAACCTCAACTAATGTTTCAACTAGTGAAAATAAAAGTATAAAGTTTGAATGTGAATCTAGTAAATAAAAATCATTAGAATCAAAACCTAAGTATATACTTACAAAAGATAGAAAAATACCCATTGCGAATGATGAAAAAGTAAAAACTTTTTATAAACCATCCTTAAAGACCGAAGTAGGATCCTCTAAATTTAAATTAAGATCTAAAACTCCACCACCGAGAAAACCAAATAATCTTCATACTCGATCTAAAACACCTCAACCTAGAAGAAACCAAAATAGACAAAACTACAATAATACTAGTCATCAAATGTGGAATTATCAACCAAGTTACAATCCTTTGGGAATACTACCACCATACATGCATCCTAGCCAAATGTTGAATATGTTTGGACCAAACAACTTTGGACCAATGAGACAATGGGAACCAAGTGGCTAAGCTGTCAATCTTGGAAGAAGTTGGAATATCATCTACAAATGACTTCTATAAGTCAACATGGTCACTTGAAGTGCTTGAAGATATTCTATTGAAGACTAAAAGGTACGCGTTTCTTTTAAGTTCATCGCTATAATTTGCATGCTTAGATATATGATTAGTTAGATTAATGCTTAGCTATACATATATGTGTACATAATAGCTTATATTCATATAACCTAGAAACATCATTGGTTAACTCTCCTAGGAATAAGATAAAATTGTTCATTGCCAAACGAAATAGAAAATGGAAATTTTCTATATCCACTATTAGCAAACTCATGGTGATGAAGTGAAATGAGTTAAGTTGATTGATCATTAATATAGAATTAGGATTAGATCCCTCGCGTAAGAAAACTATGGATGAAACAAGCTCTCGTAGACTATGGCATTAAGTTAGATAAGCGTGCGAAAACAAAGGAACTATAGATGTTAGGTTATACCCCATTCAACACTCTCGCATCTAACATATAAATTATCGCTTCATTTCCTTTAGGATCATAGGATATGTAGAAACGATAACATGAGATAATAATAATAGGCTTAACCAATCCTCTTGAGCATGAGATCTTTAATAAACATTTTTTAAAATATTTGATTTATGATATTTGTTGTCAAAAATCTAATATCTCTAAAAATATGCAAAAACCTCACATTTTGGAAAATAGTTTTTCAAATAACTATCCCACTTTTAAATAACATGTTTTCACAATCAATATCCACAATTTTGTTTTGATCAAAATTAAAGATTGGGAAAATATTCCTTACCGTTCATTCACACATTTTGAAGTAAAAACCCAATCTATATTATTCAAATAACTCTCACATCTAAGTGAAAACTTATTTTCAAACATTGTTGAATAATGCTAAAAACGTCTCTTTTAAAATCATGCATGGTGATCTCATATTTGTCATCTATATTTATATAAATGAGACTTATAAGTGAACTAAATCAAATCAAGAGGACCATGGTTTGTTCATTAAGACTTTGTTTGTAACAAGTCTAGAAATCCATGCTATCATAACTACCCACTTATTGCACATTCATACACATTAGGATTAATCCTCCTAGTTATGTAGTTATGAAATACTTGATGTTGCTTATTGTTTCCTAGCACTTATATGTTACTTGCTTGATGAGTATGTTTGCATGCTAGATGAAATTGCTTGTTTACTTAATCTCTTTGATTAACATGCTTTGGCTACATAATTGCCTACATAATTAGTACTCCCTCCGTCCCATAAAAACTGTCCAGTTTGACTTTTCAAAGTCAAACTGGTTCAACTTTGACCTTAAATATTTTTTATGTTTTATATAATACTTGATGAAAAATTATACCAATGAAAAACACACTTAAAACTCAATCCATTCATATATTTTTCATAAAGTATTATATAATTCTCACAAAAATAAATAAGGTCAAAGTTGAACCAGTTTGACTTTGAAAAGTCAAACTGGACAGTTTTTATGGGACGGAGGTAGTATATGCTTAATTGCCTCAAAGAGTTGGACTTGTTTGAAACCAAAAACACAACCTTTCTGCAATTCACTACCAAAAACCCTTTCCTGGCAATCTGGGAATCACCAGATGGACGGCCCCCTTAAATCATAAGGCGACCCCCTTAATTATTAAGGGGACCGGCCTCCAATTAAGGGGACCGACCATCTGATGGTCGAAGGTGTTGTTTCCTATTTCTACTTTTTAGCCCATTTCATCCTACACTTCCCAAAATTCATAAACCTATTTTATCCTAAACCTTTTATCAAAATTTATACATCCTTAATCCCACCAATCCTACATTATAAACACTCTCATTCCTCTCAATCTATACTCATCTCTTCATGACCTCTCCCATTAAACCAAAACCACCAAATAACCCATTTGGAGAAGAAAGCCTAACTTCTATTAAAAGCCCGTCAAACCAAATGACATTGTCAAACATCCAACACCAAATTCCTCCTATGTCTTCAACATTACATACCTAACACCTCACTCTCCTTCTCACCAACATTACATATCAAAAACCTTTACTCACCCATATCCTTCTACATTACACTCAAACCTCATAATCTTTTCATAACTCAAGCGATGTTGTTCATAATCAACCAACACCTAAACCTCACTCTCACACAAATGATCCATTTAACAACAAATCATCCATTCGTGCTTCCACTAATGCTCCTTCTTATTATGAGCATGCACAATCCCAAAACAATAATCCCGACCTCATTACCAACACTTTACATGTTGCTCATTCAACAAAAACACCATCCACTCATGAAGCATCTCTTCCACCCGTATCATGTTTTCATGATTACCCAAGCTCAAACATGTCTCCACCACCAAGAGTATCACCACCACATCCTACAACTTCACATGCCATTCCTATGTTGCATGTTCAAACCCTCACCCAAGACAACTATCATGCTCCACCACCATCACCTTCCTCCGAACACTTAATGTTCATTGAGGCGCTAAAAGAATCCCATGAGCTTAGTGCTCTTTCAGCCTTACATCTTGCTCAACGCAATTTGGATCCACCTTCATCTAGATCACCCTCATCACCACACAACATAAATCAACTTAAGAAGCATGTCAACAATTGACCTTGTTGCATCTTTCTCCTAAAAACCATTGCATTCAAGGAACACTTCACTTGGATTGAATATCTTCTCACTAGATCACATCCAATACCCTCACTTAAACAACATCTAAAACCTTAATCAACCTCTTCCGCTACAAACTCTCCACAACCAAACTCTCCAACATTCATAACCCAAACATATACCTCCATTAATCCAACAACCTTACCCTAACTCAACCATCTTCATTCCAAACACTCCATCATCAACCATCTAAGCATACTATATGCTTATGATTTTCACTTTCAAATACGAATCAACCAACCTTTTGTTACAAGCAAGTCTGATGGCTCTCTTTGGCAAATTAGAATCTTTAACATAATCTCTTTGAATTAATTGTTATGTATCCTTAATATTTGTTTGCTATGCTTTTTATTTGTATATTGCATATTCTTCTCTATATGCTTGTGCTTCTAATATTTTCTTGCGAGCATTCCATATCTCGATCCCTTGGTGCCATCGAACGAGGGGGAGCACACATCAAGGGGGAGCTTTCATCCCGTCTAACTTCATTTATGAAGCTAGCCGGCATAACCATTTTGATTCTACAAAAAGGGGGAGAAGTGAATATAAACTCACTAAGTACTTGTCTAAAAAAATTAATTTTTAGACTTAATGAATTTAGGTTTTGTAATCATCAAAAGGGGGAGATTGTTGATATAAATAATGCCTAAAAACACTATTAACATATATCGATATCTCTATGTTTTGATAATCACAAAACCTAAACTCATTGAACTACAAATTATGACGTAAACAAGTATTTAGTCGTAAATATTTGTTTTAGCATCCATATCACTTAAGGTATGAATAAACAAAGTGTCTAATGCATTTTATGATCAAAGGAATTTTTATTTTTACAAACCTTACATTTTATTAAAGTGGGACAAACATTTTTAAACTTATACAAAACAATTTTGTATTTATAAAAAATGTTTTATTCAAAATAAATAGCTTGAATTCAAATTTCGACCCAAAAAACGGCTACATTCTTCAGGAAAAACTTCCCCCATAAAAAGACAAAAAATCTGAAGAAAAAATATTTTTTTATTAGGCGGCCCCCTTAATTATACTAGGCGGTCCCCTTAATTATTAAGGGGACCGGCCACGCTCCCAAACAATATTTTTCCTCTTATAAATACTGGTTCATTCCACATATTTTTCTCACCTTTTGCACCCCAAAACTTTCTGTTCTAGATCTCATTTCTATTCTCTAAAATCCTTTGATCATACATACATAAATCTTTGTTTCAAAGTGATCCAAACCTCTACCTTTCAAGTGCAAGAGAAGAACACTTCAATCCTTCAAGAGAAGAAGTATTACAACTTGTTGTGACCTCCACATCCAAGTTGTTAGAGCATCATCCATTATATCTATTTCTTTGTGTAACTAGTTGTGAATATTTGATAGAAGATAGATTAGCAAGGTGTGTAGATAGAGTGAGTGTGTAGTAGATAGTTGTGAAGAAGATTGTTGTGAAGTAGATTGTTATGAAGATAGATAGGTGTGAAGAAGTAGTGCTGTGATTAAGTAGTGACTAGGTGTGAAGAACTTGTGTAGAAGGTGTGAATAACTTGTGACGAAGTTGTGGCATGTAAGGTTTTCTCCGACATAAGGGAGCTTGTTGTCATAGTGAAGAAAACTCTCGAGGAGTGGAGTAGGGCAAGGAAGGTGTCCTTGTAGCCGAACCACTATAAATCCTTTGTCTCGCGGTTAGATCTTTCCATATCTTACTTATTAACTTGCTTATATCGTTATTACTTTTGTAGACGTAGACGTATATATATATATATATATATATATATATATATATATATATATATATATATATATATATATTTGCTCATACAGTGCTAGTATTGATTTTACTTAAAGATCAAACGAAAGTTTCATTCACAAAACAAAGTTTTTACAATCAAACTAAAAAGGTAACATAAATATAATTGATCATTTCGATCAAGTAAAGTTTTTATACAAAATATAACTAAGGATTATAAAATAAACGATTAGTTACTTATCTCTCGTATATAGCTATAATTGCTTATATTGTGCATGTGTTGATTTCACATACTTAACTTATATTATTATTGTTCATACTTAGATATAGTTGTTCATATTGTTCAAGATTTGAGTTCACATAAGATTGAATCAAAGTTTTAAAAACAAACAAGGTTTTAAAACTAAACTAAGTTTTCATAATAAAATTAAAAAGACATAAAACTATTCAACCCCCCCCCCCCTTCTAGTTTTCCACAGGATTGTTGTTAAAAGTACGGTTGGAGGGTGGACCGTTTGGTTGGTAACGATTAGGCGGATTGGAAGAATTGGTTTGGTTTTGTTTCCACCTAAGGTTCGGGTGATTTTTCCAAGAAGGGTTGTAAGAATCACCGTAAGGGTTTGGCTCGGGTTTGAAAGTGTACCACTTATCTCCCGCTTCATCGGTACGCGAGGATGCGTAGTCTGCAAAAGCTGTTCCGGGGAGTTCCACGCAATCACGAGTGTCATGGGGACCACTACATAATTCGCATGAAGAAGTGATTTTGTTCACTTGGCTTGAAGGCTTAGGAGCTTCGTAAGATTTCATGAGAAACTTGACTTGGTCCTCAAGTTCCATGATCCTACGGTCGAGAGTGCTAGAATTGTTCGAAGGCAAGGATATTGTCTTGACCGTTTTGTTCAAATCACGGGGATCATTCCAACTTTCGTTGTCATAGAGAGCAAGATCTTCTATGAGTTCCCATGATTCTTCCGTACTTAGATCACGTAGCTTGCCACCGGCCGATTGGTCAATGGTTCGCCTTGTGGAGAGATCGATATGGTCATAGAAGATTTGGACTTGGAGCCAAAGATCTATGCCATAATGAGGGACTTTTTGGAGTAAGTCCTTGAAACAAGTCAATGCTTCATATAGAGTTTCACCTTGACGTTGTTGGAACATCAAGATATCATTTCTAAGCTTAGTAGTTCTCCCCGGTGGGAAAAATTGAGCAAGGAAACGAGTGGTGAGATCATCCCATGAGGTGATGGATCCCGCGGGTAAACGTTCAAGCCATTGACTAGCTTGATCACGTAGAGAGAATTGGAATAGGTGTAATCGGGTTGACTCTCTAGTTGTAACATCAAGGTCTATAGAATCGACAATTTTAAGGAAGTCCTTGAGATGTTGATTAGGATCTTCGGAGCCAAGTCCATGGAATGCACATCCGCTTTGCACCAACCGGATGGTGTCGGATCGCAAGGGAGACACATTGGCTCCTTGGGTGAGCTCAATAGTGTTTCGATAGCCTTGGTGGCTAGGTCGGGAATACTCTCCTAGGGTTCGGGGCCTAAGAGGGTGGTTTGCTAGTGGTGGGTTTTGTGGGTGGTCTTGTTGTGGTGAGTTGATGGGTTCAAAGATGTTACCACCTTCCATGATGTCGGATGGTAAAAGTTACGAACAAAAACACGAAGAAATAAGATAGACTAAAGAAAACCTAAAAATAAAAATAAAATCTTACTAGAAAGGAATCTAGCAAGTAGACCTAATAAAAAGAAATTCTAACCTAGACAATAACTATTCCCCGACAACGGCGCCAAAAACTTGATGCATGGGAATTGCACCAGGTTTTACCTCTCAAGGGATCTCGAGAAGCTTACAACCCCCACCAGGCAATGTACCTGATCGTTGTAGTATAGTATAGTGACAAGTACCGGGGGATTGATCGTTCAACTCAGGAATAGTGTCGCTAGGATTAGAAAGCCTAAAAACTAGGTCTAGAGGTGAGGAATGATTCTTTTTGTATTTTTTATATTTTTATAAAAGCAATTAAAATCTCGGGTTTTTGGAAGAGTAGGCGGAATTAGTTTCTAATCAACTAACCCAATAACTAAAGATGCAATTGAAATAAAATAACAAAAAATGAAAATAAAACTAATTTAACTAGTGGTGTGAACAATTAATGGGAAAATTGTGTTTACTTAGATTTTATTACTCCCTAGATATCTTTTACAGGTTGATAGTTTGTTACAGTTGCGTGGATGACGGGTTATATTCCTTAATACCAGTCGTGGGGTGGCGTACGTACTTCCCTATCTCTATAAGCTCCTACTTCACTCCTATGTCAAGCCTGCAAGAAGCTCCTAACATGGGATCACTAGAATTTGCTCATGCATTAAATACAACCATAAAAACCTAGTACGCATTGGTTCATGTTTTTTAAGACGTTCAAGCAAGTTACACTATGGAAGGCTGGCAGTTTTCTTAAGCCTAACATCGAAATCATTCATCCGTAACAACTATAAACAAGCAATCAACCCATAATCAACATCTAGGTTTCACTACATCTAAGCAAACACACAAGAGATCTAGCCTAGCATGTTAAAATCAAGACAAGCGTAAGATATATTCAAACAACACATAGACATATTGAATGAATTGAAAAAATACTTATCTTAATTGAACATGAAAGGTTTCAAGGGGTGAAAACCCTTGAAAATACTGTAAAAGTCGAGCTAGGGTTTATCCAAGTCATTCCTAAAAATTGTCCTCCTCTTTTGAATGAAAATTACAAAGACTATATATAGATTTTCTAAGGTGACGGCGTCAAGAAAAAAATTCTGACGCCGTCAACCCGCCGCCCATAATAAAATCAGATTGCCTAGATCCAGATCTGACGCCGTCATGTGTAATGTTGTTCTAGGCCGTCACCACTTTTACTCTTGACGGCCATGCTTTGACGCCGTCACATTTCTACTGGGCCGTCACCACTTTTGCTCTTGACGCCGTCATCAAAATATTCTTGACACCGTCAGGTACTGTTCCCAGCAAGGAAAATTAAGACTTTGTCGTTTTCTTCACTTTTATGCTCCAAAAACGTCCAAAATGCTTCCTTTTCCAGAATTCACTCCAAAAGTACCTAAAATCACAAAAGGAACGATTTAGGGCAATATTTGATCAAATAAATTCAAATTCCGGCTTATATGACCCCCTAAAAATGGATCATTTTTCGCCTCATCACACCGCCAATGGTAGACTAAACCGAGTTAGCATTGATAAGTGCTGGGAAGTTCTTGAGGGTTTAGCACAATACGAAGAAGAAGGATGGGAAGATCCGATGTTCTCAAAAGAAGGGAATCTAGATTACGTAAATGCAACCCAAGAACAATTATTGGAGAATATCGAGAAGCAGGTTAAGGAGTTAATAAGGACTAAAACGCCTGCAGCTGAAGCCGCAATGAGTCCTGATAGACATGTGAGTGCAATTAGTAAATACACTTTTCCTGAACATTCACGACAAGAGGAGTTTAAAGGGATAATGATAACCTTCATGAATAATCAGGAGAAACAAATTCTGCACTTAGAAACTCGCAGGGAAAGCACTAGGAATGCTTTTATGGACTTAGCTGATGAATTTATATCAAGAATTAAGGAGAAGATTAGGGAAAAATCCACACCGAGGAAAATCGAAAAAATCTTTGAACTCCTAACCCCTTTGGTGTGTGACGGAGAGGATGATAAAAACCCTCTCCAAGTGCTTCGCCTTCAATTACCCCTTACTTCTATGAGCATCCTTAAGAAGAAAAGAACTTGCAATTTCACAACATCTTCGTTGGAAGTTTGCAAGTCACGCTCCCCAATTTGCATAAGAAACACCACGGATTTTTTGATCCCCCATCCATGTTTTCTGTAAAAAGGGTTGTTTGGCTCATGGATTTAGAGTTTGAAAATTGATTTTTTACTCGTAATTGCATGGCTCAATATATGTTGGGTCTGACGGCTTCAGGCTTTGTGGCCTGACGGCGTCAGACGGGTCTGACAGCTTAACTCCATAGAACTCTTATTTTAATCACTTCCATTCCGTTCCATCTTTTTCCAGGAAAATGAGCAAGCACACCCGACAACCCTGAGGGAGTTCTTCAAGGTCCCAACGAGTGAACTTGGGTGACACGGTTCATAGTTGGGGTGTGTTTGAGGATAATGCCTCCACAACCAAATATGCTGAATTACTCTACCACCAGATCGACCGGGGGGGGGGGGGGCAGTGATTGATTGGGACTTCTTGAGGGCCCAGGGCCTCGAGAATGCTTTTCTTGAAAGGATCCAAACTGATGCATTTACTTGTCCCCAATGGGAAAGGTTGTTTAGGATACGGGAAACTGTTTATAGTGAGTTGGTGTGAGAGTTCTTTGCTACTTTTCATTTTGATTTGGCTGAGGCTAGGACTGATATGGGTGGTACTACCATTTACTTTAGGCTGGGGGGAGAGCTTAGGACTTGCCCAGTTACAGAGTTTGGTTGGAGATAAGGTTTGTATAGTCATTATGAGGCTATTCAGGGTGGGTTTATTCAGAGACTGATGGGTGGAGAGACGACGAGGAATGAGTTGAGGTGTGCTATGTTTTGGCCGAATATTGGGAATGGGGTGTATACATCGACCACTGGGGTAGCCTCCATTAGGGATCCTAGGGTCCAGTTAGCCCACAGATGCATTACCTACAGTTTGGCAGGACGTCATGGCTCCACTCATCGAGTCACTGCTTCAGACCTTTTCTACCTGTACACCATGTTTTCAGAGGATGTGTATTGTAACATCCCATTTAGGGTGGCGAGTTATCTGAAGACAAGTGTAGGGGAGAGGGATGGTGATAAGATCTATAGAGGGATATTTGTGACCCGCCTGGCTCCTTCTTATGGGATCATGGGATACTTGAGTGATTGTGGTGCATGTAGGGTGGTGAGGGCCAATTCCCTCAAGCAGATGAGTATTGTGATGGAGTTGGGGGACGGGTCTTTTGCTTGGTATGTTGTAGGGAGAGCGGCCGCTACTGATGATGATTAGGATGATGATGAATGTGCACCCCAGCAGCAGCAGTATGGGGATTATGAGGTTAGCTCTGTGGACTACTACCGGCACATGGGTCGGGGAGATTGGCAGGCTCATTAGGGGGCTTGGATGGGTCAGGTGGATGCATGGAGAGCCACCACTGACCAGAGGTTTGATTAGATGCATGATCACACAGTCCGCCAGATGCAGCACCTATCGACCCGTGATCACATCGAGCCTCAGTTGCAGATCGACCCATTCCCTGGGCGTGAGCAGGACTATCCTCCCTACGGGTACACCGGGCACCTCCCTCCTGGCTACGATTACCGCTATGGTCCCCCTCCTCAGTGATTTGTCATGTTATGTTATGATCTTTGGACAATTTATTTGTGGTTGTATGCTCTAAAACAATTTATCCTGTAATAATTTAGGATTTGGCGTCTGTTGGCCTTGGATACTTTTTTATTTTTGTTATTATGCATGTAGGATTTTTAATTTCATGGTTGTTTATTTTTCAGTTTCTATTTGTGTGATTCTTATTTGTTTGATGTTATTTGTTTCCGTATGCACGTTTTATTTTTATTGTAGGTAGACCATGTTTCAAACTAAATTGTGAAAATGTTTTATTTTGTTGTTTAACTTCGTCTTAACTTCATATAAAGGTATTTTGAAAAAGCTAAGTGTAAGGGGAAACCCCAAATTTGTTTATAAGAAAGAAAATGATCATGATTCGCCACAATATTAAATGAACATGTATATTAGTATTTGTTAGAGTCAAATGCTTGTATCGAGTCATAATGATGTTTTGCAGGATTTTCCAGGAAATAGGACATAAGTTTTTTCAGAAATTTTCCGGAAACTTAACATAAATATTTCTGCAGGTCACTTCTGACGGCGTCAGGGTTTAACACCTGACGGCGTCACGTGTAAAATTCTGAAAATTTAGCAAGTTTTGTTTTTCTAATGGAGTCTTAAAAGTTTTTGATGATTCTTTAGTTTTGTAAACTCCAGGAAATCTGCAAACATTCATTCCACAATCATTATATCTTATATTGTTTTCTAAGATTTGTTAGTATATATAGATTGCCGCCGATTTTACGCGAGGTTTGCCTTGATTGTTTTCTCAGGTTTAACATGTTATATATGACAAGAAGATGATTTATATTTCTGGAGGGAAGCTTTGAATGTTCATTTTCTTGGAGGAAGATCTAACCTTGTTAACACACTATCCACATCGAATGAATCAGGGGTGTATTTGTTTTCATTCTTTTACCTATTTTACTTTTACATTCTTTAATTGAACATTGGGGACAATGTTCATCCTAAGTGTAAAGGGAGGGTAAATGATGATACCTTATAGGATACAATTGCACTTGAGTTTGTTTGTTCGATGGTAGGTGTGTAATAAAACTAAGAGAAATACTTGTTAGTGTAATTTTAGCGCCAAATTTAAAATTTTTTACAACATTTAGGAGTGAAACTTTAGCCTTAACAAGCGTCTCATGGATAGGAGTTGTATGACTAGCACAAAACCGTACCATTCAGAAAAATTTTCCACCCAAATATGTGAGGTTCGTTATTAGTGCTTATTAGTGCTTATGAGTGTACCGGTAGCATTTAGATTCTAGAACTTGCGTTAGTGATGCATCCCGAGACCGCTAGTGAGACTACATTCGTGTAGTAGGATTTACTACATGATAAGAGGCATTAGGATTACCCTTGTGTTTAAACCCGTATCATAATTATTTCACCATTTAAGTCATATCACTTGACTAGTAAAGTCAATTAATTTTTCCCACACCTTAGCGTTGTACTCATTTTTAGTACACGATACCCCTAGTACACCCCTCCGAGCCTATTTTTTCGTTTCTAACTTTAAGCATCTTACTTAAAGGAAGAATTTGTTACAATCCACCCAAATGTGCAACCAAATCGCCTTAGCCTTCCGTGTATCCACTCATCTTTAGTGCATTATTGTTATTTGTTTAAACCCTTAGTTAATTATCTAATTGATCACATGGTTGCTAAGTCGAGTCATATCTTGTACATATTGTTTTGGGATGATTGGGACTCATGGGTAAAGTACTTGTGTTTTGGAGTAATGGGGAAGAACATCAAATTATTACCCCTATATGTGCATTAATCTTAAAAAGTACTACAAGTGTTTTGATTATCTTGATTCGAGTCATTAGAGTAGTTTATTGTAAAGTATGTAAAAATTCAAGCGTAAGGGGAATGTACATTCCCTATGATGTATTATTTTGGATGATAGGGCAAGAATGTATGCAGCAAAAATAAATAAATAAATAAATAAATAAACCCATACAGACTACCATCCCGTTTCATTCTATATTTGTTTTATGTTTTTGTTATTTTTTATTTATTAGCTTAAGTCGAGTCTAGTCTTGGCTTATCAACGCCATATTGTACATGTAATTAATCAAGATGATTAACTCGCCACCAGTAAATATTGCCTTTGTCTAACAAAACCGTGTTTTCCATATCCCTACACCTAACGTTATAACCCTTTAAAAGACCTCTTTGATAGTTTATCCTAGGTGCTTACTCCAAGTGGTGGAGGTTTGATACTTTCCCAAGCCTATGGTAATCTATTTGCTATGACAAGTAGTGAGAGATGTTCTCCATTTCCAAATTGTGATAAATACTTTAATACACCCGAGAGATGTGAGTATCTAAACACTATTTGTGATGTGCTAGTGTATGACCTCCGTGCTTGTTTTTGATTTTTAGTGGAACGATTATTTCTTGTAATTACTTTTATATTAGTGTTAAATGACCCACAACTTGTATTTTGATTAGAATAAAAGCGCATTTGCTTGAGGACAAGCAAATCGCAAGTGTAAGGGTATTTGATGAGGCAAAAAGTGTACCGTTTTTAAGGGGTCATTTAAGCCCGAATTCGAGATTATTTGATCAATTATTGCCCTAAATCGTTCCCTTTGTCATTTTAGGTACTTTTGAGGAGAAATCTGGAAAAGGAAGCATTTTGGATGTTTTTGGAGCATAAAAGTGAAGAAAACGGCAAAGTCACAAAATTCCTTGCTGGAACAGTACATGACGACGTCAAGATTCAACACGTGACGACGTCAAGAGTGACAAAAGATTTGGATGTGGAAATTATAACGTGACGGCCAAGAGTGTTTTCTTTGATATTGGCCTGACGGCGTCACCAAGGCCGTCAAGGTCCAAATACACGTAACGGCCCAGAACTCATTCCTACATGACAGCGTCAGAAGTGGATCTAGGGAACACGAATTTCATCATGGCGGCGAGTTAACGGCGTCAGAGGTTAACACATGACGCCATCAAGGTGTAAAATTTATGTATAGTTTTCTAATTTTCATTCATTAAGTGTGGAACTTTGTGTGGGATATTAGGGCATAAACCCTAGACGAATTTTATAGCCTTTTCAAGGGTTTTAACCCCTTGATTCTTCCGTGTTTAATTGAAGATAAGTACTTATTCAAATCATTCAATATGTCTATGTGTTGTGTGATTATATCTTACGCTTGTCTTCTCTTTAAAATGCTAGGCTAGGTTTTTATTGTGTTTACTTAGATGTAGTGAAACCTAGATGTTGATTATGGGTTGATTGTTTGTTTATAATTGTTACGGATGATTGTATTCGATGTTAGGCTTAAGAAAACTGGCAGACTTCCATTGGTAACTTGCTTGAACGTCTTAAGTAACATGATCGGAGATGTACTACGATTTTTGGTTGTATTTAATGCGTAAGAGAATTCTAATGATCCCATGTTAGGAGCTTCTAACGGCTCGACATAGGAGTGAAGTTGGATCTTATTTAGTTAGGGAATATTGTACATGGCCCTACGACTGGTATTAAGGAATATGACCCGTCATTCATGCAATTGTAACAAGCTAATCAACCTGTAAAAGATATCTAGGGAGTAATGAAATCTAAGTAAACACAACTTCTCTCATTATTTTTTCCACCACATTAGTACAATAGTTTAATTTTCATTTATTTTATTTTATTTTGATTGCATCTTTAGTTAATTGGGTTAGTTGGCTAGCAACTAATTCTGCCCACTCCTTCAAAACCCGAGATTTTACTTGCTTTTATAAAATATAAAAAAAATACAAAAAGAATCATCCCTCACCTCTAGACCTAGTTTAATAGGCTTTCTAATCCTAGCGACACTATTCCTGAGTTGAACAATCAATCCCCCGGTACTTGTCACTATACTATACTACAACGATCAGGTACACTGCCTGGTGTGGGTTGTAAGCTTCTCAAGATCCCTTGAGAGGTAAAACCTGTTGCGAGGGCGCAATTCCCACGTATCAGTGAAACCTTTTTTTTTTTTGAAATTTTTTAGATTTTATTTATTTTTTTAAAGAAATTTATTAGGCTTGAGCTTATTTACAAATATTTATTCGGGCTTATCAAATCATATCTGAGTTTTAAGCCTATTAGCTAACTAATATTGACAACTCGATAAATATTTTTTGCCGCTTTGAATCACGCCTTAAAAACACTATGACGCAACGCCTCACGTTAAAGCTTGAGGCTTGGTTATGCTGCTACGCCATGCTTCACGCTATTTATAACCTTGGAAATAACATATAAATTCTTACGAGTGATTAAATGCGAATTTTTGATCTACTGAAATACCGAGTAGGTGTTTATATTCAAATGATTTACATTGTGTTAAGTATATTCTAGATTCCAAGGGAGGACATTCATGATTGACAGTGTGTGGAATATATTCTAGAATCCACAACCGTTAAAATCATAAGCTAACTCTAAGTGGTTTGAGAGTTATAAGCAACATAGTGAGTGATTGTTGTTTTCTGAATATAACTAATTAGTCTGACGCGTGGCGGCTAGTCATTGTTGCTACATCTGCGTTTCCGGTATGCTTTTCCTTAGGATTTAATTACGGAGTCACGACCACTGACATCGCCAGTTAATTCCTTACGGTTTGAGGCTTATGGCTGAAACAGTTGCCGACAGTTTTAATTTTTTAGCACGGATAAACAGCGGTAGCTAGGATTTGACATGGTGGCATTGAGGCGGCGACTTTAGGTGGCCGATAATATCCGAGGATGAAATCTAGAGCTCTGATACCATGTTGAATGATAGAATTCCCCGTTAGTAATACATATTATTGATAAGATATTTATAAAGCTAGATATATAAATTATAAACTCCAATAGATCTAAGCTCAAAAACAGGCTCGGGGCTCTAATCAACCAGCTAATACAAATGCATAATTTAATGTTACTGTGTGACAATGTATTACTATGTACCTTTCAAAGAAACATAATAATAATAAAAAGAGAGAAAAAAAGAAAAAAGAAAAAGAAAAGTGACAATGTATTACTGCTCACTGTCGATTACTCGATACAATATATGTAACGCATTCCATATTAATGTGCTAAACATAGACTATAACTAAAAGATGTTAATAAGAGATGAAGTTAAACATAATTGCGTGATACATCTACATAGTTGAAGTGTTTATTACTGTATCTATTAATGATTAGTTAAGATACAATGTACCTTACTTGCCTATATCCACTTTGCAATTCCCATTGAGTCATGCTAAATTCACCAAGAAAAGTTAACTTAGTCAAAAAGTTAATATGACTGATATGGTCAACATAGTTTTTAACAATTTTTATTATACATTAGTCCTATTTCTCATTTTTTTGGAACTTACAAACTTTACTTCATTCTTAACAAGTAACTAACTAAATTAAATACACTATAACCAGAATTATTCATGTATTTAAATGGCTGCTTGTGATTTCAAATATACTTAACTCATATTAATCTCATATTTCAATTTAACATCAATTCATACGATCTAAAGGTATAACTCTTTTTTTTAGCAAAATTCTTTCCAGATATGTTTCTAGCAATAACCAAGATTGTATTACTTTTTACAAGTTATACATTTCAAACACCTGCACAGATCGAAGACCCAAACGGCAATCCCAAACAGCCCTCGCACGAGCGAACAACCCTTCCAAACAGCACTCCCAAACATCCCTCTCTTTCAAAACATCCATCCTCATCCGGCGAGGTTAACAAGGAGTCGGTAAACCCAACCGGCAGCGCGCGTCCCTCCTCATCTGGCAGCGCGTGTCCCTCCAACAAGGTTAAATCACGAGTCGGTAAACCCAGTCAAAAAACGAGTCGGTAAACCCAGTCAACCCTTACCACGAGGGGCTGTTGATGAATCCTCTTCATTCGTTGCTGTTGTTGACAACGAGAACTTCTCATTCGTTGCTGTTGTTGACCACGAGGTTACCACGAGTCGGTAAACCCACGGCGCGTGTCCTTCCTCATTCATTGCTGTTGTTGACAACGAGAGGCTGGGGTGGGGCGTTTGGTTTGGAAGACGGAGTTGGGGTGGGGCGTTTGTGGTTGTGGTCAGTTGGTGTTGGTGTAGGTGGTAGTGGTTATATAGTGGTTTTTGGTGGAGAGGATGTTTAGATCTAGGAGAAAAAAGATGAAGTGTGTGAGAGAGATGTTTAGATCTAGGAGAAAGAGAGAGATGGCAGGAGCGATTAATATGAGTAACTTCAAAATGTCTTGTGTGTATAGGACTTTTTATGTAGGACCCTTTCTGCATAGTGTTTTTTTATTTTATTTAGTTATTTATTTTATCTTTTATTTTTAAATATTTATAACTATTATTGTTATCTTATGTCCATCTAACTATTATCTATATTTTATTGCAGGAGCGATTTTTGTTTTACATATATAAAGAATGTCATTTTTTAATGGAAACAATTACCCAAGTGAAAGTGATGATTTTTTTGTGGAGAGATCCCCATTTTTTACTCGTGAGGTACACTTATTTTATGTCATAGACAATAATTTTTAATTTTATGCTATTCATTTAAAAGTGAACATTTTCATTAACAAAAAGTAATTTAATTTTAGGTGTTTAAGTCTCGTGAAGAGTTAAAATGTTGGGCGCAAGCTAAGGCACGCTCTCTTGGTTACGTTATTGTAACTCAAAAATCATACACGAACGAAAGTGGTTTTTTCTATGAAGTCACGCTTATGTGTGATCGTGGAGGTGAATATAAACCGAAAGAAACAAGTAAATATTCTGCTACTAAAAAGATTAATTGTCCATTCCAGTTGGTAGGAAAGTATTCAAGTATGCATGATGGTTGGTTGATGAGTGTGATATGTGAAAAACATAATCATTATCCTGCACGAAATATGGAGGGGCATCCATATGCGAGACGATTGTCTAATGAAGAATATCAATTGGTTGAAGATTTGACAAAGAAAAATGTGGAGCCACATGACATATTGTCAATAATAAAGGTGCGAAATAAGGATAATGTGTCAACACTCAAAGATATATATAATGCACAAGCTAAAATTCGCAAGGCCGGAAGAGTTGGAAAATACTCAAAGATGCAGGTAAAACATTACACAACTATTTTAATGTTTTTTTTCTTCTATATATTTTGGTTTATTTATTTTCAATAAATAAAAGAAAAATTAATTATGAAAATTTCAACGCAGGTTCTTATGTCTCTTTTACACTCTAATGGTTATGTTCATGATTTTTAGACAAATGATGTTACGAATCAGTTGGAAGCTCTGTTTTTTGTTCACCCGACATCCTTTAATATATGGCGTGCATTCCCACACGTGGTGATAATAGATGCTACCTATAAGACAAACAAGTATAATATGCCTTTTGTGGAGATAGTTGGAGTAACTTCAACACACAAGACATTTTGTATAGCCTTTGCCTTTATAAGTAAAGAAAAGACGAAAAACTATACGTGGGTGTTAGAGTGCTTAAAGTTGACACTTAACGAGCGCATGCATCCACATGTTATAACCACGGACAGAGAATTGGCTCTGATGAATGCATGCGAAAAAGTTTTTCCAAATGCTACACAGTTACTTTGTAGATGGCACATTAGCCAGAATATTTTTAAGAATTGTAGGCCAACGATCAGGAAGAAACAAGATTGGGAATCATTTATTTCAGCATGGAATTCACTGGAAGATTTTCAAATGTATATTTCGTACTTGGAGAACTACAAGCAACTTCAGTCAGTCCTTGAAGAATATCCACGTACCTTTTTCTCTATTTTACATTTAATATTATATTATTTTATATTTTAAATTTCTTTTAATTTTTTTTGCTACATCACCTTATTATTTTTTTAAACGTTTCAGGTGTTTTAAGTTATGTAACCGAACAATGGTTAAAAAATCATAAAGAACGGTTTGTGTCTGCATGGACTAACGTGTCTTTCAACTTTAACAATCGCACAACAAACAGAGTTGAGAGCCAACACGCTAAGTTAAAAAGATACTTGAAACATAAAAAACACAGCTTAGAGCAATTTATGGGATGTATCAATGAGATCGTTCAGTCTCAAGTTACGGCAATCAACGAAAGCTTTGAAAGAAGCAGAATCTTTCGTTATCATCAACATAATATTTCGTGTTTCAACTTATTACGGGGTTTTGTTTCAAATGAAGCCCTTGATATGATTTTAGGAGAATTTCATCGATTGAATGATCCTGAGTTCAAATACTCAATGTGTGGTTGTCAAGTTCGTAAGAGTTGTGGGCTACCATGTGCTTGCGTACTGTTAGCGTACTTATTTTCAGGTCAGCATATATAACTGTTGTTACTTGATTAACTTTTTGAGGTCTTGGTTTTTCAAAAAATATTTACAACAATTTTTATTGTTTTTATTGTAGGTGAGTATATCCCCTTGGAGTCAATTGATATCTTTTGGAGGACACTAGATGCTTCATGGTCAAAACCCTTAGAAGATGAAGATATTCAATGTGACGATGACTTACACATTTTTAAAGAAAATTTTAACAAGCAGTCCAATGCAGGAAAAATGAGTTTCTTAAGAAAGCTAGGTTGTATAACCAATCCAAGTGCACTTCTAATTAAAGAACCTGCGGTTAAAAAAAATACCCGTGGACAACCAAGCAAGAAACAACAAAAAAAGAAGTGTGCTGATCCGAAAATTCAAGTTCGTGGTAAAAGTAGTCATTCAACCATGTTTTTCGGGGTAGACTTGAACGAGGAACCACCAAGACATAGTTCATGCTCAAACTATGAAACACGTGCACGTAACGTGTTCCTAGACTTAAACCAGGAACCTCCGAGACATAGTTCATATGTGAGCCAATCGTCCATGAAACACGTTCCGGAAAGATTTTTGAAAAAACTTCCACAGATTTTCCATCCTTATGTTACAGATTTACAAGATGTTATCGGTGATGGAAATTGCGGATTTCGATCTGTCGTTGTCGCTCTCGGTCTCCCTCAAGATCAGTGGCATCGTATTCGGTCTGATTTGGTGCAGGAGTTAGATTTTAACCAACAAAAATACAAGTATATATTTGGAAAAAAATTTATGAGACCGTAAAAAAAGTTGGAAAGTGGATGGAAATGACAAACACGGGTTTGATTATTGCCTCAGCATATAAAAGAGTTGTTATAAGTCTAATTCATTGAGGAAATGTCGGAGGCTGAACTACGAGTTTTCGGCTTTGGTCGAGTCCACCACAATCGGAACCACATGAGACGATTGTGATTGTTCATGTGAATGGTAACCATTATATTAGAGCGACACTACGCGAAGGTTGTCTATTACCGTTAACTCATCCACTTAGGATTACATATAAAAGTGGAAATGCATCTGGATGGGAGGACACATATGTTTGTCGTCAAAACGTGTTTCGCGAATATTATTATCGTATTCCGGAAAATATTGACCTAACAAAATAATTATGTAATGTTCTTTATATTGTATTTTTAATTATTTATTTTCAATAAATATTGTTTTACTTGTTCACTTATATATAAATACGTATGTATGTATATAACAAATAAGGAAATAAAAAAAATACAAACACAACAACAAGCTTGTACCCACACGATCTTCGACCAAAAACATGAACCTTAAAAAAAGTCGTACAACACAAAGGTAACAAAATAACAATAAGATTAAAAAAAAAGAAAAAAAAATCAAAGTATTCAATTTCTTTGGTTTGTCCCATTAATTAAGTAGTCAATAATAAATACAAGCCAATGATTAGCTAATTAAGTAGCAATAATAAATACAAGCTAATGATTAGCTAATTACATTGGCGTATTTGGCAAATGCCTTCCAATTATGTTTTCACGTTTTATCGCAATCATCAAGTGATAACAAAAATCAATAGCATTGATGACTTTGATTCGGATAAGAGTTACTACTTATCTTTACTTTTCTTTCATTAAGTAAATGTATCAATTTACAAAGAGAAAAGTCTAAAATACATTACTGTGGTTTGACCTTTGCTCGCTTTACATCCTTTTTTTTTCTGACTCAAAAATCATCCCTGAGGTATTAAAGTTGGCACAAAACTATCCCTCCGTTAGTAATATCAGTTATTAAGGACTAACGATGCAAATTATTTTCCGTTATTTCCTAACAAGAGTTAAAATATTTGCATTGTTAGTCCTCATTAAGTTAAAATATTTGCATCGTTAGTCTTCATTGACTACAGAGTTAAAATATTTGCATCATTAGTCCTCATTAAGTTAAAATATTTGCATCGTTAGTCCTCATTGACTATAGAGTTAAAATATTTGCATCGTTAGTCCTCATTGAGTTAAAATATTTGCATCGTTATCATCGCCACCACCCACCACTGCCACCACCCACCACCACCACCCACCGCCACCCACCACTACCACCCACCTCTGCCACCCACTGCCGCTACCACCACTACGCACCCACCTCCACCCACCACCACCACCACCCATGATGCGGAGGGATTGCACCAGGCTTTACCTCTCGAGAGATCTCAAGAAGCTTACAACCCCCACCAGGCAGTGTACCTGATCGATGTAGTATAGTATAATGACAAGTACCGGGGGATTGATCGTTCAGCTAGGAATAGTGTCGCTAGGATTAGAAAACCTAAAGACTAGGTCTAGAGATGAGGGATGATTCTTTTTGTATTTTTATATTTTTTTAGAAAGCAAGTAAAAATCTCGGGTTGTGAAGAGTTTGGCGGAATTAATTGCTAGTCAACTAACCCAATACTAAGATGCAATCAAAATAAAATACTAGAAATGAAAATAAAACTAATTAAACTAAAGTTGTGAGCAATATGTGGGAGAATTGCGTTTACTTAGATTTCACTACTCCCTAGATATCTTTTACACGTTAATTACTTGTTATAGTTGCGTGGATGATGGATTGTATTCCTTAATAGCATTCATGGGGTGGCGTACTTACTTCCCCAATCCTATGAGCGCTTACTTCACTCCTATGTTGAGCCGGCTAAGAAGCTCCTAACATGGGATCACTAGAATTTGCTCATGCATTAAATACAACCAATAAAACCTAGTACACATCGGTTCATGTTTCCTAAGATGTTCAAGCATGTTACACAATGGAGATCTGCCAGTTTTCTTAAGCCTAACATTGAAATCATTCATCCAATACAACCATAAACAAGTAATCAACACATAATTAACATCTAGGTTTCATTAGATCTAAGCAAACACAAGATAAATCTAGCCTAGCATGTTAAAATCAAGACAAGTAAAAGATATAATCAACCAACACATAGACATATTGATTGAATTAAGAGAAGACTTATCTCAATAGAACATGAAAGGATTCAAGGGGTGAAAACCCTAGAAAGTACTGTAAAATATGAGCTAGGGTTTACAAAGTTCGGCCCTAGTTTTCTCCACACAAGTTCCTCTTTAATGAAAGAAAAATAGAAAACTATATATAGAGTTTAGTAGGTGACAGCGTCAAGAACAAATGTCTGACGCCGTCATCTCGCCACCAAATAGTTCCTCGGACTGCCTAGATCTGGGTCTGACGCCGTCATGTGTACACCTTATGCAGGCCGTCACCAAAAATACTCTTGACGCCCTTCTTGTGACGCCGTCAGGTTTGCACTTGGTCGTCACCACTTTTACTCTTGACACCGTCAGGATATTACTCTTGACGCCGTCAAGTACTGTTCTCAGCATGGAAAATTAAGTCTTTCGCGTTTTCTCACTTTTATGCTCCAAAAACGTCCGAATTGCTTCCTTTTCCAGATTTCACTCTCAAAGTACCTAAAATCACAAAAGAAACGATTTAGGGTAATATTTGATCAAATAAATTCAATTCCGGGCTTAAATGACCCCTTAAAAGTGGTTCATTTTTCGCCTCATCATATACCCTTACACTTGAGATTTGCTTGTCCTCAAGCAAATGCGCTTTTATTCTAATCAAAATACAAGTTAGGGGTCATTTAACACTAATATAAAAGTAGTTACAACAAATAATCGTTCCACTAAAGACCAAAGACAAGCATGGAGGTCATACACTAGCACCTCACAAATAGTGTTTAGATACTCACATCTCTCGGGTGTAATAAAGTATATATCACAATATGGAAATGGAAAACATCTCTCACTACCTGTCATAGCAAAATAGATTATCATAGGCTTGGGAAAGGATCAAACCTCCACCACATGGTGTAAGCACCTAGGATAAACTATCAAAGAGGTCTTTTTAAAGGGTTATAACGTTAGGTGTAGGGATATGGAATACACGGTTTTGTTGGATATAGGCAGTCTTTACTGGTGGCGAGTTAACAATCTTGGTTAATTACATGTACAATATGGCGTTGCTAAGCCAAGACTAGACTCGATTTAAGCGAATAAATGAAAAATAACAAAAACATAAAATAAACATAGAATGAAACGGGATGGTAGTCCATATGTTTTTTCTCTTTTCTTTTTTCTTTTTTTTTTCTTTTTCTTGATTTTTTCGATTTTTTCGATTTTTTTTTTTTTTTTTTTTTTTTTTTTTTTTTTTTTTGCATACACTCTTACCCTACCATCCAAAATAATACATCATAGGGGATGTAAATTCCCCTTACACTTGAACTTTTACATACTTTTACAATAAACTAATCTAATGACTCGAATTAAGAAAATCAAATCACTTGGAGTACTTTTAAGATTAACGTACATATGGGGGTAATAATATGATGTTCTTCCCCATTACTCCGTAAAAAAAAGTACTTTACCCATGAGTCCCAATCGTCCCAAAACAATATCTACAAGGATATGACTCGACTTAGCAACCATGTAATCAATTAGATAGTTAACTTAGGGTTTAACAAATAACAATAATGCACTAAAGATGAGCGCATACACGGAAGGCTAAGGCGATTTGGGTGTACATTTAAGTGGGGTGTAACAAATTCTTCCTTTAAGTAAAATGCTTAAAGTTAGAAACGAAAAGATAGGCTCAGAGGGGTGTACTAGGGGTTTCGTGTACTAAAAATGAGTACAACGCTAAGGTGTGAGAAAAATTAGTTGACTTAACTAGCCAAGTAATATGACTTAAATGGTCAAGTAATTATGATACGGGTTTAACACAAGGGTGATCCTAATGCCTCTTATCATGTAGTAAATCCTACTACACGAATGTAGTCTCGCTAGCGGTTTCAGGATGCATCACTAACGCAAGTTCTAGAATCTAAATGCTACCGGTACACTCATAAGCACTAATAGTAAATGCTTTTTCTATGAAATCTAAAGGCGAACCTCACATATTTGGGTGGAAATTCTTTCTGAATGAAACGGTTTGTTGATCCCAGTTGAGCTTATACGATCTTATATAGAAGTTAACTTAAACAAACACTTAAGCTTAAATGCGGAATATAAAAGCTTAACTTAAGAAGATTAAGAATTCTCTTTCAACACTTCAATATTATTAATACGACCACTCAATAATGCTAGGGTTTTACAACCTTGAAGTGAATAATAATACGTACGTAATCTAACCCTAGGATCCTCCTTTTATAGGACAAGGAGTCCTACTAGGTTTACAATACCTTTCTCTACAAGATAAGAATAATCTAAATAGATAAACTATACAAAAAATCTATTCTATAATTATCCTATCGTATACAATGTTAATCCATTCAGCAGTAGTTTCACCAAGCAGCAGATTGTCTTCAGCAGCAGAGTCATTAACACCAGCAGCAGTTTCATTGTAGCAGCAGTATTACTCAGCAGCAGAGTCTCATAGCAGCAGTGTCACTTGGTCAAACCCAACAATCCTCCCCTAAACTTAATATTTATTTCTAAATATTCAAGTTTCTTCAAAGCTCAAATTATTACTAGAAGGATGCTTCCAAACACTTCATCCCTTGAGGATTCATCTGATCAAATATCTTCTTATACTTTGTCAGCAAATCAAATGCTTGATCATCAGAATCATAGTCTTTCTGCAGCTTAAGTGTTCTATCACTATTAACCATCTGATTAACAACATTCCAGTATCTTACCACTGGATAATCCTTTTCAGCTAGCATATACAAGGTAATTGGTCCAAGAGTTAACATATGAACTCCAGAATCTTGAAAAAGTTTCCATCTTCTTACCTTGTAATCAGCTATCTCTGTCCATTCAGAGTCATCCATTGAAGGTTCAAACATAAGTTTAAGAGCTCTCCACAAAACATTATCAGAAGAAGTTAAGACATGATCAATTTGATCTATCTCATACTTTTTACCATCAAATTTCTTAGCTCCAAACTTTGCCTTGTATAACTTCCATAAGTCTTCAACATCCTCTCTATCAAAGTAATGTAACATTTGTTGAAATCTAAGAAATCTGTGAGACTTACCATCAGATCTCTGGACATCATGAAATGTTCCAATATTAGTATCATACCCTGTAGTTACTTTGACAATTGGATATTTGACTCCTAATGGTTTAGCATCCACAACTTCAGGATCTTCCATTTTGCCAACCACAGTATACACCTTCAATCTTTCTTTAAGATGCTCAGCAGGAATGTGATCAAGATCATGTTGAAACATATCTCCTTCTGGCATAGAACTGCTTCCTTCTCCAATCTTTCTCTTCTTCTTGGCAATTGATTTTTGA
The DNA here is from genome assembly GCA_030686995.1 of Artemisia argyi. Taxonomy (NCBI): domain Eukaryota; kingdom Viridiplantae; phylum Streptophyta; class Magnoliopsida; order Asterales; family Asteraceae; genus Artemisia; species Artemisia argyi. Next base: position 190,710,152 of record CM060679.1, on the reverse strand, counting down.
ACAACACCTTTTCTTTTATCACCTTGCTCAGAAGAAGTAATCTTTGCTGCATCACCCTCAAGCTGTTTAGCTTCTTGAATTTGCTCTGCTTCAATTATCTTTTCAGGTACCAACTTCTTGTTCATCTGAGCAATTTGTTCTAAATCCTCAGCACATCCAATAGCATAAAAAGTATCTGTTCTCTTCTTTGTTTGTTGATACAAATCAAAAACTTCTTTATCAGAATAAGCTTTCAACTGCACCAATGTCCATCCACCCATATTCTTTAGATACCTTTCATATTCTTTCCTTTGCTGTTTAACAGTTGGACCTTTAAATACTTTAACCTTTCCTCTAGCAGCAGCATTCTCTTTTCTCTTCTTAGAAGCAAATTCACTATACCAAGATTGCACATTAAAATTTGGAACTTCATTTTCTTCAATCTTGATAAGCTTATTTAGTTCAATATCAGCAGCAATTCTGATCTTTTCATCATCCCATTCATCATACATTCTTAAGCCTTCAGCCTCCTTCTCAGCCAGCTTTTGATCTTCCAAGTTAATCAACTCTTGTGCTTTAATAGCAGCAGCTTCATCATGTTCAACTTGCAATGGCTTAGGCCAAGAATCAAAAGGTACATCAGTAAAATCAACCCCTTTATATATCCACCTCTGAACATCAACTTGCTTGCCTTTACCCTTATCTGTAGAAAATGATGTGATTGTCTTCTTTTGAGTAGCAGCAGGTTCTCTTATTGTTATTCCTTTTTTAGGTTTTCTTGTTGCTGATGTTGTGTTTGTTGTTGTGATAGGTTGTAATAATGATTGAGTTGGTAATTGTGGTGTAAGGGTGTCAGCAGTAGTCTTCTTACTTAGCAAGACCATTGCCTCTGCAGCAGCATTGTCCATAGATCCAGCAGCAGAGTCTTGAACTTCAGCAGTATTCACTATTCCACTAGCAGCAGAATCAGAATAATTCTTAGCAGCAGAATTATGAACAGCAGTAGAGTCAGCAATAGCAGCATTTTCCACTGAATCTTCCAAAGTCTTTAACACATTACCCATCAACCCTGTTGCCTTCACTAGTTGCTCAGACTCCAAAGTTTTAAGAGTATCTACCACCTTTTCTTGTGCAGCAACCACCTTTTCCATAACAACTTCATTCCCAGACTTATCAGCAACCACAAGGTCTTCATCATTCTGAGAACTATCCACATCCATGTCTTCAATCACTGGAACCTCCCCTGAAACTATTCCAGCATCCATATCTTGAACATTATCAACTTTTTCAAGATTTACCTCCCCTGAATCCATGACAATCTCTTTCCTCCCCTGTTTGGAAGCATCCTCTTCCAAATGAGTAGATGGTTCAGAAGAACTTACAACCTGATTAGTCCCCACTTTCTTCATTCTTTTCAATGAGGTTGAAGATCTTGATTTCTTGAAGCTCTTAATCTGTTTTCGCATTTTGATGATAACCTTGGCTTGACCAGCAACAACATCAGATAGATTAAGAACCTGCTCTTCCAAAGATTTACATTTCAACCCCAAAGTGGTACAAGTATCCGTCAATTCTTTTATAAGTTGCATTGTAGTCTCATCACTTCGACCTGTATTACCTAGTCCGAGAGGTGAATCACTGACATTGTCATCATGTACAAGTGGATCCGTCAATTCATGAGTCACTGGCCTGTCCTCATCACTTCGACCTGTGTAACCTGGTCCGAGAGGTGAATCTTGGGACAAAAACTCAGTATCAAACCTAGCTTGATCATCTGAGCCCCCTATGTTTTCCATTTGGCTAGGGTTACCATCCTGAGAAGCAAACTCATAAGAGTCCTTTTCTCTAGATGTTGCCTTGGTTTGGGTCTTAATGATGTTATCACTATCCTGCTCTGCTGCTAAGCTAGAAGCAGTAGTGACAGCCCTTGCCAACATGTCCTCTCCATCACCTAGGACAGCCTCATCTGGTACAGCCATACTAACACTATCCTGAGGTAGATTAGTGTTCTTTTTGGTTTTCCTACGGGAATATTGTTTTGTAGGTTGTGTAACAGATGTAGTAACATTGGGTGTGTGATGGGAATCAGTGGGATTTCTTGATCCTTCACCCTGGTTGTTGTGCACAATTTGTTCCATAAAAGAAGTCAGATTTGTATGTGCACCAGAAAAACCTTTGCCATGCTTAATCAAAAAGGTAAAAGTCCTTGAAGCCAATTTTGGAGCATCATATTCAGTAGTATGGCTTCTTGGTTTAGAAATTTGTTTTTCAATAAAGATTTGAAGAAATCTTGGATATAGCAAATAAGAACCATCTTCAACACCTTTAAACAACCCAGCCAATATCATTTTTGAAAAATTAAATGGTTGACCTTTGCACAGACATATCATTGCAGAAGCAATGGTAGTACTGAACTCATGCCACCCAGATGTTTTAGGACTCAAACAATGAAGGAATAGATGTACCAAAAACTTGTATTGAGGACAGAGGAGAGCTTTTTGAAATTTTAAATTGTTATGTTTCCCCTCATATCCCAATTCTTTTAAACCAGCAAAAATAGCATCATTGTTAAGACAAGTGGTCTCTGTCTCATCATCTAAGAGAAGAGATTCCCTTATAGAAGATTCAGTTACACGAATCTTTTCCCCATCTACAAAAGCACTGACATGTTTTTCCCCATTCATAGTTTTGATTTTGGCAGTAAACCAAAACTGTTTGATGTAGGAAACAAATATAGTAGGGTTCACAGTGAGTGCATACCTAAGAGAAGTAGCATTCAAAAACTTTACCATGTCTGTGAAACCTTCAGGAACTAATTCTTCATTCAAAACGACCACACTATTGTGTTGCTCAACCCAGGTACGTGATAGCTCCATGAATTAGGTTTAGAGAATTTGGGGATTTGTGATTATTGGAATGATTAGGTGTAAGGGTTTGTGATAACTTCAATTGAGAACATATGAAAACCAATTATGAAGTTCAATTAGGTTTTAAACTGATGGATGAAAGTTACACATAACACCCTCTTACTTACAATCATAGCAGCAGAACCGTATCAGTCACAACTAGCAGCAGAGTGATAGAACTAGCAGCAGAGTGAACTGGAGCTAGCAGCAGAGTTGACTATGAACCTTGGTCAACTATACATAACAATTAATGCACATATCACTCCGTAATCCCTATAAAACCGGCGAGATCTTTTCCCCAAATTATGCAATCAAACCCTAATCTCTTTCAAAAACGCCACATTCACAATCAATACTATCCATCTTTACAATCAAATCATCACACAATGAAATCAACACCCGAAATAATCAATATCTCTTCTGATTCATCATCAGAGGATGAATCCCCAATGGAACCCTATGTTCCACCCTTTCGTCCTCCACGATTTGGTTGTAGAACCAAAGAACAAGCACGCAAGAGGAAGCATGATCTTCCTGTGTTTAAAGATCTTCTCAACCTAAATCAGACTCCAAGCACCTCAAGAGGTCAACAACCTATGTCCCCTGAAGTTCCAGCATCATCAGAATCATCAGAAGACCAAGCTTGGGTCCCTGTGCAACCACCTCCTCCAGTGCATCATTATCAATCTCCCTTCATCTTCACATCATCAGATGAAGAGGAGGAAGAACCAGCAACCAATCCACCTGCCACTCCAGAGAGACCACAATCTTCAAGGCCAAGGCCACAATCTTCAAGATCAAGGCCACAACCATCACCTGGTCTTTCTCTTGGGCCATCAAAACAAAACCCTCCTCTCCCAAAGGATCGAGAGGTTGTGCTAGGGCTTCCATGCCCTAGGAAGTGATGAAGATGTAGGTGTTAGGTTATGATGTCTGCTTTTGTATTTTGTCTTTTGATGTTTGATCTTTGTACTTTTTGAATTAATGAATGATATGAACTTTCTTGTTTCAATTTCTTGCAAATCACCATTCGTATACCTGCAAAATGTTAGACCAAACACCACAAAGCAAACAACCAACATATGTACTAGCAGTAGAATTAGACCAAAATTCAAAGAGCAGCATAGTACACTATATCTTAAACATATACTCATTAACAAGCAGCAGAATAACAAGCAGCACATGCATTGTACAAACTTTAACAAAAATAAAGAGATAAGTTTTTCAAAGATTGATCATACCAATGTTTGCAATTAAAAATTGAAACCTCCCCACATCAAACTGTTTAGTGAGAAGATCAGCAACATTGTTATCAGTATGAATTTTAACAATTTGAATCAACTTCTTTTCATAGCAATCTCTTATAAAGTGATGCCTTATCTCTATATGTTTTGTTTTAGAATGAAACACATGATTTTTAATTATGCAAAGTGTGCTGTTGTTATCAATATGGATTTTAGTATTCATGAAATTGTACCCATAATCCAATAATTGATTCTGCATCCATAAAACTTGTCCACAACAACTTGAAGCAGCCACATACTCAGCTTCTGTTGTTGAATTTGCCACCACTGTTTGCTTCTTGCATTGCCATGACACCAACCTGCTTCCAAGGAATTGACAACCCCCTGTTGTAGACTTTCTATCCAAAGAAGCTCCAGCATAATCACTATCTGAGTAGGATACCAAATCAAATGGTGAATCCTTAGGATACCAAAGGCCTAATTTTGGTTGATGCCTCAGATATCTAAAAATTCTTTTCACTGCATTGAGATGTGATTCCTTGGGACACACTTGAAATCTTGCACAGGCACACACTGCAAACATAATATCAGGCCTTGATGTTGTAAGATACATCAATGATCCAATCATAGACCTGTACAAGTGTATATCCACTTCCTTTCCATGTTCATCCTTCAGCAATGGTTTATCTTTTTCCATGGTAGTCTTGGCAGGCTTAGCATCTTCAAAGCCAAACTTCTTCAAAATATCATTGACATACTTATCTTGACTGATAAAGATGCCATTTTCTTTCTGTGTAACTTGCAGACCTAAGAAGAAGGTGAGTTCTCCCATTGAACTCATAGCAAACTTGTCCTTCATAAGCTTCTCAAAACTAACACACATAGCTTTGTTTGTAGACCCAAAGATGATGTCATCAACATAGATTTGAACCAGCAAAATATCATCCTTTTGTCTTTTGAGAAACAAAGTTTTATCAATCTTTCCCCTGCTGAACCCAGAGTCTAGCAAGTATGTTGACAAAGTGTCATACCAAGCTCTAGGAGCTTGATGTAGACCATACATTGCTCTATTTACCTTGTAAACTTTGTCAGGATGATCAGGGTCTTCAAAGCCTGGTGGTTGAGACACATAAACCTCTTCTGTAATGGTCCCATACAGAAAAGCACTTTTCACATCCATTTGATACACTACAAAATCTTTGTATGAAGCATAAGCCAAGAATAGTCTAATTGCTTCTATTCTTGCCACTGGAGCAAATACCTCATCATAATCAAGGCCTTCTTGTTGTGTGTATCCCTGTGCTACTAACCTTGCCTTATTTCTTATGACAATTCCTCTCTCATCTCTTTTGCATCTGAAAACCCATTTTGTGCCAATCACTCTTTTTCCATTTGGCAGTTCAACCAAAGTCCAAACTTCTTGCAGCTTAAATTGTAGAAGCTCATCTTGCATTGCTTCCACCCAACTTGCTTCTTGTAAGGCTTTGTAAGTATTTTTGGGTTCAATTTGAGAAAGAAAACATGCAAACAGGCAATTTTGAAGATCTTTATGACTATTTCTTTGATGCAGAGATCTGGCAAAGAAACTTTGATGTTGAGGATCTTTCAAGGCTTTAGTCATTTGCCTAGTTTGAATAGATGATTGTGGATCACTTAAGATTTGATCTTTTGGATGATCCTTGTGTATTCTTGTGGTAGTTGTAGGACTAATAGGAATATTGAGTTCCAAATTAGTAAAATCTGCAGCAGCTCCAAATAACTGACCATCAAGTACATCATCATCTGTGTCATAATAAATATTCTCAAGAGGAGGCATATTTGGATCATCAGGATAGATAGATTCATCAATGGGTTTACCCTGAGAGTCCAAATTAGGAAACATTGAAGTAGCAGTAGAGTTAGTAGGCTTGGAAGCAGAATGTGGTGGAGCAGTAGTTGTAACTTTTGGCCTAGCAGTAGAGTCTTCTGAGTCAGCAGTAGAGTCTTCTGGCTGTTTAGGAGAGACATCAACAACTACTTTGGGAAATTCAGGAGTTTCTTTTTCTACTTCATTAGGCATGACTATACCTTCTTCAGTTTCCTTAGGTTTTTCATGAGAAGCAACATCATCTTGAGAGCTTTGTTCCTTCTGAAAGGGTACAAAGGTTGGACCAATCTTCAATTTCTCAATCACAACAAACTCTTCCTGTGGTTTATCAACATTGGCAATGACAGGAACATAATTCATTGTTTTGGCAAGAATATCAACATCAAATAGCCATTCTGGTCCTTTCCCTGCAGAATTGTATGTGTTTTCACTAAACTTGATATGCAGATTCTCCTCCACATGTTTGGTTCTCTTATTATATACCCTGAAGGCTTTACTATTTACAGAGTAACCAACCAAATGTCCTTCATCAGCTTTTTCATCAAATTTGCCTAGCTGATCCTTTGTGTTTAAAATAGTAACAGGACATCCAAATGGTTTGAGAAAATCAATCATTGGTTTCTTTCCATGAAATAGCTCATAAGGAGTTTTGTTATGAGGCTTGACTACCTTACTTCTGTTTTGCACAAAACATGCAGTATTCACAGCTTCAGCCCAAAAAGGTACAGGTAGTTTTGAATCAGATAGCATAGTTCTTGCAGCCTCAATGAGTGTCCTGTTTCTTCTTTCTGCAACACCATTTTGTTGTGGAGTTCTTGCTACACTGTACTGTCTAAGTATTCCTTTTCCCACACAAAATTGATTCATCTCACTGTTCTTGAACTCAGTACCATTGTCACATCTGATAATCTTCACCTTGTGATTGTGCAGGTTTTCAACTCTTGTAATGAAGGCTTTGAGTATTTCTGGGGTTTCATCTTTGGTTGCAAGAAAGAATACCCAAGTAAACCTGCTAAAGTCATCAGTGACAACAAGACAATATGACTTCTTATTCAGACTTTTTACAAATACAGGCCCAAATAAATCCATGTGTAGCAAGTGTAATGGTTCAGTATTTGTGTTAACAGTCTTGGACTTGAAAGAAACTCTGTGTTGTTTACCCTTTTGACATGCAACACAAGTTTCACAATTCTCAAAAATCTTTGTAGGCATACCCCTCACAAGATTTCCTTTCACCAATTTGTTCATAGTCTTGTAGTTCAGATGTCCCAATCTTCTATGCCATAATTTGGACTCATCAATAGTGGCTTTTGCAATTAGACAAGTCAGAGCCCTTTTAGGAATAATATTCTTAATATGGTCACTGTATATATTTTCCTTTCTAGGGACCTTCAGTAACACAGATTTGTCATCTGGTAATTGAAAATCAGGAGAAAGAATCATACACTCAGTGTCTGTAAAAAGAACAAAATTCTTTTTGTCACACATTTGTGAGACACTAAAAAGGTTAAACTTAAGTCCTTTCACAAGGAGCACCCTCTCAAAGTCCAAATTTCCAGTTCTCAGTGTTCCTATTCCAACAATCTTTCCACCTTTTGGATCATTCCCAAAAGCTACATAACCACCATCAAAAGCCTCAAGATCTTCAAGTTGAGACTCATCTCCTGTCATGTGTCCAGAACATCCACTGTCAACAATAACCATATCCTTAAGCTCATCCAGTAGATTGACCTGCACATGAAAAATAGAGAAATCAGTTTCTCTTGATGACCCAAGCCATTACTGACTTGGATCTGCCCTGTGCATCAGTATAATCAAATTTCTTTAAATCACTTGATGCACTACTATTCTTGGAAACAGTATTTGAAACATTAGATTTTGGTTTCCAAGTCCAGCAAGCTGAGGCCTTAACAGCATAAAAGTGATTACCAACAACTGTATTTGGAAGATGTTTTGGCTCAGAAGTAAAAAGTTTTGTACTAGCAGTAGTTTGCTTGCTAGCAGCAGAGTGCATACTAGCAGCAGAATGCTTACTAGCAGTAGAGCCACTAGTAAAACTAGTTGTTGATTTGAAAACACCATTTGGTTTAGCAGCATAAATAGATCTAGTAGCACCAGATCTCAACAAAACAGCTCTAGGAACCATGTTTCTATTTGGATGTGGGTGAGTTTGTTTTGTGACATATTTGTGATTCACCCTTGAATATTGATTCCAAACAGGTCTTTGGTGTTCAGGACATCTACCAATCAAGTGGTCAAAGCTACCACACTTATAACAAGCCTTCTTTTGTAATTCAAACTGGTTACCTAATCTCTGTGAAACTAGGTTGTTGAAGTTTCTTTGGTTACCTCTAGGCTTATTATCAAAACTTCTCAATTGTTCTCTAGGCACCTCATTGTACTCTACCATTCTCCTAGCAAGCTTATTTCCTAAAACAGGCTTGACAAACTTAATCTGTTCTACCTTAGGTTTAACCTGAGTAGGAATCTCTTCCTTTTTAACTGTAAGTTTTGGTTGAACCTATTCTTCTTCACTTTCACTATCAGAATACCAATCTGATAGGAGCTTCAGGAAATTTTCTAGCCTCAACCTTAGGTGTCTCATTAACACTTGTGCTACTTTCACCTACAGGTTTTTCAATATTCAGCTCACTAATGAAGGATAGTTCTTTTCCTGGTGGAGCAAAAGCACTTTTGGCTGGAGGAGCCACTTCATTATACCCAATTCCACTACCTTTTCTCATCAAATTATTCTCAATAGATTTATGAACTAAATCAGAAGCATATTGTTGTTTTTGTACTCTTACTACATGTTTATCTTTTTCAGCAAGAGCTTGCTCTTTTTCTTTTTCAGCTTCTTCTAGCTTATTTTTAAGAACTTCTACTTCACTATTTTTCTTAAAAATTTCTATATCTCTGAGATTAAGTTGTTCTACATATTCCTTTTCACACTCTTTGAGATATTCTAACCTTCTCTCAACATTTTGAATACCTACTTTATAACCTAAGTTATCAAGTTTTAGATGTTCAACTTCTTTATTTAAACTCTCATTCCTAGCCTTAAGAACTTCTATAGTGTCAGAACAAGATTTAAAAGAACATCCAGATGATTCAGAATCATTAGATACCTCAGAGTCAGAGCCTGATGATGAACCATATGCCATAAGTGCAAAGTTATGCACTTTGGGTTGAACAGCAGCAACCAAAGAGAAATTTGGTTCTTCTTCAGCCATATCACTCCAGTCATATTCTCCCAGCCCATCACAAGCTACCATTGCAGACTTTGATTCTTCAGTCTTCTTTGGAACTTCAGCATTCTTCTTTGGAGATCTACACTCTCTAGCAAAGTGTCCCTTCCTGTTGCAATTGTAGCATTCAATCTTAGACTTGTCAAACCCTGGACTCTCCTTAGCCTTGTATTTGACTTCTCTTCCAGTCTTTTTCCAGAACTTTCTTGCTCTTAAAGTCAACATAGCCATTTGCCATTTGAGATCAATTTCTTCAAGATCATCTGGATCAATATGATCCAAATCTTGATTTATAACATGTGATCTTATGGTAGTAGTAAGCTCAGCCAAGAATGCACATAAAGCAACATCACTGGTAGAAATCTTGTCATTTGAACTAGCAGCAGATACATCAGCAGTAGATACACCATAAGCAGTAGAATGAGTTTCTTGTGTCTCTTTGGATTTTGAAGACACAAAAGCAAGATTTTGTGTACTAGAAGATGAAGTAGAAGAAGTAGCCAATTCAGATTCATACACCCTTAAATTGTTGTAGAGGCTCTCCAACTTCATTGTTTCAAAGTCAGGCTTATTCCTCCACACCACTGTATGCATACTCCATTCAGGTGCAAGACTTCTTAAGAACTTGAGATTCACATCTTCCTGTGGAACAACATAACCAACAAGCTTTAGATGACTGACTAGTTGATTTAGCCTGTTGTATGTGCCAATTATCTTTTCTCCAGATTCAGAAGTAAAGTTTTCAAACTGATGCTTCAACATATTCTTCCTGGACTTCTTAGTAGCATCATTCCTCCAAACCTGAATTCTACTGCATCCATCAATGCTTTTCCTGTTTCGCAATCATCAAAGTCCATTTGAAATTCATTAGGTATTCCCATTAAGAGAATACTATGAGCCTTGATTTCCAGCTTCCTTGTTGCATTAGCTTCAGCAGACTTAATAGGTATCTCCTTGCCATCAGCACTCTTCTCTGGTTCAGAATCACCATTAACAATCACATTCCACATGTTGAAGTCGATCATGCGAATGTATTGTCTGATCCTCCTTTTCCATAGCTCATACTCAGAAGGATTGAGCATGGGAACCCTTGAAGCAGTCACCATATGAGTTTCATCACCCATCTTATGCAAACGATTTGGAACAGCAAACTTTAAAGAAACAAAATCTTCTTGATTATAACTTCTAGATCACAAGCTCTGATACCACTTGTTGATCCCAGTTGAGCTTATACGATCTTATATAGAAGTTAACTTAAACAAACACTTAAGCTTAAATGCGGAATATAAAAGCTTAACTTAAGAAGATTAAGAATTCTCTTTCAACACTTCAATATTATTAATACGAGCACTCAATAATGCTAGGGTTTTACAACCTTGAAGTGAATAATAATACGTACATAATCTAACCCTAGGATCCTCCTTTTATAGGACAAGGAGTCCTACTAGGTTTACAATACCTTTCTCTACAAGATAAGAATAATCTAAATAGATAAACTATACAAAAAATCTATTCTATAATTATCCTATCGTATACAATGTTAATCCATTCAGCAGTAGTTTCACCAAGCAGCAGATTGTCTTCAGCAGCAGAGTCATTAACACCAGCAGCAGTTTCATTGTAGCAGCAGTATTACTCAGCAGCAGAGTCTCATAGCAGCAGTGTCACTTGGTCAAACCCAACACGGTTTTGTGCTAGTCATACAATCTCCTATCCATGAGACACTTGCTATGGCTAAAGTTTCACTCCTAAATATTGTAAAAAAAAATTAAATTTGGCGCTAAAATTGCACTAACAAGTATTTCTCATATTTTTATTACACATCTACTATTAAACAAACAAACTCAAGCGAAAGTGTATCTGTAAGGTATCATCATTTTACCCTCCCCTTACACTTAGGATGAACATTGTCCCCAATGTTCAAGTAAAGAATGTAAAAGTGAAATGAGTAAAAAGAATGAAGTCAAATACTTCCCTGATTCACTCGGTATGGATAACAAGGTGGCCAGGTTAGATCTTCCTCCAAGAAAATGAAAAATCAAAGCTTCCCTTCCAGAAAAATAAATCATCTTCTTGTCATACATAACCTGTAAAACCTGAGAAAACAGACAAGGCAACCTCGCATAAAATCGGTGGCAATCTACATATGCTAATAAAACCTAGAAAACAAAATAAGATATAATGCTTGTGGAATGATGTTTGCAGATTTCCTGGAGATTATAAAGCTAATAATTCAACAAAAACTTTAAGACTCCGTTAGAAAAACAAAACTGGTAAAATTTACAGATTTTTACACGTGACGCCGTCAAGAGTAAACTCGTGACGCCGTCAGAAGTGACCTGCAGAAATTTTTATGTTAAGTTTCCGGAAAATTTCTGGAAAAACTTCGTCCTACTTCCTGGAAAATCCTGCAAAACATCATTATGACTCGACACAAGTATTTGACTCTAACAAATACGAATATACATGTTCACTTAATATTGTGGAGAATCATGATCGGTTTTGTTTCTTAAAAACATATTTGGGATTTCCCCTTACACTTATCTTTTGCAAAAATACCTTTGGATGAAGTTAAGACTAGGCCAAACAACAAAATAAAGTATTTTCACTATTTTAGTTTTGAAACATAATCTACCAACAATAAAAATAAAGCATGCATACGGAAGCAAATAACAAACAAACAAAATAAAAATCACACAAAACATGGGTTGCCTCCCAAGAAGCGCTTTTCTTTATTTACGAGTCTTGTAGCTAGACTCAAGGTCATGGGTTACTACGTTTTCCTATCCCGCAAAATGAATGCGGTTTCAAACATCTTAACCAATCTCTCATCCTTCCTATACTCAAGGCCTAAAGCTAAACATTTCGAGTAATAGATCTCTTTCTTTTTGTAACCTCCAATGTTTCTCTCTTCCTCACTCTCAACCTTAATCACGGGGATGTTGTCAACATCGAGATCCTCAACTTCTCTAAACCTTTCTTCTTTATGGGGCATCCTATATCTAATGTTTTTCTCTTTGGTTGCGAATGTGATAGTGCCCTCATCATGGTTGTAAGTCATTTTAGAGGTTTTGACAAAAGGTTCTCCTAAAACAATCTGACACAAAGATTGATCAATAATTTCCCTAACATCTTCTAAGATCATGAAGTCGCACATATAAACAAAATCCCAAACGAAAATATGTAACCCTCTAACCCGCTCAACAAAATTACTCATGTGATTAGGGTTGTAAAGGTCCCGCCTAGGTTTCAACTTTTCGTTCATGATCCAATTATAATAAAGCCTAGACATGATGTTCATCGGTGCCTTCAAATCGATATAAGTGTGTTCTCTAAACATATGACCAATCATGCATGGGACCTTAAGATTCATAGAATTATGTTTCCTAATCCATGGGCGTTTTCGGTACTTTGCGGGGCAAGGGCATTTTAGAAGGAACTTATGGTACCTCAATTCCTCAAGGGTTGGTGTGGAGCTCCTAAATATTCTATAATCATCCCATGCCCCTTTCCTACAAGTGTTACTCCCTAGCTCGGTTTCACCTATATTCATCTCATCGACCTTTCTTACTTTATCATTTTCTGTTTTAATTTGGTTATGTCGCAAAATAACTTCCTTGGGCAAGGTGAATCTAGTTAAGAAATAGGAAGCAAGATCGTCCCAAGAGGAGACGGATCTTTCAGGGAGTTGGCATAACCATCGAAGAGCCCGACCATGTAAAGAGAATTGAAAAAGGACTAAGAGTTCCCATTCTTGAGTATCAACACCTAATCCTACAGAATTGGTAATTTTTAGGTAGTTCTCGAGGTGTTGGGTTGGGTTTTCGAAAAAGAGTCCATAGAATGCACACCCGACTTGCACCAATCGAATGGTGCTGGATTGCAAGCGGATGGACCTTATACGTGGGTGGATTGGTTGTGGTAGGTTTTGTGGGTGGTTTTGTTGTGGTGGGTTGATGGGTTCAAGGATGTTACCATCGTTCATGATGTTGGATGGCAAAGAGTTACGAACAAAAACACGAAGAAATAAGATAGACTAAAGAGATCCTAAAAAATAAAAAATAAAATCTTACTAGAAAGGAATCTAGCAAGTAGACCTAATAAAAAGAGATTCTAACTTAGACAATAACTATTCCCCGGGCTGCGGCGCCAAAAACTTGATGCGCAGGGATTGCACCAGGCTTTACCTCTCGAGAGATCTCAAGAAGCTTACAACCCCCACCAGGCAGTGTACCTGATCGATGTAGTATAGTATAATGACAAGTACCGGGGATTGATCGTTCAGCTAGGAATAGTGTCGCTAGGATTAGAAAACCTAAAGACTAGGTCTAGAGATGAGGGATGATTCTTTTTGTATTTTTAAATTTTTTTAGAAAGCAAGTAAAAATCTCGGGTTGTGAAGAGTTTGGCTAAACTAGTTGCTAGTCAACTAACCCAATACTAAGATGCAATCAAAATAAAATACTAGAAATGAAAATAAAACTAATTAAACTAAAGTTGTGAGCAATATGTGGGAGAATTGCGTTTACTTAGATTTCACTACTCCCTAGATATCTTTTACACGTTAATTACTTGTTATAGTTGCGTGGATGATGGATTGTATTCCTTAATAGCATTCATGGGGTGGCGTACTTACTTCCTCAATCCTATGAGCGCCTACTTCACTCCTATGTCGAGCCGGCTAAGAAGCTCCTAACATGGGATTACTAGAATTTGCTCATGCATTAAATACAACCAATAAAACCTAGTACACATCGGTTCATGTTTCCTAAGACGGTCAAGCATGTTACACAATAGAGATTTGCGAGTTTTCTTAAGCCTAACATTGAAATCATTCATCCAATACAACCATAAACAAGTAATCAACACATAATTAACATCTAGGTTTCATTAGATCTAAGCAAACATAAGATAAATCTAGCCTAGCATGTTAAAATCAAGACAAGTAAAAGATATAATCAACCAACACATAGACATATTGATTGAATTAAGAAAAGACTTATCTCAATAGAACATGAAAGGATTCAAGTGGTGAAAACCCTTGAAACTACTGTAAAATATGAGCTAGGGTTTACAAAGTTCGGCCCTAGTTTTCTCCACACAAGTTCCTCTTTAATGAATGAAAAATAGAAAACTATATATAGAGTTTAGTAGGTGACGGCGTCAAGAACAAATGTCTGACGCCGTCATCTCGCCGCCAAATAGTTCCTCGGACTGCCTAGATCTGGGTCTGACGCCGTCATGTGTACACCTTATGCAGGCCGTCGCCAAAAATACTCTTGACGCCCTTCTTGTGACGCCGTCAGGTTTGCACTGGGTCGTCACCACTTTTACTCTTGACGCCGTCAGGATATTACTCTTGACGCCGTCAAGTACTGTTCTCAGCATGAAAAATTAAGTCTTTGGCATTTTCTTCACTTTTATGCTCCAAAAACGTCCGAATTGCTTCCTTATCCAGATTTCACTCCCAAAGTACCTAAAATCACAAAAGGAACGATTTAGGGTAATATTTGATCAAATAAATTCATTTCCGGGCTTAAATGACCCCTTAAAAGTGGTTCATTTTTCGCCTCATCAACCCACCACCGCCACCACCACCCACCGCCGCCACCACCACTACCCACCACCGCCACCCACCACCACCCACCAACGCCACCACCACCCGCCGCCGCCACCACAACTACCCACCACCGCCACCCACCAACGCCACCACCACCACCCACCGCCGCCACCACCACTACCCACCACCTCCACCCACCACCACCCACCACCTCCAACCATCGCCACCCACCACCACCACTATCTCGCGTGTATTGATGTAAAACATTATTCCATAAAACTTTTGTGTTTCACACTTTTGATGATTCGGACCAGAAACGCATCAAAATCGTGAATTAAAATCGATTCAGAAACATTTTAACTCATAAAAACGTGAGAAAAATGGAAGAAACAGTTTAAAACATGAGAAAAATGGTGGGTGGTGGTGGGTGGCGGTGGGTGGAGGTGGTGGTGGCGGTGGTGGGTGGTGGTGGGTGGCGGTGGTGGGTGGTGGGTAGTGGTAGTGGCGGCGGTGGGTGGTGGTGGCGTTGGTGGGTGGTGGTGGCGTTGGTGGGTGGTGGTGGTGGTGGGTGGAGGTAGTTTGGTAGTGGTGGTAGCGGCGGTGGGTGGTGGTGGCGGTGGTGGGTGGTGGGTGGTGGAGGTCGTGGGTGGAGGTGGGTGGCAGTGGCGGGTGGTGGTGGTGGTGGTGGGTGGTGGTGGTTGGTGGCGATGGTAACGATGCAAATATTTTAATTCGGTGAGGACTAACGATGCAAATATTTTAACTCAATGAGGACTAACGATGCAAATATTTTAACTCTATAGTCAATGAGGACTAACGATGCAAATATTTAAACTCAATGAGGACTAACGATGCAAATATTTTAACTCTTGTTAGGAGATAACGGAAAATAATTTGCATCGTTAGTCCTCATTAACTGATATTACTAACGGATGGATGATTTTGTGCCAACTTTAATACCACATGGATGATTTTTGAGTTAAAAAAAAATGTAAAGCAAGAAAAGATCAAACCACATGGATATATTTTTGACTTTTCTCATTTACAAATTCAATACAGTAAAACATTGCATTGATGACTTTGATTCGGATAAGACTTACTACTTATCTTTACTTTTCTTTCATTAAGAGCTCTGGGTGCAGTCGACGAGGGAGCCCTCGCCGTCCGAGGTGGCACCTCCAACGGCGAGCCGTTGCTCGCCGCCACACCGGAGGAGGCTCGCCGTTGCTCGCCGTTGGGAAACTCCTCGTCGGGACGGCGAGCTTAGTTTTCTGACAAAGTCTGATTCCTTTTTTTTTTTTTTTTTTTTTTTTTTTTTTTTTTTTTTTTTTTACACTTTTAATAGTAAATGTAAAATGTATGTATATATGTATGGTTTATTTGTAACATGTATATATGTATATGTGTGTTTTGATTTGTAAAATGTATATGTATATGTATATGTATATGTATATGTATATGTATATGTATATGTATATGTATATGTATATGTATATGTATATGTATATGTATGGTTTTTATACGTATATTTTTTTTGAATAATACAACTATATTAAACATAGGATTAAAATAACTTGAAACAACGTACAATTATTTTACAAATACGATAACAACATTAAACTTAAAAACGAAAATTAAAAACCATAAACTAGCATACGATAATAAAAACTATGATTCAATAAAATGAATCATCCGACACGTATCCCTCCTGACTCGAGTATGAGGCACTTGAGTCGTCCTCACTGGATGGGACAGGTGGAAGTCCCTGAGCCCAACGCCATTCGGCTCTTCTGTTCCTGCGATCTTGTTTTCCTTTGAGGTACACCTCACGCTCCCTTTCCTGACGGGCTTATTCAGCTTCATACTCCCGTAGCACTTCCATATCCAGCTCATACTGTTCTTGCTCAGTCAATTGACGAATGATGGGCTGGTTTTCAGGTTGATTGTTTGGTTGTTGGTTGTTTGGCGGTGGAAACAAAACTTCTGGTGGAGTTGGAGGTGGTGGGTTGTCGTACTGAAACACCGGAAATATATCTTCCGGCTGTTTGTTTTGAGGTGGAAACATAACTTCTGGTGGAGTTGGAGGTGGTTGGTTGTCGTACTGAAACACCGAAAATATATCTTCTGGCGGTGTGTTTTGTTGGGAATTGTTTTCAGGTGATGTGTTGTGAGACATTTTTCTGGAAGAAGAAAGGAGACTTGTTTGATGATTGTGGGAATTGTGTGTGTTTTCAGATTTTGGATACGTATATATAGAAGGATTTTTGGAAGCATACAACTCTCTGGTTTGAATTCAAAATTTTGAAAAAATCCCGCTTTCAATTTGAATTCAAATTTTAGAAATTATCCCGCTCAGGTTTTGAATTCAAATTTTGAAATTATCCCGCTTTCAATTTGAATTCAAATTTTATAAATTATCCCGCTCAGGTTTTGAATTCAAATTTTGAAATTATCCCGCTTTCAATTTGAATTCAAATTTTAGAAATTATCCCGCTCAGGTTTTGAATTCAAATTTTGAAATTATCCCGCTTTCAATTTGAATTCAAATTTTGAAACTATTCCGCTTTCAAAAAACCCCTATTAATACCATAGTATACCATTCAGTTTTAGACACACTTCAATATTTACCATTAAGTTTTACAATGGCTAATCGTTGGTCAGTGGAAGAAGAACGGTTGCTAGCAACTGTATGGCTTGAAGTTCACGATTCTGAAGAACTTGTGAATGAACGTTCTTTTTGGAATGCAGTTACACAAAGGTTCAACAATCAGACTGAAGGTCAGGACCGTAATAAAAATAGTATTACGGCTCAATGGAACAGAATGAACCTTGAATGTCGTAGGTATAATTCTATTTACAAAGAGTTGGAGCGTACAAGTGCAGACCCTAATCGTCTCAGCAATGCAAACCGTATTTATCATGAACAATATGGTAAAGCGATTAAATATCAACATGTGTGGTTCGCTCTTAGAAACACGTTCACATGGGACAGATTCGATGAGTAATGGTGGATATCTTTTATGTACTTTATGTTAACTAATTATGTATCATGTGTACTTCTCTTATGTATTTTAAACGTTTGAATTCAAATGTTAAACGTTTACCCGCCCATTTATTTGAATTTGAATTCAATAAGTTTGAATATTTTGAAATTTGAATATTATCCCGCTCAGGTTTTGAATCCTAAATGTTTATAGACTCCTATATAAACCATACATTATCATACAACTTTGCACACACTTCACTTTCAAAAAAAATTCACAATGGCAACTCGTTGGTCTATTGATGAAGAATGCTGGCTAGCCGAGATGTGGCAAAACGTTCACGAATTCCATGCCAACGAAGGACCTTTCTGGCAAGTTGTAACAGAAAAGTTCAATGAACAATCTGACGGTCCAACTCGTAGCAAAAGCCAGCTAATGGGTAAGTGGGCAAGAATGAACTCAGATTGCCAAAAGTTTCATGAAATTTACTTGAATTTGCAACCGACACGTGAGCCAGATGATCGTGTTGAAGATGCGTTGAATGTTTACAAAGAACAGCATGATGGGAGAGCTTTCAAATATTTTCAGGTTTGGTTGATGTTGAAGAGCAACTCCATCTGGAACCGATTTATCAATTAATCGCCTTTGTATTGTTGTATCGTTTGTTGGTTTATGTTAAGTATTTCCATTTCGTTTGTGATGTTATGTCAGTGTACGTTTCAGTTTGAATAAAATGCTTAACGGCTAGTTTCTCCAATAAAAATATCAACGGCTAGTTTCAGTATAAATACCAGCTTTACTCAACTTCTTATTATCAAACAACTGAAACTAAATTCCACACATACACTATGGCTAACCAACCATCTGAGGTGCAAAGAAGAATACTTACCCGATTACGCAATGAACAAGAAAATGAACTTAAGTTGATTAACAACTTGTTGGGTGAGATAGCTCGAATTATTCGACAGAGGGAGTCTCGTGCTCCAGAGGTCGAAAGGTTACGTGAGTTACCTCAAGACCATCCAATAGTCATGGTCGGTGTACAAACTCTTTTAAGAAATGATGAAACAGATTTGGAACTTCAAGTCGTTTTGAGAATGGTCAGGGAACAAGTATTGCAAGTTTGGGAAGAAAAGTCAGCACTCATCGATAATTATAAGGCTTTATAAATTATTGATGATGTTGGATATCGTATTTATCGGTTTATTTATTTTCGTCCCGTATCGTGTGTTTTTTTTTTTTTTCGCAAATCGTATGTTTTTTTTTTCCGTATTGTAACTTTTTTTATTTGATGAAATAAAATTAGTATGTTTTGTTATTTTTAAGTATTTGTGAACTGGATTTAATTTATTTAATGAAATGAATAAAAAAATAAATGTGTAAGAGGTGGGGCCCGAATGGGGAAGTGGAGGTTTGTTGTTTGGTGAGGGGGGGTTTGTTGTGGTTTGTTGAAGTTGAGGTGTTTTGGTGATGTGGCATGGTGGGGCCCGAATGGGGAGCAAGGGGCTTGTTGCTGCACCCAGAGCTCTAAGCAAATGTATCAATTTACAAATTCAATACAGTAAAACATTGCATTGATGAGTTTGATTCGGATAAGAGTAACTACTTATCTTTACTTTTCTTTCATTAAGTAAACGTATCAATTTACAAATTCAATACAGTAAAACACATTGCATTGATGCTATATAACTCAACCAAACTCTAAAATGACGTCGACTTTCACCATGGCATATCATGTTTTGTCGTCACCAAAATGGTAAACCAAATAATACAAAATGTTCGTGTCGCGTTTTAACTCATTAACGCGATCTTATACATCGATCGACAAACACATTCGTTTTTTACATCAAAAACACAATTTAGAATTCGAAACAACTCTATTGTTCTTGCAATGATTTATTCCTAACAATGACGTGACATATAAAACTGTTGTCATCGAACTCCTGTTTTGTATTTTTTTTGCTCTAAGGGACCAGTTTTTGAAAAGAAATGCTGCCAAAATTTACCCATATCAGCTTGGTTTCCTAGGTCCCTCATTAAACATTTGTAAGGTTACATGCAAATACTCCTTTTTTTTGGAGATAATATTAGATAGCGACATAAACACATTCTGTTAGTACTACTAGTAATCAAGATCTATACCATTACATACATTATGTCGACCTTTGGTTGCGGGTCACACGTCAAATTTATAACCATGCCTGTAGCTTAGTTTGATTTGTTTTTGTTAAACCGATGAGATTCGTATCAACTATGTCACAAACTAAAATCAGGTAACGTTTCCCAAATAGATATTAGTCTTTTCATAAGAGTCGTATTATTTTTCTACTCAATTTCTGGAGCACCATGGGGAATCGAAAAGTATCTTTCAATGAAAAATGCTGAAAGTAGTAAAGATAAACACTATGATTGATTTTACGACCCTTAAATTAAGTTGGAAACTTGGAAACGTATGGTATCACGTTTATCCACTAGTACTCTTGTTGAGTTGTTGCAACGAATAGTAGTATTCTCGGAGGAATGACTTCAAACAAGTTTTTTTTTTCTTCATATGTGTAAATATCAATTGCCTTTTTAAAACACAATGATTCAATAATCATATTGGTTATATTTTAGAATGTTGGTCTTTACACTGACCGGTTATTTTTGGCAAATTTGATACAAAATTCATTACCGACCATAACGTAAGTATGTTGTTAACAAAAACACACGATTCACAATGTTATAGGGATAAGTGATAACAAACTATTACAAAGATTTGACATGATCGGGATACTTAAAACTTTCGTTTAACTGACTCCAACTAACACCCTTGCACGTAACATTGGAAACAAACATAACACCGTTGGTCCTCAAGGTCTGGGCGGATCACGGATATAGTCTTCAGATACAGGTTTTTGTACAATCACTCCCCAACATCACCTTTTTCACTCCCTCAAGGTCCAAAATCCTAACGCTCGAGATTTCTCTCTCTAAAATTCCACAAACACACTTCTCTCTCATCCTACTTTTTCTCTCGAGATTTCTCTCTCCAAAATTCCACCCAACACCATCACAACACCACTGCCAGCCACCCATGTTGCACCAATTATCTTCCAATAGTTTTCTAGCTTACAAAAAATTCACCTGCTTCATATTCTCTTTTTCCGAAAAGGATTCTTTCGAGATAACAATGACTTGTTACATA
The DNA here is from genome assembly GCA_030686995.1 of Artemisia argyi. NCBI lineage: Eukaryota > Viridiplantae > Streptophyta > Magnoliopsida > Asterales > Asteraceae > Artemisia > Artemisia argyi. Next base: position 190,689,177 of record CM060679.1, on the reverse strand, counting down.
TTCAAGAATTATTGTTAGACGGAAACAAAATGAAAGATAGGGATACACAAGAAGGGAAAAATGTATACTTTGAACCATATTAACATAATTTGCTAGAAAGGTCACAAATTGCGATCCAGTTCGCGCATTCTCATTTTGGGTACGATTCGGTCTAGAACAAGGAAATTAACAATTCGAATCTCAAACCTTCTCAATCATGAAATTATTACCTTTTTTTTAAACTTTAGTATGTAAATGACTAATGGTTATGACTTGCGAAAATTGTATAAGTATCAAACTATTTTTTCAATTTTGGATGTTAAGATTTCTTTTATAATCCTTAGGAATATATTAATTGTTTGGTACACCATACCGGAGTGATCCCGAATGAACCTACCCCTCATTGAATCGAATTTTAGGCACCTAGCGAACCGCGATCCGGATCCTCAATCGTGTACCGGAACGATCCCCGTTCCATGTGACTATGCTTTGAACCAAATGGATGAGAAAAAAAGCCAGATAAGCAAACAAAAAAGTGATAGCTAATATTGCACCTAATTTACCAAGCATTTGAATGTAGAAAGATGACCTTTTGTTCCTTGGTCAGTGTAACACCCTAGGCAAATCCCACATCGGCTGTGGTCTGGCGAGATGTTGGGCTCAAAAGAAAACATTCGCCTTACAATGACACAGCGCGTTTTGTGGTCTACTACGAGTGGGATTCTTAGGAAATGGCAGTTAAGCGTGCTCATGTGAGAGTAGTACTGGCTTGGGTGACCTGCCAGGAAGTCTTCAAATGAGGCCACAAAAACAAAGCCGTGAGCCTACGGTTAAAGCGGACAATATTGTGGTTTGAGTAGGCGAGATGTTACAGTCAAGCAAATGGCATTAAGAAATGAAATCCGAAGGCTACTGATCCTTTAGGTGAAATGAGTCTAATAGCAATGTGTTGCACTCGTTTTCTGAAATTGGGATGTTTTCAAAAGAGATCGTCTAAGGTAATATGAATGTCTGAAGGTTCTACTCTAAAAATATTGTCCATGAATGTTGGGCAACGGTTCTTATATGCTATTGGTAATGTGTAGATGATGACATTCTGGGTGTTCGAAAATAATCAAATAACCCTATAAAAATGTTTGATGAAATGCCTAAACAAGACTACCTACATTTATTTGTATTTCTTTTCATAATTTTTTTTTTGTTTCGTTTTTTAAGCTAAACAAATTATGTATGGTGTTACGTGAAGATATAGTTGCAGACACTACTATTCCACAAGTGTAAGAGTAGCAGAATAACCAAATGTGATTTTTAGAAAGCACATGTGATTTTTCTCGTCGGAAATTTTGAAAAAAAAAAATCGTCTAAAGTATATATAGAAATGCATATCTATAGAAAGATAATTTAGTTCTCGTCATGATGATGTATTTTTCATAGCTTGAATATTTATCGTTTTCAAGATATGTTTGTTTAAAAAAAATGAAAAATAGTTTTTTATTAATTTTGATGAAAAATAGATGACTAATATCGGTTCATTAGATCTATGAAAAATACGAGATCTATATTGATTTCAACTCTAATGTGCTTAATATAAAAACATAGAGTAAGGGAGTAAATAATGAGACAGAATTAAATAATTGAGATTTAAGATGTTGTTTTTAGATAGGATGGGATTCAAGTATTCAACAATGAATCTGATTTTACAAGAAAGAAAATTAAAATTAGCAAAAAAAAAATGATCTTTAATTCCACCTTTGAGTTGTAGATTTCAATCATAAAATAAATCAAAACAAAGATTTGATGGTTTAAAAGGGTGGCAATTTTGGGGAGCAGATGGCACAAGTTGGTTCCTTGAACAATTGTGATATTAGAGATTTCTTTTACTGAGACGATGCAGTATTGTGTGGTTTAACACACAAGCTTGGGTACCTCAGAGCACAAGGTGTGGGCTTCTTCGTGGCTCGCCATCGTGACATGGCACTCTCGCCGAGGCTCGCCACCATACCGGCCAAATTCGTCGTGCCTCGCCACAAAGGAGCTCATCACACAGACGGTGAACCAAAATTCTAACAAAGTTACAGTTTGTGGGACCTAAGCCTGAATATCAAACGGTAATATTACCGTTTCATTTTCTTTTTAAAAAAAAAATAATAATGTTGATATAAATAAATGACTAAAAACGTTATTCATATCTTTCGATATCTCTATGTTTTGATAATCACAAAACGTAAACTAATTAAATCCAAAGGTTATGACGTAAACAAGTATTTAGTAGTAAATACTCACTTTCACCATTTAATCACTTAAGGTATAAATAAACAAAGTGATTAGTGCATTATAAGATCAAAAGAAATCTTGTCTTAAGACATAACATTTTATAAAATGATTTTAACATTTTATATATATTTGTAAATCATTTTTGGTAAAGCTTTATTAAACCACAAAAATATGATTTCAAATTTCCAACCAAAAAGGGCAAATTTTATCTAGAGAATCTTTTCAAACGTTCAGGAGGGCGGCCCCCTTAATTTTACTAGGCGGCCCCCTTAATCATTAAGGGGACCGGCCTATAATTAAGGGGACCGGCACGCTCCCGAACAGTAAAATCTGGCCCTTTAAATACTGGATCATTTTGCACATTTTCCTCACCTTTTTGCACCAGAAACTTTCAGATCTAAACATCCATTTCCTTTCTCTAATAATCCTTTGATCTTATATACTTTGATCTTTGTTTCAAAGTGATTCAAGCCTCAACATTCAAAGTGCAAAGAGAAGAATACTTCTATTAGGAGTATTACAACTTAGTATCATCTTGCTATCTAAGTTGCTTGTTTATATTTTCTTGTAAATCTTTCATTCATTGGTGAATAAGGTGTATGTATTAGTTAGCTAGATTTGGTTGAAGAATCTAGAATTGGTGTAAGAGTAAAGTGGAACTTGAAGTGGAGAAGAAGGGTTAGATAGTATTGGTGATAGGAGATTGTAGCAATAGGAACTTGTTGTGAAGATATTGAGGGTTCCTAGTGAAGAAGACTTGAAGACATTAGTAGATCGAAGTTGTGAAGACTTTAGTAGCTTGAAGGCGTGAAGACATTAGTGGCTTGAAGGTGTCAAGACATTAGTGACTTAAAGGTGTGAAGACATTAGTGACTTGAAGGTGTCAAGACATTAGTGGCTTAAAGGTGTGAAGACATTAGTGACTTGAAGGTGTCAAGACATTAGTGGCTTAAAGGTGTGAAGACATTGGTGGCTTGAAGGTGTCAAGACATTAGTGCCTTGAAGGTGTGAAGATATTTGTGGTGTGAAGTAGTATTGAAGTAGTGTAAAGGTGTGAAGAAGAAGTGGTGTGATATTTGGTGTGAGATTGGTTCTAGCTACGATTAGAACTCGACATCTTGCTTTGTGTCGTTAATTGGTGTAAGCTTTTGGTGTGTACGGTTTTCTCCGCCATAAGGGAGGTTATTGACTTAGTGAAGAAAACTCTCGAGTTCGGTGCTCGGGGAGTGGAGTAGGGCAAGGAAGGTGTCCTTGTAGCCGAACCACTATAAATCCTTTGTCTCTCGGTTTGATCTTTCCATCTCTCACTCTTTACTTGTTTACTTACTAGCTTTTCATATATTGCTAATATTGTGTGTTGTGCATATATTGATTTCACATAAAGATCAAACTAGGTTACATTCAAAACATTAATTATACTTTGGTAAAATATAAGTATAAACAATTACTAAGACACATATATATATATATATATATATATATATATATATATATTAGTACAAACTTGTAATTAAGTGAGATATATGAAATTATAATTTCTATTCAACACTTTAAACAAGTAGTGTATATATATATGATATATGTGAATTAGGTTTGTATCTATACTTTAGCTTCAAAGGTTTTTACAATTAATATCAATTCTTTGAAAAGCAAATTCTTATTAAACGAAACAGACGCAAAACTATTCAACCCCCCCTTCTAGTTTTCCACAATTGGTATCAGAGCCACGTCTAGCAAGATTTTTAAAATAGACTGTATTTTAAAACTTGTAACGATCTATGGAATTTGAAAAATATTTAGAAGGGGAATTTATGCAACAACCACCATTATTTGAAAATGATCATTTTCTTGAATGGAAAAACAAATTTGAAAATTATGTGAAATCAATAGATCTTGATCTTTGGCATATCATTTCAATTGGTGATCTTAAATCAACCAAAATAGATTTTGAAAATCAAAATAATAATTTTCAAACTAAAATTGATAAAAACACTAAAGCCAAATTACTTATTTTCAAAACTCTACCAAATGTTAAATATGAAAGATTATTTCATTGTAAAACGGCAAATGATATTTGGAAATGTCTTTTAAAGATTCACCAAGAAGAATGTATAACCAAAGATGATAAACTTGATATTGCACAAGAAATAGTCAATCTAGAAAATTTAGTAAATAAATATTTAGTTGAAATAAACACATGTACTACTAGTTCAAATGTGATCATTGAAAGTATCTACAACGAAGAATACATGAACCAAATCCGAAGAAAGAGCGTGAATAAATCATGGTGCAACAAGTGCAAAGAAGACGATGATAACACGGCTTATGAGAACATTCAAACAAATGAGAACACAAGTATTGATGGCAAGAACTACATGTTTCTAGATCCAAGTAAAACTACAAACAAAACATGGAGCGACATGGAAGATGGAATTGATCACCATATAGCATGTGAGGAATGTACAACTACAAAGAAGGTACAATCCAAAACTAAACATTTTTGCTATGATCAATTTATATTAGAATTTTTAAAAATGGAAAATAACTTCAAACATTTTTGCAACATTGACTCAAAAATTACTTTTAAGAACGAATTTTCAACATCCGCTGAAAACAACTTTGAAAAAGAAATCATTTTAGAAGATAAAATGTCTAGACTTAAAAGTAATATCGAAATCGATCTTGAATGTAAAAAATGTCGAGACTACAAACATGAAATCAAAATTGAAAATGAAAGAGCAAAAACATTGGCAAAATTCGAAAATAGCTCTAAATCTTTAAAATATCTTCTCGACATTCAAAAGCCATTTTATGATAAAACCGGGTTAGGATTTATCATAAATGATCCTTCAACAAATGCTTTAAAACAAATAAAATTTGTTAAATCTAGTGAATAAATTTAGAACTTATACTATTAACATTCATTACTTATTATTCTAGTCAAGAAAGTCATTGTTTGTTAATTAAAACAAACTATTGATGAATTCTTGTACTTATCGACGACATCCCCATCATGTGCATTCAAATGCAATGGATGTTCTCATCTAACCATCTAGGACCCATGAGAATCTGGGTACCAAGCTATTTATCATGTTTAGGTATCTAACGAATGAAGAGTCTATTATGTGTTGATCTTCTCATCTCGCTCTATTACGTTTGACGAATATTGGCTTCTATCACGTTATTTCACATTCTACAATTGTTTCGCCTCTGACGTTCTTGCGGGAATATTCTTGTCTCGGCATTGTGCTATTCACTCTTGGAGCATTGGTATCATGGTGTATCTGCTACTTTCTCTAGTTGAAGCCTCCTACGTGCTACTTCTTTTAACCTTCACGACTTGTGATGATTGTTGTGATCGATTGAGCATCTCGGATCTAGTTCCCTTGATTTCTATTCATGAGAATACTGCTTGGCTACTTCGACATATTTTGGACTTACTCTTAAGATTTCTTCTATCACCGTCATGCCCACTCTCTTTGAAAAGCTGGACCTGAGATAAGTTTTCTTTTCAAAAACTTGTCAATGTTACATTATATTTTAGAATGTTTTAATTAGTGTGTCAATACTATTCAACTGATAAGTTGCCATGCTTTTAGATTATTAACACTAATATATGCATACATGATATTAGCATTATTAACCTTATTGTTGTTTAGTATATTATCATTTTTCTTAATCTTCTATGATCTATAGTAGAACTCTTCCACTTATGCTATATGATCTTACTTGTTGCATTAATAGATATATTATAATTGATATTTGCTTGCAACTTGATATTATGATGTTATTTGTATACATATATACATACATTTATATATATTGATATATATATATATATATATATATATATATATATATATATATATATATATATATATATATATATATATATATATATATATATATATATATACACATGTCTATCTTGTATTCATGAACTATTTACCTTGCTCTTTCCTGTCTCATTGCATTTAGATCATAAATATCTATCATTTCACGTTAATATCTTTAGGTATCATTAAAGATGATTATGTGTGACGATGGGCTTAATTGATTCTCCTGAGCATGATAAGTTTCCATATCAAACCCCTCACTTGAAACTTCTTGATTATCATGATCAAAACATCATGTTCAAAACTTCTCTCTTTTAAGAATGAAATATTTTCTCTAACAATTTATTTGACTAAAAATTTCTTTCATAACCATTATTTTACTCAAGAACAAGATTGAAATATTTTTTGTTACACGTTAAGAAACAAAATTCAATTTATGTTAGTGTAATGCATACTTGAATTCACTTCAAAAACATTGTTGAATAAAACTAAAAACGTTTTGCTTAAAACACATTCAACTCTCTCAAGTGTCATACACTTCTATTGGAAATGACATTTAACAATCTAATCAAATCATTTCATGAGAATCATGGCATGCCCATATGGATCTTGTTTGTAACAAGTCTTGAAGTCCATATAATCATATCCACCTATTTGTTACTTGTCTACAATCATCAACATGTTTTCTCTAGGCTAAATGTTATCATCTTCATATAGTTGCCCATTTAGCTTATTTGGCTTTTTTTGTCTCCTTTATTGCATATCTTAATTGATGAATTAATAGATAGCATGATCATTAGATATTAATTGCCTATCTTAATTAATTCTATATCACTCTCTACATTCATGAATAGTATGCCCTATATTGCCTCAAAGAGTTGAACTTACTTGAATCCAAAAACAAAAACACAACCTTTTTGAAAATTTTCTGCCAAAAACCCATTTCTGGCATTCTGGGAATCACCAGATGGGCGGCCCCCTTAATTATATAAGGCGGCCCCCTTAATGATTAAGGGGACCGGCCCCTAATTAAGGGGACCGGCCATCTGATGGTCGGGGATACTGTTTTCTTTATCACTTTTTGACCCACTTCAGCCTATACTTCCCAAAATTCACAAACATATTTTGTCCCATGCTATCCCTCAAAATTTACCTTCCTAAACCACATTTCTCATACACTATAAATACCCTTTTCCCATCATAAATGCCATCACACCCAAACATGTCATCTCCCAACAACCAAAAACCAAAAATTTCAAGAACCGCAAGGATCTCCGTCAAACCCGTTTGGAGGAGGAAACTTGATTCTTGTCAAAACTCAAGTGATGTTGTTCCAAGTCAACCAACTACTAAACCTCAAACCCACAATAATGATTCATCACACAACCTATCACCCACTCATTCCCTCATTCATGCTTCTTCTTATGATGAGCATGCTCAATCCCAAAACAACAATCCCAATCTCTCAATCAATACTTCACATGTTGCTCATTCAACAAAAACACCACTCACTCTTGGAGAACCTCTTCCACCCATTTCATGTTTTCATGACTACCCAAGCTCAACCATGTCTCCACCACCAAGAGTATCACCACCACATCCTACAACCTCACATGCCACTCCTATGTTGCATGTTCAAACCTTCACCCAAGATAACTACCATGTTCCACCATCATCACCTTCCTCCGAACACTTGAAGTTCGTTGAGGAGCTAAAAGAGGCTCATGAGCTTAGTGCTCTTTTAGCATTACATCTTGCGCAACGCAATTTGGATCCACCCCAATCAAGCTCACCATCATCACCACATGACATCAACTAAATTGAGAAGCATGTTAACAATTGCCCTTGTTGCATCTTCCTTCAAAAACAAACCATTGCTTTGAATGAGCACTTCACTTGGATTGAGTATCTTCTTACTAGATCTCAACAAACACCATCACTTGAACAACATCAAAACCCTCAACCAACAAACCCAACTTCAAATCCACCACCTACAACCTCCACATCTCCAAACTCACCAACATCCATGCAACCAAAAGTTTATCTCCACTAAACCACTAAGCATTTTACATTCTTATGTTTCACATTTTCAAATAAAACCTTTCAACCATTTTGGGATTCAAGAAAGTTTGGTGACACTCCTTGTTGGCACAATAGGATATTCTACTTAGTATTAGAATTCCATCATTATGGCTTTTGTAACAATGATTATGTGGTTGACATAATCATCTTGAATTAATGAATGCTTTTACATGTGTTTAAAATTCTTCTCTGCCATGCTTAATTTTAGTTGTTATTATGCTATATGTATTTGCTTGTGCCTCTAATATTTTTCTTGCAAGAATTCCATATCTCGAACCCTTGGTGCCCTAAAACGAGGGGGAGCATACATCAAGGGGGAGCCTTTACCTTATAGGCTTAAACCTTTTTGATTCTACAAAAAGGGGGAGAAGTGAATATAAACTCACTAAATACTTGTCTAAAAATTAATTTTTGGATTTAATGAGTTTAGGTTTTGTAATCATCAAAAAGGGGGAGATTGTTGATATAAATAAATGACTAAAAACGTTATTCATATCTTTCGATATCTCTATGTTTTGATAATCACAAAACGTAAACTAATTAAATCCAAAGGTTATGACGTAAACAAGTATTTAGTAGTAAATACTCACTTTCACCATTTAATCACTTAGAGCCTTCGGTACCCAGCGCCAAGGCTGGTGTTTTCCGGCAAAGCGCGACCGGACGGCGCCATCTCCATACCGTGGCTCACGTTTTCGCGTCCCGAGCCATCACGAACAGCTCAAATCGTCCCGGAAAACGCGACACGATGGCGCAAGCACGGTACCGAGCCTCGTGTTTTCCCGTTTTTTTCTTGGCGTTATCCCGTTTTTTCAATTTGTTTGAGAATAAGGTGCTTGATAAAAGATGTTCATGGTGTTTTCATGTTTTTTTTTTTGGCTGGTTGTGACTGGTTTGAGCAAGAAGCAAAGAAACGAAATGTTGTCTTGATATTTACTGGGTTTGAGCAAGAAGCAAAAAGCAGGTTGTTAGTTGGTGGCTGCAATATATGAAAACATTTTTAGGGTAAAGTATTGTATATACTCCATGGGCTTTGTTTAACACTACATGGGCCTTGAAATGTGGCACTTTTTTTAAATCGAATTATTGTTGATGTTATATGACGATTGTTTAGATGTCCACTGCATGCACATGCCACAGTATATTTGATTAAATGTTCACAAGTACTTGAACATACATGGTGTGGATAAAACCAAAGTATGTACATTTGTTTTAATGTATCATTTATTTTTATTCTATTTTTTTTAAATGTATTTTTTAAATGAATGAAATTTTAATTTTAATTAAATGTGTTAGTTTATTTAAATAAATAAATAAATAAATAAGATATATATATATGTGGGGTCCAAGGGTGCATGATGGCACTAGAAACTGGTGTTATAGGAGGGAGGGGATTTTTGGTGTTATGGTGAATTCTGGTGTTACAAGAAAAGGTGCTGATGTGGCAGTATTTTTCCTCACGGCACCAGCGGGACGGCACCACGATACCTAGTGCTCTTAAGGTATGAATAAACAAAGTGATTAGTGCATTATAAGATCAAAGGAAATCTTGTCTTAAGACATAACATTTTATAAAATGATTTTAACATTTTATATATATTTGTAAATCATTTTTGGTAAAGCTTTATTAAACCACAAAAATATGATTTCAAATTTTCAACCAAAAAGGGCAAATTTTATCCAGAGAATCTTTTCAAACGTTCAGGAGGGCGGCCCCCTTAATTTTACTAGGCGGCCCCCTTAATCATTAAGGGGACCGGCCTATAATTAAGGGGACCGGCACGCTCCCGAACAGTAAAATCTGGCCCTTTAAATACTGGATCATTTTGCACATTTTCCTCACCTTTTTGCACCAGAAACTTTCAGATCTAAACATCCATTTCCTTTCTCTAATAATCCTTTGATCTTATATACTTTGATCTTTGTTTCAAAGTGATTCAAGCCTCAACATTCAAAGTGCAAAGAGAAGAATACTTCTATTAGGAGTATTACAACTTAGTATCATCTTGCTATCTAAGTTGCTTGTTTATATTTTCTTGTAAATCTTTCATTCATTGGTGAATAAGGTGTATGTATTAGTTAGCTAGATTTAGTTGAAGAATCTAGAATTGGTGTAAGAGTAAAGTGGAACTTGAAGTGGAGAAGAAGGGTTAGATAGTATTGGTGATAGGAGATTGTAGCAATAGGAACTTGTTGTGAAGATATTGAGGGTTCCTAGTGAAGAAGACTTGAAGACATTAGTAGATTGAAGTTGTGAAGACTTTAGTAGCTTGAAGGCGTGAAGACATTAGTGGCTTGAAGGTGTCAAGACATTAGTGGCTTAAAGGTGTGAAGACATTAGTGACTTGAAGGTGTCAAGACATTAGTGGCTTAAAGGTGTGAAGACATTAGTGGCTTGAAGGTGTCAAGACATTAGTGCCTTGAAGGTGTGAAGATATTTGTGGTGTGAAGTAGTATTGAAGTAGTGCAAAGGTGTGAAGAAGAAGTGGTGTGATATTTGGTGTGAGATTGGTTCTAGCTACGATTAGAACTCGACATCTTGCTTTGTGTCGTTAATTGGTGTAAGCTTTTGGTGTGTACGGTTTTCTCCGCCATAAGGGAGGTTATTGACTTAGTGAAGAAAACTCTCGAGTTCGGTGCTCGGGGAGTGGAGTAGGGCAAGGAAGGTGTCCTTGTAGCCGAACCACTATAAATCCTTTGTCTCTCGGTTTGATCTTTCCATCTCTCACTCTTTACTTGTTTACTTACTAGCTTTTCATATATTGCTAATATTGTGTGTTGTGCATATATTGATTTCACATAAAGATCAAACTAGGTTACATTCAAAACATTAATTATACTTTGGTAAAATATAAGTATAAACAATTACTAAGACACACACACATATATATATATATATATATATATATATATATATATATATATATATATATATATATATATATATATATATATATATATATTAGTACAAACTTGTAATTAAGTGAGATATATGAAATTATAATTTCTATTCAACACTTTAAACAAGTAGTGTATATGTATATGATATATGTGAATTAGGTTTGTATCTATACTTTAGCTTCAAAGGTTTTTACAATTAATATCAATTCTTTGAAAAGCAAATTCTTATTAAACGAAAAAGACGCAAAACTATTCAACCCCCCTTCTAGTTTTTCACAATTAATAATAATAATAAACTTATCCCACTTTTATCCAACACTATAAATAAAATACCATAACCCTCTAACTCTTCACACACTTCTAAACCAAAAAAAAAACAACTGCTCTCTATATCTCAACATAAAAAAATGTCTCAAAGTCCAAACGAGTGCGGGTATTTTACGAATCTTCTCACCTCAAACGAACAACAATACGGGAGTTCTTCAAACTCGTCTACCCCATCGTCATAAAACTGTAACTCTTCCTCGCAATCGATTTCTCGTACACAATTGACACCCGAGGCAATTTACTAAAATCAATAATACAATCAACTAGCCTTTACATTCAGTTATGATCGACCATGTCCAATTGGGATCCAAAAACCTATTACAGACATCCGTTTTAATACGTAACCATTTATTTATATTCATATTGTTAAATGAGCCTAAAAGGGTTAATGAACACTCACTAACACATTTCATCAAACATTTTTCATACATTGTTGAGCTAATATGTCAAAGTCTGGTAATCGATCTTTTTAATCCCACCACATACGTAACTAAATTTTACAAGACAAACATTGTGCTTCAGAAAAGATCAATATATATCCCATATTTGTCATAGATCCAATGAACCAAACCTGTGATTTTTACAAATCACATGTGATTTTTAGAAATCACATGTGATTTTTGTCGTCGGAAATTTTGAAAAAAAAATCGTCTAAAGTATATAGAAGTGCATATCTATAGAACGATAACTTAGTTCTCGTCGTGATAGTGTATTTTTCGTAGCTTGAAGATTTACCGTTTGCAAGATATGTTTGTTTAAATAAATGAAAATAGTTTTTTTTAATAATTTTGATGAAAAATAGATGACTAATATTTGGTTCATTAGATCTATTACAAATATGAGAGTTATATTGATTTCATTTCTAATGTGCTTAATATAAAAACATAGAGTAAGGGAGTAAATAATGAGACACAATTAAATAATTGGGATGTAAGATGTTGTTTTTAGATAGGAAGGGATTCAAGTATTCAACAATGAATCTGATTTTACAAGAAAGAAAACTAATATTAGCAACAAAAAAAATGATCTTTAATTCCACCTTTGAGTTGTAGTAGATGTCGAATCATAAAAGAAATCAAAACAAATATTTGATGGTTTAAAAGGGTGGCAATTTCGGGGAGCAGATGGCACAAGGCGGTAATGTGATATTAGAGATTTCTTTTACTAAGACGATGCAGTATTGTGTGGTTTAACACACAAGCTTGGGTACCTCAGAGCACAAGGTGTGGGCTTCTTCGTGGCTCGCCATCGTGACATGGTACTCTCGCCGAGGCTCGCCACCATACCGGCCAAATTCGTCTTGCCTCGCCACAAAGGAGCTCATCACGCACACGACGAACCAAAATTCTAACAAAGTTGCCGTATGTAGGACCCAAGTATGAATATAAAACGGTAATGTTATCGTTTCCTTTTCTTTTCCAAAAAAAAAAACAAAAAAAAAAAAAAAAAAAAAAAACAACTTATCCCATTTTTATCCAACACTATAAATAAAATACCATAACACTCTAACTCTTCACACACATCTAAATAAATAAATAAATAAATAAATAATAATAATAATAACAATAATAATAATAATAATAATAATAATAATTTTAAAAAAAAACAAAAAAAAAAACAACTCTCTATATCTCAGCATAAAAAAAATGTCTCAAAGACCAAACGAGTGCGGGTATTTTATGAATCTTCTCACCTCAAACGAACAACAATATGGGAGTTCTTCAAACCCGTCCACCCCATCGTCACAAAACTCTAACTCTACCCTAAGGATTCGCAAATTTCCACCAACAACGATTTCCGGCACCACAGTTTTTTAACCCACAAGCATAGGTGTGTGATTCCTGGCTTTTTGCATCCCTTATAATACTTAAAATTCTCAGCTGCATCAATTTTGTGCTAATGATTTTATTGAAGATTTCCATTACAAGAGTGAACAGATAAGGGGATATGGGATCCCTTTGTATAAGTCATCTACCCCCTTTGAAATAACCTACCCCTATCACCATTTATACTTATTGAAAACTTGGTAGTTGATACCATGGTTGTCAGGATCCCGATCCTGATCTTAGGATCTTACGATTTTACGATACTGCAAACCAAAAACGATCCGGATCTTACATAGGATCTTTGAAAGCTTAAGATCTTATAGGATCCCGATCTTGACCATAAGATCTTAAGATCTAATCCGATCCGATCCTATTTTTCTCAGATAACAAACTAAAAAACTGCCCATTTCTAGATTATTTTTTATAGAATTTAAAAAACAACATGTTAATCTTATAAAACATTTCATAATCATAATTTATGACAACATTTTGATGCAACATTCATATAATTTTGTTTTTATAATATATAATAATTTGTAAATTTATATAATATTACAAAAACTATTAAGAAAATAACATTATAGTAGGATCTTACGATCCCGATTCGATCTTACGATCACGATCTTGCAAAGACGAAAACGATCCTGGGTAGGATCCCGATCTTGAAAACCTTGGTTGATACACAGGTCATGATCAACCATCTTTTTATGCAATCCAAACTGTTTCAAAATAGTCCTTAAGAAGTCCCAATTAATTGTATCATAGGCTTTTTGGAGATCTATCTTAAAGGACATTTTCTTATCTTTCAGCTTCCTATTATATCCTCTTAAAAGATCTTGAAATAGTAGTATATTATCAGTAATCTGCCTACCAGCTATGAATACACTTTGGTTTTCATCTACAAGTTTCCAAAGTACTTTCTTAAGTCTGTTAGTCAAAACTTTACTTATGCATTTGTATAGAACATTACAACATGCAATGGGCCTAAAGTCTATCATTTTATCAAGGGTAGCAATTTTAGGAACAAGAGATAACAATGTGGCATTTACCTCTCCATGTAGCTTCCCGTTAACAAAAAACTCTTGAACAACCCTACACACATCTTTGCCAACTATACTCCAAGCAGGCTTATAGAATCTTGAGGTGAAAGGTGAACCCATCTGGACCTGGTGCTTTTGAGTCATCAATGTCAAACATGGCATTTTTAATCTCTCCATCACTAACTGGTTTGACCATCTCCATTGCCTCTTCAGAAGATAGCTTTTTAGTCAAATCAAATCTATCACTTGGGAACTCTGTCACAACCTCTTATTTACCCAGAAACTCTTGAAAGTGGACAACAAATCGCTCTGCAACTTTTTCATCTTCAAATCTTTCACCTCTATAAATGAGTTCATATAAAGATAATAAATGAGTTCCTATAAAAATAACAAAAATTGGAAATAACCGAGCAATTTAGTGTCTAATATCATTAACTGGGCACCATGTTGACAAACGGTGTGTCAACTCTTTGAAATTTTCAATTATTCAACTAAGCTTTACTTTCAACATTCAACATTTTCTACTTTGATCATTTTCTCTTCATATGTTGTTAAGATTTGCCCCAAGTTTAGGGGATGTTTTATTCACAAATATGATGACAATATAATAAGTTCAGAGGATGTTTTATTCACAATTTGTAAATAACGTAAATAAGAAACAATGTGTATTTGTATAATAAGATTTTAAGCTTTTAGTATTTTTACCTCATATAACAAGGCCTTCTTACTTTTTTATCTAAACAAAACATGTAGTCGGTACATAATTATTTTATAAGTTTAAGTTCTCGCAAGTATTTAAAAGTTTAGCATCCCTTAAGGGATTTCTAAACACCATTGTTCTATCATGACGAGAATAAGTTACTAGAGCAACGAATCTAGATCATCCATCTACTAGTTCTTTTTCTATAAGCAAGATCAGACTATTTTTTTCTTATAATTAAGCACTTCTATACAATCAATCTTTGATCATCTCCTCGTTATTTGCTGAAAGCATTAATCGTACCCAACGCAAGTGTTGGAGGAAAAAAAAGTCTATTGAAATAACCAAATTGGTACGTGATCAAATTGTTATAGTAAATCTAATCTCGTTGTGGAAACATATCAATAGTGACTAGTAATCTTAAGCTTCCTAGTCAATACAAACAAAAAACAAAGAGTTCGGCACTACATATAAATTACTGTACAGAATAACCAAATCAACAACAATACAATGAATGTCTATGTCCAATAACCAAATGTTTAACCATTTAGTAGCTTTTGATAAAAGAAAGAAAACTAAACATGTTCTTTATTTAGAAACCTTAACAAATGTATCTGAAAAAGACATCAAATAATTGATAGTCTTTATTACAAAACTAGCTTATAAGACCCGTGGAATCTGTTGGTCCCTTTTACTTGGTTAACCGTAACTAAGAAGTTAAAGTAACCAAGTCTTATGACTTGAACACAAATGTAGAAAATGATTAACAATGAAGAAACATAAACAAAAGAGATAATATTTTCCAACGTTTAATTCTTTATTAGAAGTTAATCAAAAAGAATCGTACCCAAGTGTTTGCGGAATAACACTTGAGGTTGAATTGACAAGTATGGTATGGACTCCTCTCAAAACTCAACTAAGTGAGTGACAACTTAAATTACCCACTGAGCTATCTCAGGGGCTTGTGTTGTTCTTTGGAGGAGTAAAAGTGGTTTGTGAATGCTTTGCATTAATTGCACAAAACTTGTCAACTTTTACTCCTCACATTTGCTTCCTATTTATACACAAGTATAGAACAACTAAATATACATTGGATCTAAAGCTTCCTTAACAATATCTTGAAAGATATTATTCTTCTGGCAAGGAACCTTCATTGAGTTTGATCCAAAAGGTACTTTCTGATGACAGACTGGTTTTAACCATTTGGGGAAAGTCTAACATTAAAGTGATAAAGCACTTTAATAAAGCAGCTCAGACTTTCCCGCCCAGTTCCGCCAAAACTTCAGTCTTCATGTCATCAGTCTTCAGTACGTTTAAGTTGTTGAGGAGTCATTGGGGTTCAGTGAGTTATTGTCATCCTCACTGAACCCATCACCTTCTTCTTGGCTTAGATCACACTTCACTGAGTTCCGCCTCACTGAATGGAGAACCTTTCATCATAGGCTCGGTCTTAGCTCCCTGAAGGTGACTCACTGAGTTACTGTTCACTCAGTGACTTGTTTACACTTAGGGGATTTTACGTTCAAATCCTTGTTAGAAGATTTGGGGAATTCAGTGACCCAACAATCTCCCCCTATTTGAACATACAAATAGCCTAAGTGATACTTGATTCAGCATGAGTTGTCAGGGTACAATGTCTCTTGCTGAATGTTTGTTGTAATTGTAATTAGGACATAACTTTAAAACAAAACATCAGTTTATTCATAGCTATTACATTTTCCTACAAATTACAAACAAAAAAAAAAGATAGTTGTTGCAGATCAGATGTTCAGACGATAGCCAAGTCCCTCAATCTTAGCTTTCTTTGATCTCAGTAGGTGTTTCTCAGGATGCTTCTCAATCTTTTCCTGAAGGTCCTTACAGAACCTTTGGTTTGCACCACTGTGTATTGGAGAAGCTAACATCAGGTATGTTACCATTGCTGTGACCCCTGCCTTGTCAATATCAGACCATCTTTGGAAAGCAAGGTCTCCATATTCATCAGTGAAGCATAGACCTCGTTCAGGGTGTTCAAGCACGGTGTTGTTCACGAAGGTGATTCCTTCAGGAATAGACCTGTCACATTCCAATCCTGGGACCTTAATCTCAGGCTCGGATTCGATGTGCTTCCTCTTTTTCTTTGTGGTGGTTGAAGCAGCAGTTCCTGTTGTTGGAGCAGGAAGTAAGGAGGGAATGTTGAGGGCTTCAGGCATAGCTCTCAGTCTGTCATATCTTTCGCTCAGTGACTTGAGAAGTTGATCAACCACGACACCATTTTTCTTGGCAATGATGGGACGAAGTTCATCAAGTTCAGTGATCCCAAAGTCAGCGAATTTGAATGGATTATGAATGTCCATTATTCTCTTATCAGCTCCCCTGAAGACAGTGACCATTGCGGGTTTAGTATTCCTGTGGATTTTGATGTCAGTGATGGTTTTAGGCTTCAATCTTTCCTTCATCACCCAATGATATCTTTCAACCCTGGTCTTCCTGATATGAGCTTGCCTTTTCAGCTTCTCTTCCCTTTCCTTTTTCAGAGCAATCATCTGTTCTTCCTGAGCCTTTTTAAAGGCTGCACCAGCTTGCTCAGTGGCTAGTGCCTCAGTGTCCAAACCAATCTTTTCAGCCTCCTCATTAACAACCTGAATTAATTCAGGCTTGCTCAACCTCTCTTCTTCAGCTACCTTTGCCAAGTATTCAACTCTTTCCATATGGGCTTGTATTTGGTCATTGGTGAGTTGATAAATTCTTCCATTGATAGCAAACGGGACCCTGATAGGTTCATCAGGGTCAGTTCTGACTATTGTGGAGGCAGGCTGGAGCACAGTAGTGGGTTCAGAGGTGGTAGCAATGCTCTTTCCTCTATCCTGAAGGAGAGTGGAGGAGACTGGTTCCTCTTCAGGTGGAACTTGTGTGATTGGTGTGGCTTCAGTGACATGCTCCCCCTCAGTGTGAGAGGGCTGTCCAGCTTCTTGTTTGTCAGTAACAGGGGTTTCAGTAACATTCTCCCCCTCAACATTTGCCGGAGCTGCAGTGATGGCAAGTGTTGGAGTTACTGAAGACGAAGTAGAAGTACCCTTGAAGGCTTGAAACATTTCAGTCACCATGGACTTGATCTCCGCAGTATCCTGATGAAGGAGAGATACCTTGGAGTCAAGTGAAGCCTGAGAGAGTTCAAGGGCAGTCATCCTGGATCCCATTGTCCAGGCCAGAGATGTGGACTTCAGGGATTGAGCAGCCACTGATGCTTCCAACTTAGTGAAGGAAGACTGGAGGGATTCCACCGTGGAACTGAGATTCTGAACATTTGAACCCCTTATTAAACCGAGTAACTCAGTAAGAGCTGCCGAGTTGACTTGGTATGTCTCAGATGCCTGAAGAATCTTCTTGTTGAGCTCAGGGTCATCCTTGACTGATTCTTGAACTGACTTAACCCCTGTAGCCAGCTCCTTAAGGGATTCCAAAAACTGATTGATGTGTGAAGCCATTTGTGTCAGGGAGTGAGAGACAGTGGAATTTTGCTCCCTGACATCATCATTGTAGTCTTCAACAGCATCCTTGAGGAGGTGATAGTGGACAGCTTGTTCAGTATGCATGTCAAACACCTCGTCAGTGACCCCCCTGTACAAAATGTTGGTCATTTTCCTGATGAACTTTTGAAAGGCCCTTTCAGTGAGAGGAGTTAAATCATCTTCTGAGGTTTCCGGCTCGGAATGTTGTTCATCTTCGACATGTTTAGAGGATTTAGGAGACTGAGTAACAGGTTCAGGGACTGTCTCCTCATCCTCCATATCATCTCCGGCCGTAAAGACCTCCTCATCACTATTAAATTCATCATCAGAAAAGAGGAATGCCTGAGCATCCGCCAGGGAGGTGATCTGCAACTGCTGGAGGTTATCCGGCTCCTCTTCAAAAGAAGATTTGCCTTCGTTTTGGCCAGGTCCTGACCCCTCAAATCCGGTAGGTTGGGTTTTACCTACCTGGTCTTTAAGGCCAGTTCCCAAGTAATGCGCACCTCCGGGAGTGGGTTTGGGTTCCATATCAGCGGGTGGTTTATATCCCTCTGAGTCTTTGTCCCCCTTGACTCCTTCAGACACTGATGGGTATTTTCCAGTGCCATCACAAGGAGCCGTGAATGTTGTGTCCCTGTCAATGGGTTGTTTGTTTCCCACTGAGTCTTGGGGATGAGTAGGGGTGCCCTCAGACAAAAGCTTTGATTTGCGAATGTCCTCATCAGGCAAATGAGTGGTTGAGTCCCCCTTTCCAACAGGCTTGTTCTGGCCTGTCGAAGGTTTAGGGACATTATCTCCCTGATGCTTGGGTTTTGATCTACCCGAGCCTTTAGCGGGATGTGATTGTTTGTGGACCCCCTTCTCAGTGGAGTAGTGCTGCTCCACCGAGGATTTAGGATCCCTTACTCCCTGAGACCCTGGTTGTGATTTGCCAGAGTCTTTAACAGGATGTGAAGGTTTGGTTTGTTTCGACTCAACTGTCTTGTGTATGACAGTAGTGTCTTTGGAAACGGGTTTGCCCGAGGACACTGAGTGTGATGTCTCAGTGCCCTCCGATGGCTTTTGTTGCAGGCCTAGTGACTGGGTTATTATTCTCAGGGTGTCCGCAGTCAAGGGCGGTATTTCAGGCCCCTTTTGGGCATTTTTAAGGGTGGAGGTCTCAGTGTCGAGTGACTTGGGTTGAGCCACCTTCCTGGACCCCTGTCCCTTCTTCCTCTTCACCTTTTTGGCTGGAGAGGGTATTGGTGATACCTTATTGTCACCCTGGATAGCAGTACGCATGTACAATGTCAGGGTGACGGGTGTAACCTCAAGAGGGTCACGTGAGTAGTTAGCCTTGTGTAGGACGTCAGGCTCAAAACCTATTGCGTCAGGCCTATCATACTCAGACCCAAGCAAGTCTTGTAGGGCACAAGAAACAAATCTAGGATATGACATATGTTTTTGCCTAGACTTCCCCCCTAACTTTGCTATGAGGTCCCTGAAGATGATTTCTCCAAGGTCTATCATTTTACCCTCAATGAGACTGAACACTATCATTGCCTGAGTAGTGTTTAATTGCTCAGTCGAGGATTTATTTCCCCAGAGAACCTGAATGACAAAAGTCATTAGAATCCTCCAGGGAGCTGGGAACCAGGTTTTAATAATTGGGGCTTTGGATAATAGGGACCCTGGTGTCACCTCAGGGTGATTTTTGTCATAGGGTCCCAATTCCAGTAAGACCTCCTTTACCTCTTTCTCAGAGGGTTGGGCAGTGAAGGTCGTGGTGTAATCAAGCCCAGTGGCTTTGACAAAAGTTTTATAGTCAAGAGTTAGGGACTTAGTTCCATTCTTGACTGTAAACTTGATTTTGGCCTCTTTTGGTGCATCAGGGTTTTCAACCACCGCTGTGCACCAAAATTCCCTCAATTAGTCATGATAGATGACTGAGGGGGTTTTGGTAAATGAAGTGGTCAGGAAGCAGTTCTGAAGGAACTTCACCACATCCCTGTATTCAGGGAACCCAGCAGGGTAGGCAAAGTTCCCCACCACATTGTTCTTGGTAAGGTCTACGCTTTCCATTTGGAAATCCACATTGGGTGCGTATTTTACGACCTTAGAAGAAGCCATTTGATAATAAAAGACTGGTTTTTTTTAAAAAAAATTGGATATGGGTAAGGAAACACACGCAGTTTTGAAAAACAATTTGCAAGAGTTTAGTTGTAAATTTTTAAAAAAAAGCGTGTGTGTGTTTCCCTTTTTGTGGGGGTATTTATAGGGTAAGGATTTGAGTGGTGATGTTGCGGATACCAAAGGTCTAATTTATTCAACCGAAGCGGCATAATAATTTTGGTTTGATATCCGCATTAAATATCACGATTCCCATTACCCTATTTTCTCTCACATCATGGATGAACAGTTGTGAGGCTCTGCAAATAATGCACTTTTGCAGAAAGAAATTATCACAACTTTTATGTGTGAGGGAGCATTTAATGCTCAGTGATGTTTGGTGAGAGGGATGTGGGGGCCCAATGAGTGGATGCCAGTTGTGTAAGTGACATATATTCCTATATTAAATAGGATTCAGTTACCTACCTGGGACATTAACTGACTAAATACTTAGAGCATTTAGTTAGGGTATTAAATGCCATTTTTCATCCTGAGCCCCCTTGAATGATTTTCATTCAATAAAAAATGAGTTTTTCAGGAAGGGTGTGATCAGGGACCTAGAGAATATACATCATGTTGGAACATTTTGATCAGTTCCCTGATTCTATGTCCAACATGCCCAGTTCAGCTTTCAGTCTTGTGAAAGTGGGTTCATCCAAAGGTTTAGTGAAGATATCAGCTAGCTGATACTCAGTGGGGATGAAATGTAGTTCAATTTCTCCATTAGAGATATGGTCCCTGATAAAATGGTATCTGATGTCAATGTGTTTGGTCCTTTGATGAAGCACTGGATTGTTTGAGATGGCTATGGCACTTGTGTTATCACAAAAGATAGGTACCATCTTATACTGAATGCCATAGTCACTCAGTTGGCTCTTCATCCAAAGTACATTTGCACAACATCCTGCGGCAGCCATATATTCAGCTTCAGCTGAGGACATGGCCACTGACTGTTGTTTCTTTGTACTCCAACACACAAGTTTACCACCAAGAAATTGGCAGGATCCTGAAGTACTTTTCCTATCCATGTTACATCCTGCATAGTCAGAGTCAGTGTACCCTTTGAGATCAAATCTTGAACATTTTGGGTAATACAAACCAAGGTTTGGAGTACCCTTCAGGTACCTGATGATTCTCTTGACAGCAGTGAGATGTGATTCCTTTGGGTCAGCCTGGTATCTTGCACACAGGCAGACTGAGAATTGGATATCAGGCCTTGAGGCAAGTAAGTACATCAGGGAGCCAATCATTCCCCTATATTGAGTTTGATTCACTGATTTTCCAGTGAGATCAGGGCCAAGGTTGTTTGGAGGAACCATAGGAGTTTTTACTGAAGAGCAGTCAGTGAGCTCATACTTCTTTAGTAGGTTCCTGAGGTATTTCTCTTGGCAAATGGATATTCCTTTTTCAGTTTGTTTGATTTGTAGTCCAAGAAAGTATGTGAGTTCACCCATCATGCTCATTTCAAACTTTGTGGTCATGAGTTTTTCAAATTGTTTGCAAAGTTTGTAACTTGTTGAGCCAAAGATGATGTCATCAACATATACTTGGACAAGAATGACATCATCCTTTGTTCTGTAGATGAACAGTGTGTTGTCAATTCTTCCTCTGACAAACTTGTTTTGGATCAGGAAGGCTGAAAGAGTTTCATACCATGCCCTGGGTGCTTGTTTCAGTCCATAAAGGGCTTTGTTAAGCTTGTAGACATGGTTGGGGTATTCACTACTTTCGAAACCAGGAGGCTGTTGCACATAAACATCTTCTTTGATGTTACCATTCAGGAATGCACTTTTAACATCCATTTGGTAAACTTTAAAGTTCATGTAAGTTGCATAGGCAAGGAAGATCCTGATGGCTTCCATTCTTGCAACAGGTGCAAAGGTTTCCTCATAGTCTATACCTTCCTGTTGATTATATCCTTTGGCAACCAGTCTTGCTTTGTTTTTGATGACTGTGCCATTCGCATCAGTCTTGTTTTTAAAGACTCATTTCATACCAATGATTAAAACACCCTGGGGGCATTCAACAAGGGTCATGACATCATTTCTGTCAAATTGTTCCAATTCATCTCTCATGGCCTGAACCTAACTTTCATAAGTCAGGGCTTCTTTGACATTTTTAGGCTCAATTTCTGAGAGATAGTCAGCATAAAGACATATATTGGCAGTGGCAGCCTTGAGTTTGGCAGCCTTGCTTCTTGTGAGCATGCCTTCAGTGGGTTCACCAATGATGTTCACAAGCTCAATGATTTTGGATCTAGTCCAGCTATCCTGGGGTTTGGGATAGGGATTTGAGCTTGTAGGAGCCTGATTAGGTTCAGACTCAGGAACATGAGGTAACTCATCAATATGTACTTCAGTGACAACTGTAGGAACAATTTGTTCTGTGGGTTCCTGAACATTTTGTTCAGTGGTGTCAGTCTCATTTGAGACAGGCTGAGTTTCTATGAACTCACTGATAGGTGGTTGGGGTAGGTTGTGAGGGATGATGTAATAGGAGACATCAGCATCAGCTTGGTATTGAGTTGAGGGATTGTTCTCAGGACGATACTCATCAGGAGGATATCTTGATGAGTCATTAATACCAATTTCTTCTACTGAGGAATTTGAGAACCTGATGGATTCAGTGCTCTCATCAACAGTAATGTGATAAGTTTCCTCAGTTTGCTGTCTCCTTGTGTTGAACACCCTGAAGGCTTTAGAGACCAAGGAATATCCCAGGAAGTATCCATCATCAGCTTTGGCATCAAATTTACCTAAGTGATCCTTGTGATTATGTATAAACACAGGACACCCAAATACATGAAAGTAGCTGATGTCAGGAATCCTTCCTTTGAATATCTCATAAGGTGTCTTATTGTGCCTTTTCACAATGATTGACCTATTTTGAGTGTAGCAGGCTGTTTTAACTGCCTCAGTCCAAAAATGTTTTGAGAGGACTGAGCCATTCAGCATTGTTCTTGCTGCCTCAATGAGTGTTCTATTTCTCCTTTCAGCTACTCCATTTTGTTCAGGAGTATAGGGAAAAGTGAAATTTTGAGAAATTCCTTTCTCATCACAAAAACACTCAAGGTCTTGGTTTTTGAATTCAGTGCCATTGTCAGTCCTGATCTGTTTAACTTTGACATCATTTTGATTTTCAATGTTCCTGACAAATGACATGATGGTTTCAGCTGCCTGACTCTTTTTGGTCAGGAAGTAAACCCAAGTGTATCTTGAGTATTCATCCACAATGACCAGAGTATACTTCTCATGGTGTATGGACATTGGACTGACAGGTCCAAAAAGGTCCATATGAAGAAGATGCAGACATCTTTTGATGGAAAAGGTTTGCTTGGTTTTGAATGATGCCCTGTGGTGTTTTCCTTTTTCACAAGCAGAACAAGGCTTGTCTTTGGTATACACCAGGGATGGAAGGCCCAGAACTTTGTTCTGTTTGGCCAGGTTGTTGATGTTTTTGAAGTTGAGATGAGAGAGTCTCCTATGCCATAGCCAGTTGATTGTCTCACTTGCCTTTGAGAATAGGCAAGTCCCATTTTGAGTCAGGGATGACATGTCAAGGACATATACATCATCCCTTCTGGGTGCAATCAACACAACTTCCTTATTGGCATTAAAGATGGTCCCTCTCTTATCATCAAACTGAACTATGTATTTTGCATCACATAGTTGGGAAACACTTATCAGGTTGTACTTCAGACCATTAACATAGGCTATTCTTGTAAAAACTATACCGTTGCAGTTTACTGAACCATAACCCTCAGTGGGAGCTGATGAGTTATCACCAAATACTACCTTGGGTCCTGGTTCTTCCACATATTTGTGCAGAAAACTTTTCACACCAGTCATACTTCTGGAGCATCCACTGTCTAGATGCCAGGTAGGATCCTTGATGTGTTTCTGCACAAACAGTAAACTGGGTTAGTTTTGCTTGTTGACCCACCTTCTAGTGGGCTTAGTCCTCAGGGACTTTTTGAACTCAGTTAGTGAATCATGGTCTGAAGTTATGTGACCTGAGCTTCCACATGTTTTACATTTTGTGGATGTTGATGCATCAGGTGACTGAGAAGTGTTGGTTTGGTTTTTCCTTCTGGACTGAATCACTTTGTCATGCCCCCTGGTTTCATGGGAGGGATCACCACAGATGTCACAGCATACTTTCATCAAACAATCATCAGGAAGATGATCATTGAAACCACAATGAGGACATGGTGAGAAAGGCTTAGCCTTCAGTCTTTGTTTGGAAGGTGTGGCATACTGATAGCCTTGGGTTTTGTACTGACCCCTTGCCTTTAAAGAGGCAGTGTGGGGGATGTGATCACAAGTTCTGTGGTCCTCTTGTTTGCATATCATACAAAATAGGATTCTGTAGCATTTATCAGTGCTGTGATTTGGATAATTGCACAGTTCACATCTCCTAGAGGGTCTGGGTGTGGTCTTTGGTTTGGAGGACCCTGAGGATACTGAGGGCTTGGTAGATTTAGAGTCAGAGTTTTTCTCAGTAGACTCAATTTTCTCACTCAGCATCCTGACAAGTTCAGCAAGCTGATCAACATTTGAATCAGTGCTTTCAAGCTTCACTTCAGTAGTTACTGAAGGTTTTTGGTGTTCAGTGGGTGCAGGAGTAGGTCTTTTCATAATAGTCCTTCCTAACCCTGACTTCTCTTTAGGAGAATGTGGTTGAAAGACTAATGGTGCAAGGTTAGAATTGGGTTCTGCTCCCTGAAGTTGTTTCAGTGGAGGGAGTGGTGAATCAGACTTAGACTCTGTGATGGACTCAGTAGGACTAAGTTCATCAGTGACTCCTAGCAGCTCCTTGATAGCCTGACTTTCAGGCTCCAGAATTCTTCCAGTGTTAAAATTTGGCAATTTACTATCAGGATTGTTTCTTTCAATCCAATCACTGGGTTTGGGAGCTAGTTCCTTGCTAGAGAGTATGTTGGTGAATAGAAAGGTTGTGGAATGACTACTTTCCCCTGAAACCTCAGAGAGTTGATCATCACCCAGACCAGCTTTGTTGGGGCTGGGTGATAGACTCAGTGTTTCATAAAGTTTGGGGTTTTTCTGAGTCCACTTCCAAATAATTTCCTTTTCTTTCTTAAGTTCTTCCTGAAGAGCTTGATTTTGTTTTACAAGTTCAGAGTTTTGAATTTGAAGTGTGACACTTTCAAGTTTGGCTTGTTTTAAGACAAGTAATTCATCTCTACACTGATTTAATTCAAAACTGAGTTTGTTAAATTTTGAAAACAGATTAAGTCTTTGCTCTTCAACATACTTAAGATCAACATTAATATAGTCTAAGTAAGATTTCCAATCATCATTATCATCCATAGAAAGTAAAAGATTTACCTTCCTCATTGTGATGTTGACCCATTCACCATTTCTTGCATGACTCTTCCCCACAGCAAGTTTGTTGTCTTCTGATAGAGCCATCAGGGCACTGACGTGAACTTCATCGTCATCAGAGGACACTTCAACCTCATCCCAGTCGTATGTTTCAGCAACAAGCCCTTTGTTCTTGGCTTGAGTAGGCTTAGGAGCCTGAGGAGGCTGAGAGACTGTTGAGGATGATTCAAGAAGGGCAAGTTTGGCTTTTGCCTTTCTATACTTTGCTTCAAAGTCAATTTGAGGGACTTTTTCAAATCTTTGACTAGACTGAAGCATTTTTGGTTGAAATTTGCTGGGGCCTGAAAATGAGTTATTTCCTGAAAACTTGAAGGATGGTTCTGAGGTTGTTTTTGAAAAACAATCTTTAGCAAAATGCCCCATTTTGCCACATTTAAAGCATTCAGTATTGTCATTTGCTTTAGAGGGAAATTTGTTTTTCTTAAAAAATCTTTTTGAATTAGCAAGGAGTGCTCTTTCATGAAATTCAATCTGAAGATCATTAAGATACTCCTCACTGGTTCTTTGGTCAACCTCATCATCAGAACCATCCTGAAAATCCTGCACAACACCTTTAGAATAGAAAGCAGTTGATATGGGTGTGATTGTCAAGGCCTTTTTGGTCTCCTGAGCTTTACCAGGGTATCTCCTGGTGATAAGATTGTCTTCATAGACAAACTTCCCATAGATGGCAGGGAGCTCAAGATTCTGAATGTGGTTTGCATTTCTCAATCCCTGAGAGAAGTTTAACCACTTCTCAGGGAGACTGTTGACAAAACCGACATTGATTTCATGTTTTGACAGTATAACACCATCATTGGTCAGCTCATTCAGGAGGGTCTTATACCGAGTGTAAGTCTCAGAGAGACTTTCAGAATCCTTGGCCCTGAAGGTATTGAATTCAAGCTTCAGGTCCATGATTCTATTCTCTTTGGTATCAGAAGGCCCTTCATAGCTATGAACCAGGTCAGTCCATGTCTGCTGAGCAGTGGGACAGTTGATCACTGATTCCATTATATCATCAGGAAGGCATGATATAATGATGCTTTTCAGGCGCTGGTCTTGATTGACCACCCTCCTTTCATCTGGGGTCCACTGAGCTTCAGGTTTGATTAAACCTTGGGCAGTTGTTGGGACATATGGACCCTCATTTATCAATTTGATATAATAAGGTTCCACTTGTTAAATTTGCCAGCTTCAAGTCGAGGGGCAGTTGCTGAATAACTTCCACCCTTTTTATCAACAAGCTGGGGAACATCTATGTCAGTCATAGTGGGATCTTGATTTTAAAAACTTGAGCACTCTTTAGGTTTTGAAAACGTGTAAAAGTTTTACAAATCAGAGGCTCTGATACCACTTGTTGGTCCCTTTTACTTGGTTAACCGTAACTAAGAAGTTAAAGTAACCAAGTCTTATGACTTGAACACAAATGTAGAAAATGATTAACAATGAAGAAACATAAACAAAAGAGATAATATTTTCCAACGTTTAATTCTTTATTAGAAGTTAATCAAAAAGAATCGTACCCAAGTGTTTGCGGAATAACACTTGAGGTTGAATTGACAAGTATGGTATGGACTCCTCTCAAAACTCAACTAAGTGAGTGACAACTTAAATTACCCACTGAGCTATCTCAGGGGCTTGTGTTGTTCTTTGGAGGAGTAAAAGTGGTTTGTGAATGCTTTGCATTAATTGCACAAAACTTGTCAACTTTTACTCCTCACATTTGCTTCCTATTTATACACAAGTATAGAACAACTAAATATACATTGGATCTAAAGCTTCCTTAACAATATCTTGAAAGATATTATTCTTCTGGCAAGGAACCTTCATTGAGTTTGATCCAAAAGGTACTTTCTGATGACAGACTGGTTTTAACCATTTGGGGAAAGTCTAACATTAAAGTGATAAAGCACTTTAATAAAGCAGCTCAGACTTTCCCGCCCAGTTCCGCCAAAACTTCAGTCTTCATGTCATCAGTCTTCAGTACGTTTAAGTTGTTGAGGAGTCATTGGGGTTCAGTGAGTTATTGTCATCCTCACTGAACCCATCACCTTCTTCTTGGCTTAGATCACACTTCACTGAGTTCCGCCTCACTGAATGGAGAACCTTTCATCATAGGCTCGGTCTTAGCTCCCTGAAGGTGACTCACTGAGTTACTGTTCACTCAGTGACTTGTTTACACTTAGGGGATTTTACGTTCAAATCCTTGTTAGAAGATTTGGGGAATTCAGTGACCCAACAGAATCCACAGGTTTTTAGAAGAGATATTGCAAAAAAAAAAAATAAATAAATAAATAAAAATAAAAAAAAATGAAAAATTAGTGTCTAAAAAAAATAAGGAAAAGAACGAAAGTAAACAGGCTAAATCATTTTATTCGAAAGGAATATAAAGTAATAAGTCAATGATAATATAGATTAAAATGCTTGTAACTAATAATGTAATAAACGCCCATGCACGTGAACTCAAATCTTGACCGCCTTTAAATAGAAAATGTATGTAGTGGGGAAGTTGATGAAGGGATAAGCTAATGAACATTTCATGATCACTTAATAAGTATAAAAATAAAGTGTACGTACCGTAATATCCTAATCATATTTGTATCATGATTCTATATTTCTTTGACTTACACGAAACTTCTCATTTTATTGACAACCTTATCATATATACCCGATATACATGATACAACTATTATGATTAGTATCTTCCACTGTGATGTATCATACACGAGGTGGATCACTCGCGCGTTGCCGCGGGATGTTTTGCCAAAGAAGGTTCAGCAAGTGTTGCAAATGGACCATATCAATACAATAGCAATGATGTTTACCATAGTAGAGGTACCCGAAGCAGACAATGGGACCATGGTAAAAACGCATCTCCATTGCGCGGTGTTTGTATACGTTAGTTTAGTCAGCAAAAAAAAGGCCGTAGTCAAATGCATTGTTATGAATACTATTATTATGTTGTGTATTAGAAGCTTGTTCAGCTCATTTCACAATCTTCTTAGCTTCCTTATTATTACTCTTTTCATTGCATCCTTCACCAAGTTCTTCCGTTCTTTAACCGAAAATGATTTAACATAATCCTCGCCCTCTTCATAGTCCCCCAATGACGAAGTAACAACCTATCAATCCTACGAAGGAATAAACATAGTACCCATTTTAGTTTCAAATGATTATCTAGCCCATTAACGAAGAAAATTGAACCTATCTCATTAACAAATATCATAATTAACGACATTTTTTAGAGTTAACATACTTGACTCTAAATACCTCAAGGAGCAATAATTGATACGTGATCAAATTGTTATAGTAAATCTAATCTCGTTGTGGAAACATATCAATAGTGACTAGCAGGGACGGAGCCAGAAAGAAATATAACCGGGTGCACAAATTTTTTTTAACCGTAATATAATAGAGTTAAAAAGTGGATGAAAACGAAGATTTCATTAAAACGATAAATAAATGAACATATTACCTTCTAATTAGTGATTCTACTATCTCCATAGCAAAAAAACACTTACGTGCACCCTCATTTTTAATATTAATATGTTCTTCTTTCTCTATAACACAAGTTAAAGTGCCGTTAAAAGAATCATCACTCATCCGATTACGCAAATCAGTTTTTATGAGCTTTATTTTAGAAAAACATCTTTCAACCGTAGCAGTAGCAATAGAAAAGACTAAAACCAACTTCATTTAAGCACTACTTTTCATATATATTGTAAATACGACAACAATAAAAATGCCCCATGACAACATAATTGGGGTACTATTCATATTCTAATATATTGCTGACAATAATAAAAATGCCACATGACAACACAATTGGGGTACTATTAATATTCTAATATATTGTTAACTATCACTTAAACTTGTTATCTCTATTTGTTTTAATAGAAATTGCATAGTTATTCACTTATTCTTATTGCCCTAAGCCCTTATTGATGATGATAGATTATACGAAACCAACAAATTAGTCAAGATTTCATACAACCAATCAAAACATGAAAACTTTAAAAGACATAATAAACAAATGAAAGATATATGTTACGACTTATGAACCTTTTTCAACTTTGTGGTATTGGTTCAATTTTGGATTTTGTAAATTGTTAGGATGGTGAATAAACTTGTTCCATTAAAAAAACTATTTCATGGGCTTTTGTGCTTTAATTTATTAAACTTGTTTCATCTTTGGGCTTTTACAAAATTTTATATTTATTTTTTATTTGTAAGTATATGAACTAAATAATATGAGAGACACATTTTAATGCACCGGGTGCATTTAAGAAAAATCGATAAGTTTTTCAAAAATTAACACTATATCGAAAAAATCCATGGGGTGCACGTGCACCCGCGGGCACCCCCTTGGCTCCATCCCTGGTGACTAGTAATCTTAAGCTTCCTAGTCAATACAAACAAAAACAAAGAGTTCGGCACTACATATAAATTACTGTACATAATAACCAAATCAACAACAATACAATGAATGTCTATGTCCATTAACCAAATGTTAAACCATTTAGTAGCTTTTGATAAAAGAAAGAAAACTAAACATGTTCTTTATTTAGAAACCTTAACAAATGTATCTGAAAAAGACATCAAATAATTGATAGTCTTTATTACAAAATGTAGTAGCATAGCCATTAATTTCATGCATTTCTGTTAGAGGTCACTGAAAATATAGAAAGATGTGCACTTTTACGTGTTTGTTACAAAAACATCAAAACGGTAGACAAATAAAAGAATCCAAATAATAAAAGTGTATTTCAAGCGAGTCATAAGTAGCATCCAAGTGCAAGTTATGCTTATATTATGCGCAAATTTAATTTGACTTGCAACAAATAGTTGTGTGCAAATTTAATTTGACTTGCAACAAATAATTGCATATGTGGTGTCGCTAAAGTAAATAACAATATTTTTGGTCTTGTGTCGCAATCATATATGGTTTTACCAATTCTATCATGTGTTTTGTGTTGGTGTTCAATATTCTTTAGAGTGGTGCTATATGTACCTAAAATATCCTTTTACTTATTTTCCTAATAACAAACTCATTACAAGTGGCAAAATTAAGAGTTGAAACTAGAAGAAAGAATTAGTGAATTTCAAATGTTCAAAAATTGTGGGTTGAAAAATGAATCAGGAGGATATACATACCATTTTCCATTCTTTATCTCATAAATGGTGTAAGTTTTGACTTTTGATCGAATCTTTGGTGTGTATATCGACCATCAACTAAAAAGCTGATAGTTAAAAAGATGAGAAAGATGAACATGAGAATAAAGATTTATGACGAAAAAACGCATTTGATAACTTTTTATATTGTTCGTTTTCTTATCTGTATCACGGAGTAAACACTGATAGTGAAGTGATCAATATATTAATCGAATATTAGTCGTATGTTCAAACTTTGGTCCACTGTATATACCATTCAACAGATAAAAAGTACTAGTTATTATCTTTTTCTTTCCAAAGAACAAAAGAAATAGAAATAGCCATCTATGTAAACTCATCATACTCTTTCCGTCTCAAATTAAATATGCACATTAATATTTAAAAAATATATATATTAAGTGTTCATTTTATATTAAACTATTCAAAATTAATTTTAGTTAAAGATAATATCTGATTGGTAAAAAATCTAGTTACTAAAAACTTTTTAAAACTATGTACATTCTGAAATTGAACAATCGTTACAGGACGTAAGGAGTAATATATAGCTGTCGTTACTTATGCACCACCGCCTTGTCAAAGGTGGCTGTCGAGAGATGGAAAGTCGACAGTTTCAACGGATTTAAGAACTCATCAACTTCTTTAATTTTTTAATTTTTTTTTTATCATTTATTTTTTCTAATTAAGAAACTGCAAATGACTAAATAATATCATATAGCCGTATGGGTGTTTACAAATGTGTTGTTATCCATTAGTTCAAACTGATCCAATAAAAATCTTTTAACGTTCTTTACTTAAGAAAGTTCAACTAAAAACATTATAAAATTAATTTGCATGTGATAAAATATAAAGGTAAAAAAGGCAAAGGCAAAAGTAACTTGGTAATAATTCAACTTTTCGTAAAAACTATTATTACTCTGATCGAAATGAGTTGAACACTAATATAGTGATACTAATATGATGTATTTGTATTAAAAGTATAATATTAACTTTATGCTCAAAGCAAGATATATAAAAATAATATTAGTTGAATTATAATGAAACCGAGCAGTGGCTGAAATTTTTGGAGAGGATGGAACGTGTTTTACTAAATTCCGTAGACGACAGATGGTGTTGGAACTTAACCGGTTCGGGGGACTTTAATGTTGCTTCGGCTAGAAAGTTTATAGATGATAAAAGATTGCCGATCGTCTCTACTACAACTAGATGGATTAAAGAGGTGCCCATTAAAGTAAATATTCTTGCGTGGAAGGTGAGATTGGATTTTTTGCCCACTCGTTGGAATCTATCTCGTAGAGGTATGGACTTATCCTCTATTAGCTGTCCTTTATGTGATTTGGCGGTGGAGTCGTCGACACATTTGTTCTTTGATTGTCGTATTTTTAAAGAGAATTTCCGAAAGATATGTATTTGGTGGAATGTTTGTGTTACGGAGTTATCTTCGTTTGATGGTTGGGTGTCTTGGATTCGTAATTTAAGATTACCATCTAAGCTCAAGAGTTTATTAGAAGGGGTGTGTTATGGTTTATGGTGGTTCATATGGGCTTTTCGGAATAAGATGGTGTTCGGCATGGCTTCTCCTTCAAAGGCATCTATGACGATGTAGTGTTAAATTCTTTTTATTGGTGTCGTTATAGATGTAAAATCTCATTTAGTTGGGTAGATTGGTTAAAAAAATCCCTACCTAATTTCTTTGTAATTTTCTAGCTTCTTGCTAGCTTCATCAATAAAAGTGCCGTTAAAAAATATATATAATGAAACACGTTTAAGAAGTTTTGTTAGAGTTGAACGCGGTTCTCTTGCACTAAAACCATTTCAACAGTTAATAAGGTCTTTTTATGTTTCATAAAATATCTTTTAGTCTCATGCTGCATTAGGTAATATAGTAACACCAACATGATACTCGCACAATGTAACACCCCCAAAATACCGCAGCGGAAGACTGTGTCATAGGGGTGCTACTTCATAATACAAAGTACAAGTTATAGAAAACGAACTCTAAATGAGACGTTTTGAAAAGTTACCATTCGATTAATGAATTCAAAGTTACAAACATGAGATTCCAAAGTATGATACATAAATGTATACAAAATGTTTTGAATGGTAAATGATAAAAGCGTAAGTCTTCAGAATATGCAGCTTGACTCTAAGTTCCACGTACTAGCTATCGCCTTACTAACCTGAGATAAACATGCTAAAGTGTCAACACAATGGTTGGTGAGTTCATAGAGTTTGTCTTAAAACAGTTGAAAAGCCTTAAAAGAATGTTCACACAGCAAAGGCATCGTGAATCCACTCAGTTACAAGTCCCGCCATAAGAGACTTGTAACCTGTGTGTTCACAACCCACTGCTACAATATAGTATGATTAAGACATGTATAAGTTCATCAAAACAATTAAGCAATTAGTCGTGAGTCTACTCTTCATCTCCGAAGACCTCACGTTT
The DNA here is from genome assembly GCA_030686995.1 of Artemisia argyi. NCBI lineage: Eukaryota > Viridiplantae > Streptophyta > Magnoliopsida > Asterales > Asteraceae > Artemisia > Artemisia argyi. Next base: position 190,655,571 of record CM060679.1, on the reverse strand, counting down.
ATGATGTATCCAACATTCGCAAATGTTAGGATGTATCAATAGCCTCAATGGTCATCCAACAACTTAATGTGGAGCCACCGGAAGTCTCAATGGTCATCCAGCAACTTAATCTGGAGCCACTGGAAGTCTCACAATCAAGTATAATGCAATCATGTATATATGACATCAAGTATAATGCGATCAAGTATAAGACAATCAAGTATAAAACAATCAAGTATAAAACAATCAAGTATAAATGTTTTGAGTATTTGTACAAGTAAGCAAGTAGTTGAGCATGTATCCCCCCCAAGAGTTAAAACAAGTATGAAAAGAGTAGGGGCTATGACTCACCTTAAGCTTATGTAATGAGAAATGAAAGTGGTAGTCGAATCGCGAAAGTCTCTAAGAGCAGCCTATAGTAGAACGTTGCGACTTAGGTTTGGAGTAACGTCTAAGGATACGAAGAATTGCCTATATATGTCTTGCATATAGTTCATGATGTAGTACTTAGTATATAGTGTAAGTCTTTGAATATAAATCGTTTATGAAACATGTATAGGTTGTATATCTCTTACTACCGTTCGGGCCGACATAATTCAGAAGTCATGGAGTAAACGTTCGAGGAGCCAGGACACTTTAATTCGTAAATCCACAACTCATCTCGACGGCTTACTTAATGAACTCCTCACATGAGGCTCCCTACTATTGTAGTATTTGATAACATATATATATAAGCTTTTTGATCTTTAAAAGTTATATGGTCTTTAGCCGTGGCTTTGCCGTGACCTTGGTCATTGTTACCATGGTCTTGAGACTCAACCTTGGCTTTAGCCATGGTTGTGGTCTTGGCTTTAGGTCATTAGACCTCTTGGTCTTAGTAAATCATAACCATTATATAGTTACTTTGGTCTAAAAATGGGCTGTTAAGAATTTGAAGAAAATTATCACTCAGAAAGCATTTCCAGGGCTCGAGCTTCTTTGTTCCTGAACGAAAACGTCGTTCCGGACAACTTTCGTGTTTTAACTTTTTGATGAATCGAACCAGAAGGGTGACTTTCAAAATCAAAATTTGATCAGAATGCTATTTAGGCAGTTTTGCCGTTTTGGTTTCGCTAACTTCTTATGGCCATAACTTTTGACTCGGGTACTCGTTTTGGGTGATTCAAATTGCTATGTTTTCCTTGTTAAGTCCTCTTTAACAGTAAGTAAGTGTCAAATATCAAAGTTATACTATTTTGGTCGTGGTTCTCCATAAAAATCACTAGTTTGCTTGTCATAAGTTAACATATGTATACCAATACTTGTTTTATCCATTTTTAAACATCATGAACACAATAACAAGAACATATATAGCATGAAAGAACCATAATAAGCATGAAAATGATATTGAGCAAGAAAGTGTATAAGGGTTTGCTTACAACTTTTGGCTTTCTAAAGAAAGGAAGTCAAGTATAGAACTAGGACACTAAACCTAAGCTTGTAAACCCTTCACCATAACTCTTGTAACCCTTGCTAGCCTTGATATAACCCTTGTGAAAACCATTTAACTTCAGCCCTAGTAACCTTGTGTAGCTCCTAATTCAACCATGGAATCACCAAACAAACTTAAGAACTAGGTAGAGAATACTAAGACCTTGAACTTTGTAGTGTAACTTGTATATTGAAGATCAAAGGATCATGGTGCTAGGTATTTATGTTGTGGTGTTTTTGGTGATGAAGAAAGGAAGGGATTAGCTTGCTATCTATACTATGAATGAGGAGGTTAGGAAGGTGGCTAGGAAGGTGCTTAAACTTGGAGACAAAGTTGTAATTAAGTAAGATCTAATGGCTAAAGTCAAGATTTAACCACACATGGTGACTCCCCCCCCCCCCCCTAAATCGGTTTGGAATGGGTTAAGGGTGACTAGATGAGTAGTCATGGTCTTTGGATGATAATATCCTAAGTATGTAGCTAGTTTTGACTCCGTAAATTGCTAACCGTAAGTTTTTAAGTCACGAAACGTAAAACCGGGTATCCTAAAAATATGAAACTTGAAAGTATGGTCAAACATGTCAATATACTCCATAATAAAATATAAAATGAGTGGTAGGTTCTATCGGGTGCTAAAACCCTGCTAAAAACTGGAAACACGGGTCTAAAACGCGTAATTCGCGTAAAACGCTGAACTGAAAAACATAAAATTCCAAAAGTTTTGGAATTGTCCTAAAATGAGAGAAATTCATATTTCTATTGTTTATAATGTTTTATGGATATATCGGGATGCTGGAAGGACGTTTAAACCTAAAAGTAATTCTCGGACACGGCTTTGTGATTTTTGCAGAAATGATCCGACGAGCGTCAAACTCTCGGATTATCGTTAAAATAGTTTAACTTACGAGAATATGAAATAAAAATTTCTGAGATGAATAGTGAAAAGTGAATAGTGAAATTTTCGGGAATAAAAGTTAACCTGAAATTGCGAATTGTTACAGTCTCTACCCCTTAAGGAGAACTTCGTCCCGAAGTTCAGTTGATGTTAATACTTATGGTGTGTCTAAGAGAATTCGGGATCTCTAATATAGTGGTGTTCACTCTGATTCGTCTAAGGTTCTGGTTAAGGAGTTGTATCGGCTACAATTAAGCCCACTTATTTATAACACATTACTTACATAAAGAAGCGTCCAAATTTATATAAGTAAGGTCTCATAAACTTATGGTTCGGTGATTTACAATTTCTTTATTTAAATGAAGAAGCGTCCCAATCCATTTAAATAAGGAGATTCTAAAACATCCTACTTAAAAATTTCCGACACAAAATCCGCCTTCTGAGGCCGATAGTAAGATAATCAAGTCATCAAATCCCTAAAGCTAAGCAATAATATTATTTAACTCAAATCTTGTGTCTCATCAAACAAGAACTGTCACAAGATCAAGTTAAATAATTAGTTATTACTGAGCTCCATGTTTTTAATGACTCGGCTAATCTCTGGGCTCCTTATAATACTAAAGTCACATCATCTAACAGCGTGGAACTAAACCAACAACTACCAAAAAGCGTATGTGTATGTAGTGTGTGTAAGGCAAATAAAGAGGAGAGTCTTAACGTATATAGCAGTTATAGTCTAGGCACTAAATGCAACCTAGTTCTCTATAACCAAGGCTCTGGTACCAATCTGTAACACCCCCAAAATACCACAGCGGAAGACTGTGTCATAGGGGTGCTACTTCATAATACAAAGTACAAGTTATAGAAAACGAACTCTAAATGAGACATTTTGAAAAGTTACCATTCGATTAATGAATTCAAAGTTACAAACATGAGATTCCAAAGTATGATACATAAATGTATACAAAATGTTTTGAATGGTAAATGATAAAAGCGTAAGTCTTCAGAATATGCAGCTTGACTCTAAGTTCCACGTACTAGCTATCGCCTTACTAACCTGAGATAAACATGCTAAAGTGTCAACACAATGGTTGGTGAGTTCATAGAGTTTGTCTTAAAACAGTTGAAAAGCCTTAAAAGAATGTTCACACAGCAAAGGCATCGTGAATCCACTCAGTTACAAGTCCCGCCATAAGAGACTTGTAACCTGTGTGTTCACAACCCACTGCTACAATATAGTATGATTAAGACATGTATAAGTTCATCAAAACAATTAAGCAATTAGTCGTGAGTCTACTCTTCATCTCCGAAGACCTCACGTTTATGATGTATCCAACATTCGCAAATGTTAGGATGTATCAATAGCCTCAATGGTCATCCAACAACTTAATGTGGAGCCACCGGAAGTCTCAATGGTCATCCAGCAACTTAATCTGGAGCCACTGGAAGTCTCACAATCAAGTATAATGCAATCATGTATATATGACATCAAGTATAATGCGATCAAGTATAAGACAATCAAGTATAAAACAATCAAGTATAAAACAATCAAGTATAAATGTTTTGAGTATTTGTACAAGTAAGCAAGTAGTTGAGCATGTATCCCCCCCAAGAGTTAAAACAAGTATGAAAAGAGTAGGGGCTATGACTCACCTTAAGCTTATGTAATGAGAAATGAAAGTGGTAGTCGAATCGCGAAAGTCTCTAAGAGCAGCCTATAGTAGAACGTTGTGACTTAGGTTTGGAGTAACGTCTAAGGATACGAAGAATTGCCTATATATGTCTTGCATATAGTTCATGATGTAGTACTTAGTATATAGTGTAAGTCTTTGAATATAAATCGTTTATGAAACATGTATAGGTTGTATATCTCTTACTACCGTTCGGGCCGACATAATTCAGAAGTCATGGAGTAAACGTTCGAGGAGCCAGGACACTTTAATTCGTAAATCCACAACTCATCTCGACGGCTTACTTAATGAACTCCTCACATGAGGCTCCCTACTATTGTAGTATTTGATAACATATATATATAAGCTTTTTGATCTTTAAAAGTTATATGGTCTTTAGCCGTGGCTTTGCCATGACTTTGGTCATTGTTACCATGGTCTTGAGACTCAACCTTGGCTTTAGCCATGGTTGTGGTCTTGGCTTTAGGTCATTTGACCTCTTGGTCTTAGTAAATCATAACCATTATATAGTTACTTTGGTCTAAAAATGGGCTGTTAAGAATTTGAAGAAAATTATCACTCAGAAAGCGTTTCCAGGGCTCGAGCTTCTTTGTCCTGAACGAAAACGTCGTTCCGGACAACTTTCGTGTTTTAACTTTTTGATGAATCGAACCAGAAGGGTGACTTTCAAAATCAAAATTTGATCAGAATGCTATTTAGGCAGTTTTGCCGTTTTGGTTTCGCTAACTTCTTATGGCCATAACTTTTGACTCGGGTACTCGTTTTGGGTGATTCAAATTGCTATGTTTTCATTGTTAAGTCCTCTTTAACAGTAAGTAAGTGTCAAATATCAAAGTTATACTATTTTGGTCGTGGTTCTACATAAAAATCACTAGTTTGCTTGTTTGCTTGTCATAAGTTAACATATTTATACCAATACTTGTTTTATCCATTTTTAAACATCATGAACACAATAACAAGAACATATATAGCATGAAAGAACCATAATAAGCATGAAAATGATATTGAGCAAGAAAGTGTATAAGGGTTTGCTTACAACTTTTGGCTTTCTAAAGAAAGGAAGTCAAGTATAGAACTAGGACACTAAACCTAAGCTTGTAAACCCTTCACCATAACTCTTGTAACCCTTGCTAGCCTTGATATAACCCTTGTGAAAACCATTTAACTTCAGCCCTAGTAACCTTGTGTAGCTCCTAATTCAACCATGGAATCACCAAACAAACTTAAGAACTAGGTAGAGAATACTAAGACCTTGAACTTTGTAGTGTAACTTGTATATTGAAGATCAAAGGATCATGGTGCTAGGTATTTATGTTGTGGTGTTTTTGGTGATGAAGAAAGGAAGGGATTAGCTTGCTATTTATACTATGAATGAGGAGGTTAGGAAGGTGGCTAGGAAGGTGCTTAAACTTGGAGACAAAGTTGTAATTAAGTAAGATCTAATGGCTAAAGTCAAGATTTAACCACACATGGTGACTCCCCCCCCCCCCCCCCTAAGTCGGTCTGGAATGGGTTAAGGGTGACTAGATGAGTAGTCATGGTCTTTGGATGATAATATCCTAAGTATGTAGCTAGTTTTGACTCCGTAAATTGCTAACTGTAAGTTTTTAAGTCACGAAACGTAAAACCGGGTATCCTAAAAATATGAAACTTGAAAGTATGGTCAAACATGTCAATATACTCCATAATAAAATATAAAATGAGTGGTAGGTTCTATCGGGTGCTAAAACCCTGCTAAAAACTGGAAACACGGGTCTAAAACGCGTAATTCGCGTAAAACGCTGAACTGAAAAACGTAAAATTCCAAAAGTTTTGGAATTGTCCTAAAATGAGAGAAAATCATATTTCTATTGTTTATAATGTTTTATGGATATATCGGGATGCTGGAAGGACGTTTAAACCTAAAAGTAATTCTCGGACACGGCTTTGTGATTTTTGCAGAAATGATGCGACGAGCGTCAAACTCTCGGATTATCGTTAAAATAGTTTAACTTACGAGAATATGAAATAAAAATTTCTGAGATGAATAGTGAATAGTGAATAGTAAAAAGTGAATAGTGAAATTTTCGGGAATAAAAGTTAACCTGAAATTGCGAATTGTTACACACAAAGCAACAAGTTTGGAGACGAATATTATTTAACGATTTTTTGATTTTATGTTTTTTAACTTAGTAAAATAGAATCTATTTCACTTTTAATTGCTTCTTTTCATTGAGGCCCTTTCGAGAAAGTTACCGCTTCTCGATAAGAAGTGATATTATATATATATATTAATTATAGATGATATTTTTTTAAGATTGTGTTGGGTGTTTGTGTTGTGAAATTTTTGAAGAATTAATGTATGACATATTATTATATGCAAATTTTTAGTTATTAATTTTAACTATAAATATATTAAATTATATGAGCTATATTTTATTATTTTAACATCCTATCTAATGACATAATTTAATATGCAATTAGTGTATATTTTATATTGTACTCTGTATTTTAATAAATACTAATAATAGAATGTTTGTCAACTTAATTTTTTTTAAACTTCTACATATAGGTCCTATATACTACCTACGTCTAAAAATTATTGTTACAAGAAAAAAATTACACAGTTTAAGAACATTGAATTTCTTGCAGCTTTGTTTAAAAAAAAAAAAAAAAAAAAGTTTTGCCATTTGGCAATTATTTAATGTTTTCATATAATTTTGTAAATAACAATTTTAATTAAGGGTAATATAGTAAATTTAAGAAATTACAACTACTATATATAGCAGTGGACATCTAATTTGAGACAAGCCGAAAAAGAAAGATGGACAATAAAATTGTGACGGAATGAGCACATTATAAGAAGTAGAAATATACTAAAACTAACAAGATGTTAAAAACTATAATCTCTTTGATCAATAATAACCATAATCTGTAATTCAATAACCTTAAACATCTAAAAACAAGGAATTTTTGTTAACTAGTTGATTCATCGTGAAAACCAATTAAATATAATAGTAGTATAGTATCGAAATGATCCGCAAGAAATATGGATCACCCGAGTCGTTTCCAAGTGAAGGTGTGAATGGAATCAAGAATATCGATTCGTGTAAATCGTGTAGTGAGAAGTGGTGAAAAAGCAAATAGTGATCAAATAATTCAAGTATCAGCTAAAAATTAGGAAATATGCAAAGAGTACAAGCTAGTAATGCACCAAAGTCTAAAACGCAAAAACGGAAGTACACACGCGATTATTTAAACGTAACGCGCTAAATAAAACGCGAGTTTTAAGCTATACTAATTCTACGGACTTCAAATTAATTTTAAAAATCTAAAAATGATAAAAGAAAATTTTAAGAAAAAAAAAATATTTTTTTTGATTTTTTATTTAATTTTTATGAATTAAAAACTTATTAAATTATTTAATAATTAAAAGAAAATGAAAATAAAGTAAGAAAAATGCAAAATTACTTTCTAAAATTCTAAAATAACTAAAAACTATTTTCTAAAATATTTTTGGATTTTTCTGGGGTTTTTCTGATTTTTTTGGATTTTCTAATAATTAAAAAGTAATGAAAAGTGATTAAAAATGAAAATTAATTAAGAAAAATAGCAAATAAACTCAGAAAATTATGAAAATTTCAGGGAAAATCTAAAATTATATTTTGAATCTAGGAAAAATTTCAAAAGTGAAAAATAAACATTGGAAGTGCTTAATGGCTTAAAAACAGCTTATATTAGTGCTTATTTATAAGCACAGTTGACCCAATCTTGACCAAAACTTTTCCAAATGATTTTTATGACTTAAGTGAGCTTATATAAACAGAAGTCAGGCCATTTGATGCACAGGAACTCAAATAAGCAATGCAAGCAGCTCAAATAAGCACTATGTATAGCAATAAGCACTAGCAGATAAGCACTAAGAAAACTACCAATTGAAACAAGTACTAGGGACTATAATAAGCTCAGAACAATCACTGAATCAAACTTGAGATCAAAAATAAGCAATTGCAGCCCTATTAAGCAAAACAAATTAGGCAGAATTGCTCAAATGGGATGAGCAAATAAGCTATGTAGATAAGCTCAGAAGTTCAAACTTTTTGAAGCAATCTATTCACTACCACTATGAGTTCATAAAACAACTCCTAATTCAGATCTTAGAACCAATTTGTTAGCCTGAAAATGCCCAAGTAATGAGCTCAGAACTGTGGTGCAGGGCAAGTACTTGTTCAATAAGCCAACTTCCAAGACCTTTTTAAATAAGCAAACAGAATTCAAATCCAACTTTTCTTTTTGAAATATATTATTTTAGTACTAAGCTTCTCAAAACAACAAGCTACAACAATCTCCAAACAATATTGAAGTCTACACAAGCTTGCAAAGTTTCTACCAAAATCTGAGTTTGAAAACCTTTGACTTTTTTAGTGAAACAGAATGTTGACTAAATTGGTTTTTGATTACTACTAAATGATCATTTAAATGTTAATAAGCTAGTGTATGATTAGAATAAGCTCCTACTATCTATTTAGCAACTACCTATAAGATTCCTTAACCTAAAATTGCTTAATACTAACTGTATGCTAATACCACTAGTGATTTTGACTTTTTAACTAAATACCTACTGATTTTATGCCTTAACTAGTTCTAATATTACCTAAGTGTGATGTTTAAACTACTATTACCCTCTTAACTAAGGCTTATGACAGCAAACCTTTATCAACCAAACACCCCTTTAGGGGCTGTCACCAATTCAGAATCCAACACAAACCTTACCAATCACTTCCAAACCAATTCCAATACACTCAATATGATTCACAAACATGATTATAACCAGAAACACAGATCATGAACACCATTATATCAAAAAGCTATGAAACACAGATGTATGCTATGATGAGGCAGTAACACTAGTGAAAAACACCACAACTATCAAATGAGACAAATAAGCAAATATCAAGCACTAATAAGCAATATGAATCAGTATTAAGCTAATATTATCAGGTCTACACTACTAGAGTAATAAGCTACAAGAGTTGAAATAAGAGATGGAACTCACAAGCTAAAGTCCCCCTCAGCATGAAAAGAGGGGGATTCACTTAGCTAGCCTGTCTTTGGACAGGCCAAGGGACACCTTTTTGGCTGTCTTTTACCACCAATAAGCTCAGCTTATTGAAATAAGCTGAGTTTGACTTTTCTTGACTTTTTGCTTTTTGAGTTTTTGGAACAGGAAAATCGACAAGGTTCACTACAAGCTATATAAGCTTGAATGAGCTTGAACAAACAACAAACAAACAACAAAAAGTGATTAAGAAGCTGAAACAGAACATAATTTTTTTTTTGTTTTTAATAAGGTTTTTAAGAATTTTTTTTTGGTTTTTCTTTAGATAATAAACAATAACAAAAACAAGAAATAGTGAAACAGAAGATTGAGACTATGTAAATGGAAAAGAAAGATACTTGCTTTGAAAGAAATAAGAAAGAAATAAGCAAAATAAGCAATAAGCTAAAAAGGAATGAGTAAATAAACTAAGATGAAAATGAAATAAGACAACCAAATAAAACTTTCATTGATATTAAAAACTGAATTACAAATGAAAATTGGCAGAGTAACATTACAAAGACTCTACACACCTAAACGTATCAAGGGGGGTTTATATAGGGGAGCAGGGGTGAGTGGTGCTAGGTTTGAGAAGGACCTAGAACTCCAATTGAGGCCACAAATCTTCAATCCTACTCATATTGTTGTCATCCCACCTCATCTTATCCAATGATTCAATCCTTATCTTGCATCCACGCCTCAATAGCCAATCAGGAGGCTTCATAAGGCCACGTTGGAGGGTTTATGACACATCTGACACGTTGTCAGATGATTCTAGAATGATTCTTAGTACGAGGTGGGTATTTGGATAGGTACGAGGTAATTAATGGTAGGGAGCAGGGTAAATTGGTGGGAGGGGATGATCCACAGTAAAAGCGCCCTTGTGGTTATTTTTTTATTATTGTTTGAGTTATGTGGGTGGGTCGGGTTTGGTGGTTTGGACCGGGTAATATTAGAGTGGTGGTGGGCTTGGTTTGATATTTTGGGCTTTGGGCTTGTGTTTGTTTTATTTTGGATCCGGATGTTGTAGTAGTAATTATCCAAGGGACCAATTTTGTACTTTCTGAAAATAGAAGGACCCAAACTGTCAATCATCATAAATATTATTCCAAGGGACCTTTGTGGCATTTTATTAATACTTGGAGGTCCTGAGTTGCCATATCTCAAAAATATTCTTCAAAAGGACCAAAAGTGACAACTTCATAAACTTGAGGGATCATTTGTGTAAACTTGATCAAACTTTATTTCCGGGTCACTCTTGCAATTTCTGAAACTTTGAGGACTTTCATGACTATGTGAGCTTTGACTTTGACCACTAGCTTCCCCGGCTCCGGCTTTATTCAATCTTTTCCAAATCTCGTGCCCGTTTTGTCATTTTCTCGTGATTTTTCGTCCTTTTCTTAAATATCCGTTCCTGCACATTCACAAACACAAAAACACACATTCTTTGGCATTATTGGTTAGTTTTTGGTTTATTTGGTCCAATTTTGGCTTAGAAAAGGTGAGTGAATAAGCACTCACCAAAATCCCCCGGATTAAAGTATTGTCGTGTCCTCACGCAATGTGATCAATTCACGCTCATGAGATAAATAATTTCATAACTCTTTCTACTAACTTTGTAAAGTAGCAAGGAGGTTCGAAAGAAGTCATAAAATCATTTAATCCCGCAAGCGCTCCGTTTTCCAAAATTTATTTTCTTTATTACACTTTATTCTATTTTTGGACTTTTCACACTTCATACTTGTGACGGTTTGTTGAACTTTCATTATTTTTGCAATAATTTTTAGGGTCTACGAGTAGAAACACTTCTATTTAAGAAGTGACCATACGGATAAAAATCGTCATCCTTGATTTTTCACGAGCTCCCAAACTAAGCGTAAAAACGAGATCACAACTTATCTACAAATTTAATGCTAACACTACTCATAAAAGTTACTCGTGGAAACTTCTTACTCCCATGTCCTAAGTTTTTGTATCTCAATATTTTACTTTATTTGAGAAATGAATCGCTTCATATTTTCTCATTTCGATACTTTTTTAGTCCGATAGTGATACCTAAGTTAAAACGATAAATAGTTATTCATTTTCTCTTAAGAACCACTGCAATAGAAATTCGGTCCACATCAAGGAATTTGGGGTACATACAATATCAAAGATATAAGTTGCGGAGTACAATCACGTGCACCTCATGTGACTGATTACTAATCACTTATCACATGCACCTCACGCGCCAACAACTTATTTTTACATACCAACTCTTATTCATCATAACTATCAACTTTCATTTTTTTTCTTTTTCATTTTTCTCATACTTTTTTCATACTTTTCACTTTTTTCTTTCTTGACTTTTCTCATAACATCAATGGAAGCTTATTGGGTAGCTCCAAAACCACATAGATAATCAACTTTTGACTTTTGATTTTTTCACTTTTCGCTCTTATTTTTTATGTTCCTTGATATGTACCCAACTTCTAAAGCAAAAATTCTCTTAAGAAAACAAATAACTAAATATTATTCAAACCTAAATACCACTAATTAACCTAGAACATCTATTATATATTGGTGACGTATCTGATGGGAGTAAAAAGCCACGAGTACCTCTTATGAGCTCTAAAGAGAACCACTACTCCACGTTTAGCATTAAAATTGTAAATAAACTCTATCATTTCTCGTTCTCTGCAAATTTAAGACCTCAAATAATGAGATTAGCAGATGCTTAGCCAATAATCAGCCACGCATATATAAAGTCAAAAACGGGAGCTTGCAAACTCTTGGAAAGAATTCGTGTTTTGTAGCTCCTAGTGTAAGTGACTAGCGAAAGCTTTTCAAGCCGTGCATGTATAAAGTCAAGTACGGGAGCCGACAAAAGAGTAGCTCCTAGTGTACAAGGCTAGCACAAACTTTTATGATTATCATTGGTTAAGGGAACAAGCTAGGGCTCAACACGCCCGGTCAAGTCAAAATATTTATTCCTACTCTCGCCAGCAAGAAAGTCAACAAGGTGTCAAATCACTTATTCATACTTTTATTATATTTTTGCACAACTTTTCCAACTTTTTCTCATTTTTTTGTGCTTTTTCATGACTTTTCATTCATTTTTCTTCAAAATTTTTGAAATTTTCAATTTTTCAATTTTTTTCATTTTTGGTGGAAAAACGGAGTTACGAGAGTACATGACATGGTGAAAACTGCAAGGTCAAAATCGAATCGATGATTCACCCCCCCCCCCCCGGACTAGAATGAAACATTGTCCTCAATGTTTTAATGGGTAAAGGTAATCCTAACATAAATCTAGGCCGTTTATTAATTATGCCAAAGAAAACGTTAGTCGATAAGATTTACGGATATAGGATTTCCAAAAGCATCGATGAATGAGACTCGAGTGGAGAGAAATACAAAACCACGAGCACGAGAGTCATCATAAATTGGGGACAATCCTGGACAATCATCACAAACAACCACGAAACACAAGATCGGAAGAGGTACCCCCTCCTCACGTTATTTATTAGAAATAAGAAAATTAAGAAGATGATATTGGATAAGCATGGGTTGCCTCCCACGAAGAGCTTTGTTTTTGATTACCGAGTCACGTAGCTTGACTCGATCCCCGAATTCATTCGTCCTTGGGGAAAGTTTGGAGATCCGGGACTACCATGGTTGGTACGTCCCCTCCGAAATAGTGTTTCAAACGGTGACCATTCACCTTAAAGTTGGGACCATCAAGTTGAGCCAACTCAATGGTACCATAAGGAAATACTTGTGTAATGGTGAATGGTCCAGACCAACGGGTTTTAAGCTTACCCGAGAAAATCTTCAAACGAGAGTTAAAAAGAAGCACTTGATCACCAACGTTAAAAACGCGGTCTTTGATCTTGGCATCATGAAGTCTTTTTGTTTTCTCTTTATAAATTAAAGAATTCTCGTAAGCTTGATCACGAAGTTCGACTAATTCGTTCAATCGAACTTTTCGGTGATCACCCGCGGTTTTTAAGTCAAAATTTGCATGTTTTAAGGCCCAGTAGGCCTTGTGCTCAAGTTCGATGGGCAAATGACAAGCTTTCCCGTAAACCAGTTTGTATGGAGTGCACCCGATTGGGGTTTTGTAAGCGGTCCGGAAAGCCCATAAAGCATCGTCTAGCTTATCGGCCCATGAGGTACGGTGTTCTCCTACGGTCCTTTCTAATATCCTTTTGAGGCCACGATTGGACACCTCCACTTGACCACTCGTTTGTGGATGATAAGCCGTGGAAAGACGATGTGTGACACCATATTTAAGCATAACTTTAGCGAATTGGTCATTGCAAAAATGGGTCTCACGATCGCTTATGATGGCTCGAGGTGCACCAAATCGGGGCAAAGAGACTTTTCAAAAACTTTACAACAACTCGGGCGTCATTAGTGGGGAGCGCCTTCGCTTCAACCCATTTGGACAAATAATCGACGGCCACGAGAATATACTTATTTCCTCTTGATGAAGGGAATGGGCCCATGAAATCGATGCCCCAAACGTCAAAAATTTCACAAACTTGAATAGCATTTTGTGGCATTTCATCTTTTTGAGAAATTTTCCCTTGACGTTGGCAAGAATCGCATGATTTCACCAATTCATGGGCATCCCGATAAATCGTCGGCCAATAGAAGCCGGAATCGAACACTTTCTTTGCGGTGAAGTTGGCACCATGATGTCCCCCCGTGGGTCCACTATGGCATGCCTTAAGAATTTCAACGGCTTTCGTACCGTGAACACACCGCCGGATCACTTGATCCGCACAGACTTTGAACAAATAGGGGTCGTCCCAAAAATAATGTTGGACATCTTTAAAGAATTTCTTCTTTTGTTGGGACGACATCCCTTGTTTAATGAAGTTCCCCGCATGGTAATTCGCAAAATCGGGGAACCATGGGGTACTTTGGTCAAGTTTAGTCACACTCCCAAATGTCTCGAGAGGAAAAGCATCGTTAATTTCCTTGCTCTCAAAAACACTTTGATGGGGGTTCTCAAGTCGTGAAAGGTGATCTGCAGCAAGGTTCTCAGCTCCTTTTTTGTCTCGTATTTCGACATTAAATTCTTGGAGCAAAAGAACCCACCGCATCAAGCGTGGCTTAGCATCTTGCTTTGCCATTAAGTATTTTAGGGCTGAATGGTCCGTATACACTATGCACTTTTTAAGGAGCAAATAAGACCTAAATTTTTCAAAAGCATAGACAACCGCTAACATTTCCTTTTCGGTAGTTGTATAATGTTGTTGGGCGTCATTCATGGTCTTACTTGCATAGTGTATAGGCTGAAAATACTTGTTCTTACGTTGCCCCAGAACTGCACCGATGGCATAATCGCTAGCATCGCACATTAGCTCAAATGGTAAGTTCCACTCGGGGGCAACTAAGATTGGTGCCTCCGTTAACTTCTTCTTTAAAACATTAAATGCATCGGCGCATTCATTTGTGAAGTTAAACGGAGCATCCTTTTCTAAAAGGTGGGTCAGAGGCCGGGCTATTTTGGAGAAGTCTTGTATAAAACGTCGGTAAAAGCCAGCATGACCAAGGAAACTTCGGATTCCTTTGACGGTCGTAGGATGAGGTAGCTTAGCAATGACATCGACTTTTGCACGATCTACCTCAATCCCAGATTTGGATATCTTATGGCCGAGGACTATACCCTCTTTAACCATGAAGTGGCTCTTCTCCCAATTTAGAACCAAATTGGTGTTTTCACACCGTATCAGCATTTTCTCTAAATGGGAGAGGCAAGAGTCGAAAGAATTTCCGTAGACGGAGAAGTCGTCCATGAACACTTCCATGGTTTTTTCGATCATATCCGAGAAAATAGCCATCATACAACGTTGAAACGATCCCAGAGCGTTACATAGGCCAAAGGGCATTCTCCGATAGGCAAACGTTCCATACGGGCAAGTAAAAGTGGTCTTTTCTTGATCCGGGGGATCAATGGGGATTTGAAAGTACCCAGAAAAGCCATCCAAGAAACAATAGAACTCATTTCCCGCTAACCGTTCAAGCATTTGGTCCATAAAAGGGAGCGGGAAATGGTCTTTACGTGTCACATCATTCAACTTGCGGTAGTCGATACAAACTCTCCATCCGGTCACAAGTCTAGTCGGTATAAGCTCATTATCGTCGTTTTTCACAACAGTGATTCCGCCCTTCTTTGGAACATAATGAATCGGGCTAACCCATGAACTATCCGAGATCGGATAAATCATTCCAGCGTCAAGGAGTTTAATAACTTCCTTTTTGATCACTTCGTGGATTAGTGGGTTAACCCGTCGTTGTTGTTGGACGGAAGCTTTGTGATTATCGTCAAGCAGAATCTTATGAGTACAAAATCGAGGGTCGATTCCCTTAATGTCAGATATTTGCCAAGCAATAGCACTTTTATGCTTCCGAAGCACATCTAAGAGTCGTGTCTTCTCCTCATCTTTAAGGCCTTTTGATATTATAACCGGTAATTTATCATTTTTTTTCCAAGTATGCGTATTCGAGATGAGGAGGCAAATCCTTGAGCTCGAGCTCCGGAGGATTCTCAATAGACGGCTTTACTTCTTTTACGTCTGCCATTTTTAAGTCTACCGGAGGGGAAGAAACAATTGGTTTTTCATTTAACAACTTTTCAATTAATAAAGTATCCCCCTCCGGATCAAAGTTATTATTATCAATTTCCGGTGAAAATGATTCATTTGAAAGACAAGCATTAATTTCTTCCCAAGCGAGATCACTTCCCTCAAACGGAGTGAGGGAAGGGGAAGAATCGGAGACGATTGGTTCAAAAGAAGGAGTGGGATTGCCACTCGAAGCATTTTCGGTAAAACCAATAAGTTCTTGAGAATACTCCTCCGTAGCTTCGTCAATAACATCGATTCGGTTGACGGAAGCAACATCGTAGTCGGAGGAGTATCTCGCGGTTTGATCAAGGTTAAAAGTGACGGCTTCATTTCCAACACGTAAGGTGATCTCCTCGTCGTAAACATCAATTAAAGCACGACCAGTCCGTAGGAATCCTCTCCCGAGAATGAGAGGAACCCGTGGATCGGCATCGAAATCAACAACCACAAAATCGGCAGGGAAATGGAATTTCCCAACATTGACAAAAATATCCTCGGCTATGCCAATTGGACGAAACGTAGATCGGTCGGCAAGCTCGAGGAGCGTCGGTGTCAAGTTAGGGAGAGATAACTTTCTCCAAATCGACAATGGCATTAGGTTAATGCTAGCACCAAGATCGGCCAAGGCGAAGCATTGAACCATACCCGGAAAATTGCACGGTATAAGAAACTTGCCAGGGTCTTCAAGCTTTTCGGGTAGCTTTTTAAGAAGAACCGCTGAGCAATTCTCGTTCATTTGGGTTCTCGACATTTCAAAAAGCTTTTCCTTATTATTTAAAAGACCTTTTAGCATCGAAGCAAATTTAGGCATCAAAAGTATAGCATCCGCGAGACTTATATCAAAGTGCAATTCTTGAAAAATCTGATAATATTTCTCCATTTGGTTTTTATCTTTCTCGCGGTGCTTTTGTTCGTTTAAACGTGACGGATAAGGCAACTTTGTTTTAACGGGAATATCTTTTTCATAAACAACTTTTTCCTTTCCCTTGGACGTCGGGACCACCGGAGGTTGGATGTCTTCGGTCCTTCCATTATTAATAGGAATTTCCGTATCCGTTGTCGCCTCGGGTTCACGGGCGACTACCTTGGGAGGTAGAGAAGAAGAGGTAGTCGGAGCCATTGGTCCATCATAAGAAACACCACTCCTTGTCGTGATCGCTTTAGCATCGCCCCTCGGGTTAGCGATCTTGTTGCTAGGCAAAGTTCCAGAGCCCGAGGGTCGATCATTTAAACGCTTGTTAAGATCATTGATTTGATTAGCTAACAACCTTGTTGTTTCCTCTTGTTTTGTCATAAAAGCTTGTTGGTTTTGAAGCAATTTCTTAATCAAATCTTCCGTGGGCGACGGATTTGGAATAACAGCTTGATTTTGATTATTGAAATTTTGCCCACGGTTTTGAAAGTTGCCATGATTCAGATTTGTATTGTTAAAATTCCCTTGATTATTCGGAAAATTCCCATTATTTTGAAAATTGTTCCCTTGAGGCGGGGCTTGGTTTTGATTTCCCTGAAAATTCCGATTTTGGTTTACACCTTGGTTTTGAAAACCTTGATTTTGTCGGTTTTGATTTTGATTAACTTGATGTGTACGGTTTTGCACGTTGTTATTATGACTCTGATTTTGAAAACCGGGTGGTCCAAGATAATGGCTTGAACGATAGCTGAGGAGATTTCGATCTCCTTGAAGAGGTGGGTAACCGTTGCCACCCATGTTTGCTGCATACACGTTCTCATGAGCATAAGCTCCGGTTGACGAACACTCGTTATACGGATGTGGACCACCACAAGTAACACAACCTTGATTCACAACATTGACTTGATGACTTGGTTTTTCAATGGACATTGCATCAACTTTCTTAGTTAAAGCCACAATCATTGATGAGTGCTCAAACACTCATCATTTTTGGTTAAATCTGAACTGCAAAACATACAAAAACACTCAGTAATGCATCAAAATACTGAAAATATTTCAAAATTGTGTTTTATATGTTTTAGATGCAAAATGAGCAAAAACAGATGAAAAACGTATAAAGTTTGCAAAATTGGCAGTTTCAGTCCCTCAACTTTTATAAAATTACAAAACTAGTCCCTGGATATTCAAAATATGAAAAATTATCACCAAAGGTCCTTTTACAATCATAAGTTGTCATATTTTGTCCTTTGGTGAAAAATTGGAAAGTTTTGGAAAGTTACAAATTAGTCCCTGGAGTTTCAGATTTTGGCAGATTTGGTCCCTGGTGGGATAATTTTGAATAAAAAATCATTTTGGGTCCTTGGGAAGTTACAAAAGTTATTTTTAGTCCTTGGTGTGAAGTTTTGAGAAAATTACATTTTGGTCCCTTAAACTTTCACATTTTGCAAAAATGGTCCTCGGGGTTTAAAATTTTGGAAAAGTGTAATTTTGGTCCTAATAATATTCAAATGTTATCAAAAGTAGTCCATGTGAATACTTTGTGAAATTTACCTTTTCAGCCCCAAGTTACAGGAAATTACAATAGTGGTCCTTGTGATAAAAATACAAACCAATTGGACCCTTTTTTTATTAATAATACCACCCCCTCATGGCCTGGTCCAAAAAGCAACTCCCCAAGCCCAAATAATATAACCCGGCCCATCTTTTTTTTAATAATCCCACCGATCAAACCATAGTCAACACCCACACCCACGCTCCACTGTTCATCATCCCCCACCTCCTGATTTCCCTCCCCCTGCTCCCTCTTCAAATCCCACAAAAACCTCACCAAACTTAATTAAGACTCTCACCAACTCAACCAACCCCCTCCTCATAATTACCCACACCAAACACCACTCAACACTGCCCAATGCCTTTTCCCGCCAATATTAATTTGAACGATGGGGATCAAATATAAGCCATCCAACGGCCATAAAAGAAGGTGGGAAAGTAAGAGAGAGACTCAATGGACTATAAAGATGAAGAAAAATAGAATTTTATGGTTGTCACTAATTTTTAGACCATTTCGTAGTGTACTTTTTAAATTCATGTTGAAATTTTAATTTCAGTCTTAATTACAAGTTGTACCATGTTTTCTTTATGTTAATGAAAGTTTATTTCAAGAGTTCTCAGTTTCAGTTTCTAAGTTCAAATTCAAAATTTTAACATTTTCAAGTAAATTTGACACTTTGCTTGAATCTTGTTAGTTGTTGTTCATTCATGTTCCTTTAAGTTCAAATCAGTCATTTATAAGCTTGTTGAAGCTTAGATTCCACCTAGAAGACTTCTAATTCAGTTTTACTTAAAAAAACATAAAAAAATCAAAGAAAATCAAGAAAAATAAAAAAGAAGATAAAAATCAGCTTTGAAGGCAAAGAGCAGGGTGAATGTTGGAATTATGTGGTATTAGAACCTCTGGGGAGGATATAGGTTGTTCTTTGGTACTTGAATCATCTGTCTCAGTTGGATATCAATGTAAGCTTTCTACAAATTTTTGTGATTTACTGTAGTATAGATAACTTGGTGTGTATTTCAGTTCATATATGTTCCTTTAGTGTTAATTTAAGATTATCTTTCAGGTTTAAGGTTTTAACTGTTAGTTTGCTTTGAAAACATATCAATTTCAAGTTTAAGGGAGTGTTTGGATCAGCTCTTTGCTATCTATTCTAGTTGTTATGTTGTTCTTATTTTAGTGAATACATACTGTATTAAGCTTAGTTAGGGTTTAGGAGTCACAAAATTGGTACCTTAAACTACAAAAAGTCAAATCAACACCAAATCAACCACAACAGTTAACTGTTGTGGTTTTTGGATTTCAAAACTCCCCATTTTGTTTAAAAGTTGCATTTCTAGTCTAGTGTAGTCTTAGTATAACTTAAAACATCTATTTTAGTCATTAAATCAAGAATCAAAAGTCAAGAAAGTCAAATCTCAGTTAATCTCAAAAAGTCAAATGTTCATGTTTTCAGTTTTTCCAATTTTTGCAAGATTTTATGTGAATTGTGTGCTTGGAGTTAGGATTTGAATTTTCTTGTGTGCAAAGTATACCACCTCAGCTTCAAGTTCCTAACATCATCATATTTTTAGCAATTTTTCTGTGGGGTCCACACTGGCTCAAACTAACCTGCAGGGCAAAGGTATGCCCTGCTTCAGCTCACCAGGGTCAGACCCCCAACTTCCAAGGTCCCTCATGCATTCATTAGTGGGCCCCACAGAGAGCTTATTGGCTTTTTGAAAAGCCAATAAGCTCTTCTCTTTGGTCCTAGGCTTGTTTGCAGGTTTTGACCTCATTTCATAGGGCTGCATTGCCCTTAAACATTGTCGCTTATCTGGTTGTCTGTTTGGATCTTGGATTAGCTTAATCCATTTCTCAGCTTATTTTGAGCTTATTTCTTGCTTTTTCTAGCTTATTCTAGTGTACTTAGCTTATTTACACTTGAATCATCCCTTGTGGGCCCCCCTAGCTGCCTACATCACCATTTGCCCTTGACAATTGACCAAAGTCAACTGTCACCATAATAAGCTTGTACTTTGCTTATTTTTAAGCTCCTAGAAAGTTGTTTTTGTAAAAGTGTCTTATTTTCAGTAGTATAACAAGTTTCAAAAAGAAAATTAACAAAAATCCAATTTAATTTCTAAGTGATAGTTTCTATTTAATTTTATTTAAATTTTATTTTTCATTTTTAGATTTTAATTAAGTACTTGTCATTTTTATATTTATATTAATTACTTCTTATATTAAAGTATTTATAATAATTTTCTCAGATTTTTATTTTATCATTAAGTATTTATTAGAATTAATTTTAGTTTTATTAATTATTAATTAATATTATGTTTAAAATAGCATAATTAGTTTTTATTAAGCAAAACTTAGTTTTTATATTTTATAAAATAATTTTAGAAATTTTCTTATAATTTTTACTGTTCATTTTCTATTTTTCTTAATTTAAATTAGTTTAATTAGATAATTAGTAATTAATAAGTAATTAATTAATAGAAAAATCACAAAAAGACAAAAATACTTATTTTTATTTTTAAAACTTATTTTTAGTCATTTTATAATTTTAGAAATTTTATTTTCACCTTTTTAGTATTTAAATAATATTATATTGTATTTTAGTTATTTAAGTATTAATAATAAGTATTAAATAGTTTTTAATTAATATTAAATAATTAAATAGTGTAAAAATTAATTTTAATTTTCTAAAATTTTCTTTTACCTTTTAGTTTGTAAAAAAGTCATTTTCACCCCCTGGGGGTTTTCAGATTTCCGTTTTCACTTTTAATTTTGTACGTTTACGTTTTATTTAAACGTAACATACGCGTTTTTAGTTTTAAACGTTTCTGGGTTTTCAAACTTTCCCGTCTTGTTTATATAGCTTGTTTAAGCTATTCTCATTGTAGATTCCGTAGTTCAATCAATCACAAACCCTTTTTCCATCCAAATTCACCCGATCACGAAACCGTTTGTTAACAATTCACACCTCGTCAGGACATAACGACCCGGGGAAACACTGTAATCCGCGGAGCATTGGTTTTAGACGTTTGACCTTGTTGACCATTTACCTGGTCAATTTAGGTTGACTGTTTGGGATCAATCAATCATACTAACCAATTCATCATTATTTTTACCGTTATTAGACGCTTGTGGTTTATTTCTTGACATTCTAACACGAGCTTTATTCTCAACTATCATGAAAGCATCATTTGTATTTCTAGCCAACAAGTTCCCACCCGCAGCAGAGTTGAGTGAGTCTTGGTCAACATGATTCAACCCATTATAGAAAGTGTCAATCTGCTGAAGGGGTGTGAACCCATGGTTCGGATATTTTTCCATCAAATCTTTGAATCGGTCCCAAGCTTCACTAAACGACTCATCAAAAGCTTGTTGGAACCGAAAGATTTGGGATCGTAAGTTAGAAGTTTAAGAAGGAGGATAGAAATAATTCACAAACTTGGAAGCAAGATCATTCCAAGTGTGAATCGAGTTAGGCGGTTCCTTTTCCAGCCAAGTCCGGGCTGCTCCTTTTAAGGAGAAAGGAAATAACTTCAATTTCACCACATCGTGAGGAACTTGATTCATTCTAATAGTCTCAGCGATGTCGGTGAAATTTCAGATGTGAGCATAGGGGTCTTCGTTATCAAACCCGTGAAAGGATATGCCCGTGATTAAATTGAGTAATCCGTGATTGATTTCAAAGTTGGCATTGATGTCCGGAATCACAATAGCTCTCCTCACACCGTTAAATGGTGATTGGAGTTGTTCTTCCATCGGACGCGGATCAAATGCCGGTTGTTGTCCCATCGGCGGGACAACATTGTGCTGCGGACCACCCATCGGCGGGGGCCCATTGTGTTGTTCGTTATGGTTCATCTCCTCGTCGTCAAGGAAATGAACCCGACTCGTATGTCGTAAAACCCGCTCGGGGTTTGAGAGCGGAGAAGTAAGATTCTCAGAAGTAGAACGGGTGTGCATACACCAAAATCAAAATTAAAAAGAAAAAGAAAATAGAAAAGAAAATCTTTTTGTTTTTTTTTTTATATTTTTCACAAAAACTTATTTATTTCTTTTGTTTTTCTTTTCTTAAAACGTAACGTTAATCGAAAACCGTTTCTTTCAAAACCACGCGCGACGGGACGGGAGAGAAGAATGGATCTCTCTTCAGCTAGCAATTTAATGTCTTAGCTATCCGTATTTCCCGCTTATTCGGTTGTAGTAATTGAAATAGTCCGATAAACAACTAAATTATGTTTTCGTTATATTGGGAGACTTATTTGTTTTACAACGCCCTTTCTTTCGATCGAGTCGAGGCTGTAACTTTTATTATTTTTTTGGTATTTTGTAAACACTTTAGGAAAAGTGTTTTGAATTTTTCAATTTTTATATAAATATATATACAAAATAGAAGAAGGCTTAACAAAACACGATTTTTCAAAACAATATTAAAAAAAAAAATTCACTTCAAGCCTTCCCCGGCAGCGGCGCCAAAAATTGATTCATCGTGAAAACCAATTATATATAATAGTAGTATAGTATCGAAATGATCCGCAAGAAATATGGATCACCCGAGTCGTTTCCAAGTGAAGGTGTGAATGGAATCAAGAATATCGATTCGTGTAAATCGTGTAGTGAGAAGTGGTGAAAAAGCAAATAGTGATCAAATAATTCAAGTATCAGCTAACAATTAGGAAATATGCAAAGAGTACAAGCTAGTAATGCACCAAAGTCTAAAACGCAAAAACGGAAGTGCACACGCGATTATTTAAACGTAACGCGCTAAATAAAACGCGAGTTTTAAGCTATACTAATTCTACGGACTTCAAATTAATTTTAAAAAGTTAAAAATGATAAAAGAAAATTTTAAGAAAAAGAAAAATATTTTTTTTGATTTTTTATTTAATTTTTATGAATTAAAAACTTATTAAATTATTTAATAATTAAAAGAAAATGAAAATAAAGTAAGAAAAATGCAAAATTACTTTCTAAAATTCTAGAATAACTAAAAACTATTTTCTAAAATATTTTTGGATTTTTCTAGGGTTTTTCTGATTTTTTTGGATTTTCTAATAATTAAAAAGTAATGAAAAGTGATTAAAAATGAAAATTAATTAAGAAAAATAGCAAATAAACTCAGAAAATTATGAAAATTTCAGAGAAAATCTAAAATTATATTCTGAATCTAGGAAAAATTTCAAAAGTGAAAAATAAACACTGGAAGTGCTTAATGGCTTAAAAACAGCTTATATTAGTGCTTATTTATAAGCACAGTTCACCCAATCTTGACCAAAACTTTTCCAAATGATTTTTATGACTTAAGTGAGCTTATATAAACAGAACTCAGGCCATTTGATGCACAGGAACTCAAATAAGCAATGCAAGTAGCTCAAATAAGCACTATGTATAGCAATAAGCACTAGCAGATAAGCACTAAGCAAACTACCAATTGAAACAAGTACTAGGGACTATAATAAGCTCAGAACAATCACTGAATCAAACTTGAGATAAAAAATAAGCAATTGCAGCCCTATTAAGCAAAACAGATTAGGCAGAATTGCTCAAATGAGATCAGTAAATAAGCTATGTAGATAAGCTCAGAAGTTCAAACTTTTGGAAGCAATCTATTCACTACCACTATGAGTTCATAAAACAACTCCTAATTCAGATCTTAGAACCAATTTGTTAGCCTGAAAATGCCCAAGAAATGAGCTCAGAACTGTGGTGCAGGGCAAGTACTTGTTCAATAAGCCAACTTCCAAGACCTTTTTAAATAAGCAAACAGAATTCAAATCCAACTTTTCTTTTTGAAATATATTATTTTAGTACTAAGCTTCTCAAACCAACAAGCTACAACAATTTCCAAACAATATTGAAGTCTACACAAGCTTGCAAAGTTTCTACCAAAATCTGAGTTTGAAAACCTTTGACTTTTTTAGTGAAACAGAATGTTGACTAAATTGGTTTTTGATTACTACTAAATGATCATTTAAATGTTAATAAGCTAGTGTATGATTAGAATAAGCTCCTACTATCTATTTAGCAACTACCTATAAGATTCCTTAACCTAAAATTGCTTAATACTAACTGTATGCTAATACCACTAGTGATTTTGACTTTTAACTAAATACCTACTGATTTTATGCCTTAACTAGTTCTAATATTACCTAAGTGTGATGTTTAAACTACTATTACCCTCTTAACTAAGGCTTATGACAGCAAACCTTTTATCAACCAAACACCCCTTTAGGGTCTGTCACCAATTCAGAATCCAACACAAACCTTACCAATCACTTCAAAACCAATTCCAATACACTCAATATGATTCACAAACATGATTATAACCAGAAACACAGATCATGAACACCATTATATCAAAAAGCTATGAAACACAGATGTATGCTATGATGAGGCAGTAACACTAGTGAAAAACACCACAACTATCAAATGAGACAAATAAGCAAATATCAAGCACTAATAAGCAATATGAATCAGTATTAAGCTAATATTATCAGGTCTACACTACTAGAGTAATAAGCTACAAGAGTTGAAATAAGAGATGGAACTCACAAGCTCAAGTCCCCCTCAGCATGAAAAGAGGGGGATTCACTTAGCTAGCCTGTCTTTAGACAGGCCAAGGGACACCTTTTTGGCTGTCTTTTACCACCAATAAGCTCAGCTTATTGAAATAAGCTGAGTTTGACTTTTCTTGACTTTTTGCTTTTTGAGTTTTTGGAACAGGAAAATCGGCAAGGTTCACTACAAGCTATATAAGCTTGAATGAGCTTGAACAAACAACAAACAAACAACAAAAAGTGATTAAGAAGCTGAAACAGAACATAATTTTTTTTTGGTTTTTAATAAGGTTTTTAAGAATTTTTTTTGGTTTTTCTTTAGATAATAAACAATAACAAAAACAAGAAATAGTGAAACAGAAGATTGAGACTATGTAAATGGAAAAGAAAGATACTTGCTTTGAAAGAAATAAGAAAGAAATAAGCAAAATAAGCAATAAGCTAAAAAGGAATGAGTAAATAAACTAAGATGAAAATGAAATAAGACAACCAAATAAAACTTTCATTGATATTAAAAACTGAATTACAAATGAAAATTGGCAGAGTAACATTACAAAGACTCTACACACCTAAACGTATCAAGGGGGTTTATATAGGGGAGCAGGGGTGAGTGATGCTAGGGTTTGAGAAGGACCTAGAACTCCAATTGAGGCCACAAATCTTCAATCCTACTCATATTGTTGTCATCCCACCTCATCTTATCCAATGATTCAATCCTTATCTTGCATCCACGCCTCAATAGCCAATCAGGGGGCTTCATAAGGCCACGTTGGAGGGTTTATGACACATCTGACACGTTGTCAGATGATTCTAGAATGATTCTTAGTACGAGGTGGGTATTTGGATAGGTATGAGGTAATTAATGGTAGGGAGTAGGGTAAATTGGTGGGAGGGGATGATCCACAGTAAAAGCGCCCTTGTGGTTATTTTTTTATTATTGTTTGAGTTATGTGGGTGGGTCGGGTTTGGTGGTTTGGACCGGGTAATATTAGAGTGGTGGTGGGCTTGGTTTGATATTTTGGGCTTTGGGCTTGTGTTTGTTTTATTTTGGATCCGGATGTTGTAGTAGTAATTATCCAAGGGACCAATTTTGTACTTTCTGAAAATAGAAGGACCCAAACTGCCAATCATCATAAATATTATTCCAAGGGACCTTTGTGGCATTTTATGAATACTTGGAGGTCCTGAGTTGCCATATCTCAAAAATATTCTTCAAAAGGACCAAAAGTGACAACTTCATAAACTTGAGGGATCATTTGTGTAAACTTGTTCAAACTTTATTTCCGGGTCACTCTTGCAATTTCTGAAACTTTGAGGACTTTCATGACTATGTGAGCTTTGACTTTGACCACTAGCTTCCCCGGCTCCGGCTTTATTCAATCTTTTCCAAATCTCGTGCCCGTTTTGTCATTTTCTCGTGATTTTTCGTCTTTTTCTTAAATATCCGTTCCTGCACATTCACAAACACAAAAACACACATTCTTTGGCATTATTGGTTAGTTTTTGGTTTATTTGGTCCAATTTTGGCTTAGAAAAGGTGAGTGAATAAGCACTCACCACTAGTGCTTGTTTTCTATGGAAGATTCTTCTTGCAGCAAAATCCACTTACTTTGTTTTCTTTGCTGTCATTTATTCGATGTGGAGTCAGGGAAAAGATACGGTGAGAATAAACTAAAATGAGAATAATGAAAATGATTTTAAGCCA
The DNA here is from genome assembly GCA_030686995.1 of Artemisia argyi. Classification (NCBI taxonomy): domain Eukaryota; kingdom Viridiplantae; phylum Streptophyta; class Magnoliopsida; order Asterales; family Asteraceae; genus Artemisia; species Artemisia argyi. The sequence goes on along the minus strand of CM060679.1, from coordinate 190,629,111 downwards.
CACATTTAAAGAGAAAATAAATCTACTTTTTGTAAATGCATCTTGAATATGAAATTGTGTTTCTTTTCACTTTCCTAATTAATATTCTTCCAGGTTGATCTTAAACTTAACTCTTGTAGTTCATGTTGCTCTTTTCTATAAATAAACCTTCTACATTTCTAGAAGTCTAGAACCTTTCCTTACCTATATTATTGGTTCGTGGGTGGCGGGGATTTTCTTTTCAACATACCAATTGATGCGAGTATCTTATGATTGTAAACTTTTACTGCATGATATGATGTCCAAGGAATAAGCTTGTCAGGTGTCAAGTGTAGTGAAAACTGAAAAGTAACACAATCACTAATTAGGCGAAACACGTAAATTATGGCCGGCTTCTTGTTTGTCTTTTAAGTCCTAGTTTGGGCGTCCTCAGTTTGAAGGTATAGTTTTTATATATCGTGTTTCAACAAGGCTATCCTGTTGATTCGAGTGGCCCAGTGAAAAACTACGAATGAGGCTCCGTAAATCATAAAAAGCTTAACTATTATGAAAAATTCAAAACATAATATACTTTAACATGTATAAATAATAATGGACATATACTAAATCACAAGCCCCTCACAAATAATGACCATGTGCGGCTGCCCAACTTGCACATACTAATCACCGCCAATGTGTTTCAATATATATCGCTATTTAGATAAATTTCTTTTACAAGTTACCTTAAGCTTGAACAAATAGTCAAATACCTTAGCTTCTTAGTTTGGTGCAATGTATTACTTGATAACTTCAGATTACATATTTTCATAACCTTTTAATTAATATCTCAAAACGTGCATATATACATATTTCCACTCTCAATAAAAGATCTGTTTAGTTGGGATAAAATTATTTAATCCAGCAGTGCACCGAATTTATGCAATTAACACAGTGAAATTATTCTTTACCAAGGGAAATTTGACAACACTATATATGCACTTGTAAAACATAGTATTAAAACTTGAGTTATGAGTAAATCATATGTGCAGTAAGTTCCACTTAGCTTATGTATACGCTAGGGAGGATATTTAGAAAAAGCTAAAAAAGATTAGAGAATAATAAGACAGATGTGGTTATTAGATAAAGAAACATATATAAAACGCCAAGTGGAGGTAATCATATGAGAATGTGATTGTATATAAAATCAAAGGTCATCACATTCGGATAAAGAACATATTTTAGCTATCTAGTTTTGAAATAGCGAAATTCAAAACACTAACAAAGAACATATTTTTAAAATATCTTAACAAGAGTTGAACAAAATTACAAATGATTTTAAAGATTTAAAGTAAAAGTTTATTGATAATTGAATCATAAAACAATGCTCCCAAGTATTATATTTATGGCAAAGTAAATCTTGTGAAAAAGTCACCTAAACAAAGTAAAAACCGACCTAATAATAAAAGAAAAAATTCGGCTTTCAAAGCCTCTTGACGTAACAAAAAACATAGTGGTACGCCGCAGTGAAAAACTAAAATAAAGAAATTAAAAGACATAGCTTATATGGCGTAACAAAAAGCATAGCGTTACGCCGTAGTAAAACTAGATCACGTTTTCTTGATTCGAGTCCTTTTATCATGATCCAATCTCTCTATATACTTCTCAGCTAACTTTTCTATCTTTTTCTCATCATTCCCCTCACTTTAGAAGAACTCGACCTCAAGTTCTCACCTTTAATTCCATCCTTAGGGTGAAACTCACAAATATAGAAAATGTTGAAACGGTTGGAAATACTCATGGTATTAGGTTGATCCACCACAAAAGCGTTGTCATTGATCTTACATAAAATCTTGTAAGGACAATACTTATTTTGTTGAAGTTTGCTATAAGTACCCACCTGAAAACGCTCTTAATTTAAAAACAACATCACCTCATCACCTTCATTAAACAACTTAACCTGCTGATGTTTATCCGTAGCGGCATTGTACTTAGAATTTGATTTAGCAATCTTATCTCGAACAACTTCATGAGTAGCTTGCATATCTTCCACCATTCGATTTGCTTAAATATTCTTATTGCCTGACAAATTAACTGTAACACCCCCAAAATTTGGTACAGTGAAAGACTAATCAAGCTTTCGGGGTGCTACGGGGAAGCACAAAATCCACAGTGTGCTAAACTTGGTACCCACATGTTCCTTCTTTACCGTCTGAAGGGGTAAAAATCTCGAGTGTGACTCGAACTTGAGACCTGATCCCTTGCCAAACATCTCCTCTCCAAGGCATTTTAAGGAAACCTCGGTAGCCGAGCTAGCCCAATTGGTTTAATAAGAGTATAAATTCCCAGCCTTCTCTAAGTAATTCGTAACAAATTTTATTTTGAACGTATAGTTAAACTATAGAAAGGTGTTTACAAGTTTATCAATTAAAATCAGCACAAACTACTTTTTATAATATGTCTGAGTGAATAGCAATAACTTAAAGCACTTTGTTTTGCACTATTTAGAAAACACAATGATTCAATTATCTATTGGTTATGTTTAGAATGTTGGTCTTTACACTAAGTGGTTATTTTTTGGCAAACTTGGTCAAAAATTCGTTACCGAGCATAACGTAAGCACGTTGTTAACAAAAACATGTGATTCGCATTGTTATATGGATAAGTGATAACAAACTATTACAGAGATTTGACATGATCGGGACACTTAAAACTTTCGCTTAACTGACTCCAACTAACACCCATGCACGTAACATTGGAAACAAACATAACACCGTTGGTCCTCAAGGTCTGGGCGGATTATGGATATAGTCTTCAGATATAGGTTTTTGCACAAGTGCTCCCCAACATCACCTTTTTCACTTCCTCAAGGTCAAAAACCGCTAACGCTCGTTATAAATCTCGTTAGTTGCAAGGGATTTTTTATTTATTTATTATTTATTTTCATGTCAAACACTCTATAACACTTTACCATTTATCTTCTCTCTTTCGCTTCACATACACAAACACACTTCTCTCTCATCCGACATCTTCTCTCGAGATTTCTCTCTAAAATTCCACCCAACACCATCACACCACCGCTGCCACCCGTGTCGCACCAATTATCTTCCAAAAGTTCTCTAGCAGATAAAAGAATCCACCTGCTTCTCTTTTTCCTAAAAGGATTTCTTACCAGATAACAATGACTTTACATATTCAAGAATTATTGTTGGGCTGAAACTGAATGCCGTCTTAAAAGGATAGGTATACACAAGACGGGAAAACGTATACTTTGAACCAAACAGATGAGAAAAAGCCATATAAGCAAACAAGAGAGTGATAACTAATAGTCATGCGTTATCAAATATGAAAGTAACTGATCCTTTAGGCAAAATGTGTCTAATAGCCATGTGTTGCACTCGTTTTATGAAATTGGGATGTTTTCAAAAGAGATGCATCTAACGAATATAAACTTCTGAAGGTTCTATTCTAAAAACATTGCCCATGAGTGTTGGGTAACGGTTCTTATATGCTATTGGTAATGTGTAGATGATGACATTCTGGGTGTTCAAAAATAATTAAATAACGCAAAAAAATATGTTTGATGAAATGCCTAAACAAGACTACCTACATTTGTTTGCACTTCTTTTCACGAATTTTGTTGTGTTATTTTTTTAAGCTAAACAGACCGTGTATGGTGCTACGCGAAATCAAAGCAAAGATTTGATGGTTTAAAAAGGGGACTATTTTGAGGAGCAGATGGCGCAAGTTAGTACCTTGAACAAGTGTGATTTTGGAGATTTTTTTACTGAGACGATGCAGTATAGTGAATACATAAAATCGTGCAGTAGAGGGTGGTGCTGTGGTGGCAATAGCAGTGGCGGTTGCACTGGTGGTGGTGGCGATGGTGGTGAAGAGATTGATGAAGATATGTGTTTGGGTTAATGTGTGAAAGTTGGTGTGTGTGTGTGTGTGTGTGTGTGTGTGTGTGTGTTTAATACGTGTTATTAGGGTTTTTGGACAAAAAACTAAAAATACAAAATTGCCCATGGATTTAATGAGCGGACCATAAGAGAGTGAAAAACGTGATTTTAGAGACCACTAGTGTGAAACCTAGATTTGAGTATTATATTCGCAGTTCGTCTAGACGTTTGGGAGCAAAGATGCAATTTACTCTAGCATTAACCATCTCCCTAGGTAACAAAAATGAGTAATAAATCCATTTAATTTCTAAAAGATATACTATATATGAAATTAAATGTCAACTTGGACTTCTAGGGGATGTCTGGTATGACTGAATCGCAAAGAAAGAGAATAGAGTAAAGAATGGAATTCCAGAGAAAGGGAATGGTTGTGGGAAAAGAGAAGTGGGTGCAGTGTTTGGAAGAGTTAAGGAATAGAGTGTCGGAATGGACTAGAGAATTGACAACACTGTTTGGTACAACTGAAGAATGGAATATCACTTTTACATAATCAAAAAAACCCCGACACCTAACTTTAACAATGATCACTGCTAATTAATGATACCAAATTACTGGAAAAACCAAACAATTCCGTCATATATCACGCCTACAAAAAATCACGATCTTTACATTTAATTGGTTATACCAAAAATATAGTTCTAACCATGGCTCAATAAAATACTGTTTCTACAATCACATTGTCGTTCTTTCATATACAACCATGAATTCATTTATTCAAGCTCTCACATATGAAACCTATCTCAAGTCCAGTATAGTTGATTAGATCAATACAACCATGAATTCATTTATTCACACTTGAATTCATTTATCCGAGCCACATCCTCCTCGAAGGGTTAACTAAGTTATCACAGCCCCTCCAGTTTAATCCACAGCCTTGTGTGAATCGCAGCAACAAGTTAACTCTTATGTGAATTTTTAGATCTTGCCGCAACAGCAGGTCTCCATGTACAATCATGTACAACATAATAACATCAAACTGTGGTATAAACATTACAATATAAGCTTAACACCAACATAAAAAAAGGAACTTCAGAAATAGAAGCATAAAATGACCAAATGAAAAATAAAGAAATAATTGTCATAGTCAATTATGTATCAAAGTATACTTGTATCATAATATTGAAAACAAACCAGTTAAGAACAAACAGTTTAGTCTTAGGCATTTAATCAAACATGTGGGATGCACCACAAGACATGAATGTACACATAACCAACCTTTAATTGTTATGAAACCTATCAACTATAAGTCAATGTAAGTGGAATCATGAGGGCAAAGGAATTCCAAAAATCAACCAACTATAAGCCAAAAATCAAACAAAATAAAATACATAACCAGCAAAATGAAGAAAAATAAACCTTATTTTATCGCCTACAACTTGCAAACATGAGTGCCAATAACAAGCTAAAGATTACGGTCGACCATAACAAAATTTAATACCAGCAACATATAGATTTCATGAACATATTTAATTTTGAGAAGGAAGCTTTGCAATATTGTTTGAGACAAGTTGGGTCTTGGGTTTTATTTTAGTGAATGTGCCATGCACGTAGGTGAGGCTTTTATACCTCTAATTTATAAAAATAATTCTTATATGGGCAGGCAGCGAGGTTGTATATAGGAGACACACATATCTGGTCTACCACTGGGGTGCAACAAGGTGACCCGTTGGGACCTCTTCTTTTTGCTCTTGTATTGCACCCACTAGTACATAAGATCAGGGACAATTGTAAGCTTCTTCTTCTTGCTTGGTATCTTGACGATGGGACCGTTATTCGAGATGCAGAAGAGGTAGCCAGGGTGTTAGACATTATAAGGGCAAATGGACCAGGTTTGGGTCTTGAACTTAATATCAAGAAAACAAAGATATTTTGGCCCTCGTGTAATGGTATGAGCTTCGTGAGGGTTTATTCCCTATTGATATTCGAAGGCCATCATTGGGTGTGAAGCTTCTTGGGGGAGCGGTTAGTAGAGACGCATATTTTATTAGTGGGTTGGCTATGAGGAGAGCTGCGAATGCTGTTGATTTGATGAGTCTTCATCCACAGTTACACGACCCGCAGAGTGAGCTCCTTTTACTTCGATCATGTATGGGTATTGCCAAAAAAAATTTTGGATTAAGGACTTGTCAACCTGTACACATGGAGGATGCGGCCTTGTTCTTTGATAAAGGGTTACGTGAGTCGATCGAGAACATACTGGTTTGTGGAGGGCCTTCTTTTTGGAGACTTACAGTGGCGACTCGCTTCTTTACCCATTCGATTTGGTGGTTTGGGTTTGTACTCGGCAAAGGTGGTTTCCTCTTATGCTTTTGTGGCTTCGAGGGCCCAATCTTGGGTGCTACAAGCCCACATCTTACGGAACAGTGGCATATGTGGTATGGATGATGATTATGTTTGTGCTCTGGATTGTCTTTATGATATGATCCCAAGCTTTGATTTTAGTAGTTTCACTAATAAGGACACCACCCCCACTAAACCCCAACAAACATTGGCGAGTGCTCTTTTTAGTGACATGGTCAAGGACATGGAAGCTCACTTCGACATGACTATGAGACAGAAAGCAGTTTTTGAGTGTCTACGGGCACCACATGCTCAGGATTTTCTTCTAGCTATCCCTATAGACGGGCTAGGTCAACATATGTCACCGGTGGAATATCGTACTATCCTTAAGTATCGCCTTTTGATTCCTTTATTTCCAGTTGATGAGATATGCCCAGTTTGTCACAAGGCATGTTTGGATTCCTTTCGGGAACATGCGGTTCATTGCAAGGAGCTCTCGGGCTTCAAGTACAGGCATGATATGGTTAGGGATGTCCTTTTTGACATATTTAGGCGTGCCGGGATCTCTGTCAAGAAAGAAGTGTCTGTGAACTTTTTGACTGACCCAATGGATGGAAGATCCACACTCAGACCGGCAGACGTTTTGGTTTTTGGGTGGGTTGGAGGAAAACATGCGTGTGTGGATCTAACCGGGGTTTCTCCTCTTGTGGGGTTAAGTAGCCGGGGTTTTACAGTAGGACAGGCTGCTTTGAAAGCCGCCTCGTACAAAGTGGCAAAACACGAGAAAGCGTGCATTGAAAATCATCATGTTTTTATTCCTTTCGCGTTCGATACTTTTGGTTTTCTTGCACCTGAGGCAGTGGAGCTACTCAACAGAGTTCAACTTGCTATGTATAGTAATGTTGTAACAACTAGATCCACAAATGTCGTTTTTAAGATAATTAGTTTTGCAATTCAAAAAGGGCTAGCGGCGCAGCTTGTTGCTCGCTTGCCTTCCACCACTATGTAAATTTATTTCAATGACTATATATTAGTTCCAGGCCAAATAAAATTTTTAGGATCATAGCATTTAAGCATTCAAAATTATACCTAATGTAGCTCTGATAAGTGGCATGTATCTCATGACCTTAAGATTGGTTGATAACCTAAGCTCTATTACAGATTTGCCCCTTAAAAAAAAGAAGAAAAAAAAATAAATAAATAAATAAAACTCTCATTCTCTGTGAATGAGACCGAGGAATGAAAGGGTGTACAATTTTCGTTTCTTGCCTATTGTCCACTTTTTGGAAAGAATCAATATCGTTGAATGAGAATTGATTTTTGATTCCCCATTCCTATTCTCTACTCACACAAACACAGGAGTTGGCCTCGTTTCCCTTTCTCACCTTTCAATTCCACTGTACCAAACATCCCCTTATAGTCTATGCGTTCAGCATGAGTTTTAAGATGAAAAAATAAATAAATTAATAAAATAAATAAAAAAGAAAATAAAGAAAAAAAAATAGGATACATAATAAGGGTGTGCTTTACTTTATATTCGGAGTAGCAACTTTATAGACAAATCGCATAAAAATGTAACACATTTGCTATATAAAGTTTTTGACTTTTAGAAATATTTAATCGACATTTTTTTAGCTGAAATTGTTAACCAATGTGATTTATCGTTATAGTTATCATCCATCTCCTGGTTCTTTTTCTATAAGCAAAATCAGACTCTATTTCTTCTTATAATTAAGCACTTCTATGCAATCAATCTTTGATCATCTCCTCGTTATTTGCTGAAAGCATTAATTGTTGTACCCAATGCAAGTGTTGAAAATATTCAAAAGTCTACTGCAATAACCAAATTGATACGTGATCAAATTGTTATATTAAATCTAATCTCGTTGTGGAAACATATCATTGGACTAAAACAATAGTGACTAGTAATCCTAAGCTTCCTACGATACGAACAAAAACAAAGAGTTCGGCACTACATATAAATTACTGTATAGAATAACCAAATCAACAACAATACAAATATACAATGAATGTGTATGTCCATTAACCAAATGTTTAACCATTTAGTAGCTTGTGAGGGCACTGGCAACCCAGCGGCAAAACTAGCTCGGCAAGCCTTGCCGATCGACAAGGTGCATTGCCACCTCATTGGTTAGCAAGAATCGGCATAACAAGCGGCACATCTTGCTGATTCGGTGTGATGATTTCCAAGGAAAAAAGGAACGTTGAAATTGAATGCATATATACGTTGGGGATGATTTCCACAAAAAAAAAAAAAAAAAAAAAAAAAAAAAAAAAAAAAAAAAAAAAATTTCCTTTAAAATCTCACTTTTAGTTCCGACCAAACAGATCCGTCCTCCTCCTCCGGCAACGGACATGTTCCGACCGATGAGCTCCGATTCATCTTTTATAATACATTAAGTTTTATGAGTTATATGGATTCATGTATTAGTGTATGTTTTTGAGTGTGTGATTAGTGTGTGTTTTTTTGAGTGAGACCTGTTTGTTGTTGATGAAGAAATGAAGGAAGAGTGGTTTTTGAGTTTTTTTATTTTTTTTTACAGGTAGCCATGCGACATGCTTAAACTTTTTTTTAACAAGTTTTTAGTTAATTGATACGCATAAAAATGGATTGGATGGATCTTTAAAGTAATAATCTACGAATTATTATTAATAATATTATTTGTTTTTGTTGATATAAATAATGCGTAAAAACGTTATTAATATTTTTCGATATCCCTATGTTTTGACGATCACAAAATATAAATTCATTAAACATAAAATCATTACGTAAATAAGTATTTAATGACAAAATATCATTATATCCAACTAATTCACTTAATGTATGAATAAACAAGTGTCTAATACATTTTATGATCAAAGAAAGGTTTATTTACCAATTACAAATTATATAAAATGGTATAAACATTTTATATATTTAAGAAAAACACTTTTGGTAATTAAAGGAAAATGTTTATTTCATAATAAATATATAAATTCAAATTTTTAACTAAATTCAGTTAAATTTTTACCAAATAAACTTTCCCCAGAAAAAGACAAAGATTCTGGCCGTTTCACATGGGCGGCCCCCTTAATTTTAAGGGGGCCGGCACACAATTAAGGGGGCCGGCATACGCTCATCTGTCAGAATCTTTTGCCTATAAATACTGGTTCAAATCTGAAATTTTTCCTCACCTTTTGCACTAAAACTTTCTGTTCTAATTCTCTCAAATCATATACCTAAAACCTTTGATCATAAACATATTAGTTCTTATTTTCAAGTGATACAATCCATCCTCATTCAAAATGCAAGAGAAGAATACTTCTTCAACATCTTGTTTAGAAGTATTGAAGAGTTGTGTATATAGTTAGGTGTTGTGTAAATTATTTGTAAAGGTGTAGAAGGTGTGTAATTGATAGATCTAGGTGAGTAAGTAGTCGTGAATAGAAGTAGTGAAGAAATAGTTGTGTTGTGAAGAAGAAGTTGTGAAGGTGTGAGAAGTTGTGTAGTAGTAGTGGTGTGCATAAGCTGTGAAGAAGGTGTGTAGTGGTGTGAGATTGGTTCTAGCTACTATTAGGACTCGACATTTAACTTAGTGTTGTTAATCGGTGTAAGCAAAAGTTGTGTAAGGTTTCTCCGCCAAAAGGGAGTTCGTTGTGTTAGTGAAGAAAACTCTCGAGTAGGAAACTCGAGGAGTGGAGTAGGGCAAGGAAGGAGACCTTGTAGCCGAACCACTATAAATCCGCCGTGTCTTGGTTTGATCTTTCCATCTCTTGCTCATTATTCCATTTACATCTTTATTATTTACATACTCATACATATTTGCATCTAGTTGTAGCTTGTGATATTGTGCTAAAATTGATTTCACACAAAGTTCAAATAAAAGGATCATTCACAAAATAAGGTTTTATAAATAATCTAAAAAGATACAATATATATATACACATAAACTAGTGAACTTGATCATTTAGATTGAGTAGATTTTTACAATAAATCTTGTATCGAAGTTTTTATAAAACTAAGATTTTAAAATATAAATTGACGTAAAACTATTCAACCCCCCCTTCTAGTTTTCCACAATTGGCATCAGAGCCAGGTTAAACAAGATTTTTAAAATAAATTGTATTTTAAAACTTGTAATCGATCTATGGAATCGGAAAAATATTTAGAAGGAAAAATGATATTTAAACCACCATATTTTGAAAATGAGAATTTTAGTGAATGCAAAAATAAATTTGAAAATTATGTGAAATCAATAGATCAAGATCTTTGGCATCATTTCAATTGGTGATATTCAAACAAAAACGGATTTTGAAAAACAATACAATTACCCTCAAACAAAGATTGATAAAAATACCAAAGCCAAACTAATGATTTATAAAACCCTACCTGGAATTGAATATGAAAGGGTATTCTTTTGTAAAACGGCAAATGATATTTTGAAATGTCTTTTAAACTTTCACCAATGGAAATGTCGAGCTAAAGATGATAAACTTGATGTTGCACAAGAATTAATTGTTCTTGAAAATTTAATAAATAAACATTTAGTTGATGTAAATACAAGTGCTACTAGTTCAAACATGATCATTGAAGGTATTAATGACGAAGATTACATGAGCTAAATCCGAAGAAAGATTATAAATGAAACTTGGAGCGACATGGAAGATGAAGAGGATCGATATATAGCATGTGAAGATTGTGAAGCATATAAAGCCCCAAATGAGGTACAATCCGGAACCAAACATTTTTGCTATGATCAATTCGTATTAGAATTTTCAAAATTAGAAAGTAACTTCAAAAGTTTTTGCAACATAAACTCAAATATCACGTTTAAAAATGAATCTTCAACATCTACCGAAGAAAATTTTGAAAAAGGAAAAATACTTGCTAAATTTGAAAATAGCTCCAAATCATTAATATACTTACTTAATACTCAAAAGGCTTTTGGTGACAAAACCGGATTAGGATTCAATGCTAATGATACTTTGACAAATAAATCAAAGCAAATAGAGTTTGTAAAACCTAGTGGAGAAATTTAGAAAATTACTTTTGTCATAACAACTGTTTATCTCTTGAGACAAGAAAGTCATTATCATTGTGTGAAACATATTGATAAGAAATTCTTGCACTTGTTGACAAAATCTATACCATATGCATTTTAAATGCAATGGATGTTGTGACTAACCATCTAGGACCCATAAGATTTTGGGTACCAAGTTGTTTTACATGTTAGGTGTCTTAATCATGTAGATTGACACACTTGCTTTTACGTGAAGTTTGACGAACTATTGAGACATGCATTCGAACCTTCACGTGTTTATGCTTCAAGAACTTGCTTGCGATACTATGGTGTTATCTTGTTACGGGTTCTCTATTGCATTGCCTTCTCTCTACGATCTTCTTGGTACTCGTTGCTTCCCCTTTTCACTTTCTCATATGTCTTATTGAATTAATTCTCTTTAAGACGCAAGGTACGTTCTCTCTTTTATTATAACATAAATTTCCAAGATTGTTAAATGCATGTTCGTGTGATAATTTTGTTTATTGTATTATTTACACTGCGGATATATTCATTAAACCCTTTTAGCATGTACGACTTAATCACTAGTGTTTACGATTAGGAATGATGGAGCAAATTGACAAAATTCTATTGATTTTTTCATAAACAAATAATTGCATAAAATTGCTTTATTTTATCTTCCTCATTCTTGAGTCTAGGTATTCACTTCACACAAAAATTGAAGATTGAGAACTTTACATTGCATAATCCTTTTTAAAACTCAATCTATGTAACTATTCACATTTTTAACCACTAATATTGTAAGTCATTCATAACACATTTCATCAAATTTTGGTCATAATCATCATTAAGTATTTCACTTAAATTTCTTCAATATCATTTTGGCTCTTTTAAATCAAGTTTAGAATTTTCATAACTAAAAACTTTTCATAAGATTAAAATGCCTTATTACCATTAAAACCCCTTTTACTACAAATCCTCTTGATGAAATTTCTCTTTGATTATTCACTACTTTTCAAAAACTTTTCTTAAACACATTGTTGAATAATGCTAAAAACGTTTTCTCATTTGTGATTGATACTACACATGTAATTGTCATATTATAAAATCAAATACATATTTTTGACAAACGTGGGTTTAACAAATTAAAATCAGGGAGATTTTGGATTGCTTCTTAAGATTTTTTTTGCATTAGGAGTTGAAGCAATCGGATCTTCACATATGTTGAATTTAGACACAAATTCTTGCTAAGACATAAGTCATTTTGTCACATTTGTTCCATCACTAGCTTCTCACTCACTAGTTGCCTTGGCCTCTTTTATTAAGATAGTTACCTTAGGATATAGGACTTGCTTAATTGCCCATTTACTTGATTTTCTTTGCATGAATTTATATTATATGCTTAGTTGCCTACATGCATACTTTTCTTGCATACTCCATTAAGATAACACTTAATTAAGTTGCCTAAAGAGATGCACTTGCCCAAAACCAAACCTCCAAACAAAGTTCTTTCTGGAAAAATTTCTGTCAAAAACCATTTCTGGCAATCTGGGAACCAGGCTCTGGGCGGCCCCCATAATTATCAAAGGCGGCCCGTTTAATTTTAAGGGGGCCGAGACCATTAATTAAGGGGGCCGGCCACCTGATGGTCGAGGTTTCCTGTTTGCTTTCCACTTTCTAGCTCATTTCACCCTATTTTGATTCCTCACTTCCCTAAATTCACAAACACATTTTGTCTAGTAAATCCTCCACTAATATATCCTTCCATAAACACATAATCATCACACTATAAATACCTATTCTCACAACACAAATCTTGCTCAACAATTCCATCATGACACCTCCCAAAAAACCAAAATAAAAATCCTCTAAACTAGCAAGGATGACTGAAAACCCCACATGGAGAAAGAAACAAAGCCCTAGAAACAAATCCATCTCAACAAGTGGATTTGGTAATCAATCAACACCCCCAAACACTTACTTTCCAAACTACACTTCAAACCCACAAGGACACTCCTTTGAACCACTCTACAAACCTTACCACATTGGCCAAACATCCAATTTCATCCCAAACCATTCATCTCTATTTCCATCCAACTACAATGATCCATATCACTTTGGTCAATCATCAAACTACAACCCCAACTACACAACACCTATTCATCCACCTCCACCAAATGATTCACTCCATATTACCACGGAAAGGCAAAAGTTCCGTGAAGAAATCAACCAAATCCGTGATCTTAGTGATCTAAATGCTATGCATCTTGCACAACGCAACTTGCACAAAACTCCATCCTTTCCTTACTCAAATTGCCTACCTCACTCCCTTAACTTGGATCAAGTCATCAACCACACCCACTATTGTCCTTGTTGCTACTATCATCAAAAACAAATCCTTGACCTAAGTGAAGATATTTCGTGGATCGAATATCTCCTCACTCGTCCACATCCTATACCTCTATTAGTTAGGTATAACATACCTAGATCCACTCCTTCCGCTCCACATCCATCACCATCATACCACTAAATCCAATAACCATGTTTCCATCCTCTAATAATTTCACCACAAACCTTTGTACCCCATGCAAGTTCAAGAGACATCAAGTCGGCAACTTAGTTATATCTAATGTAGTTTGCTAGAAGAGCATATATGTTTAACTTTGTACTAGTAATTATGTTTCTAACATAATCTACTTCAATAATCAATAAATGTAACTTAGGTTCTATTAATATTGTTTGCTTGGTGTTTATGCATGCTTTTCTACTTGCTTTTAATCTATGCTTGCATGATTTGTGTATGACTATATATATATGCTTCTATAATAGACCAAAACTAAAATAAAATGTTCCAATAGAGCTTGCTACAAACACAAAACCAAAATAAATCACTTTTAGAAATTTTTTTGAAAATTGGTCGTCTGGGAATTTACCAGATGGGCGGCCTCCATAATTCACACGGGCGGCCCCTTTAATTTTAAGGGGGCCGGCCATAAATTAAGGGGACCGGCCACCTGGAACAGTTTTTATATTGTTTTCTTTTGCAACTTGTGACTTCTTTTGCTAGTCTCGGCAACCATTTCTCTTAAAAACTAAACTGATTTTGGAATCTAACAATGCAATTTCAAATTAATACCATTTCTAAACATGATTTCATGCTATATAACCCTTTCCACCTTCATCCACACTTCATTATCATCATCAACCTCAACAAATTCATCATGTCATCACCAAAAACCACCACCTCCAACAAAGCCAAGAAAGAAAAACTTGTTATCATCCCACCAAAACAACTCTTTATTGATCTCACTAATGAAGACAATACCACTCCATCACCACCACCTCAATGCTCATCTCCTAGTGCTTCAAATGCATCATACAAAACACCATCAACACATGGAACCTCCACCTCTTCCATACCATCATCATCATCCATCAATGACTACATCAACACTCACCTATCACCTCCACCAAAAATTCCACCACCACCTCTTGAAAATGCAAACTTAGACATCACCCTTTCATTATCACCCATCACACCTCTTGATGCACAATTTTCACCATCACCACTCAATCCACCAACAATTTCAGATTTGCATCCATAACCGAACCATCATCTTTGGATTAAGAGATGAAATCCGTTACATGTTTTCATATATTGAAAGCTTGCTTCCTCAACCTCAACCAACAACATCCACTCCTCCACCACCAACATCAACGACACCTCCACCTCCATCAAACACACCTCCATCAACCCCATCATCTCCACCTACAACTTTGCTCCTCCCAAACTAAGCATGACTCATGGATGGAAAATAAAATTGTTTTTAACCATTTTGATGAACAAGCTCTAGGAAAAACATTTCTATTAGAGTTTTAGTTGATTGTAAGCCCTTAAGGCTTTAGTTTATTAGTGTTTTTATTTATGCATCTTGGATGCATGTTGCTTATATTTTTTTAATGAAGTGTTTTCTTCCATGCTTATATTGCTTGTCTTATTTCCATATATATAATTGTTGCATGAATATATATTGTATGTTCTAAATATTTTTGCAAGCATTCCATATCTCGACTTGTCTTGTAACCTTTAAACGAGGGGGAGTACACATCAAGGGGGAGCTCATCCAACTTCAGGACAACCTTTTTGATGTTTACAAAAAGGGGGAGAAGTGATACAAAACTCACTAAATACTTGCATATATAATAATTTTTTATTTAATGAGTTTAGATTTTATAATCATCAAAAAGTGGGAGATTGTTGATATAAATAATATGTAAAAACGTTATTAATATTTTTTTGATATCCCTATGTTTTGACGATCACAAAATATAAACTCATTAAACGTAAAATCATTACGTAAATAAGTATTTAGTGACAAAATATCATTATATCCAACTAATTCACTTAAGGTATGAATAAACAAGTGTCTAATACATTTTATGATCAAAGGAAGGTTTATTTACTAATTACAAATTATATAAAATGGTATAAACATTTTATATATTTAAGAAAAACACTTTTGGTAATTAAAGGAAAATGTTTATTTCATAATAAATATATGAATTCAAATTTTTAACCAAATTCAGTTAAATTTTCACCAAATAAACATTCCCCGGAAAAAGACAAAGATTCTGGCCGTTTCACATGGGCGGCTCCCTTAATTTTAAGGGGGCCGACACACAATTAAGGGGGCCGGCATACGCTCATCTGTCATAATCTTTTGCCTGTAAATACTGGTTCAAATCTGAAATTTTTTCTCACCTTTTGCACTAAAACATTCTGTTCTAATTCTCTCAAATCATATTCCTAAAACCTTTGATCATAAACATATTAGTTCTTGTTTTCAAGTGATACAATCCATCCTCATTCAAAGTGCAAGAGAAGAATACTTCTTCAACATCTTGTTTAGAAGTATTGAAGAGTTGTCTATATAGTTAGGTGTTGTGTAAATTATTTGTAAAGGTGTAGAAGGTGTGTAATTGATAGATCTAGGTGAATTAGTAGTCGTGAATAGAAGTAGTGAAGAAATAGTTGCGTTGTGAAGAAGAAGTTGTGAAGGTGTGGGAAGTTGTGTAGTAGTAGTGGTGTGCATAAGTTGTGAAGAAGGTGTGTAGTGGTGTAAAATTAGTTCTAGCTACTATTAGGACTCGACATTTAGCTTAGGGTCGTTAATCGGTGTAAGCAAAACTTGTGTAAGGTTTCTCCGCCAAAAGGGAGTTTGTTGTGTTAGTGAAGAAAACTCTCGAGTAGGAGACTCGAGCAGTGGAGTAGGGCAAGGAAGGAGACCTTGTAGCCGAACCACTAAAAATCCGCAGTGTCTTGGTTTGATCTTTCCATCTCTTGCTCATTATTCCATTTACATCTTTATTATTTACATACTCATACATATTTGCATCTAGTTGTAGCTTGTGATATTGAGCTAAAATTGATTTCATACAAAGTTCAAATAAAAGGATCATTTACAAAATAAGGTTTTATAAATAATCTAAAAAGATACAATATATATACACATAAACTAGTGAACTTGATCATTTAGATTGAGTAGATTTTTACAATAAATCTTGTATCGAAGTTTTTATAAAACTAAGATTTTAAAATAAAAATTGACATAAAACTATTCAACCCCCCTTCTAGTTTTTCACAGTTTTTATTAATTGTTTAATTATGTTTTTTTATTAAATTGTTTAATTAAATAAAATTTAATGTTTGAGTGTACCAAGATTGCCACTAAAAATTTATGTTGAGGTATGGTTAGGCATAAATTGTGTTGGCATAATATTTTGGTGGTTTATACAAAATCTTGAAGCAACTTGAGGCAAGGTTGCCACCCCTAATAAAAGAAAGAAAACTAAACATGTTCTTTATTTAGAAACCTTAACAAATGTATCTGAAAAAGACATCAAATAATTGATAGTCTTTATTACAAAATGTAGTAGCATAGCCATTAATTTCATGCATTTCTGTTAGAGGTCAATGAAAATATAGAAAGGTGTGAAATTTTATGTGTTTGTTACAAAAACATCAAAACGGTAGACAAATAAAGTTATGGAGATAATTTCATATTTACCCAATCTAAATATGAAAATGTCATATATACCCAAAATACAAGTTTTGAATGCATGATGTACTATGCAATTAAAGCATGTTTTGGGAAAATATGACATTATCATATTTAAGCTGGGTAAATATAGAATTGCCCCAATAATTATGTGCAAATTTAATTTGACTTGCAACAAATAATTGCATATGTGGTGTCGCTAAAGTAAATAACAATATTTTTGGTCTTGTGTCGCAATCATGGTTCAATAATCTTTAGGGTGGAGCCATATGTACCTAAAATATCCTTTTACAATTACAAACTCATTACAGCATGTGGTAAGGTAACCATAAGTTAAATCTTAATGCACTATCACGTCAGCATCACATCAGTTTTTCTCTATTAACCTTAACTCTTGACTTTCCACCCCGATAACATAACTCACCTATAACTCACCTTCACCTAAATTATTATTTTCAATTTCAACCCCGTTAGAAGGGGTGGGATGAAATTTTTTTTTTTCTTTTTTGCTTTGCCTGGCTTAACGCACGTTAAGTGCTTGCCCATCTAACTTAACACACCTCTTGCCTTTGATACCCGGTAAGTTAACACACCCTATTTTTCTTACCCGGTTAAGTTTTAACGCAGTGGGGAGGTTACGTTACTGCATGGTCTTACAAGTGGCAAAATTAAGACCAAAGGGCCTTTAGTCCAATAATAAGAGCCTCCAACCGTGTGTCAAGAGACCGGGGTTCGAATCTCTCCATTAGCCTAAAAGCTTTTAATTGGTACTATTATCCCGCCGCAAATGCTCAGATTGACTGGTCAACGAGGGGCTATTGAAGAAAATGGTCAGGTTTCAAAGCCCACCTCTTGATAAGTATAGTCAATGGGATAAGTGTTTATCGTCTGGGGCCGAGTAAGGGAGAGTCAGATTGGCATCTTTAAGATCCACGAGACCAGAATGATGCCAATGTTCTTCACCTTTGACGACATGTGGCAAAATTAAGAGTTGAAATTAGAAGAAAGTTTTAGTGAATTTCAAATGTTCAAAAATTACAGGATATACCATTTTCCATTCTTTATCTCATAAATGGTGTAAGTTGGGTAAAGTCCATAAATTAGCAACATACTTTTCCAAATTTACAGAGTTAGGTAACAAAATATTTTTATTACCAATTTAGTATGCAAAACCGGCTAATTTTTGACATTATAGTGATTATTACCGGCAAGTAATCCAAATACCCAATTTTATTTTCCACGTGTATCATGTATTTTTTAAAAAAGCCACCTAGACACTTATTTTTAATCCAATCCTACATACCCAATAACAACTTTTAGCATCACTTTTTATTATTATTTCTCTTATAATCCAAAGTCCAAACCACTTATTCTTTGCATTCATCAGCTCCTTGCAAAACATATCTTCATATCAATTCCCAACAATAAATAATCATATCAAAAATCTCATTTTGATATATGTACCACGAAACCACAAATCTGATCAAAACCCATTTTTCATCTCAACCACGGTGTAATTGCAACGACCCTTACCCATATTTATCAAGACCCGTCTTCTTTCTTACTACCACCATTAACTCGACCTGAAACCCATCAAATCTAGTTCAACACTTAGAATCTTAAACACCATAGATCCTGTTTCGAAACTCCTTTCCATCTTAGCTTTTACCAGTAGCAATCTTACTTATGTTTTTTCTTTAGCTTTTCAACCGAGCTTTCGTTGTTGATGGAATAAAATATATATCGGTTTAGATTTTTAAAGAATCGATTTTTTTGGATCTAGGATTTGGTCGAGTGATATGGGTTTTTAGATTGTCGGTATATCTCAAATTTATATGATTTTTAGATCGGGAGAGATGCGTGTACAATCAGATCTAGTAGGGTTTTTATTCAATTTGATGGAAGGGCTTGTAGCTTTTTCTAATTATGGTGGTTGCCGGAATATTCATCGGAGAAGATGATGGATGCCGGAATACTCGCCGGAGAAGATGATTGTTGCCGGTATATATAAAGATGATGAGTCAACGTCTTTACTGTCAACAATCTGTTCTTGAACTTGAATATGATCCTAAGCAAAAGTATATAATTGTATATGTAATGATATAATCTATATATATAAAAAAAATGAGTTCCCCCTATTGAATGTGAGCATTAATGTCATTAGTCAAGAAACTTTATTATTATGCAAGAAACTCTATTATGCAAAAGATAACTAATGCATTAACAAAGTAGTAATTTATTATGATTAAATTAAACGCAGGATATTAACCAACCATGTGAATGTCTAAAGTCTCGGTTAACAACAAGTCTCATCTTTTCGTAAAGCTTCTAATAGGTGTAAATTCTCATCTTTTCAGTTGCTCACAAATAATTAACAACAAGGTGAGACAGTTATTATGTCTTTGCCTAATGTGTCTTTTCCGACAGCCTTAGATCGAAGCAAAAAAAGATAATTAACAATCACGTTTTTCTAGATTTACTGAGAAAAATATTAACTAATAAATTCACTGAGTTAATGAAACAATTAATCTTATTGAAAGTGTTACTGATTTAGTTTTTCTGCGCATAAAAGATATCCAAACATAGGTAAAAAATTTATTTAAAGTAGAACAGGAGTATATAATTCCATAATGATATCACACTTAAACTTTTGTGCAATAATGATACCATTATAAATTTGGGTAAGTTGGTGACTGCATATCTTAGGGATGGAGGCGTGAGATTAGGTTATTTGTGTGTGAGAAGTTTTAGGGTAAAATGACTTTTGTATAAAGCAAATGTTGTGCTTAGTTTGTTTAATTTACTGGAACTTTTGGTTAGTGGACTACTGGGCCGAGCAGTTTAGTTGTAAATTATTGTACACACTTGCTAATGATTAACGGGTAAATATGCTTTTGTTTTGGATCGCCTATTTTAAAATGGTATATGCGATGTGAATACCAGGTGCTTGAAAACTAACTTCTTTTAAATAGAATTGTTTGATGAAAAAGGTATAAAATGCATGAGAACCGCTAAGTAAGCAAATCAAACATGCACTACTACTTACAACAACATGTACTAATGCTCAAACATATCTTTGAGTATATTTCATATTAAACATTTCTATTTGTAAAAGCTTAATAAAGCGCATTTTTTAGTTTAAAACTTTAAGTTTCAGGACTAATATTAACACACCTAATTAACCGTTGCTAGACTAATGATATTTCTTGGTAATCGAAGCCCGTGCATCGCACTGGCCATGCTGTCTTGTTGTATATGTATGATTTTGATGGGTTGATTTTAAAAGAACTATGAAAATTCAGGGGCTAAAATTGAAAATAAAGATCCACATAATCACTATACCCTTAAGCATAGAAATAAATAAAAATGCCAAATAAGCAATTTTTACCGGTTTAGCAGGTACCCGGTTACCATAATCACTATAATGTCAAAAATTAGTCGGTTTTGCATACTAAATTGGTAATAAAAATAGTTTGTTACCTAACTCTGTAAATTTGGGAAAGTAAGTTGCTAATTTATGGACTTTACCCGTGTAAGTTCTGACTTTTGATCGAATATTTGGTGTGTAATTTGTTTCTTTATATATCAACTAAAAAGCTGATAGTTAAAAAGATGAGAAAGATGAACATGAGAATAAAGAGTATTGACGAAAAAAACGAATTTGATAACTTTTTCTTTTATTCGTTTTCTTATCTGTATAACGGAGTAAACATTGACAGTGATTTTTTTTTTTTTTTTTTTTTTTGAATTGATAAATATATTAATCGAATATTATTTGTATAGTTATAATACCTGCGCACGCGCGGGTTTTTTAAAAATTTTTTGAATCATATATTTTTATTTATTAAAAAACAAACAATTTAATCTTTGTTTTGTTTGATTTATGATGTTTAATTATAGTTTTTTATTATTTAAAAATTTTAATCCTATTATTAATTGCATCTTATCTATATTTTTTATATTTATCTTCTACTTGTGTTATAGATAAATATAAAATGTTACTTAATAAGAAAATAATCTTTTTTTTTAAATACAATTATTACTAAATAAGGTATGAATCCACTTTTTTAAATGAAAATTTTTCAATAGGGTTTTGTTTTATTATATAAAAAAGATGTTCAAACTTTGGACCAATATATACCATTCAACAGTTTAACGTATTGAAACACAAATAAAAACTACAGTAGTTATTATCTTTTTCTTTCGGAAGAACAAAAGAAATAGCCATCTATGTAAATATGTACATTGATATTTTTTTTAAAAAAGTTGTAGTAAGTGTTCGCTTTATATTAAACTAATCAAAATTAATTTTAGTAGTTAGAGATAGTATTTGATTGGTGAAAATTTTAGTTACTATTTTTTTTTTTTTTTTTTTTTAACTATGTGCATTCTCAAATTGAACCATCGACGTAAGGAGTAATATATAGTTGTCGTTACTTATGCAGCACCACCTTGTCAAAGGTGGCTGTCAAGAGATGGAAAGTCGACAGTTTCAACTTAAAGAATTCATCATTATTTATTTATTTATTTATTTGTTTATTAATTAATATTATTATTATTATTATCATTATTATTATTATTATTATTATTATTTTGATTTTTCAAATTAAGAAACTGACAAATGACTAAATAACAGGGAGTATCATATAGCCGTATGGGTATTTATAATTTTTTTTTTTTTTTTTTTTTTTTTTTTTTTTTTGAACGGCACTTTTATTGATGAAGCTAGCAAGAAGCTAGAAAATTACAAATAAATTAGGTATGGATTTTTTAACCAATCTACCCAACTAAATGAGGTTTTACATCTATAACGACACCAATAAAAAGAATTTAACACTACATTGTCAAAGATAGATGTCTTTGAAGGAGAAGCCATGCCGAACACCATCTTATTCCGAAAAGCCCATATGAACCACCATAAACCATAACACACCCCTTCTAATAAACTCTTGAGGTTAGATTGTAATCTTAAATTACGAATCCAAGACACCCAACCATCAAACGAAGATAACTCCATAACACATACATTCCACCAAATACATATCTTTCGGAAATTCTCTTTAAAAATACGACAATCAAAGAACAAATGTGTCGACGACTCCACTGCCGAATCACATAAAGGACACCTAATAGAAGATAACTCCATACCTCTACGAGATAGATTCCAACGAGTCGGCAAACAATCCAATCTCACCTTCCACGCAAGAATATTTACTTTAATGGGACCTCTTTAATCGATCTAGTTGTAGTAGAGACGATCGGCAATCTGTTATCATCTATAAACTTTCTAGCCGAAGCAACATTAAAGTCCCCCGAACCGGTTAAGTTCCAACACCTTCTGTCTATAAATGTGTTGTTATCCATTATTAGCTCAAAGATCCAATGAAAAACTTTTAACGTTCTTGACTTAAGAAATTTCAACTAAAAACATTATAAAATTAATCTGCATGTGATCATAATATAAAGGTAAAAAAGGCAAAGGCAAAAGTAACTTGGTAATAATTCAACTTTTCGTTAAAAACTATTATTACTCTGATCGAAATGAGTTGAACACTAATATAGTGATACTAAGAGCATGCCCAATCGTAAAAACCCAAATGACTTTTTGCATTTAATGCTTTAAATGCACAAGCTATTTAATAACAAAAGCTTTGAGCAAAGACTTGATACTTACCAATATTGGAATATATGAATAATAATAAACTATAAACATATAAACATCAAAGAGTACGCAGCAGAATAGATCAAATACAAATAATAAATTAACCGAATATAAATGGAAACATACCTCTTGATTGCTAGCAAGAACAAGAACTTATAAACCCTAGGAGAGGGCTTATATGGATCGACTAGGGCAAGTCACAAGGCAAGATCACCGTTAGCAAAAGTATGCTAACACTTCGTTCTCACACACACGTACTAATAGCATTTCAATGGAAATGCTAGATTCGCTTTTACACGAAAAGATTAAACTATTGGTCCTATCAATCTAAGATCGATTAGACACAAAGAAAGAGAAGGAAGTGATTTGGTTACTCTGGAACCCGGGGATGAGAAGAATGAATGGGAGGATGTCTCATTATATACTAATCAAGTAGCTTGGAGCAAAAGCCATCCCAAACCCTAAGAGAGGGAGGGAGGGTGGCCGGCCTTGGGTACAAAAAGCCCAACCCGAACCGAACTTTCACTCTTTTCCAAATTAAGTCCTTCATGTTTCGTCCAACGGTCGTTAGTTACCGTTAAGTTTATATTTCGTGTATTTAATAATTATTCGTCACTAAAACAATAATTATTAATTCATTGAAACTCATACGTAAAGTGTGCAATCCCGAAGTCTCGAGTTTGAATCCGGTCATGATATATTAATTTATTATCCGTCAAACTAACAGCTCCCACTCGGATATAGATTAATGTAACAATGACAATGGTTAGTCTAGCATAGCACGCCAATGTCCCCAGAACGATCACGAGTATGGTTTTCCTGGAAAAAACCACCTTTGATGATTCATCATCATACTTATCCTTTTGATTCTAATACTATGTTAATATGGATATGGATCGAAGTCATTCCATAATTAACTAATGTTTCTCGTTATTTATGATCAAGCAAGATTATCAATTCTTCTGAACGCATTCCAGATAGACCTTGGGCATGGCCATGCAAACATCTTGCTAATCCTACGAGTGGCCAAACAGTATTAAACTTCAAAACAAATTTGAAGGAACCAAATCCCGTATTGACTACAAGCGTAAGCTATGAACTTCGCATCACCTCTGAAAATAATCCTTATAACTACCAGTTACGGATAGCGTTAGATTATCTCACAGAAAATGAGCTACATCCACAGTATTTACCTGGTATCTCAAGTCTGAGGATAAATATTCATGATTTACTCTAATGACAACATCCATAAGTACAATCATGTAATTGGGATTTTGTCCTATATCCAATTTATCTAGTATTGAATATCATGTGAAATTGGCATGTCTACGCATCAATATATTTAAATATATTATACCAAAACTCAGATTTGTCTTAGTTCAATGATACTCCCATATCATTAATTGACAACGGACTATTTAGAATAACATTAAAGTTATTAATGGATTAAACATGCAAATATATGATACAATATTTATGAATAGAAATAATCATAACACAATACTTCATTTCATTC
Source organism: Artemisia argyi (assembly GCA_030686995.1). Taxonomy (NCBI): domain Eukaryota; kingdom Viridiplantae; phylum Streptophyta; class Magnoliopsida; order Asterales; family Asteraceae; genus Artemisia; species Artemisia argyi. The sequence goes on along the minus strand of CM060679.1, from coordinate 190,604,656 downwards.
GAATAATTATTGCTTACAATATCCTTTATCCAAATACTAACCACAGATTTACATGAAACTACTAGCTAAACGAAGTCCAATGCCATTAGCATGATGAGTAAGCTTTTCCTTAGATAAAGCCTTCGTAAATGGATCAGCTAGATTGTTATCTGTGTGAATTTTGAGTAAATTGATTTCACCTATATCGACTTGTTCTCGAACATAGTGATATCTTCTAGGAAAATGTCTGGCGCCCTTCATAACTCCAGGTTCATTGGCGAATGTAACTACGGCAGAGTTGTCACAATACATATTAATAGGTGATTCAATTGACGGCATAATACCAAGCCCCGAAATGAATTTCCTAATCCAAACAGCTTCCATCGCAGCTTCTGATGCAGCAATATACTCAGCTTCTGTAACAGACATCGCAATAGTTGTCTGCTTCTTGCTCTTCCAGTCAACTGCTCCTCCATTAATAACAAAGACATAACCCGTCTGAGACTTCGTATCATCTTTATCAGTTTCAAAGGACGCATCACAGTAACCTGTAACATCAAGTTCTGCTTCTGGATTTCCCCCATACACTAGAAACATATCTTTAGTATTCCTCAAATACTTAAGAATGCTTTTAACAGCGTGCCAGTGCTTTCCACCTGGATTCTGTTGATAACGACTGGTCATATTTTGTGCAAACGCCACATCAGGTCTTGTGCATCTAACTGCATACATGATAGATCCTACTGCTGAAGCATATGGAACTTTCTTCATGAGTGCAACCTCTTCAGGTGTTGAAGCACACAGTTTGCTACTTAAGCCATGTTCTACTTGCATTGGCAAATATCCTTTCTTGGAATTTTGCATATTAAATCTCTTCAATACTTTATCAATGTAAGTACTTTGACTTAATCCAATCAACCGCTTTGATCTATCTTTGTAGATCTTGATTCCAAGGATGAATGTTGCTTCTCCTAAATCCTTCATAGAAAAACATTTACCAAGATAAGCTTTAACTTCGTTTAAACTTGGTATATGATTTCCTAATATTAATATGTCATCGACATATAGGATAAGGAAAGTAACATTACTCCCACTAGCTTTCTGGTATACACATGGCTCATCAAGATTTTGACTAAATCCAAAACTTTTGATTTCTGCGTCAAATCTCTTATTCCATTGACGTGATGCTTGCTTTAATCCATAAATGGATCTTTTAAGTTTGCATACACGGTTTGGAAATTCTGGATTCACAAACCCCTCAGGCTGCGCCATATAGATGTCTTCATCTAGGCGACCATTCAAGAAGGCGGTTTTGACATCCATTTGCCATAGCTCATAGTCATAGTAGGCAGCTATGGCTAAGAGAATCCTAATAGCTCTAATGTCAGCTACAGGAGAAAAAGTCTCCTCGTAGTCAACACCAAATGTTTGAGTATAGCCTTTAGCTACCAAACGAGCCTTATAGATGTGTACAATGCCATCCATGTCTGTTTTCATTTTGTAGAGCCATTTACTTCCAACTACCTTAGCATTTGGAGGTAAGTCTACTTCTTCCCAGACTTCATTGTCTCTCATGGATTGCATTTCCCCATTCATAGCACTCTGCCATTTCTCCTTTTCAGGACCATTAATGGCAGCCTTATAACTAGTAGGTTCATTAAGATCCCCTAGTATCGTTTCCTCACACTCTACGTTAAGACATAGACGTTCGGGTGCTTTCACAGTTCTTGAAGATCTGCGAATGGGTACCACTTCCACTTCAGGTGGAGGACCTAAACTTTCAGGTTCCACAGGAAGTGTGCTAGTGTTTTCAGAAGGTGATGTATCTTCATCCTCTAGATCATAAACTCTCCCACTGAATTCTTGAGATATGAGATTCTTTTCAAAGAAATCTCCATACCTAGCCACAATGACTTTATTCTCTGGTGGAAAGTAAAAGTAGTAACCCATCGTTTCCTTTGGGTATCCTACGAAGATACACTTAACAGATCTCTGTTGGAGTTTATCTGGTGAATCTCGTTTAACAAACGCGTCACAACCCCAGACCTTTAAGTAAGAAAAGTTGGGAGCTTTTCCTGTCCATAATTCATATGGAGTCTTATCAACCTTCTTTGTTGGAACCATATTCAATATGCGAATAGCAGTTTCAAGGGCATAATCCCAAAAGGATAAGGGTAGAGATGTAAGATTAAACATTGATCGTACCATGTCTAGCAAAGTACGATTTCTCCTTTCAGATACACCATTTTGCTGTGGAGTATAAGGAGCCGTGAGATGCTGGACTATACCACACTCAGTTAGATAATCTTTAAACTCTTGGCTTAAATATTCACCGCCTCTATCGGATCGAAGTGCCTTAATCTTCTTACCGAGTTGTAATTCTACTTCACTTTTAAAAACCTTGAATGTATTAAAGACCTCATGTTTATGTTTAAGTAAATAAACATAACCATAACGACTATAATCATCCGTGAAGGTTATGAAGTAGGTAGCACCACATCTTGACACATGTCTAAGTGGACCACACACATCAGTGTGTATTAATCCAAGTAGATCTGTAGCCCTTTCCACTTGAGGTGAAAAATGTTTCCTTGTCATCTTCCCAGATATGCAGGATTCGCATTTATCAAATGAATCATCATTGATCTTATGCAAAAGCCCATCATGTTGCAGCTTTTCCATGCGATCCTTGCCTATATGAGCAAGACGACAGTGCCAAAGATAAGACGAATCCAAGTTAGACTTGATTCTCTTATTGCTAATGCTATACACAAAATTATTTCTCTTGGACATGGAATCTTCCATATCAATTTCAAACACACCATTTATTGGAATTGCATTAAAGTAAAAAACATTATTTAAAGAAACAGAAATTCCATTATTAATAAATGTGTGAACAAACCATTATCCAATAACAAGGAAACTGAAATGACACCCCTAACAATAGAGGGTGCAAAATGACAATTATTCAATACTAGTATCATTCCCGAAGGTAAAACTAAATCGAAAGTCCCTGTGGCTTCAACCGTTGCACGTACACCATTTCCTACGTACAAGTATCTTTCTCCATGGGCCAGCTTCCTTGCTCCTCTAAGTCCCTGCGACGTATTACAGATGTGAGTACCACATCCTGTATCATAGATCCAGGAATTATTCTTACGAGGAAAAGAAAATAACTCAATCATAAACATACCTGAAGTGCTTGCGACGTTACCAGGCATTTTACCTTTGTTGAGGCGCAACTCCTCTAGTAACAATGGAAAGCTCCGCTTCCAATGACCAGGAGTGTTGCAGTAGTGACAAGTAGCCAAATCCTTATTAAAATTTTCCTTCTTCTTAGCAGGAGGAGGATTTTGCTTCTTAGGCTTCTGTTGGTGAGTTGCAATTTGTTTGCCTTTACCATTACCATTGCCTTTACCCTTGAAGTTCGCATTTTGCGGTTTGTTGGGTTTCTTCTTGGTGATCCTACCACCCTGTATTGCCATTACAGCTGGTGTAGGTGCCTTCTTATTCAGGCCTTTCTCATACTCAATAAGTATTGCATGAACTTCACTAACTGTCTTCCCCTTGCAATGCATATTATAGTTGCGTACGAAATCACTATACAAATCCTGATTAAGGGATCGCAAGATGAGACCAATACATACGCTTTCCTGATATCCGCAGCCAAGTCGCTCCAATTGATCCATATAGTGTTTCATGGACAATACGTGGGCACTCACGGATTTTCCTGCTTGCTGCTTACAATTATGCGCAGATTCTATTAAATCATATAATTCTGCAGCAGGTGGTTTCTCAAACATTCGTCTAAGTTCATTTAGCATGTCCATGGGTCCAAATTGCTCAAACTGTTTCTGCAATTGAGTATCCATCCCAGCCAACATGAGACAAGCCACATCATTGTGCTTTTCATATTCGACATTATAAGCATCCTTCTGTGCTTGTGTTGCATCCTCAGTAGGTTTAGTAGGAAGAGGTTCACCAAGATAATCATATCTTTTGGCCATCCTTAAGGTGATTCTTAAGGATCGATACCAATCATTGAAATTTTCACCAGTCAACTTGTCTCGATAAATCATTTGCTTGAACGCAGAACTCATGTTGCTCATATTAGTGTTTTCGGGTGTAGCCATTTCTACAGAAAAAATTCAAAAGTTAGTACTTTCGATAATAAAATTTCAAGAAAATTAAATACCCTTGGTTCATAATCATATAACCATTTAATTTTACAATGAAAAACTAGGATCCAAATTGACATAGGTTCATCACATCAGTTGATCTGCTAGTGATGACGGTATTCAACAAGGTGCGAGACGTGTCCCAATTGCCAATATTCAATTGCAATTCCTAGAATCGATGGGATTTACATATTTGCCAACCGCAGTTGCAATGTAAGCATGTTTTATCCCCATCTTCTTATGCCTTGAGTGATCAGAACCCGCTATTAACTCAATTAAGTTAACCAATTTAAGAAACAGCAAACTTACATAATTACACCACACCAGTTGATCTGCTAGTGATGAAATCATGTAATTTGCCCCTCCATTGCAATCTAGCCAGGTTACGCCCTGACGTAGATCCAATTTTAGGTGTTTCCGTTTCATTGGATGGCATATAACTTAAATTAAAGGGTAGTAAATTTTGATGTGTGTAATCAAAATATATGTACAAAGATGTCATGCATTCATCTTGTAACATATGTTTCATGTAAAAAAAACTTTTACTCATTTAGTTCTTTACGAGCTTAAATTTCCAAAGTTTTGATTGAGGCGTTGAGAAACTTACAACTTTGCCTTAAGTGCTTCGTAGTTATCATGGATGTTAGGTAAAACTAAATTTGACTCACAGGCGAGCGGTAAGCCAGAATGGAGGCTCACTAAGGCCGCAATTTAATGCTAAGCCATCCTTATACACACTTTTTAGTTTGTCAAAATAGTTTCACCTTACAACCACTTAATACAGTCGCGATCAATCAACCAAAAGTCCAAGATTTATAAATAAGCTCAAAACAAGATTTCACCATTATTAAGTCCGTTTAATATTTTATTTATGAAATTACCCTTTGTTACTATCATGTCACAATAACATATAAAACAAAAGTAATAAATAAAATAAACAAACAACAACAATAATGGACATGCAAATCAAAATCAATTTAAAAACACACAATTGATTTAATATACGATTAATAGGGTCTTCCCTAATTTTATAATTAATTAAATTTTAGTAATCTTTAATCATAATATTTACTAAATCATCATATCAATTATAACCAAATCGTATAAATAAGCAGGAAATCATAACAATCATAAATCCATAACGACACATGCATGGTTTGTCATGGATGCCCATACTGCCCATATTATAACAAATAATCATGTCAATCAAGGAACGCAACCAAACGGCATATCACAAATATCCATTTATATACACATAAATTACATGCAACCTAGGGTTTCTACAAGTTTTTATCACATAATTCATCAAACCCTAATTTCTTTTAAAAAATAAAATCGACATTTATAAAAATAATAAATTTCGAAAATTAAAAAAAAATAAAATCTAGGGTTTATGAAAAATATAAAAACATAAGAACACCAAGCATGTGATTAATCAAACGATTCAATTTTTATGTGTTTCGGTAATTCATTATAATGTATTAACGGCTCTTGATGCCACTGTTGGAATATATGAATAATAATAAACTATAAACATATAAACATCAAAGAGTACGCAGCGGAATAGATCAAATACAAATAATAAATTAACCGAATATAAATTGAAACATACCTCTTGATTGCTAGCAAGAACAAGAACTTATAAACCCTAGGAGAGGGCTTATATGGATCGACTAGGGCAAGTCACAAGGCAAGATCACCGTTAGCAAAAGTATGCTAACACTTCGTTCTCACACACACGTACTAATAGCGTTTCAATGGAAATGCTAGATTCGCTTTTACATGAAAAGATTAAACTATTGGTCCTATCAATCAAAGATCGATTAGACACAAAGAAAGAGAAGGAAGTGATTTGGTTGCTCTGGAACCCAGGGATGAGAAGAATGAATGAGAGGAGGTCTCATTATATAATAATCAAGTAGCTTGGAGCAAAAGCCATCCCAAACCCTAAGAGAGGGAGGGTGGCCGGCCTTGGGTACAAAAAGCCCAACCCGAACCGAACTTTCACTCTTTTCCAAATTAAGTCCTTCATGTTTCGTCCAACGGTCGTTAGTTACCGTTAAGTTTATATTTCGTGTATTTAATAATTATTCGTCACTAAAACAATAATTATTAATTCATTGAAACTCATACGTAAAGTGTGCAATCCCGAAGTCTCGAGTTCGAATCCGGTCATGATATATTAATTTATTATCCGTCAAACTAACAACCAAGTCTTCATTGAAAAGCTTTTTAAAAACCTTTTGATGCAATGCAAAAAACTCTCTTAAATGACTTTTTAGAATAGTAAAAAGCTTTTACCAACTTTGCCCATTGTAGATGCTCTAATATGATGTATTTGTATTAAAAGTAAAATATTAACTTTATGCTCAAAGCAAGATATATAAAAATAATATTAGTTGAATTATAATGAAACATGTTTAAGAAGTTTTGTTAGAGTTGAAAGCAGTTATCTTATACTAAAACCATTTCAACAGTTAATAAGGTCTTTTTATGTTTCATAAAATATCTTTTATGGTGCATTAGGCAATATAGTAATACTAGCAGGATACCCGCGCAAAGCAGTGGATTCGAAAGCGAATATTATTTAACGATTTTTTGATTTTGAGTTTTTTGACGAATATTGTATAATGGTTTCCTATTATAGATGATATTTTTTAAAGATTTTTTGTTTGTGTTGTGAAATTGTGAAGAATTAATATGACATATTATTATATGCAAATTTTTAAAAATTTATTAATTTTAACTATAAATATACAAATTTCATTATTAGATATATTTTATTTTTTTAACATCCCATTAAATATGACATAATTTAATGTGCAATTAGTGTATATTTTAAAATATATTTTAATAATTACTAATAATAGAAGGTGTGTTAACTTAATTTTTTCAAACTTCTACAGATAGATGGTCCTATATACTACCTACGTCCAAAAATTATTGTAACAAGAAAAAATTTACACGGTTTAAGAAAATTGTATTTATTGCAGCTTTGGTTTTTTTTTAAGTAACAAAAAAACATTTTTACCATTTGGCAATTATTTAATATTTTCATTTAGTTTTGTAAATAGTAATTTTGATTAAAGGTGATATAGTAAACTTAAGCAATTCCAACTACTATATATAGTAGTGGACATCTAATTTGAGAGAAACCGAAAGAGAAAGATGGACAATAAAATTGTGACGGAGTGAGTACATTATAAGAAGTAGAAATATAATAAAACTAACAAGATGTTAAAAACTATAATCTCTTTGATCAATAATTTCGACCATAATCTATAATTCAACAACCTTAAACATCTAAAAACATGGGATTTTTGTTAACTAGTGCTTGTTTTCTATGGAAGATTCTTCTTGCAGCAAAATACGCTTATTTTGTTTTCTTTGCGTCATGTATTCGATGCGAAGTCTGGGAAAGGATCCGGTGAGAATAAACTAAAATGAGAACAATGAAAATGATTTTTAGTCACACATTTTAAGAGAAAATGAATCTAGTTTTGTAAATGCATCTGAAATATGAAATTGTGTTTCTTCTCACTTTTCTAATATTCTTCCAGGTTGATCTTAAACTTAAGTAGTTCATGTTGCTCTTTTTTTATAAATAATCCTTCCACTTTTTTAGAATGGGTTCGTGGGTGGCGTGGATTGGGTGGCGTGGATTTTCTTTTCAATATACCAATTGATGCGAGTATCTTATGATTGTAAACTTTTATTGCATGATATGATGTCCAAGGAATAAGCTTGTCAGGTGTCAAGTGTAGTGAAAACTGAAAAGTAACACAATCACTAATTAGGCGAAACACGTATATTATGGCCGGCTTCTTGTTTGTCTTTTAAGTCCTAGTTTGGGCGTCCTCAGTTTGAAGGTATAGCTTTAACTTTTATAAAAAAATTCAAAACATAATATACTTAGACATCTATAAATACTAATGAACATATACTATGTGCTCTAATGGACATAATATTTAAAAAGAGTTATAAAAATTCAAGTTGGACATGTATAAATATTAATGGACATATACTAAATCGCAGACCCTTCACAAATGATGACTCTGTGCGGCTGCCCCACTTGCACATGCTAATCACCGCCACCGCCACTGTGTTTCAATAAATATCGCTATTTAGATAAATTTCTTTTACAAGTTACCTTAAGCTTGAACAAATAGTCAAACACCTTAGCTTAGTTTGGTGCAATGTATTATTTGATAACTTCAAATTACATATTTTCATAACCTTTTAATTAATATCTCAAAACGTACATATATACATATTTCCACTCTCAATAAAAGATCTGTTTAGTTGGGATAAAATTATTTAATCCAGTAGTCCACCGAATTTATGCAATTTACACAGTGAAATTATACTCCTCCAAGGGAAGTTTGACAACACTATACATGCACTAGTAAAACATAGTATTAAAACTTGAGTTATGAGTAAATCATATGTGCAGTAAGTTCCACTTAGCTTATGTATACGGTAGGAGGTTATTTAGAAAAAGCTAAAAAAAATTAGAGAATAATAAGACATGTGGTTATTAGAGAAAGAAACATATAAAAAACGCCAAGTGGAGGTAATCATATGTGAATGTGATTGTATATAAAATAAAAGTTCATCACATTTGGAAATGCCTAAGGGGTGGCAATCTTTCTCGGCATGGAGGATCGGCAAAGGATGCCGCTCGGTATGGTGGAAAACCACCCATTCGGCATGGAGGTTTCGGCAAAAAAATCGGTATGGATTACCGATTCGGTATCCACACTTCCCTATTAATTTCGAACGTTGGCCATTAATTCTTGGAGCCGTTTGTGGCATTTTTCAAAAAAAAAAAAAAAAAAAAAAAAAATCCCTTTAAATAGCTGATCCGGATATGCGAGAAGTTGCTATTGCCAAAAAACGTGAGTACGCAACGAAATATGGATTGCCTTGCAATTTTTAGATATTATTATGTTGTTTTTTTTCCTAAGCATTATGTAATTTTATTTGAAGTATTAATAAAATTTAATGTTTTTGTATAAATTGTTTAATATAATTGAGAATAAAAAATAAAAAAAATAATAATATAATTAGTTTTTTTTTCATCATGATTGGCTTATTGCCACTAAAAAATGAGGGTGAGGCATGGTGAATTATGAAATGTGTTGACAATATTTGATTGATTAAATTTGCATCAAGGTGAATTATGGTGTGCCATGATTGTCACCCCATAATAATTTGCAAATTCTAATTTGTTATTTTCACACTCTAATATGTGCATTCAATAATTATACATTTATTATATGTTGTTTTATACTCCCTCCGTCCCAAATTTATTGTCCACTTTGAATTTTCAAAGTCAAACTAGTTCAACTTTGACCATAAATATATATTTTTTTGTTATATAATACTTGATAAAAAATTATATCATTGAAAAGTACATTTAAAACCCAATCAATTTCTATATTTTGCATCAAATATTATATAACACCCACAAAAATATTTAAGGTAAAAGTTGAAGAAGAAATACTAATAAAGTCAATAGTGGACAATAAATTTGGGACGGAGGGAGTAAGTTTTTACATTTGAGTATTTAAATAACAAATGAGAGTGTGTCAATCAATTTTCTTCGGATAAAGAACATACCTTTGCTGTCTACTTTTGAAATAGCGAAGTTCAAAACACTTATAACGAACATATTTTGAAAAAAAGTTACGTGACATAAAAGCAAAGCGTGAATACAACCAGGGGCGGAGCCATGTATATTGTAGTGGGGGGCGCTGCCCCCAACGAAGCTCCCGCGGATACACGAATTATATATGAAAAAAAGTTAAATTGATAGAAAAAAGGTGGAGTGCCCTCAAGCAAATATTTCGTGTGCCCTCGACTCTTTTTGGTAACCACAATGAAAGGCTTCTAAATATTTTTTTTGTGGTTTTTTTGGTTAGAGAAAATGGTGAAAGGAGCGAAGAAGAAGAAGGGGTACATAGGAAAGTGGAAAAGGTAGTTGTATGGCCTTGGTGAGAGTAGGCTACACCACCTAGTTACTATTATATGAAAAGTCTAAATGAATTATATCAATGTGACTTTAGGCTGGGCACAGAAGGGATGCTCGACCGAGACATCCGATCGATCCAAGTCGATCTCCCTTTGTGTGGTTAGTCGGTCGGCACACGACAAAGACTCCAAATGGTCGATTATAGGATCGATTACTTTCTAATTTTTTTTGTACCCTTTTCGTTTACCATGGATTCAAAAAAAAAAAAAAAAAAAAAAAAAAAAAACCCACCTACTAGCCGTTACATTCAAAAAAATATATATAAATTTAACACACTATAAATACCACATTAACACAACATATTTTACACACTTAAATTTATAAAATCTCACACATATTGCAATTCAAAATGGCGTGTAACAAACTGCCTCATACCGTCGAAGATTTTCAAAAATGGGTCAAAAACCAAGCTGAGAAAGACGACATGGCTCGTCAAGAAGCTATTTCCGCAGTTATTAGCAGGTTTGAGCTGGCAAAGGCCCACAAACAACGAATGAGAACACGCTACTCAGATTGCGATCACATTTCTGATGACAGGAAATATGTGATCGACTAGTTTTTATACGACGAATTTCGTAAAGATCATGCCGTTGTTGAGGCATTGCGTGGCTGTGTGAGTCAGATACATGCCCAAAAAACAAACAAGATTCGTTGGAGCTTTGAAGATAACGTGAAAGCTGCTATGGTTGAACAACAACAACAACAACAACAACAACAACAACAATTTGTGCAAGGTGAATCAAGTTCATCTGCACAAAGAGTTGTTGAGCAACAACAACAGCTGCCTCGTCTGGATAATTTTCAGGTAAGTTTTGAGGAAAATGTAGCAGCAGATGATGATGGCTGGAACTCTAAGAAGGAGCGGGAACTGAGCAGGTTGGAAGCTCAGTTAGAAGAAGAGAGGTTTGCGAGCTTTGATCCTTACGACGACGGTTACCGCTCCGACAACTCTCAGACTTGGGATCACCCGGACTACAACTGAAGTTAGCATTTAATTGAAGTTTATGTAATGTTTAAGTTTATGTTTTCAATCTATGTACTGTTTTATTTTTATTAATGAAATTAGTGTTTTAATTATTAAGTTTGAAAAAAAAAAAAAAAAAAAAAATTGGACTAGGTTGCCCTTACTGGGGCACTGAATCGCCTGCAGGTCGCTGGAGAGAGAAAGCTGACGTGGCAGAAAAAAGTAAGGGGATTGAATCCCCTTACTGTGGGTAGCCTTAAAGATAGACATTTGATATTTTTACAAGAGATTTAAAGCTAACCCATTACTACTTTACTAGGTACAATTTGGAGTGCCAGGCAATCAAAAAAATATCTTAGTTATATCGCACAAAGATGAGTCAAAAAATGGCTTTTATCAAATAAACTACCTAAAATGTAACAACTTGATAAAATATACAGAGTATTACTCCGTATTTATTTTAGGAAAAACAATAGAATATTATAATCGCCCTTCAAAAAAAATAGAATATTATAATCTCTTTTTTTGTATGTTTCTTTTACCAATAATTGCACAATGTTAGATACAAATTACTACGATGCTCACGATTTATGATAGAAATTCAAGATGTTCTTGGTGTATACTTTTTGAAAATTTAGATGATTTTATTAACGACATAAGTTATCTAGGTCCATCTTTTTAGTGTTATAGGTTTCTTCAATTTGTTTAATGTTGTGGCTTCAATAAATAATCAGGTTGTTTTAAAGTTAATGTATTTAAAAAAATGGCAAGCGCACCAATACAATTTTCACGACATTTTGTTTGTTCTCGTATAATTGTTAGTTGCATCAAGTAGAGCATTTTTATTGCCTTAAATTAAACCTGACCCGATTCGTTAAAAATATACTAAAAATCATTTTTTTTCTTGTTCGGCGCCCCCTGTAATCACATTTTCTGGCTCCGCCACTGAATACAACCTTAATAAGGGTTGAACAAAATCAGGAAGGATTTTAAAGACTTAAAGTCAAAGTTTATTGATAATCATAAAACAATGCGCTAAAGTCCTATAATTATAGGGAAATAAATCTTAGGAGAAAATTCGGCCTTCGAAACTTTTACGGGGTAACAATGTAAACTTGTTTACGACTAACAACTAAGAAGCTAAAATTAATCCTTATTCGAGAGATATACGGCAAGAAACATAGAGTTACAACATATCGAAAACTAAAATAAATAAATTTAAAGCCGTAGCTTATACGGCGTAACAAAAAGCATAGCGTTACGCCGTAGAAAAAATAGATCACGTTTTCTTAATTATAATCTTTTTGTCATGATCCAATCTCTTTATATACTTCTCAGTTAACTCTTTTATCTTGCCTCATCATTGTGTATGATCGAGCTTAATGTTTTAGGCGGCCGTAACCTCTACCTTCATGTATTTAGGATGCATTAACCTGTCATCCTAAAGATAATGGTTTTGCATACATATTAGGATACAATTTTCCGAAAATTCTCATTTTGTTTGGTCATTCTTATAAAGTATCCTATTTTAGTCAATGTTATTAACTAACACATAATTAGTATGACCTGCCTTCATTTGATTTAAGTAACACATATGTTAGTCAATGTTATTAACTAACACATAAACCCACAATAATTTGGTGGTGTTTGTCTTTTTCTTTGAATATCTTAACAGCCTCTTAATGCCTTTTAATGAGTCAAAGTCCAGGGCCGTCTCATGGGTTTCGGTGGCCCCGTGCCATCACCACAAAGAGGCCCTTAAACACACACACAAAATACACATGTGTCACTAGTGCATGAACTAATTAAACTCAAGCCTCATGTTGTGTATATACATATGATAAAGCGCATGAAATTTTGTGGCCCTCGTTAAGCGGTGGCCCTGTGCAGTGGCACCTCTTGCACTCCCTTAAAGCCGGCCCTGAGTCAAACCTCTTAATCGGTCAGACGTTTTGGGCGTTTCGATCGTTTGTTTTTTTTTCTCCCGTTCATACGCGGTCAGATGCAGTTACATCTTAATGGTCTATACTTGAGAAGGGTGTCTTAATGCCTCTTGTTGAAAAAAAAAAAAAAAAACAACTTACTTTAACAAGATTTTCGATTCAGATTCTGACATTTACGCATCAAATTCAGTTTCATATATGCGGTTCAAATTCAGAGTCAACGTACCTGCCTTCATCTGATTTAAACATTAATTTGTTTTTATTAATCTCCTACAGTTTTTATTTTTTATTTTATTTATTTATTATTATTATTATTTATTTATTATTATTTTTTAAGTAGAACAAAAAGATGGGATTTATAGACGGTCCAGATTGGCCTGGCTTTAGAATGGGTCACCTTTTACATGGCTAGATTGCCCATGGACCAAGGTACTCAATTATTTAGGCATTCAAATTCAAGTGGTGGGGTAAAATAGACATTCCCTTTTTCAATGATACCGAAAGCACAATTGCACAACTTTGTTGGTTTGGCCCAAAAGCTTGGCTTTTTCAAAAATAGAATGAAAGAATCCAATTAGTATATGAATCTTGCTATATAAAGCACACCTTTATACACTAATGTATGTTAAATTCTTTATCTCTTAGGATATATGGTATTAACTTTTGACAACCATTGATACAAGGGAAGCGAAGAGGTCCATTCGGCATAAACAAGACAGTGCATATACCTAACGATACGAGTGGGTGCGTGGTGCTTCTTCTTGATATCAAACATGAGTCACTTTTCCCCGAAGGATTTTAGATTTTCAAACAAGAAAAATTCCTTTAGATTTGGCTACATGACATATGGGTGGAGTCTTGTCAATAGTTGTCATGCATTAAAATCACCAAGATTTGAACACTTGTGTTTAACTAGCACTTTAATTTAAGATTTTATCAAAGTGCCAATAAATTTGTTGTTTTCTACTAATGTAATTTACTCCATCCATACCCTTGGGTTATGTTCCTTCTATAATTATATCGATTTGTTTTCTTTGTTTTGACTTTTGGTGGTGCAACCCACAAATTAGCCTATAGCTAAAAGTATCTGGGCCTATTGGGCCATTGTTTGAAGCTCATTGGGTTGGATTACTTGCTTTTTGGCCTTCTTGTTTTGTTGTCTACTTTTCAATGGGGTATGGTATTATGACATACAAAAATCAAAGTAAAAGTTAGCTAATTACTAGTAAATAAATAATCAATGTTAGTTTGAACATATTAATAGCACACACAAATGTTATAAATCTTGAAAAGTTAAACGATTCTTGTGGCTATGAAGATCCGACATTAAAGGACCATCACAAATGACAATATGACATTGATCATCTTTTACACAAAACAATAATCTCATGTGAACATGCAAGCAAACCTAAGCATAACCTGATTGTTTTGCAAAAAAGCTGAGCTTGGAAAATCTCAAATCATTTTTACATTTCTTGATAGATAAAGAAAAGCATCTTCCTCGATATGGATACAGAAATCCAAAAGTTAAAACGACTACGTTCATTTAAGATAAAACGAGCGGGTACAAGCATAAACAAAGAAGATCCAGAAATTGACTATCGCGGGTATATAAGCTTAAAGGACGTATTAACGCATTCATCATCAAATTGTCATGTGACCAACAACGAAGAAAATCAAATTATCAACTCTTCAAACATTTCCATAAAAAATGTGCTAGTGAAGCATGCGGCATCAGCATATGTCCAATCTGCATTTCTAGTACAACGGGATACAAATTGCTTAGCAAGTCTTTTGGGAAGGGTTAGAGATCCGACCTCTTGTGGGTCATGCTGGCATATTTATGTGATCAAACCAATGGATGCTTGTTTTCGTGTAGCTTTTCGATTCTTTCATTATATGGTCAATGGGATCGAACGGTTATGGAGACATAGGATTACTACGTCGTAAGATAGTTAGCGGGTTTGATTACACATATATGTCACATGAACCACGTTGTTTTAGATCTGTATGATTTGATATATGATCCCATTCTTGTAATATAGCTGTGAATATTAGCTTTTGTATATATGGCTCGATATATGAGTTGTTGATTAGGGCCTATTTGGTAGGGGCTCTTTTTGAGCTTTTTTAGGAGTTGTACGTTAGTTTTTTGTTAGAAAAATAATCTCCTCTAAATTAAGGTCTTCTCATAATGTTGGGTAGATATACCAATACGTGATGGTAGTGTTATAGGCCAAGTGATCAGTCGAACTCGAGGAACAGGAACAAACAACTCCATCCAGATTGGCTTGTCTATATCCCAATTTAAAGGTGATTGTAGACATTTTACTAGAAAAATTGAACTACTCATAAATTAGTTTTATTATGATGATGTTCTACATCCTTATATCATTGTTATTAGTTTCTCGAAATTATTTTCCAACATTGCACAAGTAATCTACAAAACACAACCAGAGACCCGAATAATATCCATCTAGGAGAAATGTTACACGCGCGAACATTGTACTAGTTTGTTTTTTTTTTTTTTTTTTTTTTTTTTTTTTTTAACAACAAATAAATCGGAGTAGTAATTACCATGCAATATTTTTTCAATTTATGATAAGGGTACGTGTATACTCATGACTAGCACATAAGTTGCATTAAATCAACTTAGGCAAGCAGGTGTAACGAAAGGGAAGATCACTAGTGGTTGGGTATTCTTTTGCTAGTCGTTCAGGCATGAAGCCTAGCTACATGGGAGTGGGGAGAGACCATTACTAGTCGTGTAAAAGCATGGGATGAATCGATGGTGTTGACCATTGTAATTATGAGTTATATTTGCGTTTAAATAAGGTAAGTAAATATTAAATTAAGCAACGACTATTTGGTGAATAGAGATAGTGAAAATGTCGTGGAATGATTATCCCACCCAATATTATTAACGTTTAATCTTAACGAAAATTGTACTATGGAGTAATATGTTACAACGAAACTAGATCTAAAACTATATTTTGAGAAGGAAAAAAAATGGAGTTTGGCTAGAGAACGTACATATATATACATTTCATGCAAACATTGACATCGAGACTAATTTATATTCGATGTACTCTGAGTTGGGGACGGTCTTATGTCGGGTTGTCACTGGCCCATGATGAAGCATGCACTTCGATCAGAAATCAATGCACATATACTTTTTTTTTTTTTTTTTTTTTTTTTTTTTTTTTTTTTTTTTCAGAATCATTAAATTGAAAACAAAAACAAAATAAGAAACAGAAATGTGGCAGTCGTACGTTCTTTATGGTTCCAATAGTATTCATTGACCGTACGGTGATCACGCCTCTTGGTCCTTTTACTATTCCGTACACAAAGTCGTATTCAACGTGAGTGAAGAGTACTCAGTGAGTGAGGTAACTCATGATTCTCTCTAATTTATTATAAATAAATTAAATAAAAATCATGTAGGAATTTTTTTCTGTTGGGATTGCAGTTAGGTGTGTCATGGTCTTCCTGTCATGCCAGTTTTGGTTCACTGTAACTTTTATATTTTTACAACATAATATATATAGTCTAGGGATTTATTGGGGTCTTTGGGATCTTACAAAACAAAATTAACTTCCAAAGTATTCTGTTCTTAACCAGCTTTTAATCACTTTTTTACATAAATATTGATAATAGGCAAAGTCTATCAGCCTAAATGTCTCATTTAACAATATGTAGAAACTACTGTAGTATTTTGACTCAGGTATCCAACGACCCACTTAGAATAGTGTATGTGTGTTCGTTTTAAGAAACGTAATTAACAACTTATTTTGGACACTCCTCTACTCCAGAACTAAATGACTAACTTACACGACTAAAGTCTGTCCCCTTTTCTTTAGTTCATATATAATTCGTTGAAGCTAATTGTATGACATAACTATTGGTATTATCACATGAGATATCAATTAGTTTAAGATACAACTGACAAATTATTATTTTTCAACGATAAATTATATTATAGATACTCTAGCTAGCAAGAAAGTGAAAGAAAATGAGAATCACAACGAATTTGTATAAGCGACTTTCGGATTAAAAATCCAATCAACCCAACTAAGATTATATCACTTATTCGTATCCAGAATCCAAGAATGCAAAACGAGTCTTTACTGAGCGATGCTTTGAATCAAAATGTACAAATTTTAGTTCTATATCGCCAGATTAATGAATAAGAATTATACCTAGATTATTCTAAGCTTTATGAAAGTTTCAACCTTACATTATCCATGTTATTCAACTTAAATGCCTTACTACTATATGGGAATATATACCATGGTACTTGATCTTTTAGTTTTGGTCCTAGGTCAAACCAATAAATCTCATTTCTTAAGATGTTCAATGGACATGAATTATTTATCTTGTTTCATATATATACTACTATATACTTATGCTCCGTTAGAATTGTTTCCAACTAACAATCTTATTTTACTCCTATATAAAGTGTGCATCATTTTATTTTAAAAATGTTAAGAGTACAAAATTTAATATCAACAATACAAATACTTTAAGCCAATATATGAATGTTACATTGATAATAAAAAGATATATGAATGTTACATTGATAATAAAAATATATGTTATGGTCATAATGAGAATTTATGTTACTTTGACTAAAAACAAGTGATGTTACAAGTATGTATTTAAACATTAGGGCATAATCATAATGAGAGTTCATACAATTAACATTCCATCAATTTATAAACCTTTGCATATCATGAAGGGTAGAAAAGGACTTATGGCCTTGCAAATGGTAAGAATAGAACCCTTTACCTCAGTCTTAAGAGGTAAGGGTGTTAACCACTTGATCCAACCTTGCTCTTTATCGTATTTGCACTATGGATAAACATATTAATAAACCTTTTTCATATCATTAAACACTCAACATTATAGAAAGAATTAAACTTTATAGCTCTTTAAATTAAAATTATAGGCTTATTCATCTCACATTGGATTGAAATATATATCCACTGTGGTTTATACATTTTTTACTTCTTCATATTTTTATAAAACTTTTCATGAATCACCACAGTGGATGCTTATTTATCATAGTTAATGAAAAAATTAATGTCTTACAATAACTATTAATCTTCCCTTACTATTTAGAAAATTATTGATAATTCAAAATGTGGATTTCTTAAGCATAAAACTGATCATTCCAAGGTGATCAAATTATCTGGTGCTTGAAGATATAGTTTGCTAATTTCGTAAAAAATGAGCATGGTAAAGTCATCTATGTTCGAGTCGAGACAATGAACACGATACCGTTTTACAACAGTCAACATGGTACTATTTACACCAATTAGCTCTTTCATTTTTGATATGTAATTTCAAATCGATTATTGTTACTAGTAATATTATAAGGTTGATAATTACTCATAAATTTTGTCATTAAACATTGCCATGAGCGTTGATAGTTCAACGTCGAAAAATTGATTCAGCTGCCTTGTTTCACGACCTTTATAATGACATGATAGGCGGCATGGGAAATATTCGTATGTAGTCTTGTTGTTGTTGTTGTTGTTGTTGTTGTTGTTGTTGTGTGTTTGTTGTGTTATTGTTGTTGTTTAATAAAATAATGTTGTTGTGAAAACTGATGTCTAAACACGATTAGATACACTCAAAACTGCTTAATCACTAGAAATCGTAAGCTTCTATCCAAACACTCAAGATTGTACATTTTCATACAAACTCAAACTAAATAACTCGACAAGCAAACGAAACAACTCGACAATCAAACGAAACAACTCGACAACCAAACAAAACAACTCCAACTAAACAACTCGACAACCAAACAAAACAACCCGTTTATTTTTTTCCGGCTACTTCCCGCTTTGCTTGAACTCGCACCATCTTTTCCTTTCCTTGCTCTCATATCCTTGGGATGTGCAAACGTAGCTTCCAGATATGTTATTCTATTTTCCAGATTATCAATGTGCTTTTTGATGTCAAAGGTGCTTTCAGCTTCATCGTCACTTCCAACAGTAGCTTGAGCATTAGCAGCAGCTTGAGCATCAGCATCATCCATCTCTTCTAAATACTCTCTATAATACGGCTTTCGCCTCAATCATTCCAGAATCTGGTCCCTCTAAAACGGTGCACAGTTCGCATAAGAACCATATTCATCAAAAATGTCCCGGCCCGAATGATTTATAATTTCATTATACAGGAGCTCGTGTGATAAAGCCTTTGACCACTCCTGTTCCGGCGTTAAAACGTCAATTGTTGTTTGTGATTTGTGAAAATTGACAATCGGGTTTTGTGAGAATCAAGAATGTATCTGTAAAATGAGACAGGAATGATTTTGTGAGAATGATTTTGTAAGAATATTTATAAGAAAAAAATGTGGGGACATAATCCCGTCGACATGTCGACGGGAACAAACAGGCGAGAAAGATCACGCCATATTATTGGCAAGTATTTTGTTATAATTTATAAAATAAAATCCTCTCATCGACATGTCGACGGGAACGTTAAACCAAAAACAGTAATTAACGTTAATCACACGTTAATTACGCTTTGCTTCGTTGTTAATATGCTCCCGTCGACATGTCGACGGGACCATATTGGCGGGATAATTTCGCGCCCAACTTTTGGCAATAATAGAGGTGTGAAAGTTTGACCAATATTAATCCGAAAAATTCAACGTCAGTCGAGCTTGTTTTTTGTCGTTTTGTGCATATTGTCGTCGACAAGGTGTAGACGGGAATATTCTCGTCGCCTGATGATTCTTAAAATATATGTTAGTTAGTCGACAATGGATAAATGATGTAGTATATTCTTATAGTTCAAAACTTGCAATTTATCCTTAGTTGTCGAGCTCCAAAGGTTATCTTAAAATTGTGATTTTTACACTAGTTCATATATAACATCCTTACTTAATTAGTCTAAATTAAATCCGGACTACGTTAACAAAAGTTTCATATATATTTCCATGAAATGCCACGTTAGTTCATGTTTTACAGAAAAAAGTGTATCACAAACTAATTTTAGAGTATTATTAATGTGATTTCTTGCTGAGAAACAAGTTTTCAGGTAAAATATATAGTTCTCCATGATAAGTTTTTATTGTACCTCCAAATACTCTCATCTATTCTCTTATCATGATAGTAAATCAGTGAACTTACAAGTTAGTTAGTAATATGATGTGTACATCGTACGTATAGTATACGTTCTCCTGAAATATATAAGCATGCTTTTAAAGCTGTTATAATATCAACATAATGTATCATCTTCTAATGGTCACATGATATTCCCCATCTCTCTCTAGGACAAAAACCCTATAAATACAAACCCTAAACAAGACATGCATTTCATTTCTGTAACCCTAGCAACCTCCTTTTTTTCCCTTCTCTGAAATTTCGCAAAAGTATTTGGTATGGAAATGATCAAGTTAAGCAACCAACAATCATCAAGTGTCGTAATGGAAAGACGTACCACTATCCCTGCATCGTCAAACATGGAGACAGTTTACGAAAGGGTGCATCATTTGGCTAATGGTAATGCGGTGGTGGTTTTCTCCCTAAGTGGTTGTTGTATGGGACATGTAGCGAAACAGCTTCTTGTTGGGCTTGGTGTCCGTACCACAGTGGTGGAATTGGACAAAGAGGCGTCTGGCCTCGAGATTCATGCTTTGCTCTACCGCCTTGCGGCTGCAAAAGAGCAGCCACAGCCTGTTCCCGCCATCTTTGTTGGCGGGAAGTTTCTTGGTGGGATTGAGACGCTTATTGCATGTCATATCAACGGCACCCTAGTGCCTCTTCTCAAAGACGCGGGTGCTCTCTGGCTTTAAAACTTTATCGGGATCATCTATCGGATATGATAATCGAAGCATTATATAGCTTGATAGTGTAATTAGCATAAGTATTACATATCAAATAGAAATATCAATGGTACTTCTAGCCCAACTAGTTAACATTTAACATGTCCTTGGACCTAACGGATCATAGATTCGAAGCATGTACGTGTCGTTGTTTGAATGAAATGAACTTGCACTACAACAAATTTGTCATTTTTACACGCTTTTTTCTTCGCACTTTATAAAGTGTGAACTTTTTCTTAAAGGTATTCACACTTAAGAGTGTGAATAATTGTTTCAAAATCTTCACACTTAAAAAGTGTGAAGAATTTCAATCTCACACTTAAAAATGTGAAGAATTATTTTAACATCAAAAGCATCACACTTAAAAGTGTGAAAAATTATTTTAAAATCAAAATCATCACACTAAAAAGTGTGAAGAATTGTTTTAAAACCCTCACACTTAAGAGTGTGAAAATATTTATAAACCTTCACACATAAAAGTGTGACAATATTTGCTACACCCAATTGGTTCACACACATGCTAGTGTGAACTTTTTAATTCTTCACACTTTAAAGTGTGGCGCCATGCTCTAATAAGTGTGAGCATGTTACTATTTTGTTGTAGTGTTGTTTTAGTTACTTACTTTGTGTGTGTGTGTTTTATAGCGTAGCTAGAAGAAAAGAATTACAATAAGTTAATACAAGCATTAGAAAGATCGCGGATCCAAATCATATATAACAACGGGTTTAATTACATTCTTATTTCTATTTTTAACTTTTGCAATATTGAATTCAAAAAAATTAATCTAGTACATTCTCTATATTAGGGTTTTCTATATCAATCATGCATGTTATGTTTGATAAATGGATACTGTTTGATTGTTTAATATGGTGATGATTGGTTAATGATAATGATTATTTGGACTTTGGTCAAATATATCTGATGAGATGAGGAATGCATGATATTATGGTAACAGTTTGGTGAAGGCTTTGGGAGACAAAAAGGACATACCATGCAGAAAGTGATATTGGATGAAGCACTACCGTTACAGGAGGATGGTACCAACCGATTAATAACAAGGAGTGACAAAACTTTTCTAAAAAAGCAGCTTATTCATAAAATATAATGTTATTAACATAAGGGTGCAAAGTATAAAAACCGAAATTTCTAGGAGGCCACAGCTCTCCATAGTCCTCGCATGACTCCGCCAATACATCTGATCATCGCATTCACTTCTGATCCACATTAGTTTTTTAACGCACCAACTTACCACCACACTACAAAATTTGTGACATTTACTTACTAAAACTTTTACCTACTAAAATCTATAAAAGTAACCAAATGAAACTTTTACCCACTAAAAACTTATAATAGTAACCAAATAAAAACTTTTACCCACTAAATAACAAATACCAAAATAAAAACCCGCTTTCCAAATCAAATTTGTCAAAAATAACATTTGCCTACTTCAAATTCCCTAAAAGTAAGTAAAAAATCAAAAAATTATTTTAAAAAAAAACGGAGTAAATAAAAAAAGGCGGAGTATCAATGGACCCTAACTTCAAATTCCATAAAAAAGTGCTTGTTACACAATCCCCATTTGTTACACAATCCACAGCTCCACCTCAAGATGATAGAACCCTAACTTCACAAACACTTGATTCCGATCAGCTAACTTCATCCATTTGTACACTGTTTAGTTTAAATCTAAAGTATCTACTAGTATCAAGATGATCTAATTGATAGAACCCTAACTTCATCCATTTGTTACTTCGTTGTCGTTATTGATTCCGACACCGTCATCACCAGTTCTGGTCGTCGTCGGTATAATACTTATTCTTTTAGTTTTCGTATTAGTTAAAATTTTATCATATTATCGATATGTGGTTACAGCTAATTTCGTGTTGATATGTGCTTATTAGGTTTTAGGACTTCATTTTGTGTTGAATTAGTAAGAGATTAGATGTTAATTTGTGTATAAATGATGAATGATGTGAATTCAGGTCGATGCTTAAAGTAAATGTAGTGAAACGTATTAACGAGAATTTGAGCATAGAATTTAGTTTTTATTTACCGGACTAAACTCTAGTGTGTTTTTGTCGAAAAATGAAAAATCGATGAGTTGAAGTGAATTTTGGTTATGATATTTGATTAGGTTGATGTTTAATTTTAGGATTTTGTGTGTTGTGGATAGATAATGAGTTAATGTAGCGAAACATATTAAGTGTTGGTTACAAGAGGTGTTTGGATGTTGCATAGATATATTTGCCCTCAATTAGAATATCACTATTTGAGTTTGTTGCATAAAGTCTGTTCATAGGTGAGTGTCTTTCGTGTGTTGATATAATTTAACGAGCTTGTGTTGTCTCGTATGTGAAAATTGAAGCACTCTGAATTTATGCTTGGTAAAATATTTGTATTTAAAATTTTGTACGTTATTTGACGATAATGTTCTATACACAAACAAAAAGATTTTTTCATTACCTAAAAGAGTTACATGGTTGTTTTTAGGCACGTAAGAGTTGAATATTACTTCACTTTTTCTACTTTTGACATCATTATGGACAAATCTTGGATGTATCTTGCACCAAGAGCTAGTTCACAATAGGTTAATGGTGTGGAATATTTTTTGAACTTTGCTTTTGAGAAATCGGCTCAACATGGAGAGATAGTGTGTCCGTGCGTGAATTGTCACAATAGATTTCACCTTACAATAGAAAAAGTGTATGATCACCTTATATGTGATGGCTTCAAGAGAGGGTACATGAATTGGACAGATCACGGGGAAAGTAAGGAGGTATCATCTTCGAGTATGATGTGTTAGTGCAAATATAACGATATTTAATCTATACAGTCTCGTTTGTTTTGATTGATGACAAACGTATAACTTGATACATAACGTAAAATGTACAAGTTACTTGTATTCATAATTTGTCTCAACAAACATTCAACACCTCTCAACGTCTCGAGTCATCGTATGCTACAACACAGGTTCGTACATGTTTGTTATGTAGCATTATGATCAAACCCCTTGACCAACCATTTAGAATGACTAAAATACTTTTAGGGTATTTAAGTATTTTAAGTGTAAAAGTGCACTTTAGGTATCAAATAGAATAAGTGCCACTTTAGGTGTTAAAGTAATATTAGTAAGTTTTACAAATGATAAAAATGTGATGACATTAGGAATCAAACATTTTTAGTAACTCATTAACTTACTATAACAACATTACTTAGGTAATATATACAAGTTTACTTTCATATATATCTTAATTTTAAAATAGAAATATATATACATCACATCTTGTGCATTTATGGAAAGGTTGAGTGTTTGACTTTCCATAAGACCTCTTACACATTTTGGATTTATCTATTATGTGTTTCTAGAAGTAACTTGATTTGACATTGTTAGATATGTAAAGTTATTATAAATAGTAGTCTGTATGTTCCGGCGGAACCTTCGGGCATAACGGACGGAACCCTCAAAAGGGTTCCACCTGATCCGTGGGTCTGCTGAAGCCTTTGGCTATAAATAGCAGCCCATGGTCTTCTCATTAGGTTGATGACTTTACACATAGATTCTCTCTATCGTAAAACCCATATCTAGATCATTAGCAAACAATGTAGAAACATACATTAATCACCCATTTTATAATGATCATAATGCTTCTAACATTCATCTTTGTTGTAAGCATATCATACTTCATGATCCACCAAGAAGGTTACAAGATCTTGAAGTCATCATTCATTAAAGCATTCCAACATATGAAGATTCAAGGGCACTTGACATCCTCAATGGTTGAAGACTTCTTATTCAAGAAGTTCATGTAGATTAGGCATGCATATCCATTATACTTTTATGTCATGGATCATCATTGTATCATCACAATATAGATTAGATGGTTTATGTGTTTGTGCCATAAAACACAAGGTTTTTATGTTGGGCCACAAAACATAGCGGGAGTGGTTGTACCCTTGGTAAAGAACTCGACATCTAGCTTAGTGTCGGAAATATTGTATAAGTGACGATAGGAGTGGTTGTACCTTGTAAAAGAACTCGGTATCTAGATTTGTACCGGATAAAGTGTAAGCGACGATTGTAAGGTTTTCTCCGCCGAGAAGGGAGGTTGTTGATCTAGTGAAGTAACTCTCGAGTTGGGTACTCTAGGAGTGGAGTAGGGCGGAGAGGAGATCCATGACTGAACCACTATAAATCCTCGTGTTCGGTTTGCACTTTCCTTTTACTTATTGCTTTACTTTAATGTTTGCATTATGTGATTGTTTGTGTTGTGACTTGTTGATTGTACTTGTGTGATAACATGTTTTAAGTTATGTTAGTCATAAACTACAAGTAACATCTTTCATATTAGAACAAGCTAAAAATGGACATTTGATACAACAAGTTTAAAGTTTTTAAACGGTAAACTATTCAACCCCCCTTCTAGTTTTCCACAATTGGTATCAGAGCCTCGTAGCTCTTATTTTCAAAACAAATGGTTTTTAAAATGGAGTACGATCCATGTATCAAATTACCATTGAAGCGGAATATAATATGAAAAATGTTTCGCTAAGTATACCTAGAAATTTTGTTGTTAAATGTTACTTTGTATACAAGCTTGAAGGTGTCCTTGAAAAATAAAATAAAACATTTCTTATAATTTGTAAGAATCAAATTATGTGGTTAGAGCTAATGTACATAAAATATGGTTTTAAAATGAGTGTTTTGGATAACCAAAAATTTAGTTGAATAATCACCTCCGTAAATAATTAGATGAGTTACATAAGAAGAAATAATGTTAAAATAGGTGTATTATATGTTTACTAACAAATTTAGTAAGTCCTACATATTCTTGCTATGCCAAATACATGTTTTTAGCATTTTGTGAAAATTTGTTACAGCAGACCCCGCGGATCTCGCGGAACCCTCAGAAGGGTTCCTTGCCCTTTGGACGAGGGTTCCTTGGCTGCACAGTCAAAATTTTTTGTAAACTTCAAAAATTCATAACTAATTAACCGTAAGTCCGTAGGAGTCGCGCCACCTATCAATTTGAAGGGAATTGTGTCTACTTTCTTTTGAAAATGATGTTATGGCCTAAATATAATTTGAAGTCAAAAGATTAAACCAAATACTTTAATGTGTTCAAAATATCAAGTTTCGTTTTGACATAGAAACTCAAACTTTTGAGTTAGGAAATATAAGTTAGTATCCTTTGAACATTGACATTATTTTCTTTGAAACTAAAGAATTTTGTGACATTCATATATGCAAAGGAAACTAATCAAGCTTGGCATACATCGTCATATTTAAACGCAAAGTGACGAAAAGTATATTTCTTTTTATGTTATGCTAAATGACTACTTGTTTTAGTTTTATGCATATATGGTATTTGCTTATTGAAAGTTGTGATTGCATTTGTTTATTTGTGATTCATGAGTGTCTATCTTGTCATGATATTCATTTGCTTATTTGTCGAATTCATGTTTATACACAATAGGATATTTGCTAGATTGTGTGTTCTAAGTTGAAAATTTGTGTTTGTATTGCTTATTGATTTAGATATTCTTCCTTGCATATGTTATGTGATTATTTTGCATAATTCACTTAGGAATGAGAATTAAGTAATACTAATTAAATATCTTGGAATATGGTCACGCGTCTAAATGATCACTACATTTTTAAACATGTAGTATTCTTGCAAAATGGTGTTTGGTATACATGCTTCGACAATGATGTTTAATGAATGTGTTGTGCTATAAGATAGAAACTAATCTTAGATTGATCATGCAAACTAACCATATCATGTTTGGACGATAACACTTTGTTGTTATCAATTTTCAATGCTTAGCTTAATTTCCATTTATGGTATGCTCATAATCCTCGGCTTGATCTATATGCTAACACGTGTTAGAATATGTGTTTTTGGTTTTATTCTATCACATCTAATTAGGTGCATATGTTCCAAGTATTATTAGGATACTTGAACGGGTTTCGGGAGTCAATAAATGCCCATTGTTAAGGAGTGTTTGGCACTATTTGAAATCTGAACAATTTGGTAATTAAACAATGTGTTTCATGGATATATGTACTTCTAGGATCTTTTGTTATCTTTGTACATTGTCTTGTACTAACGGATATACAGGTAGACAACATTTGGGATTGTAACCACCGGTAAATTACCACTTAAATTAAACTTATACTTATCCATTTTTCACGTCTATTTTTTTTTAAACAAACTAATGACAACAACCCACTAATGTCACCAAACTCACATTCTAAATAAACATGTTCACTTAAGTTCGTTTTAAATAAATATCTTTATATCTCAAGTACCAAAGTTTTCAACTTCCATTTACCACTTTACGTATAAATTAAATGTTTTCTAACTATTACCCTAAAATATTAAAACCATGATTTTATGTAATGAAAGCATAAAACCTTAATTCCACTTTAACTCCCGATATAAACCCTAGTTTCAAAAACCTATGATTTTATGTGATAAAAACCACAAATCTTATTTAATATGTATGCTATTTCAAGCTAAGATACAAGTCAATAATGTATGAAAACTAATTATTTATAAAACTCATTATAAACCTCAGTGTACTTATTTTCAAAGCACATTGTATAAGTCTTTTATGCCCAAGCCTTCAAAATATATTTTCTTATATTTAATAAACCTAAGTACAAGTCCCTAAACCTAGTGTACAAGTACCTAATGCATATAACCTAAAAACTATACATTACTAGTTTAAAATCTAAATAAACTAACTTATATTTATTATAACCTTACTAAATATTAAAAATATACTTTCTATGATCCTTAAACCCTGGTAAGCTATAGTACCACTCCTTTAAGCTTAAATCGACACCTATTTTATTCCTTGTAAAATTTGACACAAAATATAACCAAACCAACCTTAAATTACATTTATAACTAGATATAGTTTAACCTCCAACCTAAACTAAATTACTTATACCAATTAAACCCTAGGTATAATTCACTAAGACCTATGTACAAATAGTTAAGCATGATCGACCCCAACCACTATTCCTAGTTCGAAACTAACTACAACTCCAACTAAATTAATCCTAGTCAAGTACATGTAATTTCCTACACCATAACCCTCCTTTTAGTCCCTTATGATGCCACATAACCATGTCTCCTGAGACATTTTTATTAAGTCAAAAGATTAGGTAACTTTCATGGACAACATTTTACCACAGGAACATATACTTTCTCTCGTTACACATGGTCTCCAAAATGTATGAAACACATCATCATGTCTTTAAACCCTCAATCCTTGGTCAATATTAACAAGCTAAGTATATGTGTACTCTTTTAATCCATTCGAACCATAAAACAAATACAACATACAAATCCTAACCATATGGCTATAACATGAACAAGTATACACATGTGTGTCTTTTTTTTTAATCCATTCGAACTACTTAACCAGCTCATGAACATCTTTCATACACCTCATCTTGTCCCTTAACTTCTAAACATAACCTTAACAAGTGGCAAAAGACATTTAATGCAACCCTAATCCCTTGATCTATATAAATCGAGTACATGTATTCATTTTCACTCACACCATCCGAAATATACCAAAACAATCCCATACTTCATACTTACTGATCCTAGGGTCCAAGTAGAAGCCAAAGAAGAAGGAGAAACCTTGGAGTGGAGCTTAGGAAGAAAACAAAGCTTAGTTTCCATTATCCTAGTCACATTGCCAAAAACATGCTCTTAATCGAATTTAAGATCAAGTAAGTGGTCCAACCCTTTCCAATCTCTTTTGTACACTTCAAATACTCTTAAACAAATCACTAAATAAATTCTAGTATCAAGCTTGGAGGAAAACCTATGATTTCTTTTCTTTTTCTGTCGAGCCCAAACCAACACCCTTAATTTATTTGTTTTGACATGTATACTAAACAAGGACTTTAAATATGATGGGAAACCTGCTAACAAACACTAAAGACATGTTTATGAAGTTTTAAAGGCTAAATCATGATTCTGTTTTTCTTTCTGTTGTGGCGTGAACAAAACAAACACCCTCTCTATTATACTCTAAATTTTGTGAGCATATATAAACTTAACAATCATTTAGGAGAAATAAAAACGAGAATCTAGGCCTTTGAATCACCCAAAACGAGTACACGAGTCAAAAGATACGGCCAAATGAAATTATCAAAAATCTTGTCGGAAAGCTGTCAAGTTTCTGTGACAGAAACTGAAAACACGCAAAACGAGCCATTTCTAGTCCGATTTATCAAAAAGTTAAAACACGAAAGTTTTCCGGAACAACGTTTTCTTTAAAAACTTAGAAGCACGGGTCCTAAAAACGCACGACAAGAGCTGTAGGTGCGGACTGTTTTTAAACCCGACATTTGAATTTCCAAAAATCTTTTCTTAAACGTCTCACTTCTGCCTCATTTTTCTACCATAAACTGAGGCTTATAAGCCCAGCCAATAAGCTCTTTTAACAAGCACCTAGCACACTTCAATTTGCCCCCAAGACCTGGCCATAAGATGTACATGTGACGTTTTTATACTTTTCATTGTCGCGAGTCATTAGACCAAACAAACTCTTAAATAAAATGTTTTCGACTTATTTCTAAACAAGGAAACCTTAGGACCCTTTAAAGACAACTTAGATATGATGAGTAACATGTTAGAATACATAGCAAGTCAGTTCATAAACTTTAGAATCGAAACCCAAGTTGTTTTTGGAACCTGATGTAGGTCGAGCATATGCTCCAGGTACCCAACTTCGAGCAATTGTTTACCCTATTAAACGAGCACCTAAGAATCTAAACTTAGGGGCAAAACGAAGACCTTCTAGCATAGATTAAGCAGGATCAAGAACATTGTAAAAATATTGTACGGATTTGTCTAAAACTTAGCTCGTTTTTGTTTCGATAACATATACTAAAAATACTTTTTGTAATTAATTCTTTAAAAACTAAAGGGGTATATTTTGTAATAAATGAAAGTTGGAGCGTTCTTGGGCCAAAAATGTAATTTTTATAAATGAATTATTATATGGGTTGTTTTTGTCAACAAACAATAGTTGTGGATATAAAGTGTCATTTTTTAAACTATAAGGGTAAAAAGCGTAATATTTTTATAAAAAGTCTAATAATATATTTTTATTATATAGTGATTCGGGAATATGTTTTTAACACATTAAACGGCTTGGATTATTTTTAAGATGTATATATAATAGCTATAAGTCGAGAACGAATTTCTATAAAACTTATATAAGAAATATATTTAACGTTATAACGATTCAGGACTTGTTATAAAACCTTATATATCAATATCATATAACAAACCATAAATAGGAAAAATAGTAAAATCTTAATGCCAATAACTTTTGAAGAGACTTCATGTTATTAAAACTAAATAAATAATCTTTAACCAAATCTTTACGCTAACAAATATTAAACTCGCATATAAGTAAATACGAATACTGAAACTTGACATAATCAACTCAGGTTTCGTGTCGGAGACGTTTATCAACTTTATTTAAGTTGTTTTCCATCCAGATTATCGTATCATCCAAGGTGAGTTCACAGTCCCATTTTTTCATACATTTTCTAAACTTGTGGGGAGATACATGCTACAAAACCGAACACAAGTATTTTCTGTATGCTATCTTTATTTATATTGCCTAAGTTCTCACTGTCGCCTTTCCTGATAAAGACCCTCATATCATGAGCCATTAATCACGAGTGAACGCGAATATAGTAAATAGATCTATTGGAAGTTGACGGCCCATTTGTACTAGCCGGATAGATAGCTATAAGCTAGCCGGATTGATAGACAGATGTACTATATTTGAGATGCATGGGAGACTGACAAACTCCTACTGGAGGGCATTATTACTTTCATTTGGTTATGTTAGTAATAAAACATTATCTCGGTAATGTTCTAGCCGTTAACGTTTGCGCTCATGAGGCTTAGAGCAATATATTACATTTCAATACTTTGTTTTATATCTAACTTGTGTTCAAATTATTATTTATAAACGCTGTGAATTCACTCAACCGTTGTGTTGACTTTTTAGCATGTTTATCTCAGGTCCATAACAAACAAGGATGGCATGGAAAAGCATGGATACAGAAGGAAGGCTAAAATTTTATTATTCTTTGATAAAGTATTTAACAAGTTGTAAAACTACTGGGACCTCATTTTGTAAACTCTGATATTTGAATAATAAAATTTCTAAAACAACTCAATTAGAGATTGTTTTCCTATTATTATAACTGTTGTGCCGTCGAGTAACACCCAGCTTTAATTCCGCTGCGTATCCCAAATTTGGGGGTGTTACAGATTGGTACCAGAGCTATAGTTATAAAGAAACGGATCTAATTGAGATCCGAACTATAACCACTTTTTCATAAAAATGTTTTATAGCCTTTCGTTGTCCGTGCCTTCCGGCCTCCGGATGATTATGTGACTTCCAGGTAATTATGTTACTCAAAAACTCTAGTAAACTGGTATACACATTTATGATATACTTCTGATCACTTTATACAAATAAACATATCTGCAGATGCCTATTCTAAGGCATTACGTTTTAATCTTATCTCTCTGAGCATGTATCTACTTCAATATTTTCAAAATTTTCAAAACTTTCCTAAGACGTTGTGGTTTCCAAAATTCTTATCCTATTAACGCTAAAAATATACGCCCCAATATATTAAAAACTATGTCGACTCACCTTGATTATCTTACTCCCATATCCAAAAAGAAGATTTGACTAACATCCCGGTGTGGGTTAAATTCCATGATGTTCCCCTTGCAATGTTTTCTGATGATGGCCTCAGTCTTCTTGCCACACTGATTGGAACGCCCAAAAGGTTAGATGCTTTTATAAGCTAAATGTGTAAAGAATCGTGGGGCCGTAGTAGTTTTGCAAGATGCATGATAGAAGTGAGATCGGATGAGGTGCTTCGGGACAGCCTCACTATGGAGATACCATTACTTGATGGTACGGGTTCGACTATTGAGAAGATACGGGTTGAATACGAGTGGTAACCACCCCGTTGTGACAAGTGTAAGATATTTGGTCATACTCTGACTAATTATCCTACAGTTGTTAAACCTCATGTTCAGCCTACTAAGCCTGTTAATGATAGTTTCAAGACTGTCAATCACAAGAAGAAGGGAAAGCAAGGAGGTTCTACAATTCCGGGTCAAGGGGGTTTACTAAACCTGTTGTGGGTAAGCAGTTTCAGTATCAACCCAAAAAGACTCCTCCTGAACCTAAGAAAGCTGGTGGCACTAAGAAGAAGACTTCTGATGTGGCTAGTTCAAGTGGTACTAATATTTCTACATCTAACCAATTTGATGCTCTTAATATGGATGATACAGATACGTTTGGTATTCCTACTTATGACACCAACAAGGATGTGGATGCTGGCCGTTCAATGGAAGTTAATGAGGATGAGTTGGTTAAGACTGGTAATACATCACAAGAACCGCTTGTGAGTGATTCAATGGGAACTAAGGAAGTTGGTTCTACTCCTATAGTTGATAAGATTAGTAAGCTTGAAAAGCTACTTATCGATGGGAAAGCTACTCTTGTGGATGATGAAGGTCATCCTATTCCGTCCGCCTCTGTCACTAAGAGGGCTAACCCATTTTCTAAGGTGGGTGAGGTTGTGGTTTCTGATAGTGAGGAGGAGGAGGTTCTTAACACGTTCGACGAATCAGCAAATCTTTTTTGTGGAGGTCATGAACGTGAAGATGAGCTTGATGACTATGATGATTACTCGAAGCAAATTTACGATCTTCCTGGGAATTGGATGCTCTTAACGCCATTTATGGCTTTAATCTCCAAGGTCGTAGGAAGTAGTTTATATGTTTGTCCGAGTTTTTCAATATTATGTGGTAGTGGTTTTGTTTTCTTGTCTAGAAAATAAGAAGTATCTTGTTATGTAAGCTCTTCGCCTATGTAACGGGCTGAGATATGGGATTCACTCATATCCGTTGTACTTAAATGTTTTTTGGAGTAATATATTTACCAGGTCGTTGACCTTTTACCCAAAAAAAAGGGAGAGTAAATACTCTCTCCGTACTCTCAGAATACTTAATTCATCGATTGATTACGAATGTTAAGTCAGAAATTCTTAAGTAGGATGATTTGCAATGTCTTTACTTAAATGAATTGGGATGCCTTTCATTTAAATAAAGAAATTATGAATCACCGAACCATAAGTTTATATCTCTTTATTTACATTGTTTTGGGACGCCTTGCTATGTAAATAATGAATTATAAATAAGTGGGCTTAATTGTATCTGAAATAACCTGAGTATAAAATCCGAAGATTACTAAACTTCATAAAATACGAATAACGTAAAATTTTATTAGAATCCATAAATATTAATACACAATAAAATAATTAACATCGGTGGTGCTAAGGTTACAAAAATCACCAAAGTAAATAATAGAATCGCCAATAGGTTGATCCACTAGGCTAATAAAGAACACAACTACACCTACGAGAATGAGAACTACGACCGGCTATAACACCTTGAATATTTTGTACAATAAACAAATTATCAACGCAAAACATGGTTTTATACATAAAACAACTAAATCTTATTACACATTCACTAAAGATTACATAGAAAATTTATTTCAACGCTTCCACCACGATATTGTCTATTACTTCCAAACCTCATCAATAACAATTGCTAGAACCAAAAGTGGTATAAGAAACGCTAAAATCCCGGCTAAGAATGCGTAATCTTCTTCTGGAACGTAGGTCATGTAGATAGAAGTAATAACAACGTACGCGATCGCAATAATGGTAATAATGTGCAGCATTTTAAAATTTTAATGAAAGAAACTTGGGTGATGGAGAAATGAGAATTAAAATGGGTATTTATAAGATAAAAACTAGCCGTTAGAAATCACTATTCATGACCGTTAGAAAACACTGTTCACTAGCCGTTAGGAATTACTGTTCATGACGTTTGAAAATTTAAAATTTTACTAAGGAACAAACGGATTCATCATCTACAAAAAAATTTAAATTATAAAAATTTTCTTTACATTCATCAAGTTTTCACCCGAAATTTTTCTTATTAAAAGACAGTTTTTGATATCAAAAATTTGAGAAATTTGAAATTAGGATTTTTTTCAAGGATGATTACTGAAACCGGATACATTTCATAAGTAACAATCTTCATTCAATATAATTTTTTAAAAAGTGCATATGACCTTTGGAATAATATTTGTACATATAAATCTAAATTATAAGTTTTCATAAATTCAACATTTCGTCATTATCATTTCAAAACACCTAACATAGATCGAATCTCGGGACGGGATTCCGTTAAGGGGGTGAGACTGTAACCACCGGTAAATTACCACTTAAATTAAACTTATACTTATCCATTTTTCACGTCTATTTTTTTTTAAACAAACTAATGACAACAACCCACTAATGTCACCAAACTCACATTCTAAATAAACATGTTCACTTAAGTTCGTTTTAAATAAATATCTTTATATCTCAAGTACCAAAGTTTTCAACTTCCATTTATCACTTTACGTATAAATTAAATGTTTTCTAACTATTACCCTAAAATATTAAAACCATGATTTTATGTAATGAAAGCATAAAACCTTAATTCCACTTTAACTCCCGATATAAACCCTAGTTTCAAAAACCTATAATTTTATGTGATAAAAACCACAAATCTTATTTAATACGTATGCTATTTCAAGCTAAGATACAAGTCAATAATGTATGAAAACTAATTATTTATAAAACTCATTATAAACCTCATTGTACTTATTTTCAAAGCACATTGTATAAGTCTTTTATGCCCAAGCCTTCAAAATATATTTTCTTATATTTAATAAACCTAAGTACAAGTCCCTAAACCTAGTGTACAAGTACCTAATGCATATAACCTAAAAACTATACATTACTAGTTTAAAATCTAAATAAACTAACTTATATTTATTATAACCTTACTAAATATTAAAAATATACTTTCTATGATCCTTAAACCCTGGTAAGCTATAGTACCACTCCTTTAAGCTTAAATCGACACCTATTTTATTTCTTGTAAAATTTGACACAAAATATAACCAAACCAACCTTAAATTACATTTATAACTAGATATAGTTTAACCTCCAACCTAAACTAAATTACTTATACCAATTAAACCCTAGGTATAATTCACTAAGACCTATGTACAAATAGTTAAGCATGATCGACCCTGTTGGGAATTATACTAACAGTTACCACGGCTAGTGAAGATGTTACAACTGCAGAAGATTGTACTTGCAGTGGAAACTCATTACCACTGCAAGAACATATATTACCACTGCTTATTAGATAACTGTTAGAAAACGTGTTTAGATAAATATAGAATAGATCTTGTGTATATCTTATTCTATTAGCTTTATACTTATCTTGTAGAATAGGACTCCTTGTGCTATAAAAGGAGATCCTAGGTTGAAGGTCTGATATACGTTTCTAGAGCTTCAAGGTGTAACCCTAGTGATATCAAGATCACTCGTATTATTATCATTA
This sequence comes from Artemisia argyi, assembly GCA_030686995.1. Lineage (NCBI taxonomy): Eukaryota > Viridiplantae > Streptophyta > Magnoliopsida > Asterales > Asteraceae > Artemisia > Artemisia argyi. The sequence goes on along the minus strand of CM060679.1, from coordinate 190,569,171 downwards.
ATAATATTGGAGCTAATAGTTTGTTTACATACACTGTTCTTATTCATTTACAATTGTCTTACTCACAATCCCCTAAGTGTTACTAAGTAAATTCCGCATACTTAGTGATATAACTCAAAGTATCAATCTAACACAAGTTCAAGGTGTTAAGATCCATCAAGTGGTATCAGAGACAGGTTTTGATACTTTGATTTAGAAGACTCAAGTTCACTCAGAAGAATCAATGGAGACAGAAACCAGTAACTCAAACATTGCTGCTAAGCTTCCAAAGCTTAAGTTGAATGACTTTGAGATGTGGAGGCTAATGATAGAACAATTCTTTATGGTCCAAGACTATACACTCTGGGAGATCATTATGGTTGGAAATTCTTTCAAACCAAGTTCTACTTCAGAGATGATTGGTGGCAAGGAAGTAATTAAGGTCAACACTGGACCTGTTACTAATGATGAAAGACTTCAGTTGAAGAATGATCTCAAGGCCAGAGGTTTATTGCTGATGACACTTCCCAGAGACCAAGTACTAGCATTCAGCAAGTACAAGACTGCAAAGACTCTTTTTGATGAGATCTGTGAAGTTTTTGGTGGTAATGATTCTACCAAGAAGACTCAAAAGACCTTGCTGAAGCAGACTTATGAAAATTTTGGTTCATCAAGTAATGAATCTCTTGATAGCATCTTCACAAGACTACAAAAGATTGTTACTCAACTCACTGTTTTTGAAATTGAGGTGGAAAGGGAAGACCTCAATCTAAAGTTCTTAAGAAGCTTACCCTCTGAGTTTGGAACCAATGTTGCTGTGTGGGAAGATAAGCCAGAATTAGAGACCATGAAACTTAATGACTTGTACAATAACTTCAAGGTTATTGAACAAAGATTGAAGAAAGCTGGCAAAATTAGCTCAAGTCCAGGAAGTGTAGCACTCATATCATTATCTCTTGATGATAGTTCAGATGAAGAAAGTGATAGTGATGATGACAGTGCTAACATTGTTGTTTCCACTGGTAGTGGAAGTGTTTCCACAGGTAGCTCAAAGAGACAGATTGCAGGGCTTAGTGATACTACTTTTTATGCCTTTATATCAAGTCAAGTGGGTGGTTCAATCCTCACTCATGAGGATCTGGATCAAATTGATGAAGATGATATGGAGGAGATGGACATTAAATGGCAAGTGGCATTACTAAGCTTAAGGACAAAGAAGTTTTGGAAGAAGACTGGAAGAAAGATCAACATCAATGGCAATGAAATAGTAGGTTTTGACAAAAAGAAGGTGGAGTGCTACAATTGTCATAAGAAGGGGCACTTTGCCAGGGAATGTAGGAAGCCAAGGAAGTCTGACAACAGGTCAACTTGGTACAAGCAGGACAAGAAGAAGGAACCTACTACTGATGAGCCAAAGGGGCTATTGGCCATTGATGGAGTGAGCTTTGATTGGAGCTTTATGACTAAGGAAGATGATTCAGAGTCTGCAATGGTTGCTACAGAGCTTGCACTAATGGCTTTTTCTGACTCTGAGGTACAAACTGATAATGCTTGTTCTAAATCTTGTAAGGCCTTAAAAGAGTATGAGAAACTTAAAGCACAATTTAATGAGCAACACATAGAGTTAACTCATACTAATTATAACTTAGCAAATCATAAAAGAGGCCTAGGAGTTTTAGAAACTCAATTAGAGCATTATAGGGCAAATGAATCTAATTTCAATGATGATATTGCAGTATTAAGAAGAGACTTAGATTATCAGGTTGTTGTTAATAAAGTTATTAGAGAAGAACTAGAAAAGGTTAAAGTGGCTAGTGAGAATATAATGATAACTAAGCAAACACTGGATCATCAATCCAAGTGTATTGATAAAATTTGGGAAGCCCAAGTTGTGAGCAAAGCCAAATCAGGACTTGGATATAAAACAGTTCCACCACCTCTAAGAGGTGTTCCATCACCTCCTGGCATTGACTTAGCTCACATAGGTTTAGAAGAATTCCAGGAACTACCTATGACCTATGGACCAAAGTTTGTTAAACCAGTTGAAATTGAAAAGGTTCAGGTTGAGGTTGATGTATTTGATAGTGCTAGTGACTCATCTTTTAAAGATGATAATTTGAATGTTGAGTCTAAGCCTAGTGTTCCTGAGAATGTTAAAGTAGAGATTAAAAGAAGTATTCCTGATGTAGTCAAAAAGAAGCCTAGGTCACAACCTAATTTCACTAGGCCCACTACTAGATATGCAGAGATGTACAGAAGTAGATCACCAACTCCTAGAGGCAATATGAGGAGTTGGAATCATGTTAAATCTAGGCAATTTGGTAGTGACTTTGTGTTCAATAACAAACCCTGTCATATATGTGGTAGCTTTGACCATTTGTCTTATAGCTGTACCTACCACTTGGGAAGAAGGGAAGTGTTTGGGAATACTAGGGTGAATGGACAAAATGCTAATAACTTAACTCACCCAAATCCACTTAGCAAGATGATTCCCAGGTCTGTTTTGCTTCATTCTGGCATTAAACCTATTTCCACTGCTAGACCAGCAGTTGCCACTGCCAGAAATAAAAATAGAGTTTACCCTAAGTCCCCTGTTACTACTTTTGTTAAATCTACTCAAACAGGGAAAAAAACCAATTTTGAAAAGAAAGTTAACAATAATCAAAAATGGGTACCCAAAGTTTCAAAACAAGCAGTTTCCACTGCTAAGCCAGCAGTTACCACTGCAAGGCCAAAGGTTACCACTGGTGGGTCTGTTAACAAGAAAAGGGTGAATATGGGAAATGTTGTTAAGGCCTCAGCACGTTAGGAATGGAAACCAAAAGGAACCATCACCTCAAACAATCCCAATGGTGTATCAATGACCTTTGATAGATACAATTATATTGATACACGAGGCAGATCCAAGTCATTTGTGGCTTGGGTTCCCAAAAGGAACTAATTCCTTTATTTTGTGTGCAGGGACATTCAAAGACTTCAAATGATCAAGGATACTCAGACAGTGGATGTTCCAGGCACATGACTGGCAATAAGTCCTATCTTTCAGACTTTCAACCTTATGATGGACAATTTGTCAGCTTTGGAGGAGGAATTGGTGGCAAAGTTTCTGGCAAAGGAACAATCAAGGCTGGAAACATTGATTTTGAAGATGTGCAGTATGTGAAAGAACTCAAGTACAACCTCTTTAGTGTATCACAGATGTGTGACAAGAAGCATAGAGTTCTATTCACAGAAGATGAATGCTATATCTTATCTAAGGATTATAACCTTCCTGATGAAAGTGACATTTTGCTTAAAATCCCTAGAAAAGGAAATTTGTATAGCATTGACATGCAGAACATAGTGGCTAATAATGATGTTACTTGCTTGCTTGCTAAAGCCACTTTGGATGAATCAATGCTTTGGCATAGAAGACTTGGTCATGTTAACTTCAAGACCATCAACAAGATTGTGAAAGATGGACTTGTCAGAGGCCTACCAGAGAAAAGATTTGAAAATGACCAAACTTGTGTTGCCTGTCTCAAAGGAAAGCAACACAGAGCTTCATGCAAAACCAAGGCATTCAATTCAATCAATCATCCACTCTTTATGCTGCATATGGACTTGTTTGGTCCTACCTCTGTGAGCAGCATCAATTTGAAGAAGTATTGTCTAGTTGTGACTGATGATTTCAGTAGATTCACATGGGTTTTCTTTTTGAGTACCAAGGATGAAACCACAGGCATTCTTAAGACATTCATCACTCAAGTTGAAAATCAATTTGAAAAGAAAATCAAGATCATCAGGTGTGACAATGGGACAGAGTTCAAGAATAAAGTTATGGATGATTTCTGCAGAGACAAAGGTATTAAAAGAGAATTTAGTGTTGCAAGAACTCCTCAACAAAATGGAGTTGCAGAAAGAAGAAACAGAACACTAATTGAGGCTGCTAGAACCATGTTAGCTGATTCCAAGCTTCCAGTGACTTTTTGGGCTGAAGCAGTTAACACTGCTTGTTACATTCAGAACAGAGTTTTAGTGGTCAAAACAAAGAACAAGACACCTTATGAGTTGTTCAGAGGAAGACCTCCTACTTTAGAGTTTATGAGGCCATTTGGGTGTCATGTTACTATTCTCAATACTATTGATCATCTGGGTAAATTTGAAGAAAAGTCAGATGAAGGCTTCTTTGTTGGATACTCTATGGTTAGCAAGGCTTTTAGAGTATACAATTTAAGAACAAAGAAGATTGAAGAGAACTTGCATGTTCAGTTTCTTGAAAATAAAGCAAACATGGCAGGTTCAGGACCAGATTGGCTATTTGATCTTGAAACATTATCAAATACAATGAATTATATACCTCTTACTTCAAGCTCTGGAGACAAAGATCTTGAAGATTCAGAAGAATTCATTGATGAAGATGAAGCTTGCAAAGATGATGAAGATCAAATTGTTATGCCACTTTGGGACTTTGTTGATAATTCTGAAAAGCCAAGTGATGCAGATGGTGTGAATAAAGATATTCCTACTAGCAGTGGTAACTCAATTCCCACTGCTACACCAGAAGTTTCCACTGTCAGCCCAAATATGGAACATATTTCTCAGGAATCACCAAGTGATGATGTAGAGATCTCAAACATGTCTACAACATATGATATTCCTAACACAACACAGTCTTCAATTCACAAAGTGCATCCACTTGATAATGTCATTGGTGAACTTCAATCAGGTGTGAAGACTAGAAGACAGACAAAGAAAGATGATATTCATGGGTTCATAAGTGAAGTGTATGAGTCCAAGAAACATAGTAAGAAGAATGAGTGTTTGTTTTTCTGTTTTCTCTCACAGGTGGAGCCTAAGAATGTGTATATGGCTCTAGGAGAATCTAGCTGGGTTGAAGCTATGCAAGAAGAGTTGTTGCAGTTTAAACTTCAAAAGGTTTGGGTTCTTTGTGACTTGCCTGATGGTATGAAGGTCATTGGTACTAAATGGGTTTTCAAAAACAAGAAAGATGAAAGAGGTATTGTAATCAGGAACAAAGCTAGATTGGTTGCTCAAGGATACACTCAAGAGGAGGGTATTGATTATGAAGAAGTGTTTGCTCCTGTTGCAAGGATTGAGGCTATTAGATTATTCTTAGCATATGCATCATTTATGGGCTTTACAGTCTATCAAATGGATGTTAAGAGTGCCTTTCTGTATGGTACTATTGATGAGGAGGTATATGTCTCTCAACCTCCAGGCTTTGAAGATCCTCAACACCCAAATAAAGTTTACAAAGTGGTTAAGGCTCTTTATGGCTTACATCAGGCTCCAAGGAAGTGGTATGAAACCTTAGCTAATTATTTGTTGAATAATGGGTTTCATAGAGGTAAGATTGATCAAACTTTGTTCATCAAGAAAGACAAGGGTGATATCCTACTTGTGCAAGTATATGTTGATGATATTATCTTTGGGTCTACTAAACAAGAGATGTGCAAAGAGTTTGAGAAGCTGATGAAAGATGAATTTCAAATGAGTTCTATGGGAGAACTTACATTCTTTTTGGGGCTGCAAGTACATCAGAGTAAGGAAGGCATATTTATCAGTCAAGACAAATATGTGACTGAGATCATTAGGAAGTTCATGTTTACTGAAGCAAAATCTTCAAATACCCCTGCTGACAAGACCACTCACTTATTGTTGAAGAATGCTAGTGGTGCTAATGTTGATGTTCACACTTACAGATCTATGATTGGTTCTTTGATGTATCTTACTTCATCAAGGCCAAATATTATGTTTGTTGTTTGTGCTTGTGCAAGATTTCAAGTGACTCCAAAGACATCACATATGACAGCAGTGGAAAAGATTTTTAGGTACTTGAAGACTTATCCTAATCTAGGATTATGGTATCCAAGAGATTCTCCAATGGAATTGATCACATACTCAGATAGTGACTATGCTGGTGCAAGTTTGGATAGAATATCAACTACTGGAGGATGTCAATTTCTTGGATGTAGATTGGTGTCATGGCAGTGCAAGAAGCAAACTATGGTGGCTACTTCAACCACTGAAGCAGAATATGTTGCAGCTGCTAGTTGTTGTGCTCAGATCCTTTGGCTTCAGAATCAATTATTGGACTATGGGTACAATTTCATGAACACCATTATCTATATAGACAATAGTAGTACCATATGCATTATTAAAAATCATGTGCAACACACTAAAACTAAACATATTGAAATTAGACATCACTTTATTAGAGATTGTTTTGAGAAAAAGCTTATTAATGTTGTCAAGATTCATACTAATGACAATTATGCTAATTTATTAACAAAAGGGCTTGATGTGGGTAGGTTTCAATACTTGGTAACAGGTATTGGAATGCTCAATCCATAAATCTTTGATGTCTAATATTTTTCAGTGTTGCAGGATCCTTTTTAGGTACTAATATTGTTTGTATTGTATGTATGGTTTTCTACTAACTTGTATGCAGAGTTATCAAGAGCACAGTGGTAATTAATATACAACAGTGGAAAGATTGGTGATAATAGCAAGAACAAAAGAGTACTTTTATTGATTATTAACAAGAGTACACCACAACCATCAACAAAACATTGTCACCATTACAGAAAACCATCACATAAGACATGAACCTACAACCTCACACCTACTCCATAGGTTTCTTTCCTTTTCCCTCATACTGCTGCTTGCCCTTGGAAATTTTCTTTCTCTTGTCATCAAAAGAGAGTTGTTTTCTTGGACAAGCAAGTCCCAGAACTTGCTTGGGAGGTCTTGGTGCTTGATTAGGCTTGTCAACAGCTAGCCACTTCATGTTGTTTATTGCAGTTGTCAATGCTGTGGTAAGGGCCTTTGGAAGCTCCTTGGAAAGATCAAAGGTTGGATCATTATCATCATCAGTTGAAGAGCTTGAATAAAACTCTAGAGATGGAGCAGGATCAGCTGATATCTTCTTATTGGGCTTCATGCTTGAAGATGTAGCAGTTGTAGCACTTGGTGAAAAATATCCACTCCATCCAGCAGAAAGTTCTTCAGAGTCTGAGTAGTAACTGATTTCCTCATCTGAAGAGTCATCAGAGGAGATGTAGATTAATGGAAACCAACTCATGATGATGTTTAGGGTTTGTGTTATTGAAAAAGATTGTTGATGAAAGATAAAAGATGTTGAGCCCCCTTTTATATGCAAAGTCAAGGTCGAATTATAATTAATGAAGGATATTTACTCCTACTTGTTTTGGTAGGTTGGAGGAGTAAATTTGGTTATTATCGGGTTGACTTTTGGAAGATATTTTTGTGAATAGTAACTTGGTTAAAAAGTTATTTTGGGTTAATTCTTATGGGTTAAGTTGAAAGTTACTTTGGTTTGCAGCATACAACCTATTTTTATTGAAGTCATTGGAGTAATAAGATGTGTACCACAGACACACAACAAATGGTTATTGATTCACCATGTCTAATCCACATAAGAATCAACTAGTCCAGAGCAAACGGCTACTGGTAAAGACTTATCAAATCCGTTTATGGTTGATAGTTTACCAAAAACTAGGTTATCAACTCACCATACATCCATGTGATCAAGAGTTGGCTAGTCCATAAGCAAACGGCTCATGGTAAAGACATATCAAATCCGTTGATAGCTGGTAGTTTGCTAAAAACTACGATAAGAGCAGCAAATTTTCATGATTTCTTTACCACTGCTCTTTGATATGTTGTGAAAATTTTACCACTGCTAGTTCATTAGTTACCACTGCAAGAGTAATGTTTCCACTGATGAACTTGCCGTTACAACTGTTGTGTCAGTAATCTTGTTTTTACTAGCCGTTGTAAAAAATAACCGTCTTTCCTTATTAATAGGGTAAAATCTTTTGTGAATTATCCACTTTCTTATTATAAATTATTCTTTTTCCCAAGATAATTCTTTCTAAAGATAATTCACATTGCGCAACCTCCTCAAACCCTATTAGTATATATTGATCATCATACGGCTTGCTATTTATCTTGATTACTAATACTTTTATTCTCTTTTTCACAAATATCATGGCGATTCTAAAATTTGTCGAGGAGCACAACCAAGTGGCCTACTTACAAAAGTCAAACGAGAAGAGTGACCCTGTTTTTCATCAGATTGTGGATTTTCTAAACACAACTCATATAAGGTATGCCTTAACTATTAATCCCACAATCTATGTCTCTCATATCAAACAGTTCTGGAACACTGTGGAGTCCATAACTCTTGAACAGGGAGACACACAAGAATTTGTGGATGCTCTAAGAGCCACAGTTGATGGGGTAACTATTGATGTTACTAAGTCATCCTTGAGGAGAATTCTCCAATTGGATGATCTCAATGGTATTATCACATTACCTAATTCAGAAATTTTTACTAATATTGCTCTAATGGGGTATGATACATCTGACCAAAAAGTTACTTTCAGAAAAGGATGTTTTTGTCCCCATTGGAGATTTTTAATGCACACTCTTCTACATTGCCTAAGTCCTAAGAAAACATCTTATGAACAATTTGCATCAACCATGGCTTATCCTTTGGTTTGTTTGGCAACTGATAGGACTTTCAATTTTTCAAAGTTTATTTTCAATAATATGAAAGGCAATGTAATGAGTCAATATAAATTTTTGATGTATCCAAGGTTTGTGCAAGCAGTGTTAAATGAGTTTCAACTGCACCCTCATAATAGAATTTATGAACCTTCCACTCTTAAGCCAAAAGTTTTTCAAAACATGTGTAAGGCTTCAGAACTTTGGAATGGGGAGGTTCATCCACTTTTGCCTCAAATGCTTGCTAAAATTACTCAATTATAGGGTGAGGATGCACCAATCCCAGCTGCATCTCAAAACACACCCACTATTGTTGTTCCACAAATTCAACATACCCCTGCTGTAACTCACACTTATGAGAGAAGGTCTAAACAGCCAACTTCTCTCATCTCAACATTGCATGTTGCTGAGCCTTTTGGTTTAGGAACAAGCAGTGGTGGTTCAAGGCTTAATCCTAGTCCAACTAGGGAAGAGCCTGAATCAATGCCTCATGATTCACCTCTCCCAGCAGGTTACACAGTTGGAAGTGATGAAGGCAGTGTGCAAAAAACTGAATTGATGGACATTTGTACCAAGTTAGTCAAGCAGATTCAAGCTCTGGAGAAAGATCTGGCACAGACCAAAGAACAACATGCCACAGAGCTGAATAAATTAAAGGATGAGATTCAAAGATTGCAGAATGAGGTTGAGAATCTCAAGAAGAAAAGATCTCAGGTTGTGTTATCTTCATCATCTTCACCTCAGGATGAGTTTTCTGCAAGTTCTACTAAAGTTTTGGGAGATTCTTCCAAACAGGGGAGGAAAACTGATGCAGAGTTTAAGGGGAGGAGTACAAATTTTGAAAAAGCATTTGCTGAGCTCAATGATTCTAATAATGCTCAAGTAAAAGATGATGTAGCTGAGACTGAGGGGAGGAAATTGGATGTTGAAGATATGGATGCTGGTGCTGGTTTTAACTTTGATGATATAGTTTTAACTGCTCAACCAATTTCCACTGAAGCAGAACAAGTTCCCACTGATCAACCTATTACCACTGCAAGAGAAAAGGTTACCACTGATACTCAAGAAATTACCACTGCAGAGGAAGAAGCTGCTAGAATAAGATCAGTTAAAGGAAAGGCTGTTGTAATTGCTTCAGATCAAGAGACAAGAAAGATTTTTAAGTATGAACAAGCTCAGATTGACTTTGATGCAAGATTGGCAGAGCAACAACAAGAGAATGAAAGAAAGAGAAAGCTAGAGGAAGATGAAGTTGCTAGTTTTATGGAAACTAAGAGGTTGGATAAACTTGAAGCTGTAATGGCAGAACCTATTTCAAGTGTCTCACCAACTGTCATACATGAGAAACCTCCATTGTTCAGTTATGTGCCTACAGAAGAAGAGATTAACTACTTGATTAATAATGATCAAGTAATCAGGAAGAAGGCTATTGAATTGATTGCAAATACAACCTTGGATAAAGAACAAAGGTCTGCTCAACTTAAAAATATCATTCAAATGAAGAATCAGCAGGCTCTTGATCAAATCATTGGAGATGTTAGAAAAGGTCAAAAGAAGCCAAGGAAACTTACAAAGGCACAGATCATTGCTGAGATGAAGACTTTTTGTTGTCATGTTGGTAATATGAAGATGACTCAATTCAAAGGAATGTCACATGATCAGATTGAAGGAATTTACTATAGAATCAAAAGACAAGATAGTAAATTCATTCCAATGAATCAAGAACCAATAACAATGAAGACAAAAAGGACTGGAGTGAGTCTTGAATCAAAAGATGCAAAGAAGTTGAAGACTCGGAAACCATCTCAAGCTGAAGAGGGTCCTAGCAAGTTGACAGAAGAGCAAGTTACAAATATGTTGTTCATAGAGACTGATATACTTAATATTGAACCTCTACAATCAAGATATCCAGTAGTTGGTTGGGAAATCTTTTCTGATAGTTTTGGTGTAGCTTGGAAGATCATCAGAACTGGAAGTGTCACAAGCATTTGCAGAGATTTTGAAGATATTGTTAGATCTTGTGATAGAGAAAATTTGGATACTTTGTGGAAAATTGTTAAAGATCAGTTTAAAAAGGATGAACTTGTTGATGTCAAGGCTAAGGAGTTATGGGTTCACTTCAGAAGATCATATGAACCTGACCCAAGTGATAGATATTGGAGATTTGAAGCTCATAGTACAAGAACTTTGTGGATATTCTATGATTCAAGTTCTGTGCATCATGTTTCTACTCAAGATGGAGTTGATGTCTTTATGCTGGCTGAGAAAGCATATCCATTGAGAGCTGGAGTATTGACAGTGATGTTGTCAGAAAAGCTTAGGTGTTGGGAAAGAACTAAAGTTATAGATAATCTGCTACAAAGGATTTATGATCAAAGTGTGAGAGCTGATAAAGAGTTAAGAAGAAGAAGATAAGTGTTTGGAAGAATTCCCATATCCTCATGTTTGCTGCATTCTTGAAGAAACTTATTGATTTATGTATTAATCATAAGTTAGGGGAGGATTGTTGGGAATTATACTAACAGTTACCACGGCTAGTGAAGATGTTACAACTGCAGAAGATTGTACTTGCAGTGGAAACTCATTACCACTGCAAGAACATATATTACCACTGCTTATTAGATAACTGTTAGAAAACGTGTTTAGATAAATATAGAATAGATCTTGTGTATATCTTATTCTATTAGCTTTATACTTATCTTGTAGAAGAGGACTCCTTGTGCTATAAAAGGAGATCCTAGGTTGAAGGTCTGATATACGTTTCTAGAGCTTCAAGGTGTAACCCTAGTGATATCAAGATCACTCGTATTATTATCATTAATAATATTGGAGCAAATAGTTTGTTTACATACACTGTTCTTATTCATTTACAACTGTCTTACTCACAATCAAACTTCTAAGTGTTACTAAGTAAATTCCGCATACTTAGTGATATAACTCAAAGTATCAATCTAACACAAGTTCAAGGTGTTAAGATCCATCAGACCCCTACCACTATTCCTAGTTCGAAACTAACTACAACTCCAACTAAATTAATCCTAGTCAAGTACATGTAATTTCCTACACCATAACCCTCCTTTTAGTCCCTTATGATGCCACATAACCATGTCTCCTTAGACATTTTTATTAAGTCAAAAGATTAGGTAACTTTCATGGACAACATTTTACCACAGGAACATATACTTTCTCTCGTTACACATGGTCTCCAAAATGTATGAAACACATCATCATGTCTTTAAACCCTCAATCCTTGGTCAATATTAACAAGCTAAGTATATGTGTACTCTTTTAATCCATTCGAACCATAAAACAAATACAACATATAAATCCTAACCATATGGCTATAACATGAACAAGTATACACATGTGTGTCTTTTTTTTAATCCATTCGAACTACTTAACCAGCTCATGAACATCTTTCATACACCTCATCTTGTCCCTTAACTTCTAAACATAACCTTAACAAGTGGCAAAAGACATTTAATGCAACCCTAATCCCTTGATCTATATAAATCGAGTACATGTATTCATTTTCACTCACACCATCCGAAATATACCAAAACAATCCCATACTTCATACTTACTGATCCTAGGGTCCAAGTAGAAGTCAAAAAAGAAGGAGAAACCTTGGAGTAGAGCTTAGGAAGAAAAGAAAGCTTAGTTTCAATTATCCTAGTCACATTGCCAAAAACCTGCTCTTAATCGAATTTAAGATCAAGTAAGTGGTCCAACCCTTTCCAATCTCTTTTGTACACTTCAAATACTCTTAAACAAATCACTAAATAAATTCTAGTATCAAGCTTGGAGCAAAACCTATGATTTCTTTTCTTTTTCTGTCGAGCCCAAACCAACACCCTTAATTTATTTGTTTTGACATGTATACTAAACAAGGACTTTTAAATATGATGGGAAACCTGCTAACAAACACTAAAGACATGTTTATGAAGTTTTAAAGGCTAAATCATGATTCTGTTTTTCTTTCTGTTGTGGCGTGAATAAAACAAACACCCTCTCTATTATACTCTAAATTTTGTGAGCATATATAAACTTAACAATCATTTAGGAGAAATAAAAATGAGAATCTAGGCTTTTGAATCACCCAAAATGAGTACACGAGTCAAAAGATACGGCCAAATGAAATTATCAAAAATCTTGTCGGAAAGCTGTCAAGTTTCTGTGACAGAAACTGAAAACATGCAAAACAAGCCATTTCTAGTCCGATTTATCAAAAAGTTAAAACACAAAAGTTGTCCAGAACGACGTTTTCTTTAAAAACTTAGGAGCACGGGTCCTAAAAACGCATGACAAGAGCTGTAGGTGCGGACTGTTTTTAAACCCGACATTTGAATTTCCAAAAATCTTTTCTTAAACGTCTCACTTATGCCTCATTTTTCTACCATAAGCTGAGGCATATAAGCCCAGCCAATAAGCTCTTTTAATAAGCACCTAGCACACTTCAATTTGCCCCCAAGACCTGGCCATAAGATGTACATGTGACGTTTTTAAACTTTTCATTGTCGCGAGTCATTAGACCAAACAAACTCTTAAATAAAATGTTTTCGACTTATTTCTAAACAAGGAAACCTTAGGACCCTTTAAAGACAACTTAGATATGATGAGTAACATGTTAGAATACATAACAAGTCAGTTCATAAACTTTAGAATCGAAACCCAAGTTGTTTTTGGAACCTGATGTAGGTCGAGCATATGCTCCAGGTACCCAACTTCAAGCAATTGTTTACCCTATTAAACGAGCACCTAAGAATCTAAACTTAGGGGCAAAACGAAGACCTTCTAGCATAGATTAAGTAGGATCAAGAACATTGTAAAAACATTGTACGGATTTGTCTAAAACTTAGCTCGTTTTTGTTCCGATAACATATACTGAAAATACTTTTTGTAATTAATTCTTTAAAAACTAAAGGGGTATATTTTGTAATAAATGAAAGTTGGAGTGTTCTTGGGCCAAAAATGTAATTTTTATAAATGAATTATTATAAGGGTTGTTTTTGTCAACAAACAATAGTTGTGGATATAAAGTGTCATTTTTTAAACTATAAGGGTAAAAAGCGTAATATTTTTATAAAAAGTCTAATAATATATTTTTATTATATAGTGATTCGGGAATATGTTTTAACACATTAAACGGCTTGGATTATTTTTAAGATGTATATATAATAGCTATAAGTCGAGAACGAATTTCTATAAAACTTATATAAGAAATATATTTAACGTTATAACGATTCAGGACTTGTTATAAAACCTTATATATCAATATCATATAACAAACCATAAATAGGAAAAATGGTAAAATCTTAATGCCAATAACTTTTGAAGAGACTTCATGTTATTAAAACTAAATAAATAATCTTTAACCAAATCTTTACGCTAACAAATATTAAACTCGCATGTAAGTAAATACGAATACTGAAACTTGACATAATCAACTCAGGTTTCGTGTCGGAGACGTTTATCAACTTTATTTAAGTTGTTTTCCATCCAGATTATCGTATCATCCAAGGTGAGTTCACAGTCCCACTTTTTCATACATTTTCTAAACTTGTGGGGAGATACATGCTACAAAACCGAACACAAGTATTTTCTGTATGCTATCTTTATTTATATTGCCTAAGTTCCCACTGTCGCCTTTCCTGATAAAGACCCTAATATCATGAGCCATTAATCACTTGCGAGTGAACGCGAATATAGTAAATAGATCTATTGGAAGTTGACGGCCCATTTGTACTAGCCGGATAGATAGCTATAAGCTAGCCGGATTGATAGACAGATGTACTATATTTGAGATGCATGGGAGACTGACAAACTCCTACTGGAGGGCATTATTACTTTCATTTGGTTATGTTAGTAATAAAACATTATCTCGGTAATGTTCTAGCAGTTAACGTTTGCGCTCATGAGGCTTAGAGCAATATATTACATTTCAATACTTCGTTTTATATCTAACTTGTGTTCAAATTATTATTTATAAACGCTGTGAATTCACTCAACCGTTGTGTTGACTTTTTAGCATGTTTATCTCAGGTCCATAACAAACAAGGATGGCATGGAAAAGCATGGATACAGAAGGAAGGCTAAAATTTTATTATTCTTTGATAAAGTATTTAACAAGTTGTAAAACTACTGGGACCTCATTTTGTAAACTCTGATATTTGAATAATAAAATTTCTAAAACAACTCAATTAGAGATTGTTTTCCTATTATTATAACTGTTGTGCCGTCGAGTAACACCCAGCTTTAATTCCGCTGCGTATCCCAAATTTGGGGGTGTTACAGGGATGTTGTCAAATTTTCAAGTTTATGGATATTTCACTAAGTATAGTGAAATTCGCTAGCCCCAGGTCAAAGTCTAACGGTTAGAATGTTTCTATATCCAATCTTTGCATTTCCTAATCAGATATGGTATAAATTTTATGTTTTAGGAGTTTTCGAAAAAATTGGAAATCATCTCGACCCCCGAAAATCTGGACTGTCTACTTTTTGCCCTCTGGCGGAACTGGCGGAACCAAATATAGGGTTCCGCCAGTGTAATTTCTGGGTACTCCAGAATTTGGCCCAACGGACCAGGCGGAACCAAAAACTGGGTTCCAGCAGTCCTGCAAACTCCTTTTTAAATTTTCATTTAAATCCTTCATTCAAGATCACTCACTTTCATCACTAGGATTCTTCTCACTAATGTTCACTTATATTAGGATTAGGACATCTCACTTGCACCTATAAGATAATCATCTATAATAATACTTTCAAACTTCATAAGAATAATCCATGATACCTTTCTCCTTAGAGGAAGGAATCCGGAAACTTGTTCCTTGCAATACTTGAACCATTGAGTATTTGTGATCACTACACACACTCACTGCATTCTTTTGTCCTTTACTCATCCATTAGCTTGATTTGTAAATTGACAACTTCCTAACCAATCCGGACTCGTTATTTGCAAAGATTACATACAATATCGAAATCACAAGTCCAACTTATGACTATAGATATTGTCTTGTATCTACATATGTTACCTCACTTGGTTAACATGAAAATAATGTGTCATCCTTCAAAACGATAAGGATTTACATCGAGTCATAACTTACTCTTAAGTTATAGATGTATTATCGAGTCTTGCTATCCTTTTATGCTATCCAATCTCAACTAAGTAGGATTGACAACTTAAGTTTTTCGTTAAAAATATTCAAGTAAACTTGACTTACTACCGTAGTCATTAAATGTCATATCCGAAAATCAACACCCAAGGATTTTAACAATGTTTGTTAAAACACTTATCACGACTAGAGCACTTATCGTAATACTCTCCCAATCAATAGGAACAAAAACAAATGTCAATAGGTTTTCATCCTTAAACATTTAGCACTTAAGTTCACTTGTTCTTTCACCATCATCTCATCACATTCACCTTGTGATATATCTCAGCCCATAAGCTTCACAAACATGAGCAAAACTTCAAGCATCTTCCTCATAACCTTTCATCACTCAAACCTCAAACAACCAATGTGAAATGAGAAACCGAGTTATCCTTTGTCCTATCAATATCGAGTCATCCACCATTTCCATGCCCTCAAAGAAACCAAGAGTCAATATCATCTTCACCAATAACTCCACCTAGTCATCTTCACAAGAAGATTCCACAATGTAACCAAACAAGTGTGTCATCCCCACTACAACCTAACCCATTAAGATTAAACCACCTTTCATGATACATAAACCTATGTTCACCCATGTGTCGCTCTTTGAAACAAAGGGCAATTGTCATATCCATACACTCATTAACATATTTGTTTATGTCGCCAAAAGTCAAGTGAATTTCATTATGAAATGCGTCTTTTCCACTTTCTAGCAAGTGAAGAACACAAAGAAGATATCCAAGCTTCAAGTGTTGTCAAGCAATCACCACCTCATTTCACATATCCACTCTCGGTCGTCAACCATACTTTACCACCTATAGGATTAGAACCTTCACCATTAAATGAGCATGAAGTACACATTCAATTACACTAGGTTTAAGTAGTATCACTTTCACAAGTTATCAAAGTATTAGCAATACTTTTAACTTCTGCATATGTCTCATTAAATCTCAAATCAACATCTGCAAGTTCTAGGATCTAGAGCCTCCTCATCATCTCGTTATTCTTGTTTTCATAAGCATGGTGACTTTATTCCACGTGATAACCCTACTAATTGAAAGACACCATATGTGTCTATTTCCTTTCAAGCGTTCATTATAACCAAATCTTGCTCATAACCAAATTCAAACCCTATGCCTATTCTACTCATCTCTATAGCACACACAAAATCTATTGAATTTAGTAATTTCACTTAGATTCCTGTTCCAAAGAGCTTTCTTGAGAACGTTCTTAACATATTCCATTATCACACACAAACACATCTCTTGGTCTTTGATGATCAAATCACTCTCATAACACATACTCAAACTCAACATAAAAGATGTCTCTCTTTAGATCATTCAACCATAGATTCCAAACACAAAGATTAAAATCTTTTTGCATTACACATACATGTGTCGACTACATGTTATTTGTTTGATATGATTGGACATCTTAACATAACCATGATAACTATTTGATTGATTCATGTGTAAAACTTGGTTATATCTTTATGATGCCTGCATGCTTATATGTTTCGTGTTACTATATATCAACCTGATTTTTATGATATTTTCATTCTTTATTTATATGATGTTTTGCATGATTAACATGTTACTTGTTAACTCATGATATGTCAGTTTGGTACATGATGCTTTTATATGATATTCATATATTTGAAAGCTTGTGTATGTTGTTGTCATTTATTAGATCCATGCTTAGGATGATCTATATAATACTTGCTCCAAAATATTATCGTTTAAACATGGGTTGTATAAATTTTTTGTCTTGTCTCTTTCGTAAATTTTTCACACTATTTGTTCACTTCGTATGCACTTATTATTTGTAGAAGTACTCTTGGTATGATAAATATTTAGAAGACGTTTTATCATACAAATTTATCGCATAGATTGTTATATGCTTAAGTGTCTAAGGTTAACAACAAAACAATTTCACAATGAAGTGTTTTAAATAATCTCATTAATAGTCCCTCAGGCATTAAACACAATCAATAAAACCGTAGTACACATCCGATTACGTTTCTTAAGACGTTCAAGCTAGTTACCGTATAGGAGATTTAGCCAGTTTTCTTAAGCCTAACGCTAGTCAATCAACCAAACAATCAATAACAAATCAACAATCAATAATCAATAACTAGATTTCATTAGATCTAAGCAAACACTAAGAAATCTACGCTAGCATGATACAGTAAAGAAAAGACAAACAATTAATCAAACAACACATAGACATATTAAATGATTAAAAAGAGAGCTTATCTTTAATTGAACATAGAAGAAAAGAGGGTTTGGAAACCCTAAAGTTACTGCAAAATTCGGACTCCCAAGTTATACCACAAAGTTCCTCTCAAAAAGTTACATTAATGAATGAAAAATCGAAAACTTTATATAGATTTACAAGGCTGACGGCGTCGGGTTATAATTCTTGACGCCGTCAGGTTACCGCTTTTAGGGTTTCATATCACCCAAGATAACTTCTGAAGCCGTCCCATTGTATCTCTTCTAGGCCGCCTCGTGTAAGTGTAACGCCAGACGGCCTCACCTCAATTGCACCTGACGCCGTCCTGTTGTAATTTCCAACTTCTTTTCTGGGGTGCCTAGTGTAAAATTCCATCGCATCACTTCAAAGGGCGACGACGTCAGCTCCAAAGCCTGACGCCGTCTGGTGTTATTTCCATACTTTTATTGGTTTTCTTGTTTTCTTCATTCTTGAGCACAAAAACGTCAGAAAAACTCCAAAATGCTCCATTTTATAGAATTCATGTCCCAAGTACCTAAAATGACAAAAGAAACAATTTGAGGTAATATTTGACCATAAAAACACGATTTAGGGCTTAAATGACCCCCTAAAAGAGTATCAAATAAATCCTTATCAGGTCCTTATGCATAATAAGTGTAAAACTTAGTATGAATAGTAGTTTCAACCCCTCATCATTCTTGACTTAATTATATGCAGTCCCTATGACATAACTAAACTTCATTTGAATTGTCACCTTTAGTCCCTGATCGTTCTTGTTATTTCTATAACAAGTCCTTGTGATATTTAATTTTTCATATGATTCGCCCAGCTTTAGTCCTCCATCGTACTTGTTATTTTTACTTTAAGTCATTGAGTAATAAATAAACTTCATATCCATTTACATCTTTCAGCCCTCGACTTTAACTCCTTGGCGCCCAAGTTTGATAGTTACAGCGTAAGTCCATCGATCGACTTACGCTGTAAGTCTTCGTCAACATATATTATCCATCGCTTGTAATCTTCCTACGGCGTAACCATCAGAAATGAGTTACGCCCGTAGAACTCTCGTTAACATTTTGGCCCAATTTACGCCGCAACCCTATGTGTGTGGTTACGACATAACCTTCTTGATAATTATATTCTTCTAAGTCAATAAATATTTGGTGTAACCTTGTCAATGGGGTTACGCCGTATCCATGTAGTGTGTTGACTTTGGTCTTCATTTGACATAATCTATTATGGCGTAAGTCGAGAGATGAGTCTATGCCATAACTCTTTCCTGGGTATCATACTCTTGTATAATTATGTTAGTTTCCTTCCAAATCCGTGTTTCTTCGTTTATATGCTCATTTATGCCTTGAAAACAAAATATTAAGAAATAAGAGCATATATCCAAGTAAAACAATACAAATAGTGAGAATATTAGAGGGAAATTGAAACTAAAATATCATAACTATTTGATGTTATCACTTAGTAAGAGATTCTTCAGCCTTTTCATAACTTTCAGTTTCATATTCATCAAATGGTTCCTCAACCGTTGAAAATGAAGAATCAGTCGACATGAATTGGTTTATATGTTGTTGTGATGATGAACCGTAGTCGGGGTTTGAGGGGGGAGTATTTCCAAGAATAAACGTCTTTTCGGGTATCGGGGAATTATTTCCGAGAGTGTTTTCTTGAGACATTCTTGAGAGAAGTTGTGTATGTGAGATGTGTTTTTTGGTTGAAAATGTATTGGATAAATATAGAAAAAAGAAAAATATAGGGTTTGTTTAATTTTGAATTTGAAATTTGAATTTGAACTGTAACTTTGAAATTGAATTTGAATTTAAATTCGTAGTGTGTGTGTGTGTGTATATATATATATATATATATATGTGTGTGTGTGTGTGTGTGTGTGTGTGGAAAAAAGATATTAAAAAGATAGGGTTTTTTTGTTTTGTTTTTTTTTTTTTTAAATGAAGGTCGCCCATAAAAAAATCGACTGTAAGTCGCTGGAGAAAAAAAGCTGATGTGACGTAAAATTGGATACACTTCTCCTTCTTCTTCACAGCCATTCTTTTCATCATTCTTCTACAAGTTGCGATTTCGGAGGATCCTTCTCCTCCATTACCCAACCAGGGATTTGTTTATTACCCGGAGCGAGCCCCCCGGCTTCTGGTTCTTCCCTGCAAACCTTGTTGCTGATAATCACGGCCATAATAGGCCCAATATTGACGGGTTTGGCAGTGTGTATGTGGAGCTGCAAGCTTCACGTCGACGGGAAAGGACTCGACGTTGAGATGCAATCGAAGACTACTACTAAATGAAGAATGGAATCTGGATTTTACTATATCTTAACGTGGTCCAGCCATGTATATATGATCTCTTATAGTATATAGTATGATTATCATTGTGTGTGTGTGTATATATATATATATATATATATATATATATATATATATATATATATATATATATATATATATATATATATATATATATATATATATATATAGGGTTAATGTAAGATCAAGCTTAAAGTTGTAAAAATAAGATCTAGTCTAAACAACCACTAAAACCATTTTATAAATAGCCATATTAGCAATAATATACAAAAAATAAAGTATTAATACGAATTAACATTTTAACAACTAATAACCAACTGATACATGAGTTTGGATTAGTGATACACAACTATAAATTTACATGTCGAATAAAAGTGTATCACCTTAGTTTCGTCAATTTAAAAAAGAAAAACATCGAAACTTTAACAATTTTAGTTGTACTAAATAAAAAAAATAATTTTACTTTAACGAGAGTGTCACTTGTCAAATTTTAGTTGGATCTTATTTTTACAACTTTAAGATTGATCTTATTTGAACTTGATTCTATATATATATATATATATATATATATATATATATATATATATATATATATATATATATATATATATATATATATATATTGAGAATAACGGTCTTGGAAGAGGATCTTATAAGGTCTAAAGAGACTATGGGTAATGCCATCATCAAACTGGTGAGGAAGGTAAAGAAACAAGAAGGCATATTGAACAAGAGAGGGGTGGTGTTCACTGACTCAGATGCAGAACAGGGTGAAGAAAATTCTTCCAAATAGAGGAGGAATTTACATGAAACTGAATTAAAGACCCCTACACCTCCTAAATCTTCTGGTGACATGAGCTCTCAAGGCTAGGAAGCTGCTGAAATCCTGGCTCATACTCTAAGTCAGAAGAAGAGAAAAGCTAAGACAGGACTTGGCAAAAAGATTAAAAGCTTGAAATCTTTGGGTTAAGAAGTTGGTTCTTGGGTTTCTTTCATTTCATTCGACACACATAACTCGACACTCACTTTAAGAGTTTGATTTCCTAATCTAATGTTTCTTTAACTTCTTAAGTTACAATGTGTTAAATATATTACTTTATATGTTCTGGTTCAAAGTTTAGAATACCCAAAATATGTTTCTAAAAGATTATGATGGGTCGCTAGTTAAGTTCTCACCAATGAATAAACATGTTGTATCTATGACTAGTACACTACTTAACAAAACACATTCAAATTTCAAATGACCCATTATTGTAGCTAAGGTTGTTTAATTTTGGATATTCGAAATGTCAAATAATGGTTTTATACATTCAAATATCTTAAAAATGTGTATCTTATTTTATTTTTTGGGAATCTTAGATATGAGTTTGGAAATTGACAATTCATATATCCTAATTTTTTAATTAATTCTTATTTGATTTTCGGATGTTCAAATATGGATGTATTTGAATATCACTAATTTTTGCCTCGTTCTTTTAAATCATTTAGATAAAGTCCTACATTTTTCATTTCATTCACACTAATACTATGGAGGTATTTACGATTTGCGTCATCTACATTAGGAAGTCCAAAACAATCTACTAGAACTTGCTGACAACGATTTGTGCTATTTCAGAGGAGGGTGGTGGTGGTGGTGTTGATCTGATGATCGATAATGTGTACACCTCAAAATCAAAGAAATTACTAACTCTGTTATGTCAATTATTGTGACACGTACGTACTCAGTTGGTGTGTAGTCTTCACCATGCTCTGTTTCAAGAACTCAACCCATCAAAATCAAAGGAATTACACATACACACGCATAGAATATAAATACACAATCACCATTTTAGTAATTCAAAGTAGTAGTCATTGGCGTGTAGTCTGTTCTATCAATCACCAAGCTCTGTTTTAGAAACAATTGGGTTCAGTGTGTAAACCATCACCATCTTTTCTGCAACAACCAGGCCAATTAATGGAATTTCAAACGCAAAGCAATTGGATTAATTAAACCATCACCATCTTTTTTAATTTGCAACCACCAATCCAATTAAAGGAATTTAAAACGCAAAGCAATTGAGTTGGTTGTTGCTAAAAAATCAAAGGAGATTGAGTACTAACCCTTCAATTCCTATAAATTTGAGGCGATCATCGCCACCACCACCACAACAATACATTACTATCAGATATCAAACAACAAAACATACTCATATCAGATAATACTATACATCAGAAGAAATGGCACAATACTTCTACTTCTCAGCCATTATTATTTTCATCTTTCTTGACAAACCACCACCGAAATTGATCAATTCCCTCCTCCTCCTCCA
The DNA here is from genome assembly GCA_030686995.1 of Artemisia argyi. NCBI lineage: Eukaryota > Viridiplantae > Streptophyta > Magnoliopsida > Asterales > Asteraceae > Artemisia > Artemisia argyi. The sequence continues at coordinate 190,546,635 of CM060679.1, read as the reverse complement.
TTACCCCAGCAGGGCTTTGTATATTACTCGGACCGAGCCCCTCCGGCTTCTGGCTATTCTTCTCTGCCAACCGTGATGTTGATAATCACGACCATTGTAGGCCCGATATTGACCGGTTTGGCAGTTTGAATATGCAGCTACCACCTTCACGTCGACAAGGATGGACTCGACGTTGAGATGCAGTCGAAGCCTTCTGCTAAATGAAGACTGCTGCTAACGTTGGCCAGCCCTGTATGATGTATCTATGATATTGTATTTCTCATCTATGATGATCTTGTATTTATACATCCTTTATAATAAAGTTGATTTTGAAAGTTTAATGGTTTAGTTTTATATGTGTGTTTGGGTTACCTTTAATGGTTTAGTTTCTTTCTAAAGCATTTCTTTTGTTTTGTTCAAATTTTAAAGACTTGCAAAATGTTGTTGCATAAAGGATTTGATCAAGCAACTGATTACTAGACTTAATTGTGGTTTTATGAAAAAAGTGAGGTTTTTGTAAACCAGGACACCAATATTTTAGGTTTGGTTCACGACGAAATTTTGTGAGACATGTAGAACATCTTTCTGTGTATGACTCGAATTTTAAATTTTTTGAGGTTTGTTACTATAATTTTTGAGACATTATTATTGTAATCAGAAAATGATGTTTTGGCTGATATATACATAGATAAGAATCAATTTTTGAGACATTATTATTTGATATATTGTAGTTGATAGTTGTTCATTTATTTCAATTTGTCCACTAGATCTCATAGTTGTGCTAATTTTGTTGTTTAGCTTTCATATTGCATCAGTAGGTTATAGCTTATCATAAGTGTTCATCTCTGCATTATTTTTGTTTCAATTCATCTCTTATAGCTTAAATAGTTCATTTGCATCAGTAGTGTAGTTTATTTTATTTAAAAACAACAAAAACATAAAAACCGGGTTAGTATAGGGGTGTTTGGATTAGACTGCATAACTGCATTTAAACTTGATTCAGTAGTTATAAGTGGTTGAGATTAGTTGACATTAGGTCAATTAAACCTTAAAATTTAGTAGTCATTTGATAAAAAGTCAAAATCACTTCATATCTCATTTCTGCATCAGTTAAGTAGATTATAGATTGCATAATCAATTATATAGGTGCATTAGTTGGAAACTTAGCTTAATCCAGTTGCATTATAGCTTATAACATCCATTTCAGTCATTTAGATATGATCAAAGTTCATTTTAGTCAAAGTATTCATAACATGAAATGGTCAAAAATCCAAAAATAGTTTTCAAATCCATTTTAGTTTTTTTAATCTTCATTAGTTCAATTTTAAACCAATCTTTCTTAAACTTTGGGTTTTTAATAATTGATAGCTTGTGATTCCAAAAATAAATTTTCCTGAATTTTAGAAATTTTCTCATTAGCTTTTGAGTAGCTTTTTAAAGCCTGTTTGAAGCAAAAGTGCCCTGCACCAGGGGTATCAATCCAACAACCCATTTTCATAAGTTTCTTTTCTAGCTTTATACTTGATATAATTGTTTGATTTTTGGTTCTTTGGAAAGCGCATGTTACTGGTTTGTGAGATAATTGCTTAATTTGGACTTAGTAGCTAGTTTGCTTAGCTTATTTGGCCTACATAAGTACATGTGTGGACTGAACTGAGACGATATATCGGTTAAGCTTATTTTGATTGACTCAGCTTTTGATCTTGTTCTATTTTGTTTATCTGTCTATTCGAGCTTGATTAAGTGAGATTTAATTAGATTTAGCTTATTTGCCTATTAGGATTAGCTTGTAAGATTTTTTAGACATAGCTTTTGGTCTGCACTTACTCTCATTTCATTAAAAAGGTTAACTGAAGAGCTTGTTAGTTTGTTTGAGCTTATTTGTTTACATCTTTGAGCTTGTCTAGATACCATTAGGATAGTATAAGCTGGTTATGCCATTTGCTTTAGAATATAGGATCATAGACATCTTTTAAGTTTTTTAAATTTCCTTCTAAGTTTTTCTTAACACAACTGTTGGGAGTTTAAGCTCATTCTGAGCTTATTAAAGCTTTTCACAAAAACTTGTTTTACAAAAGTATCTCTAATTTGGTTGTTTATCACTTTTGCAAAAAGAAAAAAAAATGTTTCAAAAAAATGTCATTGCTGGGATCTGATCTCGGGCCACCCAGCTCACCCCCACGCACCTTTACTGTTTGCCCTTGGGACTTTCTCAGTTATGGCTTGCATTGTTTAATTAATATAGTGACATTTAAATTTTAAGTATAACAAGCCCTTTCAACTGATAAGCTAGCTTCTAGCTTATCTCCAAAACTTTTTCAACTTTCCACATTTTTCCCTTGTTTCTGTTTATTAAATAGACTTTTTAGTAATTTTTGGGATTTTTCCAAGTTCATTTGCTATTTTTCTTTTATTTTCCCATTTTAATTAATTTTTAATTCATAATAAATAAAAGAAAAGCTAAAAAAATTTAAATATTTTTCCTGAAATTATTTTGAAGCATTTAGGATTTTTAGAAAGTAAATTTATATTTTTAAGTACCTTCCTCTTTAGTTTTGCCTTTTAGGTTCATTATTTCCCGGTAGATTCGCTTTTTAGGTTTATTTTACATTTTAGCTTACGTGTTATTTGATCTTGCCTGATTTGTTTAATTGTTTTACTTGTGCTATCATTTGCCTATCTTTAGTGCAATTATCTTAATATTCACTTTTATCACATTTCACTACACGTTTCACGATTCATTTATCACGATTCCATTCACACCTTCACACGGAACGAATCAGGAATTCGTATTTCCTTTGAATTTCTTGGAGAATATATACTATACTTGACTATTGGTTGTTTTCGTGCGAATCATGGGGGTGTGATTTACAATTATATGAGATATCATTATATCAAGGTCTATATGTGAAAAGTGATTGCTGATTATCATGGATGAATCGGTCTCCCTAAGAAATCTCATGCATTATGTACACATTCATGATAGTTATCATGCAACGGTTTGATTTATTGAGTCAAAATTTTGTCCTTTATTTTCTCAATAACTTGCTTAATGGAAGGTTAAATTTTAACTATATATAAGGCCATAATCTTACTTAGGAGAGCACAATTGTCCTCTCTTACTTCTAGGTTTTGGATGTATTTTCAACTTCTATATATAACGAGCGGGGTAGCCCTTGCGTTGCTGCGGGCGGGTTTTGTCTTGTAATTTGCGTGTAATTTTTTTTTGGTATTTATCGTTTTGGTTATCCTTCTTTTTTTACTAAAGTTTTACATATTCTATTGTTGTTCCTGCGGGGTTGCCTTGTTAGGAATAATCAAGCCGGTTAGCCTGCGCGTTGTTGTGGGGCGATCGTGTTTATATTAATAGAAAAATTTTAACATTTTTAAAGCAATAAATTTAATTCATTGATTAAGTATCTAAGTAATTGAAGGTTTTTGCAAAAAAAAGGCAATTCTATAAGTCCATATCTCTACTACTTATAAAAGAGAAATGGTCAATGTTGAGTTTTCAAATGGTCAATGTCAAATTGTTGAGTTTTCAACCTGCTATTGATGGAAACAAGTAATGTAATTAATACTCATATTAAAACACCCCATTACTTAGAAGTACAATGATTTATTCACATTGTACAATCAATTAAAAACATATCTACCAAATTAAATACAATCAATTAAAACATAAACCGGGTTGACCCGAGATGCTTCAAACCCGGCGGGTTGACTCGGTTTAATTTGATCCGTTTTCGACCCAACCTAGCAAGTTGACCCGGTTTAAATCGACTCATTTTTGACCAGAACGGTTCAACAGGTTGAACCACCCGGGTCGAACCGGGTTTCAAAACATTATGTTTAATTCCCAAATCTTCAGACTTTTATTATTTTTCGTTTATAACCTATAAACTTTTTTTTTATCAATAAATATCCGTCGCTATAAAATTTCGTTACTATGCACGGATACTCGGCTAGTGTTATATTAAAAAAAGAGTATGCAAAATAAATTGACTAACCACCCAGCCAGGTGAGTGAGAAAAGATTTACCCCAATTAAGAATTACCGTTAAAGGGTTAAAAACTGTATTCCCAAATTCAAATCCCCAAAACCCTCTCTCTCTTTCGGCGTGTTTCTGTCTGTCTCATTCATTCACCAAAATTTAAATCTACACACACTAATTTCACCTTCATCACACACACACTAACTGCATTTACCCCTTTAACCCCAATTAATACCAAATTCTCAGCTTCAAACCCTACATAAACAGGTATTCACATCATTTTAATTACTCACAATTTATCGATTATATAACAACGCTACTCGTTAATTTAATGCGTAATTAGTTTATGTTATGTTGATGAATTTAATTAGTACAGGATTAGGTATTATTTTTGCCATAATTTATTTAATTTAATTTTTATGCTCAATTTGAGATGTTAGGTTTAAATTAGGGCTTGTAATATACGGATAGTTTGTATTGTATATATGTTGTGCTAATTTAGGCGTTACGTGTGGTGCGGATGCTGATGACTTTGATTAACAGTTTGTTCGGTATTAGTTTAGCCGTTTGTTCGGTTAGAGAGAAGTTAGGTTCAAATTAGGGCTTTTGATTAGTGGTTTTTAGGTTTTTATCGCGTATTAGCCGTACGGTGAATTCAGTAGCTAATTTTAGGGGGTGTTTGTTTCGGCTTATATAGCCAGCCGGCTTATTGCCTATTTGGTTTTCGGATTATGTTTTATAAGCTCACTTTTTGTGGCTTATTTTAACTTCATAATAAGCTTATATAAGCCGAAATAAGCCACAAAAACTGAGCTTATGAAACATAAGCCCAAAATCAAATAGCAAACACCGCCTTACTAATTCTGTTAGGGTTTAATTTGTTTCAGTTATTTTTTATAACGTATTAGTAATAGTTTTTGAGCATTTTGGTGGTGCTGAGACGAATGTGTGTTTTTTATTTGTAACAGAAATCGAGTGTGGAAAGTTGGCGTTTGTGGTTGTGAGTTTGTGATGGAGAGCGTGTTAATTGACCGTGTACATAATAGTCTGCGGGATTTGTTATATCCGGATGCTATTTTTAAGTGTGAGCTGCTCTGCGCTGAGTTTCCTTCGGAGGTATGTATATTATTTCTAAGTTCTATAATGTTTTGTTTTCCGAGATTAGATATGTCTTCATGTTTAAACAGTTAGACACTTAGACTAAAAACAATGGCTTAGTGTAAGTAGGTAAATATTACTAGGTACTTAGGTAGTATGTTTATATCATTATATGTTTATCAAACGAGCATAAACGGGTAAACGGATTAGGTTTTCCTTAGTGAGGTTACCCGAGGAGGGCGAGTCTTTACTCAGGTGTTCGCCGCCTAACCGGGGTATTCCCGTGACCGTTTCGCAACCCTTTCTCTGTCTACAACCAAATGTATACCTAATGAGGTTTAATTAAACCTAAGAACTCTTGGGACTAGGCCATTTGGTGGTGGCTGGTTATCAAATGAGCATGATGTAGGGTAATACCTAAAAGTGATTAGTATGAAATGTTATTTTTTGGTAAATTCGAATCGTACTTGGAGTGAATGTATAGTATGGAAAAAAAGATGCAACAAAAATATACCCATTAGAACGGATCGTTTGTTTTGTATATAAGGAGTCTTAGAATAGTGGAGTTAGTGATATCTCTTCATGCATCTTGATATCTGAGTGTTATGCTTCTTGTAGAAAAGTATTGGCGGAAATTTTGGTTAGCAGGATAACGAGTTTCACTTTCTTTTTTATTACTTCAATTTATTGCAAAGCAAGGACACTCTAATTAATTATTAATCAAGTTTCCTTTAATGAGTAGTCAACTATCTTTCCTAAAAGGTTTATTGTTGTAAAATCGCAATGCACCTATCATAGTATCTTATTTTCTTTCAAGTTAATTGTTATATTGTTTTAAATTTGTCAAATGCAGGCGAACTTGCAATTGTTAGCCAGATGTTACTTACAAAGCAATGAATCTCATGCGGCTTACCATATTCTAAAAGGTATGTCCGAGTTGGTTTCTTTTTCATGTTTAAAGTTTAAACTAGTTTTATGTCATTGCCATGCTGTTCAAAATCAGAACCAAGTATATTCTTTCCCCTTTCATTTCGAATCTTAATGCCATACTGACAGTCAAATCCTCTTAGGCAATATCCTACTGCAATGATTTTTGCTAAGAAAAGCTATCATGTCTCTTCTTATTAGCTTATTAACATGCATTGGATGTAGGAAAACCTATTGTTCTTCCCTTTTCACACTGATTCAATCATGAGCAACATAGATGCCCCACTTCAGAAAACATTATTTGGCAACACTTTTGCAGTGATTTTCTATGTTTTCATAGGCACAAAGCACAATTTTAAAAATAGGCTGAGAAATGCTTTTGAAAACACATTTTTGTATGCAATCCCAAACACCCTGGTATTAGCTTATTAACAGCCATCCAATGAAGGTTAACTTACTGTCTTATACCTGTTTTTCTCAATTCTTGTTATCTGAAGGAACACAAAAGCCTCAGTCCAGATACTTGTTTGCAATATCATGCTTTCAGATGGATCTCCTCAATGAAGCCGAAATGGCATTATGCCCTTCTAACGAGCCTAGTGCAGAGGTAATCCAGTGATTTTTTGTATTGCTAAAACCACATGGTAGTAGAACATGCATTTAAGATTTAATGATGAATTGTGTCTTTAAATAATATTATGAGTAATTTACTTTTTTCAAGAGCACTTGTTCATTGCATTTCTTATTCTATTCAGGTTCCAAATGGTGCAGCTGGTCATTATCTTCTTGGGCTTATTTACAGGTACGTGAGTATAATTACCTGAATATACATAGTTATTTGTGGATATCTGGAAGGCTGTCCCCTGTAGTTCTTGTTGAATTTATTCCTGAGCATGAAGATATTTAACCTGTTGAATATATTGGTATGAAAACAGTTCAATTGGGGATGTATTTTATTGATAAATGGTCAACATAGAAAATAGCTATAAAGTGTATTGAGAGAGATGCTTACGACCTTCTAAATCATTTTCTTTAGAAGAAGCTAGGTTATTATAATAATAGTGTTTCAAACTTTCAATAGTTATAAATCTAATACTCTAGTCATTAGAAGTTCAACAAATGGAAAACCAGGGTCTAAGTTACTACTGTATTAGTTTTGAAAACTTTTAGAAAACACACATTCTTATTGCTAAGTAGTTAATTATTTTGGTGAATTCATATAATTAAACTGTTTTTTTATCTCAGCAAAAATGAAACATATAATTTTGAACGCAGTGATAGTATGAACTATATTAGATCAAATTTTGTTCGATAACGATGAGTAGCCACTGTTACAGATTTATTTTATTTATTTATTCTTCTTAAAGGTAAATATTATTAAGAAAGAGCCAAAAACAGGCAATATACATCATACAAATCAAAGTGAATAAAGGCTAGAATACCACTAGACCTAACACACTAAGAAACTCAACAAAGGACTTGGACAATTCCCAAGCTCAGACTACATATACATAAGGACTGAGAATACAGTCAGAACCAGATGGACCAAAGTGTACTTCTGAATCCATGAACACACTGAGACCAATCAATGTATTCAATCCATCACCATACACAATATCCAAACTAGCAAACTGTATTTCAGGAAATTCATAGTCAACAAGCAAATACCACATCGAGCAATACATAAAGAACAAAACCATAACAGAAAACAAAATAGACCAGCAGCATCACCAATCCAAAGCAGCATCATATCCACTTCAGGTCTTGAATACAGGTGGATCATAGCTTCCATCATGACCTCCCATGCCACCAGATACAACATACCAATAACAGTTTCACACATGAAAATCAACAGACTGTTAGCATGACCATAATAAGACCATAATCAGAAAATAACATCCATAAACCCACTTAATGACTTTGCCTCCTTAAAAACCTTTACCAAGTAAAACCCAAGTAGGGAAAAACCTTGAAAAGGATAAAAAGAGCACAACAGTCACTGTTACAGATGTTGTTTTATGTAGCCACTCACATAAATTTGAATTGGCCATTTTAGCAAAGTTACAGACATACAGATGTTGATTTATGTGACAGCATTTAATTTCTTGCCTGGAGTTCTTTATTTCAAGGAACGAGAACATCCTTGGTGGTCCTGAATCTTTTATATGTTTGAACTGATAGTTGTCTACTTGTCTTGTTCCTCTTGTATGTGTTATGCATTTGTTTTTTGACTTGTTAGGATATCTAAACTCATGGGCTCATAATGTCTTTCAGATACACTGATAGAATAAAAATCGCAGTTCAACAATTTAACCAGGCTTTATCAATAGATCCTCTGCTGTGGGCTGCATACGAGGAGTTGTGTAAATTAGGTATGCCGAATTTATCTACATGCACTTTATTATCTATTCTTATTGTAGAGAACATATTTTTATTTAAATCACATAGTATGGGATGCATTATGATGTTCCAATTGTAGTAGTATTAAAATTATCTTGAGTTAAACTGAGAGGAGCGTATGTTTCAGGGGCCGCTGGTGAAGCAGCATCAGTCTTTGGGGAATCAGCATCAGAATGCATCCAAAAACAGTACTTGAGTCACGATGTGGGTCCTCAATTGCAGGCATCCATTGGCGATCATAGTCTAATTTCTGGGAGACAAATGTCTGAGAGCGTTAGTCCAAGGCATTTGAGACATTTGCATGGCAATAACATGAAGGATAGTTCCCTAAATCATAATGGTGCAGTTTTTTCTGGAAGTGCTGCTAGCCAACCCAGTAACGGTGTTCATCATAATATATCATTCTATAATACTCCTTCACCTATGGCCACCCAGGTATATATGCTGAACTAACATTGATCTTATCAAGTTATTTATATATATTTTTTTCTCTTCTCACACTTTGTCTTGGATCACACATCTGTTGCGAGTTGTGATTTTAGGTTAGTTGCAATTGAGTGCTATGAATTCAACTGAAAATATTTACTTTGTTATGTTTATTGGGATTTGCTACTGAGTCGTATATTAGCAAACCCATTGATCTAATTTGGATCCCATGAGAAATAATGAAGAGCGATTTCTATGGTATTGTGTAGGTGTCAGGTCTGGCCCCTCCACCTGTAATTAGAAACATGCTTCCAAATGGTCCAAGTTCAAGTTCTGCTGGTACTGATGCATCCCCAAAATCAACTGTCAAATCTACCCTTCAAGCCCCCCCTCGAAGAAAGGTTTTCGATGAGGGGAAGCTAAGAAAGGTTGTTCAACTGTTACATTCTCTATATCAAATCTATGTTATAGATCATATTCGGCAAGGTAGTAATATACTTGTCATGCTCTATATGGTATCCCAGATCTCAGGAAGGTTGTTTAGTGATTCCGGTCCTAGAAGAAGCACCAGACTTGCTGGAGAAACCGGTCCCATAGCAAGTTTAAGTGGCATCAATGTAGCTGGAAATGGAACTAATCATTCTACTAAAAATCCTACTGGCTCCAAGTTAGGCTCTACAACATCTCGTTCAGTAACACTTAGAAAGGGACAATCATGGTCTACTGAAAATTTTAATGAAGGTCAAATTCTTGTTTTCTTTTACTATGATTTATTTCTTAACGTATTTGATTCTTAATGATGTTCAATATTAACCAGACATCTCACATTTTGCAGGGGTTCGGCCTGATCTTGATGATTCTCGTTCAAATGCTACAACTACCTCTGGTTCATCCCCGTCGCCTGATATTAGATCCTGTGAACGTGATAGTTCAGTGATGTCAATAGGTCGGGGTTCTATGAGTATTTCAAAAGTTGCTAGTGGGGCTTCAGAAGTATTGTCCCTTCTGAAAGTCATTGGGGAAGGTTACAGACTTTCATGTCTATATCGGTGTCAGGTATAGTGAGCTGCTAAACCTTAACATTTTAGCTGGTGATTATTTGGTTTTCTGATTACTAGTTTTTTCTAAACAGGATGCACTTGATGTATTTCTACAACTTCCTCATAAACATTATAACACAGGCTGGGTGCTCTCTCAGGTAAGTTGATGTTTATATTATGCAACGAGTTTATAAATTTTTGTCGTGCTTGGGGGTACAAATCTAATGACTGCTTATATCATCATGGATTCCGTTTATTAATTTTGCCATAATTTTCTTCTGATTTGGAAACATTCCAATATTCTCTTTTCACCCATACGTACATTCTGAAACACCTTTTTAGATGATGTATAACAAATATTTTTTGCCTAAACTTATTAATTAGTGAGGAGACTACTTTTTTTCAAGCCTTAGCTATAAAATGCGTTTTTTACACGCGCTTATCCCTACTGTGATATGAATATTGGATTTTTGGTTATTATATTTAACGTTGTGGCACTGTGGCAACTTTTAGTGCAGGTTGGAAAAGCTCATTTTGAACTGGTTGATTATCTAGAAGCTGAGCGTGCCTTTAGCAATGCTCGCTTGGCCTCTCCTTATAGCTTAGTAGGAATGGACATTTATTCTACTGTTCTGTATGTAAGTTTTTGAACTTACTTTATCTCTACAATATTATTTGGGCCATGTTTTATAGTTGCCACTATTATGTAACTTTAGAGATTGTTAACTTTTAAACACCACTATTTAGTTTCTAAGCCAGGACCTATACACAAAGTCGCATAAACAATATGGTATGATTGCAAAGAATGTTTTCCTATGCTTCCACCCACACTGAATGGACCAAAATATATTTAGTTTGTAACTGCAAAGGGGCAGGCTATTAATCTTTGGTCTTTTGTGTTGTAGCACTTGAAGGAGGATATGAAGTTGAGCTATCTGGCACAGGAGCTAATATCTACAGACCGCTTAGCTCCTCAGTCATGGTAATTATTTACATATCTTTTTAGCTATTTATGTTTTGATGGTACTGAAGTTATGACTTCTTGCACCAGCCATATGTTTATCATCTTCATACTATTTTATTATAAAATGTGGCAGGTGTGCTATGGGAAATTGTTATAGCATGCAGAAAGACCATGAAACTGCTCTTAAGAACTTTCAACGAGCAGTTCAGCTAAATTCAAGATTCGCCTACGCCCACACCCTTTGTGGTCATGAGTATGAAGTTCCTTCTTAGTTCATCTCTTATTGTCGATTATTACACCTTATACTTTATTAGATATGTAGACTGTCTTTATGTCACTTGATTAAGCCTTTGATAACCTGCTCACAAATTTGTATTTTTTTTACAGATATGTGGCGTTGGAGGATTTTGAGAATGGAATCAAGAGTTACCAAAATGCCCTTCAGGTTGATTCAAGACATTATAATGCCTGGTATGGCCTTGCAATGATTTTTCTTCGCCAGGAGAAATACGAGTTCTCTGAGCATCACTTTAGAAGGGCTCTCAATATCAACCCCCGTTCGTCGGTTATAATGTGTTATCTAGGGACTTCCTTGCATACTTTAAAGGTTTGTCTTATGCTTTACAAATTATATATATTTCTATCACTTGTTATTATCATGATTAAGATCAAAATGTGTCAATTTTAGGTTATGTTTTGATAAAAATAGGTCACGGGTCAAACCGTAAAACCAAATACATAGCTGAAAAACAAACAGGATCATAACTATAGTTATCCAGTACAATCCAGTGTCTAACCTCTTATAGTACTGTAAAGAATGAATCATTATTCTGATATTAGCTCAATCGAAAGTAATATAATAATTATCTATCAACTCAAAGAAGGCATCCAAATTCTCACGGGTCAACCCAACCCAACCCATTTCGGACCTCTTAATTATTTAACATCTTTATTCATCACCTCTGTTGAGACCTGTTTGTCTAGTATATAGATTACAATTTATTGATTCTATCTGATTGGCGACCCTGGCACTCCTTTAGTTGTGTTTAGTGAAGGCTGTCTTAGTTATTTGACAAGAAGTCTTCATTAAACATTGCAACTATTAGGACATATAGTATTAAATAATATTTGCTTCCGAGATATATGTTTATTATTTTACTAAATTTATATTTATTTTCGAAACAAATTTGTCAGAGAAATGCAGAAGCTTTGGAAGTTATGGAGAAGGCTATAATGGCTGATAAGAAGAACCCTCTCCCCATGTATCAAAAAGCTAACATCCTTGTGAGTATGGAGGATTTTGATGGTGCTTTACGAGTTTTAGAAGAGCTTAAAGAGTACGCTCCTCATGAAACCAGCGTGTATGCATTGATGGGGAAAATATACAAACGTCGCCATATGTATGACATGGCCATGCTTCATTTTGGTCTAGCTTTGGATTTGAAGCCTTCGGCGACAGATGTGGCTACTATCAAGGTGACGTCTTGTTTAACTAAATTCCCATGAATTAAAATATTAAATGGCCCAAAAACCATTAATGTCACTTATAATTAAAATATTAAGTGGCAGTTTCTCAACCAATTTACTTTAATTAAGTCGATTATTGTTATGTTTTATCTTTAACCGGTCAACTGGGTTAACCTAAAGGGTTCTGTTAGAAAGAAATGATAGTCGGCAGAAGTGTGTTTAAAACTTGTAAACCTCTCTAATTTTTTTTATTATTTAAGGGTAAAGTTATTTTTGTAATCATATCCCCCGGTATTTAATCTATTAATTAAAAAAAAAAAAGAAAAGAAAAAAAGTGTTTGATGGTTGGCCCGCCCAACCTATTTTAACCTATAGTTAAAAATGATTTTGTAAGACCTTGTACATGTTGATTTTAGCAGCAGAAATTTTGTAGACTAAGAGCGTTGTACACGTTACTTTTAACACTATTGTAACTTTACTTCCCCCACAGGCTGCCATTGAAAAATTACATGTACCCGATGAATTGGAAGAATACTTATAGGGCTGTATGCAAGTGCAACTCATGCCCATTTCTGTAAAATATTCGCATCAAGGGACTTCTGGGGCAAGTGGCTCTGCTCTCCTCAGGATTTTTGATACAACGGATCTCCACCCAATTTCTGGATCAAATCACTTTTGTTCTTTAGGTAATGTTCCAGTTTTATAGAATGTTAGATTAAGGATACATGTAGTGTCAAAGATTGACAATATGATCATATGTATGTACCATTTAGTTAAACTGCCGATAAAGAGGTCTTGTAGCATCAGTTATACCTTGTACGTTGATATGATCAACTAGTTTGAGTCGGAAATCGTCCGGATTTGAATCCCGGCCCTTCCTTTTTTTTATTTATTTTTTATTGTTGTTAAAATAATTTGATAGCCGAAGTAGTAAAGATTGTATATTAAGCAACCAATACCATTAACCACAAATCTCAAACCAATAATTATGGTCTTAAAACAATCTACTTTAAGATCATACCAAAAACATGTTTTCTACATTTAAAATGCTAAATTTGGTAACAAGTGGTTGAACGACTAGAAAGCAATCATTATAGCCCACAAAGAAAACACTTCGACAGATACTGAATTTGATTGTGAAATGAAAGTCACTTTCTAGTGGTTGAATAGTCTTAAGATATTTCACTGATCTTACATTCAAATCGTCACATGCACAATTGATCACCAAGTTGCCTGGTCGGCTTCAACCGTCCACACTTAGCCAGGCAAACAAATGATCAAAGGGGTGCACTATACAAACTAGGCTAAGATCATAAGCAGCTAGATGATATTTACGACGAACTATTTACTAGTTTCCGAAATAGAAGTCTATGAAGACAACCGCGATCCTCGCTTTCTAATAGCAAGCATAACTATTTTCCAATCGTGTACAATTAGATATCCCAAAAAGCTAGATAAACAGAGTCATATTCATATTGATACAATTTTAAAAAACTGAAAGATGGGCACCTTGTTTTTTAATGAACTGCACCTTGTTTTGGAAATTTATGTGTTACAAGTTTTATATTATAGTTTTAATGAAATAAATTGTGTATTATAAAATGAGGACATTCACTAACCGAATATTAATTTATGTTAGGTAGACCTGTCTAACTAAGAGAATACTAGATTTTTATAAACATTTTTAACAATTTTTTGAAGATACCAGCCACTTTTTGACAAAAGTAGGCATCTTGGTTTTAACCACATTAACATGAATTAAGGTATAACTTATGTCTCAGATAAACAAGCAAAGAAAACAAAACAAAATTTAACTTACATCTCACACTTCATAATACATTAAAAACTACATCCAAAACATTAAATTATGTCATCTGCAGCTTATCGATCGTTACTAACGTTCATTGCAGCTTTTTTGTACATTACATAAACCAAGCATTGGTTCTAGCGGTGGTAGGGAGAAGTAGCTTGAATCCTATGATGTCTTTTTTGAAGAAACCTTTGTAAAGACCTCTTCATCAAAAGTCTACCTGTAGATAGAGACGGAGACGGAGATGGAGATGGAGATGCGATCAATGGCGTAGATGGCTGTGAACACGGTGTTCTACTTGCCCATTTTTCGTCGATCTCTCCACTTGCTACCTTCATTATTGCCCTTGCCTGCATTTTATTACACTATTAATCATACATACATTAACAATAAAAAAATGATTGTTGAATTGTTCATATACATACTTAAATAATCACATTTTCACCATAAGATGGATAAAAAGCTAGCTAACAATCTATATGCATGTTTTGATGTCTCATAACATTCTATGCTATAAAAAGAAAAAGAAAGAACAAATAATGTGATTCGAAAACATTACCTGGAGTTCAGTGACCTCACAAACACTAACCATCCCATCGTAAAATATCGTTAGCTTTTGATTCTCATTTTCATTTTGATTCTGATTCCGATACGTACTTTCATCACTATAATGTTAAAGGACAGGTTTAATTATGTGTTAGAAAAACAAACAATGACAAGTTTAATGAAATATAGCTAAACACTTAATAGAATACAGTGTCTTACATGGGTGATTCTTCGCGACTGTGGTGATGATCGTCGAGAGATGGTGGCACGAGGCGGAGCGTTAAGTTACAATTCCTCCTCATTTTGTTTTAAGAAAGATCAAGAGAGAAAATTGGTGTGAAGCAGAATACAAAAACAAAAACTGAAAAACCTTTAAAAAGAGAAGATAAAAGAAGCCATTTTTTGAATAACAATAAAAGACACATGTAACACGTTTTTCTTTTCTTATTTATGAAATAAAAACAGCCCAACAGCCATCCTCAAAATAATTCTTTCCTGTTTTTCGGCTTTATTTCGTGCTTAAGATGTCGGCAGACATAAATCAACTTATTGTTTCCTCGCACGATATTTGAAATCTTTAGATAAATTTAAAAGATCTCAAACTTTAACTTTAAAACGTTTTTGGTATCTATTTTGTAACAAAAGTCAATCATTCATTTGTACATCATTTATTCATTTGCTAAACAAGGAAAGTAGTGAATCTGGTTTATTTTTGTGGTTGAGTTCCATGACCTTTTTAAACTACTACGTTTGTGTCGTTTTCTTGTTTTACACTCCATATATTTTCACTATGGACTATCCCGTCTCAAAATAATTGTTTCCCGATAAAAGTTCATTTAGTTTAACAAAAACATAATTATTAATGTTTTATTTCTCTTACTTTTTGTAAAATAACGGTTTTAGCATTAACTAACTAATTAATGTATTTTTTTAAAGTTAATAATATTAATATCAACCAAAGGTGATATGGTATACTCGATAAAAATTTTATATCTATTTTTAGTATTAAATTGGAAGAAAACATATATTTTTTCATACACTAAAGACCATAGAGAAAATTTCAATGTAGACCCAATTTTCTTCATAGATCTAATGAACCAATTACATGCCTCCATTTTTTCATCATTAAAAAAAAAAATAAAAAAAATCACTTTTATCCTTTGTATTGTTTTCAAACAAATCAAATGTTGGGCCAAGCGTTGCCAGCCGGAGGCAAAAAAAGGGGGAGATAGAAAAATGGAGATTCAGAATAGTCACTCCACTCCATGGATAATGCACACAGATTCTTATTTCATTTGCAATTCCTTCTCTCGCTTTACAACCGGAATAAGAAACCTTAGAATTCACCCCGATGATAAAATGTGATTTGAGAAGCTAGCGAATCGGAATTGTATGGAATGTCCTCCAAACAGGTGCCTCCTAGGCAGAGAGTAGGGCTTAGGATCGCCTTTACTGGGGGGATTAGGCGCAATCGCCTGTTTGAATAGAATTGTAAACCGTCCTGTCGCTACACCTGATATGTTTACCTACTCTTATGCCGCTAATGCGCTCCTTTGTCAAATAGTCAACTTCCAATCCACTTCTGTCGGGTTGGTTGCTTGCTTCCAAAGCCCTAAGCAAGAGGTCCCATACTGTCCTGTCCTGAACGAGAACGCGAACTCGAACAATTGGCTTGACTTTAGCTACATGGACAGTTTGACCAACTTAACGGCCAATAAACTACAACTGGAATCCTGTTATCCTATTTATTCCCATGATGAAGACTCAATTGTTTGAAAAAGTGGATGCTCATATAGGATCTAAGTGATACTACTACTTATAAGTCGAGTGACCCTAACAACCTGCTTAACTGATCTTATTAAATAGATGGGCTTCATCGAACCTACTTCTGCTTCTTAGATGAAATTCATTCAATAAGATCTGGACTTTTAAAAAAAAAAAAATATCTCATACACCGTTAATCGTTACGTGAAAAAAATCATATGATCAAGATGAGAATTAAATTATGTTTCTATACAGGGACACTTCTATATACTTTCGACGAATATTTTTTTGACTTTTTTGTGAGTGTTAAAATTTATGTTTGGAGAAATCACATGTGATTTGCAATTTTAAAATCACACGTGATGTTATGAAATCGCATGTGCTTTATGAAATCACGTGTGATTTTAGAAATCATCATTCCTAACATACAAATCACATGTGATTTTTTCAGACGCGAATTTTAAACATTAAAACAAAACTTTTAAAAAAAATTCGTCGAAAGTATATCGAAGTGCCATCTATCGAAATATATATATATATATATATATATATATATATATATATATATATATATATATATATATATATATATATATATATATATATATATATATATATATATATATATATATATATATATAGTGTATCTTTATTTTCAGAACCCTGTTAAATGCGGGAATTGCGAGAACTCCAATTTTGCATTAGAAAACATGAATATTTATATAAAACATGTATGTTTTTTTACATGTACCTTAATACACATACATGCATAACATACATATTCATATAAAAACATGTTAAGTGCAACAGATCAATGCAAAATGGTTTTATTTTTAGAACCCTGTTAAGTGCGAAAACTGCGAGAACTCCAATTATGCATTAGAAAACATGCATGTTCATATAAAACATGTATGTTTTCTTACATACACCTTAATACGTAGGCATGTGTATTAAGGTGTATGTAAGAAAACATATATGTTTTATATGAATATGCATGTTTTCTAATACAAAATTGGAGTTCTCGCAGTTCCCGCACTTAACAGGGTTCTGAATATAAAGCCATATATATATATAGTGTGAGGTTCTTTTTAGAACAAAATAAATTGCGGGAACTGCGAGAACTACTATTTTACTCCTAATAATACATAATGTATAAATTGATAATGCACAATGGCATTTTTAAAAATATATGTAATATAAATTGGAAAAAAAAAATTAAAGTAAGGGCAAAATGGGAACTAATTTTTTCATAAAAATAGGTATGATAACCCATAAACCGTTTACACCCTTTTAATTCAATCTTCATCTCTGTCTCTCAAACCCTAACCACCATCAACCGCCGCCCATGTATTAGTAGCTCTTAATATATTGATATTTCATCATGAATATACTCTCTTGGTTCTTCTCTGTCATGGAAACTAAGAAAACAACCGGCCCTAATTGCAAAAGGACGATCATTGGCAAATCACTGTTATAAGGTTTGAATTCTATATAAATATATATATTGAAAGTGACTTCGGTTATGTATATTGGGTTTTCGATTTTTGCTGTTCGATTATATGTTGTAATTCGTTTTTAATTTCTGTTCTTGTTAGTGAAACTTGTTTCAATATGTTACAAATTTGATGAATAAATTTAAAAAGGAAATTTCCGTTTTTAATTGTTGATTGTAGATCCATGATTTCGTTTTTAATTTGGAACAATGGAAACAAAAGTAGTTTTGTTTCCCTTTGTTTATTGCATTCAGTAACAATTATTTATTTATTTATTTATTTATTTAATTATTATTATTTTTTTGTAAATGTTGTATAGGCCAAAATGTGATGGTGGTTTTGTAGGACCGTAGAACAACCTATTTCACTATTGAATCTTGCCTAAACCTAGAGAGAGAAAGTAAGTAGAGAGAGTGAGAGAGTGGGAACTCTAGTGTGTGGAATAATAACCTTGATATTACTAAATGAATCACTAAGAGAACCAACCTCAAAATGAGGCCTTACAAGTGTATTTATACTTGTAGTCTAGGGCTTCACATATCTTTGACCATAGTACATAACTAGCCCTTAGACTTTATACAAGCATGAATAATACACATAAACTTAATAAACTAGCATTTACTAACTATTACATTGATATATTTAACTAACTATTTGACTCAATAATGATCGTCACTTTTAATCCTAACAATCTCCCCCTAAGGGACGATCATTGAGATCTCACTTTGATTTCATAAATGATCAACACTTCTAATTCTAACAGGTTTATATGACAAGTGATGAGAAGTCAAGGCTAGAAACACTTTTACTTGCTAAAGACTTGGGAGCAAAATATATTGACATTGAGCTTCAGGTAATCATTATAATCATTTACTTTACCCCCTATAAAATTTTAATCTTGAGACACTTTTTTATTTTATTTTTACTATTATTTTTTTGGAACACATCTTGAGACACACTGGGCAAAGGGTAGACTGAAATGTGTCTTCTTTAGTACTATGAGTCACGAAAGGCCATGTTGCGCTTGCTATAATTTTTATATAATAGTCATCTGATCAGTTTTATAAATGATCCTATTTTTCTTTTCTTTTTAACTTAAATTATTTTTCTAATAGAGTTAATAATGGGTGGAAAGTTAAGTCTATGAATTGTTAGTAATCTCTTACAGTGACTATAGAAAGGTAGCAAATTGTTTAAAAACATGATACTCGTTTTTCATTGTAGCTTCGCAATGCTTGTTTCTTTTTTATTAAACTTCATCAACGAGTTAAATAACGATCTAGATCTCTGTATAGTTTTTTCTTAGTATTAAACTTCATCAACGAGTTAAATAACAATCTAAATCTTAATCAACAAAAGGAGTGTGCATATGTGTTATTGAGAGTGCACATGTGTTTTCCAGTTTCTGGTGAATTGATGCCTTTTGTGCATATGTGTTTTACAATTTCGGAGTTTAAATGTATTGAAAGTGCATATGTGTTTTTACAATTTCGGAGTTTAAATGTATTGAAATTGCATAAATGTATTGAAAGTGCATATGTGTTTTTATAGTTTCGGAGTTTAAAGGTATTGAAAGTGCATATATAAACAAGAGGATGGAGATTGGATTCGTTATCAGTATATATAAGTTGGTCTCGAGAAGCAACACAAAAGTGATTAAGGAGAAGAATCGTCCATGCATTGATCAATCCCATCGCCCAAACCAGTTAGTAAGTTTAACAAACATATATATACAAATGCTACCGCATAATATTGTTATTAAATTGTTTAAATCGTGCGTTTTTATTGATAGTGCATATGTGTTTTCATAGTTTCTGGTGAAGTTAATGCCTTCTGTGCATATATGTTTTACAATTTTTAAGTTTAAATGTATTAAAATTGCATATATGTTTTTATTTATAATATAAGGATGTTTTTTAATTCTGATTTAAGGGTGCACTTAGGGTGCACTTGTGTTTTGTGTTTTAAGGCTGTACTAATTTCTCAAAATGATCTCTTGTGAACAAGTCAGAAATACATTGTGCATATATGTATTGTTAGATGTTATGATTAAATAACTCGTTTATTAATTGGTTGTGGTTACAGGTACGAGTAGGATGAGCGATGTCAAGAGTGTACATGTGTTTTATACATACTATTTAGCGAGAAAATAGTTATGATAAAAAGTAAAGAGTAAAGGCACAAGTGCATGAAGTTGCAAGAAGATTAGTAGACACAGCTATACATCAACGAAACTTTCATTTATTCTTTACTTTTAGAATTTTGTATTTGACTTGTATGTGATATAATTTTTAATTGTGTATAACGTTTTTGTTTTGAAATGTATACGATACATATAAAATATTTATGTTTGTCATTCAATACACTTGTGTACATATTTTTTTACCAAAACATATTAGAGGTCTAAGCAATTGAACAATAAAAATATATGTAAATTACCTAATACATATATATATATATAAAAAATAAAAAAAAAAAAAAAAAAAAAAAAAAAAAAAAAAAAAACATGTGCACCTTATCTTTTGAAATCATACATGTTGGAAAATAATCATTAAAAAAAAAAAAAAAAAAAAAAAAAAAAAAAAAACCCTATAATTTAGGATTAAAAAAACGTTTTTTAAAAAAAAAAAATAAATAAAAAATGCAATTTTACTATTATACCCTTTTGAATTAAAAAATAAAAATAAATATTAAAAAGATATGATTGGTTGATTTTGGTTCTCGCAGTTCTCGCAATTTATTTGATTCTGAAAAGAACCCTACCCTATATATATATATATATATATATATACACATAGGGTGAGGATCAGGTACGTTTTTGTCTTTTAGTGCGGATGGTACGGACGAATCTCAGCCCTCCATCTAGTCAACCATCTGAAAAAGGCGGAGTGGCAATATCGTAAATATCCCGTCTTTTAAGATCGTTACCATCGTATTAGCTTTTTTTCTGAAAAAAATTCAAAAAAATCTGAAAAAATAAAAAAATAAAGAGGACAAAAAATAATTAAGAATCGCTGAAAAAAAATTTCAAAAAAAAAAATCGTTTTCATCGTTAAAGGTATTGTGATATCAGAATCTGATTTTGACTTTTTTACAAAAGTCAAAGATCTGATATTGACAAAAGTCAAGATCAGATCTTGACTCTTGTAAAAAAGTCAAAATCAGATTCTGAAAACTTTTTTTTAATAAAAAATTTAATACCACAATAACTTTTTTAATATCATAAAAACTTTTTCGTAATAAAAATTGTTAATATCGCCGTAACTATCATGCTTTCTTAATATCAAAGTTAATTTTTTTTAATATCACTTTAACTTTTTCTTAATATCGTAATATCACGGTTCATTTTTACATGTAAAAAAGTTTAATATCACGGTACCACTCATAATATCGTTAATATCACATTAGCACTCATAATCAAAAAAGAAAAAAATGCTTAGAAAAATCTGAAAAAATAAAAAAATAAAAGAACACAACTAGAGTAAGGATCGCTGAGAAGGAAAAAAAAATCAAAAAAATCGTTTTCATGATCAATTGATACCGTGATATTAGCGTCACATCTTGACTTTTTTTACAAAAAGTCAAGATCAGATCTGGAATGGGCGGTCCAGATCCATCCGCACATCCGCACTAAAAAATTGTATCCGCACGTGATCCTCTCTCTCTCTCTCTCTCTCTCTCTCTCTCTCTCTCTATATATATATATATATATATATATATATATATATATATATCAAAAGTAGTGCGGTAATTTGTCATTTTAAAAGTATTATTTAATATATATTATATTCTCAATAAATAAATTTAATATTGTATTAATTAAAAGAAAAATAAAATTAACTATATTTTAAAAAAACAAAAAACAAAAAACAAAAAACAAAAAAAAAAAAAAAATAACAAACAAAAAAAAAAAAAAAAAAAAACAAAAAAAAAAAAAAAAAAGGATAATTATCTTAAATTTAACTACAAATCATTTATATACGTTAGGCCTTAGTAAATTCATTTTTTAAAATAAATAATAAATTGAGTTAATTTAATATAGGGTAGTAGTAATTTAAATTTGACAAGTTCGGGGGTACTATTTTGCACCCTTAAAAGTTCAAGATACTAAATGATCCAGTTTGCTAAGATCAAGGTACAACTAAATGTTTTGACCAATGCAAATATATGGTCGTTGAGATCATTATAGACCCAATATTTTCTATAAACCCAATAAACCAATCACAGCCATGTATTTTCTCATCAAGATTTAATATATATATATATATATATATATATATATATATATATATATACTTTCCACATTTTTTGTTGAAAATAAAATATCTTGCAAAAGGTAAATTGTTACGCGACAAAAAAATACACTATCGCGACAATTTTATATATATATATATATATATATATATATATATATATATATAGGGTCCCTTTCTTACGAGAACCACCTTATCTGCAAGAACTGCGATAACCACTCTTTTACAACTAATAATACATAATGTACATCATTTAATGCTTCATGGCATTTTGTTCTTTTATTTTATTCAAAAGGGTATAATAGTAAAAGACATTTTTATATTATTTTTGTTTTTTTATAATTCCTGTTTTTTATGAATTTTATCTTAAAATTCGGATTTTTTTTTTTTTTTTTTTTTTTTTTAATGCTAACATGTTTTCAAATAGTTACGGTGCATACATGTTTTTTTAAGCCTAATCATTATTTTTTTTGAAATCTCAAGGTGCATATTTTTTTCTCTCCAAACAGTCAAAGTGCATACATGTTTTCTATTAGTGAAAGTGCAGACATGTTCTTTTTCCCTTTCAAGGTGCATATAAGTTTTTTAATATAATGAAATTTATAACAAACCAAGAACAACATAAATATTATATCCAAACTTCGTTATCAATTGAAATACAATTAAAATGCAAATTTCTCAAAGCATAAATACATGAATCTAATCGATCTATACACGTAAGCACTAATAATATTCAACACAAATGGACATATGCGCAGGAGTAGCCGTCAACATTTTTTCAAAAGTCGGACATATATGCACACTTGTAGCCGTGAACATTCTTGTAATTACACCTGATACAAAGAAAAGTACAAAAATTATCAACAATAAATGTCGGATATAATTTTAAAACATAAATGTTTTGAACATACAAAACATGTATGTTTTGAACATGTATGTTTTAAACATACAAAACATACATGTTTTGAACATACATGTACTTTTCACCAAACTAAAAACAACTTCAATGTTGCATAGAAAAATAATATTGACCATAGCTAATAACAACTTCACTGAATTATTTTTATTTGTCAAGATCTATAACGAAAATCAAATGTCCAAAACAATTACTAAAACCTAAAACTGAAGACGGATCTATAACGAAAATCATATTTCCCAAAACAAATGATTTCATGTTTCTCAAATATCACCAAAAAAAAAAAAAATAAAAAAAAAAAAAAAAAAAAAAAAAAAAATCCATTATAACACTTACCCGCGACAATTAAACACAGATCTATAAAATACAATACGTAAATTTATACCAAAAAAAAATTATAGATCTAAAAAGAAAAAGAAAAAACGGAATGAACCTGTTCATCGAATTCATCATTGTTTTCATCCTATGGATCAACAAATATATAGAATAAACAAATAACAATGAACTGGTTTTTATCAATTGCCCTATACTTGCGGAATACAGTTTACAAAATATTAAATAGGTGTAATCACCAATCAGTAATAACTAATATAATAACCAACAACACCATTACTTACAATTTAAAAGACTAAGCAATAGATTGATCACTATTTATGTTATTCGATCATAAGCTATCCAACTAGCAAAAAATCTTTTTTTAATTCGGCTTATAGTAAACATATATGCAAATCAAGATAATTATTTATGTGATCTTAATAAATACCGAAAGGCTTAGAACTTATGGTGAAAAAAACTTGCTCCTTGTTGATGGTCGACTAGATCTGAAAGAGGGGGTGGCTAGGGTTCTTGAGGGAAGAGATAAAAAGTGAAAGTGAGATTTATATGAAGGAGAGATAAATCAGAAAAGTGAAAGAAATATATGAAACGGTTTTTGATATTCAATCCCTTTTTTTATGGAAAAATTCATTCCCATTTTACCCCTAATTTAATTTTTTCTATCAAATTAAGTTACAAATAATTTCAAAAATTTCATTATGCATTGACATTATATACATTATGCATTATTAGTAGTAAAAAAGTGGTTTTCGCAGTTCTTGCAGTTAAAATGGTTCTCGTTTGAAAGTTACACTATATATATATATATATATATATATATATATATATATATATATATATATATATATATATATATGTAAGAGTAGTGTGTTAGAAGTATCTTAAAAATAGATTCTACATATATATTTTTAATATTCTAAATATTCAAATAAAATACTATATTAATTTTAAAAAAAATGAAAAATAATTAAATTTTAGAAAAAAAAAACATATTTACCTAGCTAAAATTTTACAATAAATTATTTATAACAAAAGACTTTACTACTTTGATTTTTAAAAGAAAAAAAATTGTTAAGTTAATTCGTTTAGGGTAGTAGAAATTACATTTTGTCAAGTTCAGGGTATTATTCTGTACTCTTAAAAGTTAAGGGTACTAGATGATCTAGTGTAACAAGTTCAGAGTACTAATATGTGTTTTGGCAATTTGCATTTGAATATTAAGAACCTAGTTCTACTTGGACTTTATTATTGTATAACGGGTAGGGGTGTTCATCGATTTGGTTATCGGGTTATTTGGTTCGGTTAATTTTTTTCTGGGTTAAACTGAAAACTGAACCGAATCGAATTCAAATTTGATTAAATCGAACCGAAAAAACCGAAAACCAAACCCATATAACCGAAAACCGAACCGAATAAACCGAATTACACAATTTTAATTATTTTTCATTTGATTGCATATATTTTTTGCACAATTTTTTTCAAGCTTAAATAATGTTATATTTATACTAAGAAAGAGTTTTCGTAATTTATTCTTTCATATAATTACATAGAAAAAATATATATTTTTATGAATTCGGTTTTCGGCTCTTATTGTCGAACCATATCCAAACCGATAACCAAATATTTAGTTCAGTTCGGTTTTGACCAATTTGGTTCGGTTACGACTTCGGTTCAGTGTTTTTGGATTCGGTTCGATTTCAGTTTTCGGTTAATGTGGATATTACCTGATCATGAACGCCCCTAATAATGGGTTATATCCATCATTTGGGCTGGCATACTCATTCGGCCCAAACCATTTATCGACCCATATACGAGTCATATATCTAACTATCTAAGTACACATTTGTGATTTGTCATTGTTAAGTGCATATCAACAAGAACAAAAAGCAACGATACATAAAAGTATATCATATACGACTGCGTCTTTAATAACCCCAACAAATCTTGAAAACAAACAAAAAAACAAACAAATCTAACACCATTACATGTTGAATAAGTCAACATGAATAAAACCATCTATAGCTCGATTCATACGTAATTCACATGACTTACTAGCAAAGCATACTTCTTAGGGAAATTCTACTAATCAGCAATTATACCATTGCCTCTAAACTAAGCTCTGGACCGAAACTGTGAACTGGAACTTCTAATGTTCATAAAGACGCCGTCATGTAAAAGCTAGTGATGGTAAGGAGATTTTTCTTCAATTCTATGCTTTCGTTTTTGAAGGAACCTTTGTAGCGATCTCTTCATTGAAAGCCCCCTTGGGGTATATACAGAAGGTGATATCAGTGGCGAAAATAGCTCGGTAGAAGTAGTTGACCCTGGTGTTCTCCTCCATTTTTCCTCGATCTCTTCGCTTGCTAGCTTTATTATTGACCTTGCCTACAAGAATATCCACATTTCACGTATTGTTAGTGAAGTTAAAAAAGGGTCAAAAGCAAAGACTTACAAAGAATATCCACACTACACAAGTGTTTGCTCTACAATTTTTATAAATCTCATTTATTATAACTATTTTTTTCTTAGCAGGGATATAAGTTGTACTAAACTGTAAGGGTCGCATATTTATTGGTCACATTTTAAATACTTAAATCAAGCACGTATAGAGAAAATTGTCTTTTTTTGTTGGTTCTAGTAGGATTCCGTGTGGTCTCTTTCTAGAAATCAGTTCGACCTCTTACAGAAATTCAAAATTTGATATTAGTCGATAATAACATTTTCCCTTAACTTACACATGTCAATTCCAAAAGCAATGAAATTGACATTTACCCAAATTTTAAAATGACGCTAGTTTACAATATAACATTTTTTTTAACAGCTAGTTAGTTGTTAGTGGTTGCAATGACAAATGTACAATTTTCAAAACTCGGAGAAAATAATATATTAAGAAAACTTTTGTTCAAAAACTGAAATTTTATGATTTTTCAGATCGGTTAATATACGGAAACAAAAGAAAATTATTCTTGCAACAATTTTCAAAAACTTGAATGATGATCTCTTTCGATGGTTTGTAGACATATTTTTTCTTGTTAATTACATATTCTTTAGGAAGTTTTGTACTATGATATATCTTTGAAGCTGTAGAAAGCTTGTTAACTATACAATTTACGACACATGTTCTAACGACACAAAAAGTATAAAACGTGATGAACAGAAAAAGGATAAGATAAAGTGAGAAGCAAATGCATGAAAATTACCTGATGTTCTGTAACGTCGCAAACACTGACTTTTCCGTCATAAAAGATCGTTAGTTGCTGGTTTTGCTTCTCATTTAAATCTCCACCAACCGCATTTATTTCGTCACTAAACAATCAAACAAAAAAAATCAAATTAATAATATAGGGTACCGTTGATCTAAAAAAAAATATTTCTAAATTCTAAAAATATTTCTAGCTTTATTTATATTTATGTAGTTAAATGGGTTGTGAGGAGTTTGGTTAAAGCATAAACAACTTTCTTTGTCCATTAATTCAAGATGTATATTACTAGTTAGTTACTGGAAACAGAATTTCTAAGAAACACATGCGTAACATGCTAACATTACATGCAAAGTGTCAAGTCTTTTTCTAGCAAATGTAAACAAAGGTTATATATAGTTTATGATTTTTCATTCTTGACAATCTTTGATCGACAAATTATGTCACTAGCAGGGGCGAAGCTAGAAAGTTATGGTCGAAAGGGCAACCTTTAATAGTTAATTTGTAGCAACTACACTACAAATCAATTTGTTAAAAACGAAAGATTACAAAAAATAGCCAAATATTTTAAAAAATTTACTTTACATTTTTTTTAATTATAGGGCATGTACCTACTCTACCCTTTCTGTCTCCGACTCTGGTCACAAGTTAATTAAAAAATATCACATTATATGTGTGTCAGTGTGTTACAATAAATTGTTGTGTAGCTCCATAGCCTTTGTTACATTTTTTTGTAGGTGAAGCAGGTGAACCACTTATTGTATTTCTAGCGTTTCAGTCTTAATGTTTGTTTGGCAACACTGTTGCTAGCGTTTAGCAACATCTCAAAAGCTTGCAATCTTAAAGCTTCTTAAAGAAGCTTTCCAATATACCGCTAGCGTTTTACTTTTAATATTACCAATTTACCCTTAAAAAATAACATTCATTCATAAGTATATGCCCTTTTTCGTAATTTTACATTTTATAATTACAACTACAGCTACATTACCAAACACGTTTTTTAAACAAGCAACTAATGTTTACTGCTATAACTTACTGCTTATTGCTACCGCTTACTGCTACCTGTCGCCAAACATAGCCTAAGAGATTTATCTTTCAGCGTGAGAGCTTTGTTAAATATGTTTCATTACCATCGAAGAAATTATATTATCTAACTATGACCATAAGTTAGTTATGGACCCCTTTAATTATCCAATCATATCATCATTCAGTAAATGATTATGTTACAAATTTTATATGTCCGGTTAACAATTTCTTAAAGAGCTGAACCTGTTACTATTTCATATTTTTCAATTTCGAGGCTCAAGTCTGGTTTAAGCACGAACCGTACTAACTGAATATGACCCAGAAAACTAAAATAAAGAGACAAACTGACCCAAAGATAAGTGTTGGGGTCAATATAGTCAGATATAAGTACTTTTTGTACGGCACATAGGGCCGGGGTGTTTCTTTAAGCTTATTCGTGAGCTTACGAGCTTATTTGGTTTCAGCTTATATTTCATAAGCTTTAATTTTTTGGCTTATTTTGATTTCTAACAGCTAATATAAATTTATTACGGAGTATGACATAATAAGCTTATATAAACCCAAAGGTTACAAAATAAGCTAGAAATTAAAATCAAGGCTCATGAAATATAAGCCGAAATCAGATAAGCTCGTAAGCTCACATAGTAGCTAGAAAGAGAATACAAACACCAAAACTACATATAATAACACCTTCCCCAGACACCTAGCAAAGCATTTAAAACCAAGAAAAATACACCCCAAAATAACCTAGAAAAACTCCAACAAATAACACCTAAAAAAATAAATGAACGTAACTCCTATGCGATGACAGACATACCTAAGGCAGAGACGATCTGAAAATCATCCGCAGTGTAAAAAGTTACTCGTATTTATTTATTTTTTTGACGTATAGCCTTTTTAAAATTTGGTGCACAACTATTGACGAACTAACAAAATGTGATGAGAAAAAGATATCGCATATATACCTGGGTTTGTCTTGACGGTCATGATCACCATGGTGTTGCTGAGCGGAGAAAATGAGCGGAGCGGGCGGCACAAGCCGGAGTTCTAAATTGCAGTTTCTCCTCATGTTGATCAAATGATAGCTAGGTACGTTGATTATTTTTTTATAGAGATAATATATAAGGGAGATAAACCACTGGGCAGAAATGGTATATGTTTATATAACGGCAAGAATATGTGTGTTGCATGTGTGTGACAAACATGAAAATGTTTAAGAAAGAAATAAAAAAGGTCACGTGTAAAACGAGTTATTTATTTGCTATCTACTAACCCATTAACACCGCCATTACCTTTAGCTGTTGCGCTTTCACGTGCACGACGTGTCGACATTCATGCCTCTACTATGGCATGATTTTGTTATGTAACATTAACAACTAATGTTACAATTTTTTCTATAAAGTATATATATTTATAACATATATTATAAAATAGGTATAAGATACAAGATACAAAATAGGCACAAGACACAAGAAGCGGCACCAAATTCTTCACAAGATAATTAAAAAGGATGAGTTCAAGAAATGAAAACAAAAAACATATGGAAGCTAAACTCGATGACAAAAACATGAAACAAAAACTACACAACACAAACTATTTACTAAGGACAAAATACAAAGTATATTTTTTAGTTTCATCATTACTTTTGGGCATGGGTGGAGCTATTAGGGGACTAGGAAGGGTCCCGGCTCCCTAGCTTTAAGCTCGTTAGTGTAATTTTTCGCGATTTCATGTGTTAAAATTTTATTTTTTCCCTCTCGGCCCTCCTATCTAATGTTCTTCCGAAGAAAAGAATTGTTTCAGCCCTCTCAAATTTTTTTTTCTAGTTCCGCCATTGCTTTTAGGAGTGTATTATTTTATAAGTTCATTTTTCTGACTTCAGGTTTGAATTAACCCTTGAGAATAAGCTAGTTCGAACATTCTTTTAATATGTGTAGCCGTCTAAAAATATTGTATTAGTAGTAATTTAGGTGTATCTGTTTGAAGAGAAGGCCGGATAAATATGTGTTGGTGAGCTAAACAGGATAATATATCTTTTGGCATGCAAATGTGTCATTGGCATGCGATGTGCACTTCACAGTACATAGTAAAGTTGTGATGTGGATAAACAACATGATGTTCACACTTCGGTACTTATCTTATATACGATAGTCTTGTTTGAATCTTAGTGTACAGGGTGCATCACAGGAGAAGTTGAGGGAAACGGCAAGAATAAAACCCCACACCCCACTTGCATGAAAGTTGCGGCAAAACGAAAAAAAAAAAAAAAAAATCCCTTGCGGTACTATAGCCCCGCAGCAAAAATGAGACATTTATTTATTTATTATTTTTTTTTTGTCGATTTTATATGGTTTACCTGTGTTTTGGGATATTTTTAATGATAAAAAATAATAGTAAAATGTTTAAAATAAAAGGGAGAAATTGCCGCAAAAGTTAAAGTAAAGTTCTGGGAAAGAGTTGAGTAGTAAGTTTTTGTTGATATATTGAGCTAGGAAAAACCCCTCAATCACACTCTCCAGATTTATACGTACAGAATTTGAGTTTAGTTTATTGTTATACAAAATTACCAAACGAAGCTTGGTTTTCTTATACAAAATAGCATGTCATACAAAAATCAGCAACATCAAAGATAGGATGTAATGAAATCAAACATGAATCATCTCATCATAATGTAAGACGATCTAGTTATTGTAGTTTTCGGTCCCATCTTAATTATTACGTATTATTATTATTATTATTATTATTATTATTATTATTATTATTATTATTATTATTATTATTATTTATTTATTTTTTTTTAATAATAATAATAATAATAATAAAAACTCAAAGGATTTACAAGAAATTGGTGGGAAGCCGAGAAACCAACTGGGCTCCCACACCTCTAGCAATACTAAAACCGATCCTATTAAAAATATAAGCAGCTGCACGCGCCCCAATGTCTTGAGTCACTATATATAGATTCCCGACATTTCTTACAACGTATAATTTGATCATAAACTATAGATTCATAAGTGATATATTCGACATCCATTTGTATCTGCAATTATGGCTTCCTCTTCTTTCAAATACTTAGGTTTCAATATGCCGACACGAAAAAGATGAAAAAAGTCAAATTGTGGGTCCGGTTTAAATTGCAATTCCTACCAAATAAGGAAAATTATGATCCTTGGTGGGGGCTTAAATCTATTAGTCGACATATATGGACAGCTTGCCTATGCTACAAATAGGGCTGTCGAACCGGACGAACACGAACGGAGCCTTGTTTATATTCGTTTATTTAATTTTAACCGAACAAATAAACGGACACGGACGCTTAAACGGACTAATTTTTTGTTCATGTTCGTTTATTAAGAAAATGAGTTGTTCATGTTCGTTCATTAAGAAACTAAGCGTACGCTAAACGAACATAAACGATCGAACATAAATGAAAATCGACAAACAAACATAAACTTTATTGAATTCTTCACAATATATTGTCTTATAAGTGCTGTTTTGTTTAAATAAACCAATTTGGAAAATTTTAAAATTAAAAGATATGATATATGAACATAAATAGATAAATAAACATAAACGAACGTTAACAAACGCATAATCGGACGTTCACGAACATAAATGAACGGACGAGACTTTTGTTCATGTTCGTTCATTTAACTAAACGAACGTAAAATATTGTTCATATTCGTTCATTTAATAAACGAACGAACATAAACGAACTTACCGAACGGTTCATGAAATATTCGCTGAACGTTCAGTTCATTTACAGCCCTAGGTACAAATATCATATCACATGAAGGAAGAATAACCGATCTAATATCCTGATTTAGTAAAATCTTGTTAAGGAAAATTATGATCCTTGGTGGGGTCTTAAATCTATTAGTCGACATATGTGGACAGCTTGCCTATGCTACAAATATCATATACTCTGTATATTATTGATTGATTAATGATAATTGCACATGAAGGAAAAATAACAGATCTAATATCCTGATCTAATAAAATATTGATAAATTCAGTAGCTAATGGGTTAGTCTAAAAGTAATTAAACATTCCACATTTCACAAAAATCGTTTGTAACAATTGCTAGTATCATTTTTTCGACCAATCCTTTTTACTTGCTCAAATTTTGTAAGTTTGTCAGTTTATCTTAGTTAAATCAGCTGAATATCATTTTGGTTTTACAAACAAAACACGAACGGTGTGGCTTCCTCTTTGTAATTTTGGTTTTACTAATATGCCAACCTTTAAAAAAAAGGAACAAGATCTTTAAACATTATCAATTATATTTATCTAGTTTTTCAAAATCTTACGTTTGCCAACTTTTTAAGTCCTTAAACTACGTACATAGTAGACACACATTACCAATGAATGACAATATGCATTGTTCACCAACTATCTAAGTCCGTATACTTGACGGAATTGTGATCTTTACTACTGGTATTAGAGTTAATTACATGAGTAAAATACACCGTTCGTGTTTTGTTTGTATAAAACACACACGTTCCAAATTCAAAATAAATACACCCAAGATCCTTAATGATTACTTTTTGCATCGCTCGAGGTCCCTTTGACTAAACGTCGTAACTCAACATTACCCTATGTGTCTTGCACACGAGGGTATACTAGTCATTTCATGACTTGGAATCATTTTATCTTTAGGACTAAAAACACCCCCCCCCCCCCCCCCCCACACACACACACACACACACACCACCATTTCTCTATCTCATTTCCTACTTCTCTCTAAAATTAACACCAATGTTTTACCTTAGAGAAAAGTGAATGACTCATATACCCTCATGTTTTACGCACGTGATGGAGAAAACCCTAAAAATAAACAACCGTTGGTTAAAAGGATAGACGCTAAAAAATTTTGCAACCACATAGAAATAAAACATGCAAAAAGTTTGAAGAAAGGACAAAAGATGGACTGTGTGTAAATCACACTAACGAAATTATGTAATTAAGTCATTACTTTTATTAAGCTTAACGTCTTAGAATTAAATTCTACACTTATGGATGTGTCATTCAAAAGTCATGTAAGTCATTAAACATGCATTCATTAGAAATGAAGGACAAACTGACCATATGGTTCACCAAACTTCAAAAGAAAAAGAAAACAGATAAAGTGATATTCTCCTCTATGTATGCTTCCATGAAATAAAAAGAAAATAAAAATAAAAATAGCATAAGGATTTTTGTAGACATCATTTTCTTGTGTGCCAATATAATATAATATAACTAGCTGGGTAACCCGCGCGTTACGGCGGGTGTTTTTTGTGTTTTGTATTTTATGGGTTGTACGGTGTAATTAATAATTTTGTTATTTGAAGTATACATATGTTTACTTGGAAGCATAATTTGTTTATGTTTATGAATTTTTTTTTTTGCGTTCCGGTTGAAATTTTTTTGGGTTGTTTGTTTTTTCGGTATGTTATTTATTTATTTATTTATTTATTTATTTATTTTTTTGGTTTGGTATTTTAAAAGAAACAAATTTGTATAAGAAATTTTTTGTAAGTGTATTATTTTTTGTATTTTTTATTTTTATTTTTTGTAATTATTTTTTTTGAAAAAACAAATTTTCATAAAGAAATTTATGTAAAAAAAAAAAAATTTTTTTGTAGCGTACTGTAGCATGTACTGTAGCATGAACAGTAATCGTACACTGTAGATATACTGTAGCAAAATTTTGGCTTGTAGCGCCTGCTTTTTATATATATTGTATAATATATAAAGAAAATACTCTTTTCTAGATATTCATATGAGATATTTCTAATTCGATAATTGTCACATGAGCAAACGAAAAGTTGGCAAGTGGGGCTCGGTTGTTGTATCTCTTGATCGATCTTTAATCTAGAAAATTACATTAGTTTTTAGAGAACCTTTGGCAAATTAGTTATTAGTATTACCATGCATATATTCTTCTGTTCAAACTTATTAAAGTGAAAAGAAGCGTTGTCTACTTTTCCAACATAAAAAACCCTTTAAAGAGTTAAAACAAAAATGGAATCAAAGTATTTGATATTGTCACTTTACGCATGTCTGACGCTAGTGTAACATAACACAATATATAAATCATTAAATATCGAGTGTTTGAAAATAAGGTGTATGGATGTCTAGATGATATATTAAAATGATGGAGAAAAAGATCAATTATCTTATAAATATTTGAAAACATCATTACTAGCTAGAAATCACTGAAATGGATAAGTGCATGTACAGATGTACTATAGTTCTTTAACATGTTGTCAAACGTCCCAATGAATATAAGCTTTAATTATTTTTCATTGGGGTGTAGCTGCTTGTGAAACATATCTCAAATCATATCTTGCTTTATTTATATTTATTTGGTTTTGCTGTTCCTAAAACAGTTAATCACTTTGTTTTTGCTGTTCCAAATAGCTAATATTAACTATTTCGAAACATATAGCTAATATATTAATCTTGATTATTAATATCCATTTCTTTTGAGTTTAGACTAAGCACTGTGGTGGTGGTCGACCACGTGGTAGTGGATTGTACCACACGCCAAAGCCGTAGTATCCTTTTCCAACTGCGTGCTATGAGCTATCATTGTGCTCGTTCGGTGGTGCAGGCCATCAAACTGTTTTCAATATATTTTGTGTGTGTTTACGAGGCATATTGTGGGTGTATTTGTATAAAGTGAGTTACTTTTATGTTTTTGGTTTGGTGGTGACCGTGTCACGTGTTTAATTGTGAGTTTGATACCGTGTTAAAGAGTGATGTGATGTTGACGTGAAGCTATGAGTTTAGTGACCTTAGTGCTTAGTCTTACATCAAAACCCAATCGCATGTTACTCTGTGTGCCACACAATATTAATCCAAACACAAGTTAAATGCAGTGCTCGATCGTTGCTCAATACCCTATACTTGGTGTTAGTTATATATTGTAAATAAGGGTATATATATTCGTTCTAAAATATGAGTACTATGTTAGAAACTCGAGAGTTGAATAATACGAGTAGTGCTGACATTGAAAACTTACTTTTGAAATTCAAGTATATACATTGAGTGGCAAAGTGTCAAACCCCGTTCAAAGGGTAATAAATGATAGTAAGGGTGCGTTTAGTTGAGGGAAAACACTCATGTTTTCCACAAAATATTTTGTGAAAAATAAGGAAAACAGAGATCGCGTTCAAATTAGTGTTTTCCATTAAAATTCTCTATAAAACACAAAATTCCTATTTCCAACTTTAATACACAAAACTACAAAACATTTTTTTTCTGTTTTCCCCTATTTTTCATTAAAATACCCCAAATCTGTTTTCGTCAGTTGTTTTACGTTTTCGACTGATTTTTTACGTTGTCGTCCATTTATTTACGTTTTCGTCAGATTTTTTACGTTTTCGTCCGTTTTTTACGTCTTCCTCTGTTTTTTTTACGTTTTCGTCAGGTTTTTTACGTTTTCGTCCAATTTTTTTCGTTTTCGTAAGCTTTTTTTACGTTTTCGTCAGATTTAATAAGTTTTCGTCCGGTTTTTTACGTTTTCGTCCGTTTTTTACGTTTTCATCAGATTTTTAAGTTTTCGTCCGATTTTTTTACGTTTTCGCCCGATTTTTTACGTTTTCGTCCGTTTTTATCTATTTTTGTCAGATTTTTTACGTTTTCGTCAGATTTTTTACATTTTCGTCCGATTCTTTACGTTTTCGTCCGTTTTTTTTACGTTTTCGTCAGCTTTTTTAGGTTTTCGTCCGTTTTTTAACGTTTTCGTCAGATATTTGACTTTTATTACGTTTTCGTCATATCTTTTACTTTTTTGTCAGACTTTTTACGTTATCGTCCGTTTTTTACGTTTTTGTTAGATTTTTTACTTTTTCGTCAGACTTTTTACGTTTTCTTCAGATTTTTTACGTTCTCGTCCGTTTTTTTACGTTTTTGTCAGACTTTTTACATTTTCGTCCATTTTTTTACGTTTTCGTCAACTTTTTTACTTTCTCGTCAGACTTTTTACGTTATCGTCCGTTTTTTTTACGTTTTCGTCAAATTTTTTTCATTTTCGTCAGATTTTTTAGGTTTTCGTCAGATTTTTTACATTTTCATCTGATTTTTTACGTTTTCATCAGATTTTTTACGCTTTCGTTCAATTTTTTTCCTTTTTTTTTCAGATTTTTTACGTTTTGTCCTTTTTTTTACGTTTTCGTCAGATTTTTACATTTTCGTCTGATTTTTTACGTTTTCATATATTTCCTTAATTTGTCGTTCATTTTCGTTTTTTTACGTTTTGGTGGGGTGTTTTACATATTCATCCGTTGTCGCTCGTTTTTTTTTAATGTTTTCTTAGGTTTTTGTCTGTTCTTTTATGTTTTTTTACGTTTTTGTCCATTTTTTGCGTTTACTTATGTTTATTTACATTTACGTCTATTTGTTTACGTTTTCGTTAGACGAAACCTAAAAAAACATAAATAAAAGATGAAGACGTAAATGAAAGATGAAAACATAAAAATCGGACGAAGACGGATGTAAACGTAAAAAATCGGAAGAAAACGTAAAAAATCAAAAAATGTGTAAAAATCGGAAGAAATCATAAAAGATGAAGATATTAAAAAATGGACCAATGCATAAAAAATCTGACAAAAGCAGATGAAAACATACAAATTCAAACAAAAAGTAAAAAAAAACGGACGAAAATGTAAGAAAATGGACAAAAATGTAAAAAAATCTGACGAAAACATATAAAAACGGATGTAAACTTAAAAAATTAGACGAAAACGTAAAAAAATCTAGAGAAAACGTAAAAAAACGGATGATCTGACGAAAATATAAAAAATCTGATGAAAACGTAAAAAATATGACGAAAATGTAAAAAATCTGACAAAAATGTAAAGAAACGGACGAAAACATAAAAAATCGGATGAAAACGTAAAAAAACAGACGAAAACATAAAGAGACTGAAGAAAATGTAAAATAAACTGACGAAACTGTAAAAAATATAACGAAAACATAAAAAAACAGACAGAAAACGTAAAAAGACTGAAGAAAATGTAAAATAAACTGACAAAACTGTAAAAAAATCTAACAAAAACGTAAAAAAACAAAAAAAAACATAAAAAAAATAAACGAAAACCCAAAAAATGGGACGAAACCGTAAAAAAATGGACGAAAACATAAAAAAGCTGACGAAAATGTAAAAAAAAACAGATGAAAACGTCAAAAATCTGACGAAAACGTAAAAAAACAGACGAAAACGTATAAAAACAAACAAAAACGGACAAAAACGTAAAATATCGGACGAAAACGTAAAAAAACAGACGAAAACATTATTTGTTATTATATTTTACTGTTTTAATTTCTTTATTTTCTCATATTATATTTTTTTAGTTATTTTATAATTTAGTTGGTTAGTTTATAGTATTTGATTTTGTGTTTTTAAGATGTTTTTATAATATTACTAAGGTGAATAGTGAATTGAGATATAAAACAACAACAGTTAAACATGTTTTCTAATTTTGGAAAATGAAAAACACAAACACATGTTTCTCAAACTAAACGCGTTTTCTAAATTTTTCCATTGTTTTGTGAAAATCAAACTCCCCTCCCTTTTCCTACAAAACAAGAAATAGGAAATGAAAGAAAATGTTTTCCAACTAAACGCCACCTAAGTATCAACAAATGGACACTGAGTGGTAACGAAAACTCCATAGCGACATATAACCCTTTTTAGTAACATATACTCCAATGTGACACTCGTTGATTGAAGACAACTTTCTTCTGGCATGACATTTCTATTTAAAAAATCGCATTTAAAAGACATCGTATATATATTTTGCTAAAAAAAAAAAAAAAAAAAAAAAAAAAAAAAAAAAAAAAAAAAATTTCTATATTAGTTAAGATCCTGTATAAGTTAACAATTTCTTCCTAATTGTTTTTCTAGGTATTACATAAGAATATAATATGAAGATTTTTGTTCTTTTTTAATCGACTGTATATTAAATTTCAAATTAATTTGCAAACTAGCAAAAAGCTAGAAAGCAAAGAAAGACTACACAAAGTTGACTTGAAGTTACAAAACATGCCATAATAAGTTGACTAACTTATTAGACCTTTTCTTCACTTAACTAAAAGTAAGATGCTGAAATTTTACATATATATATTTTTGGGACTAACGGTGTAACTAAATAAGACTAACGGTGTAACGTTTGGGGACTAACGGTGTAACGCTGGTAAATAGGACTAAAATCGGATCATGTACGCGAGATATGAGACAGTTTAGGGATCAAAGGTGTAACTTTTAAAGTTAGGTAACCTGGTAACCTGCTGCCAGCAGGTCATATTGCGTAGATCGACGATTTTTTGAAAATATGTTACGTACGTTTGACACTTTACTAAGTATGTTGCGCACTTGTGTTTATTTGTAAAAATATGTTGCGTATCCTTAGTTTTACCCCAAAATTTCATCCACCGAAGAAGTCTGTAGAAAACACCTTCTCGTTCCTTGCACTCCAAATGTGTTTTTTCCTCTCGTGCTTAATTTGGGCCACTTTTGGGTTTCGAAAACAGGTCATATCTTTGACCCAATGTGGTTGTGAAGAACAACTTTAATTTATTCTTTGCGTTACCAATACTACTCTTCCAAACAAAAAACCTAAGTACACGTGGGATTATTCAATTAACACATGTCAATTTATACTTACTTTATCTTTTTTTTTTTTTTTTTTTTTTTTGAAAGATACTTACTTTATCTATATACTATCTTATAATGTATTTAGGACATCTATATTTAGAAGTCTTTAAATGTTTAAGACCAAAAACATTTCTTTAATAGGAAAGATGCATGTACACCACTTTAATGCACATAATTTTCAGACTTACAAGATAAGAAGCGTAGTGTACACCACTTTAATGCACATATTAAAAAAAACACCACATTAATGATATTTAATGTAGTCAATTAATTAATTGGTCAATAAATACAATTATTAAAACACCATTACATCACAAATACAAATTATCAAGCATATTATACAACCAAATTAAACACAATTCCTACATTAAATGTCACTAATACAAATAATAAAACACATTATACAAATATTCAAGCCCGAACGGGCAACGGGCCAAATGGGCTTGAGCCCGAACGGGTGCGGGCCAAACAGGCTCGAGCCCAAACGGGCATGGCCTAAACGAAATTCTTGATATCCGTAAATTTATTGTAAAAAAAAAAAAAAAAAAAAAAAAAAAAAAAAAAAAAAAAATACATGATTCACCGACAAATTTAATTTCAGAGTACCCGCCGTTGCAACGCGCGGGTACCCTGCTAGTTACTATTAAGTAGGAGCGAATTTAGGTGAAAGTCAATTCTGTCAATCATAAAGCTTATATACTAGTATCTCAATAGGATACATATTTGCAACCCAGATTAAGCTATTTTTATTGATTATAATTTGCTTCAAATGTACATCTCCAACATATATTTGACAAACAAATCCAGGATCCTTTCTTGATATATACCAATCCGAATGCCTACAGTTAATTACTTGGTATGCTTACATGGAGCATCTGTGACTTACACGAGAAGTGTGAGGATCCTGGTTTCATGGCGCGTAAAGCCAAGACTTTTAAGTTTTAACTGGTCTGTGCCCTAGTGTTGCGAGAAAATATTCCAATATGCATCTATTGTTACATATCAATAGATATTCTACTTTTACTTCTAATAAAACTTTGTGAATATAACCAAGACCATCATCAAGTTTTAGCAAATGATCATCGACTCGTGTATGTTTTTTATAGCAAAATATACAAGTGATATGATTTATTCATTCGCCGAAAAATCTTCTGTGATATTAAACCTTATAATCTATTAATTTAAGACCTTGAAGATCAGCCAACAACCTTCTATAGACTTCATTATATATCCTTCATCTCATATGTACTTGCAACTTAAATTTATAGCATATCTAAACACCCCAAAAACTTGCTATTTTGTCAAATGTAATTTCGATTAATGTAACATAGTAACTTTTCATATATGTTATCAAACCCGTTCAAAGTGTAATAAAGGAAAGTGAATGGGTGTTTGGGAAATGTATATTGTGAGGCTATGGTCTTGGTGCAAATTTTAGGTGAATGGAGGTATGCAAAAGTATGGGATATATGCTGCTTCCACTGATGTGTGCTCCACTAAATGGCTACATCATAGTATATGTTTGTAATAGTACTAATGTTGGATATCAAAAATGTTATCTGATATAAGATAAGAATGTACTGGTTTGTTTCTTGACTACTGAATAGGCTTGTCCATTTACAGTATTGACTGTTATTGTATGAATTGTTGATGATAATAATATATTTCACCCTTTTGCACAAAAAAAAAAAAAAAAAAAAAAGTGAGCATCAGCAAATGGCTCGAGTAACACTGAGTGGTCTTGATCGAAAAATCCATAGTGACATATATTAGAGGATAAATAGGCTCAAGCCCGGTTTGTGGGTTTAGGGTACACTAATAGAGATTTGAGTATAGAGCCCCTTCATAGAGCCCGGTTTTAGTGAAAAACGGGCTATAAATGGATTTCGCCTTAAAAAAAGGGGTTTAGAGCCATGTTTTTGTTGTATATATTATGTGTACTGCTACTAGAGACAAATAATACATAACATGAAAACATAAAAGTATAGAAAATCATACCGTAAATCTTTTAATCGTGGAGACTCAAAAACACAAACAATAAGGAAAAAACTGTTGAGGCCTGTGATGATCACAGTTTCCTTAAGACAGATTCGTCCTCTC
The DNA here is from genome assembly GCA_030686995.1 of Artemisia argyi. Classification (NCBI taxonomy): domain Eukaryota; kingdom Viridiplantae; phylum Streptophyta; class Magnoliopsida; order Asterales; family Asteraceae; genus Artemisia; species Artemisia argyi. Next base: position 190,506,251 of record CM060679.1, on the reverse strand, counting down.
CACGGTGCTTGAGAATCGTGAACGTCTATCTCCCAGGATACAACAACAACGGATAACTCTTTTAGCACAAACGGGTTATCAAGGCGAACCAAAATCGTGCCTTCCCTCTATTACAAACCGGATACACAAGAAATATAATTGATAACAAAAAGTAGAGGAGTAGTGTATTTCTTGGTGTCATGAAATGAGAGAAGAGCTCTCAATATATAGGTGAGGAGGATGAAAGAAAAATAGTCCAATTAATTATCACAATCAATCTTACTAATAGCTCATGAACATATAATTAAATTGGTCGTTACATATGACCAAAAATTAATCTTGCTCTAAAGCCCATTAGTATATCTGATGACCATCAATTGTCATTCAAACTCATTATTGACTATAATTTTCCAACAATCCCACATAAATGAAATTGATAACGGGAAACAAATTTTAATGACTCGATGATGTAATAGAGTTTTGCAGTTGATATTTGCAAATGATAGGTAGATGTTACCTTTTGAACCTTCCCTTGTGAGCAGCCAATAGAACTCGATGTCTTTGAACTGTCTGCTGCTTGTATGCTTTAATGAAATTAAAAGAAAATAATAAAAATCTTGTGTGCCAATATAATATAATATATTAAGAAAAATACTCGTTTCTAGAAATTCATATGAGATATTTCTAATTCGATAATTGTCACATGAGCAAACGAAAAGTTGGCAAGTGGGCTCAGTCGTTGCAATCTCTTGATCGATTTTTAGTCAAGAAAATTGCAGTAGTTTTTAGGGAACCTTTTGGCAAATTAGTTATTATTAGGATTACTATACATATATTCTTCTGTTCAAATTTATTAAAGTGAAAAAAACGTTGTCTACTTTTCCAACATAAAAAAACCTTTAAAAAGTTAAAACAAAAATAGAATCAAATTAAAGTATTTGATATTGTCACTTTACGCATGTCTGACGCTAGTGAAACATAACACAATATATAAATAATTGAATATCGAGTTTTTGAAAATAAAATGTTTGGATATCTAGATGATGAGATATAAAAGAGAAATGATAAGCATGTCAAAAACATGCATAATGATATGCCTTAAAGCGTGTGGCAAAAGTTTATTAGATTTAGCAACCGGACTCACTTCTTTATTAACTAATAAACTCACGCCAAATAGTTTTAGGCGTATCATTAGACATGTCTATCATTTCTCGATATAAAAATGGTGGAGAAAAAGATCAATTCTTATAAGGGTTTCAATGTATTTGAAATCATTATTACGAGCTAGAAATCACTGAAATGTATAAGTGCATGTATAGATGTACTATAGTTCTTTAACATGTTGTCAAACGTCCCAATGATGATAAGCTTTAATTATTTTTCATTGTGGTGTAGCTTCACATCATATCTAGCTTTATTTATATTTGTTTGGTTTTGCTGTTCCAAAACCGGGCTATATAATATTCTAACCAACTGATATTAATCACTTTGTTTTGCTGTTCAAATAGCTATTTATTCAACTATACTAAGAGGTGGGCTTTGTTAGCCCGTTTGCTTCTGACCCGGCCCCAAATACACAAATTGGGTGTAACCCGCCCCTTTCACCCTATTCACCCTCACTCACACTTTAGTCGCAGCTTTTAGATCCGACCACTGTGGCTCCGACCAGCCGACCCATCACCGGTACCCTCCGACCCAATGGGTTTTTTTACGTCTACAGTAATCTGTGAGGGAGTCTACAGTGTCAGGAACAGTGGAAATATTATTATTTTACTTTTGTAGGTTTTTTTAAGCCATGTGCATTTGCTACAACCCAATTGCCTTTTCTATCCATATATTGGTGTTAGGTGGATGTGTATTATTGCCCTCTCCATAGATTGCTGCTTCTTGGTCATAGAAAGAACCATCGTCAGGTTGTAGTTCTATAGGTTTGATCTGCGCGGTTTCTTAAAGGTGTTGCCTTCTTCAACCCATTGTTGTGTTTCCCTTTTTTGTGTTATCACTTTGTTTATGCTGCTTGCCTTATGATGTCCTGGAATTTATCGCTTCCTATTTTGGGTATTTGTTGGTTGGGTTGCTATTCTATTTAAATTAGCCACATTTAATTTGCACTATTTTTGTTGCATTTACTCGACCTTGGCTCAACAGCATTTAATTTACCCTGTTTTAGGATTTTAATGAGACCCTCACTCACACTTTGCCCTATTTTTGCCCTCATTTAATTTATGGTTGACTGATAGCATTTACTTTGCTCTTGCACCATTTAGTTTGCCCTAACATTTTTTTTTCTCCCTTCCACAATTTTTTCCACCCATAACTTAAAAGTATAACTTAAATATATATTGGTTTATCGCAGTAACTTATTGTGTCTCTATACTCATTGTAATAACTTGCCGTAAACTATTCACCGCAATTTCTTTGTTAAATCTTCCGTGTTGTTGTCTCCCACTCTGTGATTATGAGGCCGAGGTTAAAACGGCCTGGGCTAAAAAAAGGCAAACAGCCTTCTCGAGCCTCAGATGAAAATATTAGTTGTGATCCTATACATGAGTCTGTTACCAATGCCCAAGGAAGTCACGTTACACAGGCTCCGTTTCATGTTCACTTGAATACGCCGCCTTATTTAAGTGCTTCTCAACATGTTGCTTTGACACCATCAACTGTTTCTTCTGGAGGTTAGCCCATGTTATATTACGTGCACAGTTGTTGTTGATGTTGTTTGTTGCACGTTTACTTTGCTATATTACCCTTTATTCTAAATATATGCAGATGCCATTTCTGAGCAAAATCAGAGAATCTCTAAGCGTGTGCTTCAGATGCATGATATTTCTACCAACAATCAACCGCCTATACCATTGGAGGCCTTGGTTGGTCAATACCGTTTGAAGCGCGCTCAGTCACGCATGGGATTAGGTTGGCCTTTGTTTATTCATGCTGGATTTCTTAGGTTGCTTTTTTCTATTATTTTCAAGTTGTCAATGAAATTACCTGATGGTCATATGTATTTTAAAGATGCAGGGCCACGTGCCCGCAAACAACAATGCAGAGAAAAAGCACCACAACAACATGCAGATGCTACTACCATATCCTCTTTTGACACCGCTGCTTCACAACATTCTTTCAGCCCCTCTGTCAATTCAGTCCAAAATGACTCAATACATAATGTGACTCAAGGTAACACATGGCCTTCTCCATCAAACAATTTATTATCTGAGTAAATTTCAAACAAATATTTACCTGTTTCTATCTTTTGTTGTGCCACTAACTCTGTTGGTCGTCGCTTTCTGTCTCATGAAGCTAGCCGTATGTGTCTTGACTTAAACCAATATTTGTCTCAGGCTCAAACATTATGCTGCTTCTAAATTTGCCATCTAATATTCTGATAATGTGAAGTTCCCTTTGTTGTACTAGGAATGCCTCCACATAATGCAGTTGAATCAGGCCATCTAGGTGATGCCATGGCTTTTCAGGAAACTGAAACTAGAAGTGGCTCAGCAAATTATGTCGAAGGCCCTTTTATACAAGGCCAATGGCAACCACCACATGCACAAGCTTCTATGCAAACTGACACCACTCATACTGCCGATGAAGCATTTTCGTATGCGGCTGAAGGTTGTCTCACCATCTTTTTGCAAAACATCTTACTCTAAATGCAAAGTCTCTCTTTCATGTTTGCATTCCCACACATTTATTACCTACTTTCTGAATTTCTTTTGCTTGCAGAAACAAACAGTTCCACGCTACCTGCAAACCAGCGTAAGAGACGTAGCACAGTGACAAGCCAGCCCGCGCAGAAGCGTGTTCGCCAACGCTATTCAGCAACCAATGCAACTGGAGGTTAACACTTACCCTTTGTTTCTAAACAAACAGCCTTTAATCTATGTGCTTTATCGTTGCTGTTCTTACTTACACCCTCACCTTGGTTTATTCAGGTACATCACCTGTTTATCAGGATTTAGGTGACTGCAATGAGTGATGCCATTATTGCAGTGTGATGCGTGGGAATCGCAACAGGCTTTACCTCTCGAGGGATCTCGAGAAGCTTACAACCCCCACCAGGCAGTGTACCTGATCGTTGTAGTATAGTATAGTGACAAGTACTGGGGGATTGATCGTTCAGCTTAGGAATAGTGTCGCTAGGATTAGAAAACCTAATTACTAGTTCTAAAGGTGAGGGATGATTATTTTTGTGTTTTTATATTTTATGGAAAGCAATTTAAAATCTCGGGTTTTAGAAGAGTGGGCGGAATTAGTTGCTATTCAACTAACCCAAAACTAAGATGCAATCAAAATAAAATACTAAAAATGAAAATAAACTAATTATACTAAGGTTGTGAGCAGTAATTGGAGAAAATGTGTTTACTTAGATTTCACTACTCCCTAGATATCTTTTACACGTTAATTACTTGTTATAATTGCATGGATGACGGATCGTATTCCTTAATACCATTCATGGGGTGGCATACATAACTCCCCAATTCTATGAGCTCTTATCTCCTCCTACACCATGCCCAGCACAACTATAAGGATTGTAAACAGTGGCTCATGCATTAAATACAACTAATAAAGACCTAGTACGCCTCGGTTCATGTTTCTTAAGACGTTCAAGCATGTTACCATTTGGAGATCTGCCAGTTTTCTTAAGCCTAACATATAAATCATTCATCCAAGACAAGAATAAACAAGTAATCAACACATAATCAATATCTAGGTTTCATTAGATCTAAGCAAACACAAAAGAGATCTAACCTAGCATGATAGAATTAAGACAAGAACAAGATATAGACAACCAACACATAGACATATTGATTGAATTAGAAGAACACTTATCTTAATTAATCATGCAAGGTATCAAGGGGTTGGAACCCTTGAAAAACCTGTAAAGTTACACCAAAATCGTCTTTAGGGTTTCTCCCAAAACTTCTCTCCTTAAATGTGAAAAACTAGAAAACTATATATAGGAAAATAGGAATGACGGCGTCAAGAACAAAGGTGTGACGCCGTCATCTCGCCGCCAAATACTTCCTCGGACGGCCTTGATCTACTTCTGACGCCGTCAAGGCCTAGGCCGTCACACAAATTACTCTTGACGCCCTGTGTGTGACGCCGTCATCAACTACGGATTTTAATTCTTGGGGTTTTGACGCCGTCAAGAAAAACTCTTGACGCCTTCATGTACTGTTCCCAGCATGGAAATTTGAGACTTTGCCGTTTTCTTCACTTTTATGCTCCAAAAACGTCCAAAATGGCTTCTTTTCCAGAATTCACTCTCCAAGTACCTAAAATCACAAAAGGAACGATTTAGGGCAATATTTGATCAAATAAATTCGGATTCGGGCTTAAATGACCCCCTAAAAACGGATAATTTTTCGCCTCATCATATACCCTTACACTTGAGATTTGTTTGTCCTCAAGCAAATGCGCTTTTATTCTACTCAAAAGACAAGTTAGGGGTCATTTAACACTAATATAAAAGTAATTACAACAAATAATTGTTCCACTAAAGACCAAAGACAAGCACGGAGGTCATATACAAGCACCTCACAAATAGTGTTTAGATACTCACATCTCTCGGGTGTAATAAAGTGTAAATTACAATATGGAAACGGAAGATATCTCTCACTACCTGTCATAGCAAAATAGATTACCATAGGCTTGGGAAAGGATCAAACCTCCACCACATGGCGTAAGCACCTAGGATAAACTATCAAAGAGGTCTTTTAAAGGGTTGTAACGTTAGGTATAGGGATATGAATTACACGGTTTTGTTGGATAAAGGAAGTTTTACTGGTGGCGAGTTAACAATCTTGGTTAATTACATGTACAATATGGCGTTGCTAAGCCAAGACTAGACTCGACTTAAGCTAATAAATGAAAAATAACAAAAACATAAAATGAACATAGAATGAAACGGGATGGTAGTCCGTATGTTTTTTCTCTTTTTCTTTTTCTCTTTTTTTTGCATACACTCTTACCCTACCATCCAAAATAATACATCATAGGGAATGGAAATTCCCCTTACACTTGAATTTTTACATACTTTACAATTAACAAATCTAATGACTCGATTTAAGAAAATTAAAACACTTGGAGCACTTTTAAGATTAACGCACATATGGGGGTAATATATGATGTTCTTCCCCATTACTCCATAAAATAAGTACTTGCCCATGAGTCCCAATCGTCCCGAAACAATATGTACAAGGATATGACTCGACTTAGCAACCATGTAATCAATTAGAAAGTTAACTTAGGGTTTAACAAATAACAATAATGCACTAAAAATGAGCGCATACACGGAAGGCTAAGGCGATTTGGTTGTACATTTAAGTGGGGTGTAACAAATTCTTCCTTTAAGTAAGATGCTTAAAGTTAGAAACGAAAAGATAGGCTCGGAGGGGTGTACTAGGGGTTTCGTATACTAAAAATGAGTACAACGCTAAGGGTGTGGGAAAAATTAGTTGACTTAACTAGCCAAGTAATATGACTTAAATGGTCAAGTAATTATGATACGGGTTTAACACAAGGGTGATCCTAATGCCTCTTATCATGTAGTAAATCCTACTACACGAATGTAGTCTCACTAGCGGTCTCGGAATGCATCATTAACGCAAGTTCTAGAATCTAAATGCTACCGGTACACTCATAAGCACTAATAATGAATGCTTTTCCTATCAAATCTAAAGGCGAACCTCACATATTTGGGTGGAAAATTTTTCTGAATATACGGTTATGTGCTAGTCATACAATCTCCTATCCATGAGACGCTTGCTATGGCTAAAATTTCACTCCTAAATGTTGTAAAAAAATTTAAATTTGGCGCTAAAATTGCACTAACAAGTATTTCTCATAGTTTTATTACACATCTACTATTAAACAAAACAAACTCAAGCGAAAGTGCATATGTAAGGTATCATCTTTTTACCCTCCCCTTACACTTAAGATGAACATTGTCCCCAATGTTCAAGTAAATAATGTAAAAGTGAAAAAGTAAAGAGAATGAAATCAAATACTCCCCTGATTCGCTCGGTATGGATTATAGGTTGGCCAGATTAGATCTTCCTCCAAGAAAATGAACAATCAACGCTTCCCTTCCAGAATATAAATCATCTCCTTGTCGAACATAACCTGTAAATCCTGACAAAAATAGACAAGACAACCTCGCGAAAAATCGGCGGCATCCTATATAAGTTACTAAATCCTAGAAAACAAAGTAAGATATAATGCTTGTGGAATGAAGTTTGCAGATTTCCTGGAGATTATAAAACTTAATAATTCACAAAAACCATAAGACTCCGTTAGAAAAACAAAACATGTAAAATTTCCAGATTTTAACTCCTGACGCCGTCAAGAGTATAACTCTGACGCCGTCAGAATGGACCTGCAGAAATTCTTATGTTAAGTTTCCGGAAAATTTCTGGAAAAACTTGGTCCTACTTCCTGGAAAATCCTGCAAAACTTCATTATGACTCAATACAAGCATTTGACTCTAACAAATACGAATATACATGTTCATTTAATATTGTGGAGAATCATGATCGGTTTGTTTCTTAAAAACATATTTGGGGTTTCCCCTTACACTTAACTTTTGCAAAAATACTTTTAGGTGGAGTTAAGACTAGGCTAAACAACAAAGTAAAGTATTTCGACATTTTAATTGAGAAACATGATCAACCAACAATAAAAACTAAACATGCATACGGAAGCAAATAACAATCAAACAAATAAAATCACACAAAGCATGGGTTGCCTCCCAAGAAGCGCTTTTCTTTATTTACGAGTCTTGTAGCTAGACTCAAGGTCATGGGTTACCGTGTATCGCTTATGCTCACATAACCAAGTGTGAGCCATCAAATAGTCGCCTCATCTCTCTTATATTCATCTCCTAACTCTAAGCATCCGCGGTAGTATCTTTTATTCTTTTCATGAGTATACTTAAGTCCTCTTTTCTTATCATTCTCGCTTAGCATTTCTATAGGCGGATACCTACTACACTTTTTCATAGAGAAATCCTTGAACCTAGGGTGTGTGCGGGGCATTTGATAGAGAAATTCTTCATCCCCATCCGAGAATGTAATTAACCCTTCTATGAGTTTTTCATCGAGGTTAGTCAATCGTTTGAAAGGTCTTCCAAACACAACTTGGGTCAATTTATCATCAATAAATTCTCCTAAATTCTCCATAACCATGAACTCAACAAGATAAACCAAACTTTCTACAAACACATGCAGTGGTATTGCCCTAGCCACAATATTTTCCCTTTTGTATTCTAACTCATCTACCATGATTTTAATATATTCATTGCGCGAGATTATGTTCATTGGGAGAGATGAGTTAAGATAGGCGTTAATGCTTTTAAATCCGATCTTACAAGGAAATTGCATGTTGAATGAGCTATCACACTCAATCCTAGTCCTAGGGTCGATATACCTAAGAGGGTTTATTTCTTCTTCCATCCTATTCTCATTAATCACATCACCGTCATCAAGATCCTCGTCGGAGTCTGAATAGTAAAAGGGACTAGCCCTACGGTCATCATCATGATCAGACTCCTCTAACTCAGAATTATTGTCAAAGTGGTGGTTGGGTGAACGGTTAAGTGGGTTCTCATTTTCTGCTAAAGGAAGTGGGGCAGGCATTTGGAAAATCCTACGACGAAAAACACAAATAACAGGAATCAAATGATCAATGTTATTGTTATCCATCGAAATAGTTTACGAACAAAGGACACAAAGAAATAAGATAGACTAAAGAAGACCTAAAAATAAAAAATAAAATCTTACTAGAAAGGAATCTAGCAAGTAGACCTAATAAAAAGAAATCCTAACCTAGACAATAACTATTCCCCGGGCTGCGGCGCCAATAACTTGATGCGTGGGAATCGCAACAGGCTTTACCTCTCGAGGGATCTCGAGAAGCTTACAACCCCCACCAGGCAGTGTACCTGATCGTTGTAGTATAGTATAGTGACAAGTACCGGGGGATTGATCGTTCAGCTTAGGAATAGTGTCGCTAGGATTAGAAAACCTAATTACTAGTTCTAAAGGTGAGGGGTGATTATTTTTGTGTTTTTATATTTTATGGAAAGCAATTTAAAATCTCGGGTTTTAGAAGAGTGGGTGGAATTAGTTGCTATTCAACTAACCCAAAACTAAGATGCAATCAAAATAAAATACTAAAAATGAAAATAAACTAATTATACTAAGGTTGTGAGCAGTAATTGGAGAAAATGTGTTTACTTAGATTTCACTACTCCCTAGATATCTTTTACACGTTAATTACTTGTTATAATTGCATGGATGACGGATCGTATTCCTTAATACCATTCATGGGGTGGCATACATAACTCCCCAATTCTATGAGCTCTTATCTCCTCCTACACCATGCCCAGCACAACTATAAGGATTGTAAACAGTGGCTCATGCATTAAATACAACTAATAAAGACCTAGTACGCCTCGGTTCATGTTTCTTAAGACGTTCAAGCATGTTACCATTTGGAGATCTGCCAGTTTTCTTAAGCCTAACATATAAATCATTCATCCAAGACAAGAATAAACAAGTAATCAACACATAATCAATATCTAGGTTTCATTAGATCTAAGCAAACACAAAAGAGATCTAACCTAGCATGATAGAATTAAGACAAGAACAAGATATAGACAACCAACACATAGACATATTGATTGAATTAGAAGAACACTTATCTTAATTAATCATGCAAGGTATCAAGGGGTTGGAACCCTTGAAAAACCTGTAAAGTTACACCAAAATCGTCTTTAGGGTTTCTCCCAAAACTTCTCTCCTTAAATGTGAAAAACTAGAAAACTATATATAGGAAAATAGGAATGACGGCGTCAAGAACAAAGGTGTGACGCCGTCATCTCACCGCCAAATACTTCCTCGGACGGCCTTGATCTACTTCTGACGCCGTCAAGGCCTAGGCCGTCACACAAATTACTCTTGACGCCCTGTGTGTGACGCCGTCATCAACTACGGATTTTAATTCTTGGGGTTTTGACGCCGTCAAGAAAAACTCTTGACGCCTTCATGTACTGTTCCCAGCATGGAAATTTGAGACTTTGCCGTTTTCTTCACTTTTATGCTCCAAAAACGTCCAAAATGGCTTCTTTTCCAGAATTCACTCTCCAAGTACCTAAAATCACAAAAGGAACGATTTAGGGCAATATTTGATCAAATAAATTCGGATTCGGGCTTAAATGACCCCCTAAAAACAAATCATTTTTCGCCTCATCACAGTGCTGCCTTTTGGACTGAAGAGCAGCTTGCAGGTCATCGCTCCCGCAATGGTCGTCCTAAATACCATTTGTGTTGTGCAGACGGCAAGGTCTATATGAAACCAGAAACCGACCCACCTGAGTACATTAAATACCTCCTCTCAAACGCCAACTTTATGCAAAATATACGGGCTTATAATCAGATGTTTGTCATTACATCGTTTGGCGCAAAGATTGACACCGCGGTCAACCAAAGGAGAGGGCCATATGTTTTCAAAGTTTCTGGTCAGATATACCATACGATTGGCACACTGTGTCCCACCGGTGATGATGACCCGTGTTTCTTGTAGCTCTATATTTACGACATAGAAAATGAAGTTAGGAACAGGATGAATCACTTCCAAGGTTCTGGCAAGCATGAATTGGATCCACAGATCGTGCAAGGTCTCATTGAGTTTCTGGATGCTAACAATGAATTAGTGCAAGTATTTAGAACTGCAAGAGATAAATGTGCAGAAGTGGAGGTGCCAGATTTCAAGGTGCGGCTCTACAATGCTAAAGGTGCGCGTAATTATGAACTGCCAACATCTCAAGCTCTTGGAGCGATAGTATTCGACAGTGGTCCAACAACTGAAACAGACTATGATGTCATTATCGAATACAGAGACGCTCCACCGCGAAGGATAAACAAGCTTCATCAATTATTCATGTCGCTACAATTTCCACTTATTTTCATCTATGGCCAGACAGGCTATCACACAAAGTTGATGCAGAGGACAGCGGACCCAGATGAGAAGATGAAGCGGGTGTCAATGAATGCGTTTTACACATACCAGTTACATCCAAAGCATGATCAGTATAATTTGCTTTTCAGAACAGGCCGCCTATTCCAACAATATGTCGTTGGTGTTTATAGCTGTATAGAGCAAAATAGGATGGATTTCTACAAAACACTTCAAAATGACATTCGAGGAGAGTATTTGTCAGGTCTCTATGATGCAGTTACAAGGGGTGATCGTGAAGGGTCAGCAGCCGGTGCACGAATTATTCTGCCTTCGTCGTTCACTGGAGGCCCAAGATATATGTATAGCCATTATCTCGATGCACTGGCGATCTGCCGTGTACTTGGCAACCCCCAATTTTTCAGAACATTCACATGCAATGTCAATTGGCCTGAGATACGGCGGTATATGGCAGACTTTCCTCACTTAACTTCAGCAGACAGGGCGGATATTGTATGTAGAGTTTTTGAAGAAAAGATTAAGGCTCTCATCAAGTTTCTTAAACAAGAAAGACCGTTTGGATACGTCACAGGAGGTATCTATGTTTTTTGAATCCAAACAAATGTTCAAGTTTATTACCATGATGCCTTGCTTTGTGGTTTCTAAAATTATATTTCTTTGTCTTAAAATATGCAGTATTGTACACAGTTGAGTTCCAAAAACGCGGCCTGCCACATGTTCACACGCTTCTATGGCTCTCTTCATCAAGCAAAATACAAAATGCCACAGATGTTGACCAATACATTTCAGCGGAATTGCCTGACCCAGTCATTGACCCACGCGGCTACAAGATAGTTTCAGACATGATGATGCATGGGCCCTGTGGAAAAGCAAATTTGAGTGCACCATGTATGCAAGGTGAAGATTGTACAAAGAATTTCCCAAAAAAGTACAACAATGAAACTTTTTTTGATGAGAAAGGCCATGTGCATTATAGACGAAGGGAGACAGGAATTTCTACGATGAAACATAATGTCAAGCTTGATAACACATATGTTGTTCCATACAACAGGTCGTTGTGCTTGGCATTCGAGGCACATATCAACGTAGAATACTGTGGCTGGAGTATGCTCGTTAAATATCTCTTTAAATATATATCGAAGGGAACAGATAGAATCTTTGCACAGGTGACCAGGTGTGTTGGTGATGCATCTACTTCAAGGATACAGCCGCAACCGTGCATTGACGAGATACAGAATTTCATAGACGGTCGTTTCTTATGCCCTCATGAGTCATGCTGGAGAATCATTAAGTTTGACATCCACGCTAGAGAGCCACCTGTACAAATCCTCGTAGTACACCTTGAAAACATGCAACATATAACATTTAGAGATGGTGATGATTTAGAGCAAGTTGTAAACCGGGCTGACAAAAAAATGACTACACTCACAGAATGGTTCACCTACAACATCGAATACACAGACGGGCGACAGTATACTTATTTAGAGTTTCCAACGCATTTTGTCTGGTACGAAGATTCTAAGAGTTGGTCTAAAAGAAAAAATAGCAGGTACTCTGTTGGACGCCTTGCATACGTACACCCAAGTTTAGGAGAGCTTTTCTACTTTAGAATGCTGTTATGTCATCAAAAAGGGTGCAGAGGGTTTGTAGAGGTCCGAACAGTGAACAAGACTGTCTATCCTACATACAGAGCTGCATGTGATGCGCTTGGTCTACTTGGGGATGATAAAGAGTGGGATACAGCCCTTGAAGAAGCATGTGTCTCAGCATCATCGGCTGAATTAAGGTTTCTCTTTGCTCAGCTCCTGACTCACTGTGAGATCACAAATCCTTTACGACTCTGGGACAAGTATTGGCAAGAAATGGGTCAAGATATTCCGCGTATTGTTTCACAGTATGTGAGAATCCCCAACTATTATGTCAATGATGGAGAGTTACAAGGATACATACTGTATGAGCTTCAAATATTGCTGACCAGCTGTGGCAAATCAGTTAGAGACTACAATTTAGAATTACCACCAAAAGAGCTCCTAGATCAGTTAGAAAATCGGTTATTAATTGTAACACCCCCAATTCATAAATGCAGCGGAATTCAAACTGGGTGTTACTCAACGACACAATAGTCACAATAATAGAAAACGAACTCCAATTGAGTCGTTTTAAAAGATTTATCATTCATATTGTATAAATATCAGAGATTACAAAATGAGGTCCCAAATGGTTCCATGTTTACAAATCACATTAAATGAGTTTTGAATGATAATAAAATTTATAGCCCTCTTGAGTATCTGTGCCCTTCCGTGCCATCCTTGATCGTCATGAACCTGAAATACATGCTTGAGAGGTCAACACAAAGGTTGAGTGATATTCATAGAGTTTGTTTAATGTTTGAACACAATATGTTGGTAGTGTGAGTTATAGGCTCACACTAATGTTTGGAAAACAAAACAGGCAGGCTACGTTATTATACGCCCATAAAATGTATTATACACTAAGCTTATGACACCAAAACGTTAATGTGTACCAATATCGATCGGCAGATTTATCCCGGTAGGTACTTTGCTAACATACCTAAATCTCAAATATTAGTGCATTTGTTTGAACTTAGTCAATACAAATGGGATTCGTCAATCCCAATAGGCCTATTCACAATATTCGCGCTCACTATTGCTAGTGATTAAATGGTTCATAATAAAGGATCTCGGTTTAGCAAGGCTGGTACTTAGTGATAATAAAACAATCAGGCAAGCATACAATTTAAAAACATTGTGCTCGGTTAAAATAGCATGTATTCCCCCCAAGGGTTTGTAAAACAATTAAGTAATGGAAAGTGGGGCTATGAACTCACCTTAAGTAAGATAGCAAGTAATGAATGTAACGGTTGAATCGTGAAGGTTTCTACGAGCAACCTATAATAGAATATTGCGACTTAGGATTTGAGTATTAGGGTTTAGGGTTTAGGGTTTAGGGTTTAGGGTTTAGGGTTTAGGGTTTAGGGTTTAGGGTTTAGGGTTTAGGGTTTAGGGTATATATATATATATATATATATATATATATATATATATATATATATATATCTTGCATTTAGTCCATGATGTGGTATGATGTATATTATAAGTCTTTGAAAGAAAAGATTCATGAAACATGTATGTTTTGTATATCGTTTACTACCGTTCGGGCCGACATAATTCAGAAGTCATGTTCGTAAGCGTTCGAGGAGCCAGGACACTTTAAATCGTAAATCCACAACTCATCTCGACGGCTTACATAATGAACTCCTCACATGAGGCTCCCTACTTTTATAGTAGTTGATAAAGTATATAGATATAAGTTTTGATCCGAAAAGTTACATGTCCGATATTTGAATAAACTTAGGAAAGTTTATTATTACATGAAGATTGTTATTAGGGGAAGTTTCATAAGTTTTGTATGACCATTTTTCTTTGTAATATCTCATGGTTCCTTTAAGTGAAGTAGATCCAAATTGCTTGTTCAAGTTATCGTCAACTCCTTGTTTCATGTTTACGCCTAAGTAAGCTTACATGGTCATTTCGTCATGGCCTTGCCATGACCTTTGGTCATTGTTCCATGGTCTTGAGACTCAACCTTGGCTCTATCTCATGGTTCCTTTAAGTGGTCTTGATTCTAGGTCATAAGACCCCTTTGGTCTTGATTCTAGGTCATAAGACCCCTTTGGTCTTCATAAACCATAACCTATATGTAATGACTTTGGTCTAAAAATGGGCTGTTAAGAATTTGAAGAAATTATCACTCGGAAAGCGTTTTCAGGGCTCGAGCTTCTTTGTTCCTGAACGAAAACGTCGTTCCGGACAACTTTCGTGTTTTAAGTTTTTGATGAATCGGAGCAGAAGGGTGACTTTCAACATGTCAGAATGCAAAATAGTAGGGTATTGGCAGTTTCGGCGTTTTGGTTTCGCTAATTTCTTATGGCCATAACTTTTGACTCGGGTACTCGTTTTAGGTGGTTCAAATTGCTATGGTTTCCTTGTTAAGTCCTCTACTGTAATATGTAATGATCCAATATCATAATTTTTACCATTTTGATCAGGTCTTACCAAGAAAGTCACTAGTTTACTTGTTTTAATAACTTGTCTTATCAATTATGTACAATAACTTGTTTTACTCACTTTTATACATCATGGACATTTATGCAAGACATAATATAGCAAGAATAATATGTAAATAACATGAGCATGATCATTTAACAAGAAGTATGTTAGGTTTGGCTTACAACTTTTGGCTTTCAAAAATGAAAGGAAGTTAACATGTAAGGATAGGACTTTGATAGACTTGCTTCAACCCACTTCACTTCATGCAATCTTTCTACCCTTGTAATCTTGAAAGATGGATGATGAAGGTTGATGTGAATTGAGTGGATTCAAACTTAATAGAAATCACCAAGTATATGAGGTTATGGAAGTGTTTTGATAACCTAAGATCAAACTAGGGTTTCTATCTTGAAGAAGCACTTGATCCTTGCTAGAAATTAGAAGAATTAAAGCTAAGTATGGAATGGTTATGGTGTGTGAGGTGTGGCGTTAAAATGAGGGGGAGGGGGGCTTATAAAGGGTCTTGAGGAGGTTAGTTTAGTTGACTAGTCCAACCTTGGAGACCAAGGTGAACACTTGTAACCATCTTAAGGACTTAAGCACAAGATCAAGCCACCTAGTGTGAATCCCCCCTAGTGGCGGTTTGGCCAAGCTTGGGGAGCAAGTGTGGACTTTTGAGGATATTATCCAAGATATCGAGTTAGTTTTGGCTCCGTAAAATGCTAACCGTAAATGGTTAAGCCACGAAACGTAAAACCGTGTATCGTAAAAATACGAAACTTGGAAGAATGGTTAAACATGTCAAAATACTCCATAATAAAATATAAAATGAGTGGTAGGTTCCATTTGGGTGGTAAAACCCTGCTAAAACTGGAAACACGGGTCTAAAACGCGTAATACGTAAAATGTACGAATATTGCGTAAAATTGAGAAAAGTAAAATGTTACTTTTCTAATAGGATATAAATGATTTAAAATGACTTATAATGTCTAGACTGGGCTCAGTCCAGTGTCGGTTGGTATTAAATGTCTTTTAGACATCAAACCGTAAGCCTAAAAATCAAGGAATGACTTATAAAATCAAGGAATGATTTTTGGTCAAAGGAGGAAGGAAAAATATGTTGACTTTTTCTAATAAGTTGAAAACTCAAATCGTATTAGAAACGCGGTGCAGGTATAGGCTAAGGTTACGGCTGAGTAAAAACGCTTAAAAACTGAAAATTCCAGTTTTTCACGGCCGAGGCTTATTTTGGTCATGTTTTTCACAGTCATGATTAATTCTCAAATAAATCATGAGTGTGTCAAACATTTTTCTGATGCGGGGTCACTTAACGCGGTTGAGTTTCGTTGTGCGTAGAATTTTTGAATGACGTTTTACCCTAAAACGTGTAATTCCTTAATAACTTTCACGAAAATGATCTGACGAGTGTCAAACATTTAATTTGCCATGGAAATGATTTATCACTCGAGAATATCAAATAAAAATCAACTTTCGGGAAAATTTCGGGAAAAATGAATAGTAAAATTTTCCGAGAATAGTAATTATCCTGAAAATGCGAATTGTTACAGTCTCTACCCCTTACGGGGAACTTCGTCCCGAAGTTCTATGTGTGTTATATGTTGTAGTCGTGTCGATGAAGAGGTGTGGTTACTTATGAGGACTAAAGTCTGGGATTTCCAGTGATGTAGTTTGATTTGTCATTTCAGTGTATGGCGTAGGATGAGGCTTACTTTTATGTAGGAAAGGTATGGTAATAGTCGAATATCAAAGGAAATTGATATAGCAATCGAATATTAATAGGAATTGAGATAGTAGTTGCAATAATAGCCTAGTAGGTAATCGGTTGTTGTACCTAGTGTTTATTGACTTCATACTTATGTTATTTCGGATACAAATAAGCCCACTTGTCTATAATTCTTTATTTGCATAGAGAGGCATCCCAAACAATGTAAATAGGGAAATATAAACTTATGGTTCGGTGATTTACAATGTCTTTATTTAAATGAAAAGGCATCCCAATCCATTCAAATAATTACAAATCATCCTACTTAAGAATTCTCAACACAACATTCATACTTAGCCGGTGAGTTACAAGGTAGTGTATTACGAGATGATACTGGTGTTCCAAAAGTACAAGATGAATATTCAATCTTGTGAAGCTGATGAGGGTGCTTGTGGTGTAACTAAGGATGATTTGAGCTTTAAAAGTGCATCAAGATCTGTTAATGAGTTTGTGTTTGTAACGGTTGTGAAGATAATGATGTGATATGTTGATGAACAGAAGTGTGTAGTGTATGCTTAACATTAATACTCTTAGGTGTAGATGTTGAGTTTGTTTTGAAAATCTTAAGAGATTTTAAAGGTTTATGATGGAATGGTATCCTTAGGACCTAAACAGGATAGTACTTCTACAGGATGAAGAGAATAATTGATAACTATCCCAAGATAGTAGTTCTGATTATCTCATAAATGAAAAATTTCAAGAATGAATTTAGATCATACAAATAAGGTGTTAAGATTTTCTGAGTGCTAAGGCACTATCGTGTCTCTAGATTGTTTTAATGCATTCTGGTGGTTTATCGTGTTCATGTAGGAAATCAATCTAAACATAACCCTAGTACAACTATTCTCAGTATTTGAAAATTTTAAGTCGAATATAGTTAGTCAGACTATATTCCACTGTCCCTAGGTTAAATATAGGTGACTAGTCTATATTTAGCCAAGGTTCGATAAAATTTTCAAATACCTAAATTAGGTATACTTGTGATATGTCCGTTGTTTGCGGGAAACTGTCCACTAAACAAAGGCGATGTCAAACCCTTAAGTTGCAAGTCCCGCCCATACAAGACTTGTAACGTATGTTTTCATATTCCATTGCATAGAAGATAGTAAGGGTAGGTACGTATGGAAAGGAAGTTTTAAGTAGTTCTAAAATAGAACATACTTGGCCAGGATCACGAACTTTTAATAATGAAGGTTTCAGAAGAAAACTTTGATGAATGTAGGGCTGAACTTCAGCTTTTGTAGGTGATGGATTTGTTTATCCTTTAAAAATCTCATATTTTTATTTAGAAATCGATAGATTGTGATGGGTTTTTGATGTCATATGAAATGATATTGATGATGTGATGGAATAATTCTAGAGACCATTGCACAAAACACAATGTCTCGGAAGTAGGTTAGACCATTGTGCAATTCACAATGTCTGGGAAGTAGGTTAGACCATTGTGTGACTCAAAACATTTGAGAAATGGTTAAGACCATTGTATAATACAATGTCTTGGAAAATAGGAAAGACCATTGCAATCAGTTACAATGTCTTGGACATAAAATGTTGGAGTAGGAACATGATTGGGAGAATGTGATTGTGTCGAAATGCCCTAGAATAGGCATGCGCAGATATGTTTAGTCCATTGTTTAGATAAATGATTGAAAATAAACCGAGTTTATATATCAATATACTAATGCTTACGGGGAAATGCTCAAAATGGGTATATATGAATATACTAATATGTTTGTGTAGCATAACATGCTTACTAAGTCCATAATCGTCTGGAGGATGGAAGACACGGAGAGCAGAAGGCTATAAAAAATGCTTTTGTTTGTGAGTGTAGTTATAGTTTAGGTCTCAATTAGACCCGTTTCTCTATAACCATGGCTCTGGTACCAATCTGTAACACCCCCAATTCATGAATGCAGCGGAATTCAAACTGGGTGTTACTCGACGGCACAATAGTCACAATAATAGAAAACGAACTCCAATTGAGTCGTTTTAAAAGATTTATCATTCATATTGTATAAATATCAGAGATTACAAAATGAGGTCCCAAATGGTTCCATGTTTACAAATCACATTAAATGAGTTTTGAATGATAATAAAATTTATAGCCCTCTTAAGTATCCGTGCCCTTCTGTGCCATCCTTGATCGTCATGAACCTGAAATACATGCTTGAGAGGTCAACACAAAGGTTGAGTGATATTCATAGAGTTTGTTTAATGTTTGAACACAATATGTTGGTAGTGTGAGTTATAGGCTCACACTAATGTTTGGAAAACAAAACAGGCAGGCTACGTTATTATACGCCCATAAAATGTATTATACACTAAGCTTATGACACCAAAACGTTAACGTGTACCAATATCGATCGGCAGATTTATCCCGGTAGGTACTTTGCTAACATACCTAAATCTCAAATATTAGTGCATTTGTTTGAACTTAGTCAATACAAATGGGATTCGTCAATCCCAATAGGCATATTCACAATATTCGCGCTCACTATTGCTAGTGATTAAATGGTTCATAATAAAGGATCTCGGTTTAGCAAGGCTGGTACTTAGTGATAATAAAACAATCAGGCAAGCATACAATTTAAAAACATTGTGCTCGGTTAAAATAGCATGTATTCCCCCCAAGGGTTTGTAAAACAATTAAGTAATGGAAAGTGGGGCTATGAACTCACCTTAAGTAAGATAGCAAGTAATGAATGTAACGGTTGAATCGTGAAGGTTTCTACGAGCAACCTATAATAGAATGTTGCGACTTAGGATTTGAGTACAGAATATGAAGTAGTGCCTATATATATATATATATATATATATATATATATATATATATATATATATATATATATATATATATATATATATATATATATCTTGCATTTAGTCCATGATGTGGTATGATGTATATTGTAAGTCTTTGAAAGAAAAGATTCATGAAACATGTATGTTTTGTTTATCGTTTACTACCGTTCAGGCCGACATAATTCAGAAGTCATGTTAGTAAGCGTTCGAGGAGCCAGGACACTTTAATTTGTAAATCCACAACTCATCTCGACGGCTTACATAATGAACTCCTCACATGAGGCTCCCTACTTTTGTAGTAGTTGATAAAGTATATAGATATAAGTTTTGATCCGAAAAGTTACATGTCCGATATTTGAATAAACTTAGGAAAGTTTATTATTACATGAAGATTGTTATTAGGGGAAGTTTCATAAGTTTTGTATGACCATTTTTCTTTGTAATATCTCATGGTTCCTTTAAGTGAAGTAGATCCAAATTGCTTGTTCAAGTTATCGTCAACTCCTTGTTTCATGTTTACGCCTAAGTAAGCTTACATGGTCATTTCGTCATGGCCTTGCCATGACCTTTGGTCATTGTTCCATGGTCTTGAGACTCAACCTTGGCTCTAGCCATGGTTGTGGTCTTGATTCTAGGTCATAAGACCCCTTTGGTCTTCATAAACCATAACCTATATGTAATGACTTTGGTCTAAAAATGGGCTGTTAAGAATTTGAAGAAATTATCACTCGGAAAGCGTTTTCAGGGCTCGAGCTTCTTTGCTCCTAAACGAAAACGTCGTTCCGGACAACTTTCGTGTTTTAAGTTTTTGATGAATCGGACCAGAAGGGTGACTTTCAAAATGTCAGAATGCAAAACAGTAGGGTATTGGCAGTTTCGGCGTTTTGGTTTCGCTAACTTCTTATGGCCATAACTTTTGACTCGGGTACTCGTTTTAGGTGGTTCAAATTGCTATGGTTTCCTTGTTAAGTCCTCTACTGTAATATGTAATGATCCAATATCATAATTTTTACCATTTTGATCAGGTCTTACCAAGAAAGTCACTAGTTTACTTGTTTTAATAACTTGTCTTATCAATCATGTACAATAACTTGTTTTACTCACTTTTATACATCATGGACATTTATGCAAGACATAATATAGCAAGAATAATATGTAAATAACATGAGCATGATCATTTAACAAGAAGTATGTTAGGTTTGGCTTACAACTTTTGGCTTTCAAAAATGAAAGGAAGTTAACATGTAAGGATAGGACTTTGATAGACTTGCTTCAACCCACTTCACTTCATGCAATCTTTCTACCCTTGTAATCTTGAAAGATGGATGATGAGGTTGATGTGAATTGAGTGGATTCAAACTCAAGAGAAATCACCAAGTATATGAGGTTATGGAAGTGTTTTGATAACCTAAGATCAAACTAGGGTTTCTATCTTGAAGAAGCACTTGATCCTTGCTAGAAATTAGAAGAATTAAAGCTAAGTATGGAATGGTTATGGTGTGTGAGGTGTGGCATTAAAATGAGGGGGAGGGGGGCTTATAAAGGGTCTTGAGGAGGTTAGTTTAGTTGACTAGTCCAACCTTGGAGACCAAGGTGAACACTTGTAACCATCTTAAGGTCTTAAGCACAAGATCAAGCCACCTAGTGTGAATCCCCCCCCTAGTGGCGGTTTGGCCAAGCTTGGGGAGCAAGTGTGGACTTTTGAGGATATTATCCAAGATATCGAGTTAGTTTTGGCTCCGTAAAATGCTAACCGTAAATGGTTAAGCCACGAAACGTAAAACCGTGTATCGTAAAAATACGAAACTTGGAAGAATGGTTAAACATGTCAAAATACTCCATAATAAAATATAAAATGAGTGGTAGGTTCCATTTGGGTGGTAAAACCCTGCTAAAACTGGAAACACGGGTCTAAAACGCGTAATACGTAAAATGTACGAATATTGCGTAAAATTGAGAAAAGTAAAATGTTACTTTTCTAATAGGATATAAATGATTTAAAATGACTTATAATGTCTAGACTGGGCTCAGTCCAGTGTCGGTTGGTATTAAATGTCTTTTAGACATCAAACCGTAAGCCTAAAAATCAAGGAATGACTTATAAAATCAAGGAATGATTTTTGGTCAAAGGAGGAGGGAGGAGGGAAAAATATGTTGACTTTTTCTAATAAGTTGAAAACTCAAATCGTATTAGAAACGCGGTGCAGGTATAGGCTAAGGTTACGGCTGAGTAAAAACGCTTAAAAACTGAAAATTCCAGTTTTTCACGGCCGAGGCTTATTTTGGTCATGTTTTTCACAGTCATGATTAATTCTCAAATAAATCATGAGTGTGTCAAACATTTTTCTGATGCGGGGTCACTTAACGCGGTCGAGTTTCGTTGTGCGTAGAATTTTTGAATGACGTTTTACCCTAAAACGTGTAATTCCTTAATAACTTTTACGAAAATGATCTGACGAGTGTCAAACATTTAATTTGCCATGGAAATAATTTATCACTCGAGAATATCAAATAAAAATCAACTTTCGGGAAAATTTCGGGAAAAATGAATAGTATAAATGAATAGTAAAATTTCCCGGGAATAGTAATTATCCTGAAAATGCGAATTGTTACATTAATGGAAGAAAAAAAATTATAATCGAAGAATGCTTGCACAGGAAAGAGATGAGTCGGTTCCTAAGTTAAACGTTGATCGGAGGAAGATTTATGACCTTATCATGAACGCTTTCGCAACACAGACGCAAGAGCTGATATTCGTTTATGGTCATGGCGGGACTGGAAAAACCTTTTTGTGGAAAACTGTTATAAGCAGCTTACGTTCTGAAGGTAAGATCGTCCTCGCAGTTGCTTCTTCCAGCATTGCATCACTTCTTCTACCATCCGGCCGAACCGCACACTCAAGATTTAAACTCCCGCTCGAGCTTATAGATGAGTCCTTATGCAGAGTTAAAAAAAAATACTCACATAGCAAGGTTGTTAACAGAAACAGATCTAATTATTTGGGATGAGGCGCCTATGAATGATCGGAAATGCTTTGAAACATTGGACAGAACTCTTAGGGATATTCTTGATGCCCCAGGCATCCTCTTTGGCGGCAAGACAATTATATTAGGTGGCGACTTTCGACAAACACTCCCTGTTATAAAAGGTGCACCGAAAATGGAGGTCATAGCGTCCTCTATTGCAAGGTTGCATCTCTGGCCACATTTTAAGTTAATGACACTTAAACCAAATATGAGATTGCTTAGATCAGGGCTAAACTTAGAAGAACAAAATTTGGCACATACATTTGCGTCATGGCTACTTGATGTTGGTGATGGGAAGATTGGTCAACCTGATGAAGAAGATAGCAGAGATACAGCATGGATAGAAATTCCAGAAAGATATTGCATCCAAGATGATGAAGAAGGTCTCGACAACCTCATAAATTTCATATATGATAAGGCAACACTGCAATCACCTTCAGCGATTACTCTACAACAAAAAGCTATTGTATGCCCAAAGAATGAAACCGCGGATATAATTAATTCGCAAGTTTTGGAAATGGTTGAAGGTGACGTTACGACATACGCAAGCTATGATATAGCTATTCCGGTTACTGGTAGTGGCGCTGAAACTGATATGTTATATCCTGCCGAATATTTAAACACATTTAAGTTGCCAGGCTTTCCACCACATCGGCTTGAGTTAAAAGTTGGGGCACCGGTTATGCTTCTGAGAAACGTTAGCCTCACAGGTGGTTTATGCAACGGCACACGCATGATAGTCACACAACTCTTGTCAAGGCTTATTCAAGTTCAAATTATCACAGGGACAAGAGTCGGTGAAAAAATTTTCATACACAGAATACCTTTAATCCATAAAGATGAGAACCTTCCATTCCTTTTCAAACGAACTCAGTTTCCCATTAAACTTTGTTACGCCATGACTATTAACAAAAGTCAGGGGCAATCCCTCAATAAAATAGGTGTCTAACTACCAGAACCGATTTTTGGTCATGGTCAGCTATACGTGGCTCTTTCTAGAGCCACATCCCCTCATGGGGTTAAAAGTCTTAATGAAACAGCAAGAAAATCATAAGCCAAATGAAACAAAAAATATAGTTTACCGGGAATTTTTGGAAAATATTGCAAGCACAGTCATTTTGGAGCAACAAAATTGCGTGCATTAGTATTCTTATTATTATTATTTTCATTGATTTTTTTTTGACACACAGCCTTTCTTAACATAACATATAATAACGTAACTTCATATAACCATCTTTTGTTTTCATGTAACTATAATGCATATTATCACATCAACGGCTATATTGTGAGTGAATATGTTTTTTTACAATTTTGTGTTATATTATTGCCTGTATGAGTTTTCTTTTTGTCCTGTTAACTTAGATCGTTCTTTCTTGCACCTCATTTTTTTATTATGTAATCGCAGTTCAAAGAAGAGCCCTATGGATGCTGACACACAACATCAAGACACCAGTACTGCAATCATTGAAGCAGAGATTTCCTCTGCAGCCCAAATGATTGAGCCTATCAGCGAAACAACCGATGCCCAAGTAGTTGAAGAACAGCTTTTGTCTAAAGGCAAAGTGATTGAAGGTAGCAGCGCAACACAGATTGCAACAATTGCTGAGTTAAGACCAAACTCTTACGACAAGGTGCTTGAAGTGAGAGTCTATAGAAAATGGGTTTCAGTTAGCTATTGAAAAAAAAACCCAGGCTGGATATCCTGGCAAAAAAACCGAGACTGCATTTTGCTGCATTCTGATTGATAACCAGGTATGTAAAAAAAACGTCTACTTCAAATAAAAAATTCGCTTACCTAAATTTATATAACAGCTAAATAAAAAAACAACAGGGCGATGCTATACAAGCGAACATGAATGTCAAGGAAATTGAATACTTTGACCCAAAGATTACAGTTGGCTCCGTCTACAGAATTTCAGATTTCATGTGTGAGACAACCAATCCTTACCAGCAAACGATCGATAACCCAACAAGCCTCAGATTTGGAAAAATCACAAAGTTTGTTAGTATAACAGCACCAGAAATCCCTTACCAATACTTTAAGTTTGTTTCATACAATCAACTACAATTCAAAGTTCCTAGGCAAGATGCATCAAGCAAGATGGAATACCCAATTCTAACAGGTAATCTTTGAATCTCAGCTTTGCTGCATCAAACAACATGTGCAGATTCTAATACTTGCTTGCTTCTAGATTTCCTCGGTTGCCTAAGGTCAATTGGCAAAACAAAACGCAAGCAAAACGAAAACATGGAAGTAACGGTGTACAGAAAGGTGGATATTGAAAGCTTAAGGTTTGTACAACTATAATCAACATTGTATCTTTAACTAACAAGTCATATGCAAGTTTTTTTCCCTAATGAATCACTTTTCGACACAACGGTAATGTCATAGAGTTTACAATGTGGGATGCCATGGTTGAAAAATTTGAAGATGCCAAGATTGAAACAATGGAACAACCAGTTTTCATTGCAGTGAGCTCTTGCCGTGTATCAAAGTACAGAGGTATTGTCTTATCACCATAACAAGTATTTTTTTAGAGTATCAACTCACAGCAACATCAGCAACACATTGTTACCTAAACCCAAAGATACCGGAAGTTGACCAAGCAAGAGCACAATAAGATTAAAAAATCACAGATTTATCTTTTTTTTTTATCACTTTGCAAAACAAATACATTAAACAATTTTCTTCTGAATTGGAAAATTAAAACAGATACAACCAGCGACATCAGGGAGCTATGCCACTACGCATATGCAAAACTCCTTATGAGGATGCTGAAAAAGAAAAGTTCATTGAAAACACTTTTAAAGCAAGAACCAAGCATGTACCAGGTAACACAACACACAACAAACTTCATTGAAAACTTTTTCAGCCTTTAATCTTTTGCGTTATCAATTTCAGTCAGTCCAGTTTACATCTGAAGCAACAATAACAAGCATTGATATCAAAAGCAATTGGTTTTACATATCATGCAATGAATGCTTTTCAAAAGTAAAAGAAGACAATGGAGTTTACCGTTGCCTAGATCATGGAAAACAGGACAAACCATGCTATAGGTATGTCATATTTTACTATGCATTTATAAAAAGTTAGAAAAATGCAAAAAAAATGGCTCATTTTTTAACGCTGCCGATCATCTCCAGGTATAAATTCAAAGCTTTCATCACAGATCCGTCTGCCACAGCACCAATGACCTTCTTTACACCTGCAGCAGATGAAGTGACAGGCTATTCATGTCCACAGCTTATTGCAATGCACAACGCAGCAGACCCACAAGAAATACCACCTCAAATATTTGATCTTGAAAACCAAAAGAATATTTTCCAATTTCATTTCAGCCAAACAAGTAGAAGCACCAGTTTCATTCTAGATCAAGTTTTTAACAAAAAAAAGATTGTCGAGGCATCAGTCAAGTCAATAGAGCTACACCAAGGTAACACTATCTTTCCTCGCACTTTCTCTTGCTTGAAAAAAAAAACTATCTAGACAGAACTATTAATCCTTTTATTTATAAAAATAAGGTACGCCAGTGTAACACCCCTAATTCATGGATGCAGCGGAATTCAAACTGGGTGTTACTCGACGGCACAATAGGCACAATAATAGAAAATGAACTCCAATTGAGTCGTTTTAAGAGATTTATCATTCAAATTGTATAAATATCAGAGGTTACAAAATGAGGTCCCAAATGGTTCCATGTTTACAAATCACATTAAATGAGTTTTGAATGATAATAAAATTTATAGCCCTCTTGAGTATCCGTGCCCTTCCGTGCCATCCTTGATCGTCATGAACCTGAAATACATGCTTGAGAGGTCAACACAAAGGTTGAGTGATATTCATAGAGTTTGTTTAATGTTTGAACACAATATGTTGGTAGTGTGAGTTATAGGCTCACACCAATGTTTGAAAAGCAAAATAGGTAGGCTATGTTGTTATATGCCCATAAAATATATTATACACTAAGCTTATGACACCAAAACGTTAACGTGTACCAATATCGATCGGCGGTTTTATCCAGGTAGGTATGTTGCTGGCATACCCAGGTCTCAAATATTAATGCATTTGTATGAATGTATTCACTACAAATGGGATTCGTCAATCCCAATAGGCCTATTCACAATATTCGCGCTCACTATTGCTAGTGATTAAATGGTTCATAATAAGGGATCTCTGTTTAGCAAGGCTAGTACTTAGTGATAATAAAACAATCAGGCAAGCATACAATTTAAAAACATTGTGCTCGGTTAAAAATAGCATGTATTCCCCCCAAGGGTTTGTAAAACAATTAAGTAATGGAAAGTGGGGCTATGAACTCACCTTAAGTAGGATAGCAAGTAATGAAGGTGATGATTGGATCGTGTAGGTTTCTACGAGCAACCTATAATAGAATGTCGCGACTTAGGATTTGTGTAAAGAATATAACGGAGTGCCTATATATATATCTTGCATTTAGTCCATGATGTGGTATGATGTATAATGTAAGTCTTTGAAAGAAATGATTCATGAAACATGTATGTTTATATATCGTTTACTACCGTTCGGGCCGACATAATTCAGAAGTCATGTTAGTAAGCGTTCGAGGAGCCAGGACACTTTAACTCGTAAATCCACAACTCATCTCGACGGCTTACATAATGAACTCCTCACATGAGGCTCCCTACTATTGTAGTAGTTGATGAAATATATAGATATAAGTTTTGATCCGAAAAGTTACTTGTCCGATACTTGAATAAACTTAGGAAAGTTTATTTGTACATGAAGATTGTTATTAGGGGTAGTTTCATAAGTCTTGTATGACCATTTCCTCTTTGTAATATCTCATGGTTCCTTTTTAAGTGAAGTGGATCCAAATTGCTTGTTCAAGTTCTCGCCAATTCCTTGTTTCATGTTTTCGCCTAAGTAAACTTTCATGGTCATTTCGTCATGGCCTAGCCATGACCTTTGGTCCTTGTTCCAAGGTCATGAGACACAACCTTGGCTCTAGCCATGGTTGTGGTCTTGATTATAGGTCATAAGACCTCTTGTTCCTTTTAAAGTATAACCATAATCTAGTGACTTATATATATGTAAATAGCTGTTAAGAAACTGAGAAATATCTCACTCAAAAAGCGTTTTCAAGGCTCGAGCTTCTTTACTCCTAAATGAAAACGTGATTCCGGACAACTTTCGTGTTTTAACTTTTTCATGAATCGGACCAGAAATGCCTCTTTTTGCGTGTTTAATGTTTCTGTAACAGAAGGTATTTGGCAGCTTTGCCGTAAAGTTTTGGTAACTTCAAATCGTCATAACTTTTGACTCGTATACTCGTTTTAGGTGGTTCAAGTTGCTACGGTTTCCTTGTTAGGTCCTCTACTACAATATGTAATAATCCAATATCATATTTTTACCATTTTGATCAGGTCTTTCCAAGAAAATCACTAGTTTACTTGTTTTAATAACTTGTCTTAACAATCAATTACAATAACTTGTTTTGTTCATTTTTATACATCATGGACATGCATACAAGACATAATATAGCATGAATAATAGGTAAATAACATGAACATGATTATTTAACAAGAAGCAAGTTAGGGTTTGCTTACAACTTGTGAAGAAACTAACTAGAACCAATATCAAGACCAAGAACCACTACTTAATCTTCCAAAAACCTTTCCAACCATAGCCATGCTTCCATATCAAAAACCCTATCTTATAATCCCTTGATAAACACTAATCTATCACAAAAACAAGCCTTAGTAAAAATCTTCACTAAGAACACTTGGAAATTTGATGAGTTTTTGTGGTGTTTTATGGTGATTTTATAGAGTTTTATGGTTGAAAGGTGTTAAGGATCAACTAGGAACTATGACTTGAACTTGTGATGGATTGAATGAGCAAGATCAATGATCAAAATGGTGCATTTTGATGGTTTAGGGTCGTTGGTATTGCAAGAGAAAGGAAGAGAATGAGCTCTCTTTTATACCAAAAATGAGGAGGTTACAATGTTGACTTGTCAACACTTGGAGACCAAGTTGTAATTAAGTGATGAACTATGGGTAAATTCATGAGATGAAGCCACATGGGTGGTGAATCCCCCCTCCTAGGGCGGTTCACAAAGCTTGAGGAGGAAGGTTTGGCTTTTTGGTGATATTATCCAAGATATGGTGTTAGTTTTGGCTCCGTAAAATGCTAACCGTAAATGGTTAAGCCACGAAACGTAAAATCGGGTGTCGTAAAATTATGGAAATTCGAAAGTATTGTTAAACATGTCCATATGTTCCATAATAAAATATAAAATGTGTGGTAGGTTCCATTTGGGTGGTAAAACCCTGCTAAAAACTGGAAACACGGGTCTAAAACGCGTAATACGTAAAATGTACGAATATTGCGTAAAATTGAGAAAAGTAAAATGTTACTTTTCTAATAGGATAAAAATGATTTAAAATGACTTATAATGTCTAGACTGGGCTCAGTCTAGTGTCGGTTGGTATTAAATGTCTTTTAAACATCAAACCGTAAGCCTAAAAATCAAGGAATGACTTATAAAATCAAGGGATGATTTTTGGTCAATGGAGGAGGGAAAAATATGTTGACTTTTTCTAAATAGTTGAAAACTCAAATCGTATTAGAAACGCGGTGCAGGTATAGGCTAAGGTTACGGCTGAGTAAAAACGCTTAAAAACTGAAAATTCCAATTTTTCACGGCCGAGGTTTATTTTGGTCATGTTTTTCTCAGTCATGATTTATTCTCAAATAAATCATGAGTGTGTCAAACATTTTTCTGATACGGGGAAAATTAACGCGACCGAATTTCGTTGTGCGTAAAATTTCTGAATGACGTTTTACCCTAAAACGTGTAATTCCGTGTAATTCCTTAATAACTTTCATGAAAATGAGCTTATGAATGTCAAACTTTTAATTTGCCATGGAAATGATTTATCACTCGAGAATATCAAATAAAAATCAACTTTCGGGAAAGTTTCGGGAAAAATGAATAGTAAATTGAATAGTAAAAGTGAATAGTGAATTTTTCGGGAATAGTAATTAACCTGAAATTGCGAATTGTTACAGCCAGCACCTATTGCAATAACATATCACCAAGATCTAGCTGAAATGCCAATTGAAGAAAGTACAACGAAACCAGTTGAAGAACCTTTCTCTGAAAGTGAACAGCAAACACCAATAGCGACAGAAATCAGCATGCGTAAGACCATTTTATCTCATATTTTTTCTTGCTCCAAATTAAAACTTACCAATACTAATATTAATTGTTTCTTTTTCAAAAGTAAGAACACCCCCAACACCTCTCATGAAAATACACGAGCAAGATTCCAGCGCCAAGGCTGATGAACATCCTAAACCTAACCCAGCAAAAAGGCCACTATTTCAGGATGAGCCGTCTGATCCCAAAGAACAAACAGGTAAAAATATAGTCAATTTTATTTTATTAATATTTTACAGTCAACTGACTCACAGTTCATACATATATTATAATATCAATTAATGATAAAACTAAAACCAAACACTTAGCTGCTTATTAAAACAGCAACATAAATGGCACATCACACCACACAACATGTTTCGCTTGCTATGGCCACACACTTAAAAATCCATTAGACCCTTAAGTTTTTGGATAAATATGTCATGGTTACGAGCATTTAGCTCCAGTTCAGCTGCCATTATGCGAATTTGCATTACTTTTTGATCATCTTTGTTCTGCACCTCCCTTAAATACTCCACTGTTTTCTGAGCATAAACATTTCCAAAAGTTTCCAACTCTTGGATAAAACTAGCCCTTTCACGAGTAACACCAAGTAGCCTTTCACAAAGTGCACCCATCTGTTGTGCCATTTGTATATCATCACCTGCAGATCGGCGGCAGTAAAGCACAAGCATCTCAGACCAATTGTTAGAGTTAGCCGAACTTCTAAGCTCATCACACTTAGGGCGCCTCGACATTATGTGTTATTGGTACTTTATATCAAGATAAAAATCAACCAATGAAAATATATGACCCTCTGCACTATCTTAAATAGACCAACCATGCACACAGCAATAGATCAAAACAAAACATGCACCTGCAATACTGCAAAATAAATTGCTCTACTATTTTTGTTTTTACACTTGCTTTAAATTGCAACCACATATTCACACTCATTTCCCTTTTACCACTTGCACAACATCACAAGATTTACTGTTTGCCAGCTAACATTGATCTTCACTTATTGACCCATTAAATTATTTTACACCTCTTAGCAACTCACCTCTGAAAATATATGCCCACCACACTTGACATACTCTTTGATGCATTGCATCCAATTCCTATAGTGGTGTCTGAGTACCACTTATTACAAAAGAAAATAACAAAATAGCTTACTGTTTCTGCATCCATTTTAGCTTTCATCCACAAAATGCCACTTACTTACCCTTCTCCACTTACACAACCTCACAAAAAATACTACTTCTAAAACAACTTTACATTTCACCCACAGTTACTCTTTTGTTTAAATATTTTTGCATTTCTTTATCTACCAACCACACTTCACTGTTAACGATTACATTATATTCAGTTGCTAATACATTTTTCCTTCAAATTGTACACAAGCAGGTGCAAGTCCATTGGCAACAAAAATAAAAAGACCAAATGTTGTCAAGAAGAAAAGTGACTGATGCCACACTGTCCAAAAAAATGACTTTGCTATCTTTTGTTGCTGCCTATGTGCAATGCATATACTAAAACCGTTTTATACGGTTTTAAGCAGTAGTTCAACCAATATGTCAATATACTAAATGCTTTTGTATAACTAGCTTAGCATGTAACGATGTTTTGTATAATATTTGTGCTCAAAACTATGTAACTGCACAAATATATATCAAAACATGCAACATCTTTTTGTAAACCCTCACTGCTGCCATAGCACGGGTAAACCATGTCAGTACAGGCAGCTTATCATATGTAATATAATGAACTTTCCTTCTGCACTTACTCTTTGCTGCAAACAATTTGCAGCTCTATAACCATGTCAGTTAAATGTTATTACATACAATAAAAGGCTCCACTTTGTTGGCACAACAACCAGCAGCAACGCGCGGGCATAAACCCTTGTATTAACTATTTCGAAACATATAGCTAGTATATTAATCTTAATTATTACTTGTAGTATCCATTTCTTTTTCCCACACGTGATACACGTGAACATGGTTGATGGGTTTTGAGTTTAGACTAAGCACTATGGTGGTGGACAACCACATCGTAGTGAAGTGCACCACGCGCCAAAGCCGTGGTACCCTTTTCCAATTGCGCGCTACCATCATGCACTCGTTCAGTGGTGTAGGCCACCAAACTGTTTCCAATATCTTTTTTGTGTACATGTGTTTGTGGGGTGTATTATGGTCGGGTATGTTTGTATAAAGTGAGTTACTTTTATGTTTTTGGTTTGGTGACAACCATGTCACTTGTTTGATTGTGAGTTTGATAGATAATAATGTGACGCTGACGTGAAGCTATGAGTTTAGTGACCATAGTGCTTAGTCTTACATCAAAACCCAAGCGCATGTTAATCTTTGTGCCACACAATCCAAACACGAGTTAAATGCAGTGCTCGTTGCTCAATACCCTGTACTTGGTGTTAGTTATATATTGTAAATAAGGGTACTAGTATTGACATTGAAAACTTACTTTTGAAATTCAAGCTTATATATACATTGAGTTTGAAAGTGTCAAACCCGTTCAAAGGGTAATAAAGGATAGTAAGTATCAACAAATGGCTCGAGTAACACTGGGAGGTAACAATGCCAATTGGGGGTCGTACGAATCAACAATTCATTGAGCTTCAAAACGAGCTTAAGAATTTGCAATGGTCAGGTAACGAAGACACGTGGTTGTGGGATCTTGATTAGAATGGATTTTTCTCGGTATCAAGTGTTCGAAAGCATATAGATAGTATCATGCTTCATTTTGGTGATCGGCCAACTAGATGGAACAATTGTGTTCCAATAAAGGTAAATATTCTTGGTTAGAGAGTAAATCTCGATCGGTTGCTTACTAGGAAGAATCTGGTTGACAAAGGGATCGATTTGTCTTCTTTGCTTTGCCCGATGTGTGGTGACCATATTAAAGACGTATCTAATGTGTTTGTCCGATGTGAAGTTGCATGTCATACGTGGGAGAAAATATTCAGATGGCTTGATATTTCTACTCCTATTTTCGTCTTGATTGACGATATTATGGATTGGGTAGACTCGGTTCAATTGAGCCACAATCGGAGAAAGATTTTGGAAGCTGTCATGTTAACGACTATGTGGGTGATTTGGAAGTTTCGAAATAACAAAGTTTTTGGTGATCTTAAGATGAAGAGAAATAGTATGATTTTTGATATTATAGTAGCCAATGCATTTGAGTGGTATTCGTCAAGAAGTAAAGTTTGTTCTAAAAACTGGAAATTGTGGCTTCAAAACCCAATGTTTTGTATTATGTAATTTTGTTTCTAGCTGCTTGCTAGTTTTGTAAAAGTTAGCCGTTCAAAAAAAAAAAAAAAAAAAAAAAAACCTGGGTGGTAACGAAAGTCGAAAACTCCATAGCGACATATACCCCTTGTTAGTAGCATATACTCCATTGTGACACTTAAGTGACACTCGTTGATTGAGAACTTTCTTCTAACATGTCGTTTTTATAAAAACAATGGCATTTTAAAAGACATCCGTATATATATTTTGCTATAAAAAAAAAGAAAGACATTCGAATATTAGTTAAGATCCTGTATAAGTTAACAATTTTTTCCTACTTGTTTTTCTAGTTAATACATAAGAATAAAATACGAAGATTAGATTTTTTTTAATTTATTATTATTATTATTATCATTATTATTATTATTATTATTTATTTTATTATTATTATTTTTTTGTTTTAAATCGACTGTGTTAAATGTATATTAGTCATATATTAATGGCATTTTTGTTGGCTAGTGATAAACATGCATTTATGGGTGATTACCTTGATTTGTGGGGTATACCCAAAATAACTTATGTAATCCCTTGTATATGTAGCCCATCCTTAGTATGATATCAGTCAATTAAGTAATAAAAATCATCTTTATCAAATCAATGTCTTGTACATTACAAAATATTCTCTTATCTTACTGTATTAAATTTCAAATTAACATGCAAACTAGCAAAAAGCTAGAAAGAAAGAAAGACTCCGCAAAGTTGACTTGAAGTTACAAAACATGCCATAATAAGTTGACTAACTTATTAGACCTTTTCTTCACTTAACAAAAGTAAGATGCTGATGAAATTTTACAAAAATTTCATCCACCGATAAAGTCTTTGTAGAAAATACCTTCTCGTTCCTTGCACTCCAAATGTGTTTTTTCCTCTCGTGCTTAATTTGGGCCACTTTTGGGTTTCGAAAACAGGTCATATCTTTGACCCCAATGTGGTTGTGAAGAACAACTTTAATTTATTCTTTGCGTTACCAATACTCATCCAAAAAAACTACGTACACGTGGGATTATTTAATTACCACATGTCAATTTATACTTGTTTTATTATTTATTAGGAGCAAATTTAGGTGAAAGTCAATTCTGTCTATCATAAGAGCAAGTTGATCCCAAGTTAACTCATCGTCACGTCAGCGTTAACTTCTCTTAGCCATTGCGTTAACTTTCAGGGGCGGTAAGATAACTCACCTAAGTTATGCCTTAACTTCTCTGCGTTATCATATAACTCACCCCAAAAGGCAACTTACCGCTGCGTTAAGTTCTAACTCACCCCCAAAAGTTATGCCTAATTAACGTGCGTTATGCTTATAACTCACCACGTTAATTCCCTTTGCCTTTTAGCCCCAGTAACATAACTCGGTGCGTTAACTTGGTGAGTTAAGTTATAACTCACCCCAAAAGGCAACTTACCGCGTGCTCTAAATCTTATATACTATCTAAACTTTTAGCCTAGGATACATATTAGCCACCCAGATTAAGCTATTTATATTGATTATAATTTGCTTCAAATGTACATCTCCAACGTACATTTGACAAAAAAATCCACGATCCTTCCGTGATATATACCAATCCGAATGCCTACAGTTAATTACTTGGTATGCTTACATGGAGCATCTGTGACTTACACGAGAAGTGTGAGGATCCTAGTTTCATGGCGCGTAAAGCCAAGACTTTTAACTGGTCTGTGCACTAGTTGCGAGAAAATACTTCAAAATATGCATCTACTGTTAAATATCAATAGATATTCTGCTTTTACTTCTAAAAAAACTATATGAAATGTTTAAGCCTTTAAAGGATATAGATTTGCATATATGCTCTGACCATGTCTACTAGAGGCCATATTTCCATGCTTCCCGGTATTCCATTTAGCAGTTTGATCAGCTTTCTTTACTTATTACACATTTGCAAGTGTTTCAAGTTCTTCAAAATCCGGATAATTTTTTGTTGTTGTTGTTGTTGGTTCTTCTAACATTCTTTTACCACAAACCGTCAAAATTGATTGAATATATTTCTGCAAGTTTGTTATCTAATAAAGAATGCCATGCAGTTAACTTAGAAGGAAAGATCGATGACCAGAACGCAGCCATCACACCTCGTCAAAAGAGGCTCGTCCTTCTTGGGAAGCAGCAAAGTACGCATTTAGTGTGAAGGCCGATGATATGATGTCGAAAGATTTGAATTATGAATAACATACTTTCTTGTGTATCATTATCGGTAACATAGTTTTTCTTTTTAACCAATATTAAGTATAGTAACTTTGCTTATTTCTCAAAGTGAGTGGACAAAAATACCTTGTGTTCTTCCATCTTTTAAATTTGTTCTTGTATTCATGGACGAAACTAAGGGGTTCTCGCTGGTGCCAGGAACTCATGGATTTTTCCATGTAGTGTTAACTTTTGAAAAACATATCCATTTTTCCTAAATGAATCTTAAACGCACCGGTCCATCGAAATGTGTTTTTAGTGTTATTTAGTTAGTATACTTACAAAATTTTGTGGTATCAGCAAAGCTTGAGTAACACTGAGTAGTACTGATCGAAAACTCCATAGCGACATACTCCAGGTTAGTTTCAGTTGAAAATTTCCTGTCATTCAAAAAAGTAATACTCCATAGTATTGAAAACATAATAGTAACATATATAAGAGCATAATGTGACATGCACTTAAGTGACGACACTCGTTGATTGAAGACAAGTTTATTCTGACACGACGTTGCTATCAAAATTTTGCATTTTTAAAGACATTCATATAGTAGTTAAGGTCTTGTTTAAGTTTAAAATTTCTTCCTACTTTTTTTTTTTAGTTATTACATGTGAATATATTGATTTCGTTTATTTCGTCTCTTGTTCTTAGTCAATCATATAAACACATGTTATAATCGTACGGATAAACTAATAAATGGGAACGAAATGTATAGCTTCTCGCTAATCGTGCTCTCTGTTAAGTGGATCGCTGGTGCTTGTTTTTTCTTTTTAGTTGTATCCATATAGCTTCTCGCTAAAGGATTTTGGTGATGAATAAAATATTTGCTGCTTCAAAAATATAAATAAATAAATAGGAACGAAATGTATAAGTACGCATGGCATAAATTTTTATTTATTAAAGGTTTTGAGAAGATTATTTTTTTTCCTCTCGTGCTTTGGCCACTTTAGGGTTTCGAAAATCCAGTCATATATCTTTGACCCTAATGTGGTTGTGAACTTGTGAAGAACAACTTTAGTAGTTTAGTTTATTCTTTGCGTTACCAATACTCATCCAAAAAAAAAAACTACACATGCGATTATTAAATAAGAAACAAATTTAGGTGAAAGTCAATTATGTCAATCATAAAGCTTATATACTATCTCAACTTTCAGCCTGGGCCGGGAGACATGCTAACTAGTTATATGCGGTTGATTTGTAACTGGAGATGTAGTGCTTAGTAATTTTATGAGCAATATATAAGTGTGTTATTAATGGATCAATTTGAGAGCGGAACATGATCGATTTCATGTTATGAAAACATATAAAATTGTTTCTTTTTGTTAACTCGTAGTAAGAACTAGGAAGGTTTATTTCGTTGCTTAGTTTGGATACTTATTGTGTGTGGAAAACTAGAAGGGGGGGGGGGGGGGGGGGGGGGTGGGTTGAATAGTTTTAATCCTAGACCGGTTTTGTCTCCCGAAGTTTCTTGAACACTTATTATTTTCTTAAGTGGGTTACTACTATTTTTAAACTTGTCAAGTTTGAAAATTTCATCTTTAAGTTTTTCGTTTTCATTTTTAACCTCTATGCATGTTTTACATTCTTTAAGAACTTCTTTTCCTTTTTCCAAATGTTGTAGTCTAATTTTTAATTCGAGTACTTCATTTTCTAATAGATTGTTAATATGTTTTAGTGACTTATTTTTAGCTATAACTTTTTGACCTAATTTGCGTAACCTATTATATTCACTATCTAGGTCTTTTTCGTCTAATGATAAATTTTCGTCACTAAAGTATTTGGTTTCGGAACGTACCTCGCTTGATGTCTTAGCCATAAGACATTTCTCCTCATTTGTGATTTCTTTCTCATCGTCATCGCTATCATTCCAAGCTCCTCCAACAAACGCCTTTTGATTTTGATTTCTTGACATCATTGAGCATTTTCCGATGAGATGATTTGGATCACCACATTTGAAGCACTTCCTATCACTTTTGCCATTTTTGTCATCTTTATTTCTTTGGTTTGCTTTCCTTTCATCATACGGTTGTCTAACCAATCTTCCTCGCCATTTGAGGAATTTCTTGAAGTCACTTACGGCCGTCGCATATTCTTCGTCATCACTTTCGGAGGTTGAGCTATCCTCGTTACTAGATTCCTTCCTAGCTTTCAACGCAATTGACTTGCTTTGCTCTCTTTTTCCATTGACCATCTCGGAGTCTTTCTTTATTATTGCTTCGTAGACTTTCAGGTTGCCGATCAACTCATCAAGTTGAAGAGTTGACAAGTTCTTCGATTCTTCAATCGCCGTAACTTTAGCTCGCCATTTTGGATGAAGAGCCCTAAGAAATTTCCTAACAAAATTCTTACTAGAAAAATTCTCATCAAGTGCTTTTAAACTTGTGATAATAGTGTTAAATCTAGCAAAAGCATTATCTATTGATTCCTCCTCCGGAATCATAAATTGTTCATATTGTTGAACAAGAAGATCTATTTTGTTATCTTTAACTTGACTATTACCTTGGTGAGTGATTAGTAAAGAATCCCAAATCTCTTTTGCGGTTTTACACATAAAAATTCTTTCATATTCTTTGCGTGGTAACGCATTATAAATAACCATTTTAGCCTCATTATTTTTTGATAATTTCTTTTTCAAATCATCATTTTGTTTTTCAAAAGATACAATTTCATCATTTTTAGTTTTAAAATTATATTGAATAGGAGGAAAATCACCAAAGGTAATAACATGCCAAAGATCTAGATCCTTTGATTTCACATAAGTTTCGAATCGATTTTTCCAATATAAAAATCCATCACTTTCAAATAGTGGTGGTCTTTGCATAGATTGCCCTTCTAAATATTTTTCAGATTCCATAGATCGTTACAAGTTTTAAAATACAGTATATTTTAAAAATCTTGCTAGACGTGGCTCTGATACCAATTGTGGAAAACTAGAAGGGGGGGGGGTTGAATAGTTTTACGTCTTTTTAATTTTATTATGAAAACTTAGTTTAGTTTTAAAACCTTGTTTGCTTTTAAAACTTTGATTCAATCTTATGTGAACTCAAATCTTGAACAATATGAACAAGTATATCTAAGTATGAACAATAATAATAATGTAAGCTAAGTATGTGAAATCAACACATGCATAATATAAACAATTATAGCTATATACGAGAGATAAGTACGTAATCGTTTATTTTATAATCCTTAGTTATATTTTGTATAAAAACTATACTTGATCGAAATGATCAATTATATGTATGTAACCTTTTTAGTTTGATTGTAAAAACTTTGTTTTGTGAATGAAACTTTCGTTTGATTTTTAAGTAAAATCAATACTAGCACTATATGAGCAACTATATATATACGTCTACGTCTACAAATGTAATAACGATATAAGCAAGATAATAAGTAAGATATGGAAAGATCTAACCGCGAGACAAAGGATTTATAGTGGTTCGGCTACAAGGACACCTTCCTTGCCCTACTCCACTCCTCGAGTCACCTACTCGAGAGTTTTCTTCACTATGTCAACAAGCTCCTTATGGCGGAGAAACCTTACACACCAATATACACACCACTTACACACCAAAGCTTCGTCACAACGAAATCACACCTTCTTCACAACTACTTCACACCAATCTACTACACACCTATCTTCACAACTACTTCACACCAATCTACTACACACCTATCTTCACAACTACTTCACACCAACTATCTTTACTACAATCTAGTTCACACCTATCTTCTACACACCAATTATCTTCACTACAATCTACTAGCCAATCACACAATCTATATTCCTAACACAACTATCTACAATCAAATATTCACAACACACTACACAAAGATATATGTAAATATTCTTGATGATGCACCAACAACTTGGATGTGGAGGTCACAACAAGTTGTAATACTTCTTGTCTTGGAGGATAGAAGTATTCTTCTCTTGCACTTGAGAGGATGATGTAAGAATCACTTTGAAACAAAGGATTATGTATTTATGATCAAAGGATTTAGAGAATAGAAATGGGGATCTAGAACAGAAAGTTTAGGAGTGCAAAAGGTGAGAAAAAAATCCAGGTTTAAGGTGGTATTTATAGGCAAAAGAATCTGACAGAGGAGCGTGGCCGGTCCCCTTAATTCATGGCCGGCCCCCTTAAAATTAAGGGGACCGCCCTTTATAATTAAGGGGGCCGCCCAGCTGAAACGGCCAGATTCTTTGTCTTTTAGTGGGGAAAGTTTATTTGGTGAAAAACTAACTGTTTTTGGTTAAAAATTTGAATTCATATATTTAGTATGAATAAAACATTTTTCTTTATTACCAAAAGTGTTTTTCAAAAATATATAATATGTTTATATAATTAAATAAACTTTGCATTAGTTAATTAAATACCCCTTTGATCATAAATTGCACTAAACACTTTGTTTATTCATACCTTAAGTGATTTGGATGTAAAGAGAAATATTAATCACTAAATACTTGTTTATGTCACAAGTTTTAGTTCTATGAGTTTATATTTTGTGATAATCAAAACATAGAGATATTGATAACATGTTAATAATTTATGTCAACATTGTGTCTTTTGAACTTTGATGTTCACGGATGGAGGTTCAATCTAAGACCGGCAACAGTAAAGTTGAAAGCCAATTAACAATCTCATAATATTTAAACAACAAATCAATCTCACAATGTCCTAAGCATGACTTGAACTGATCACAACCATTTGGTTAGTCTCACATATGGGGTACCATTGGCCCATTGGGACACAAGTCTAAGACCTTTAATTTTGATGTTGTGGACTCGGACACATAAGGGACTCTAGAGGCCAAGATAAGAGACTATGAAGCAGGTATATGTAACCTGAATGATCGGGCACCCTTTCCCAAATTTGTTCATGTTAAGACCGCGACGAGAAAAATATGTAACCTAAATGGTTCCGTATCTTTCCATGAACATGTACCTAAGGGAGCATTGCGGATAGTTATCTAGATCAACACTACAAAGACCATCATATGTCTGCCAGCTGCACAGCTTTACACAATCGGCAAGCTAAAGAGCAATATCTTTAACGAGGCAGGTGTTGCCCCGTCCAACCAAAAGCTCTTCTCTGCTGGAGTAGAGCTCGAGGACCACCGTACCATATTCGACTATAACATCCTTTCTGAGTCCACCATTGATCTTGTGTTACAACATAGAGGATGTATGAAGATATATGTCGAGACCACCTCTGGAAAATAAGATCCCTTTGGAGCCATACCATTCAGAAAGTGAAAGCCTTGATTCAAAACAAGGAAGGCATTTGTACTGAAACAAAGGTTGGACTATGCTGGATACGAGCTTGAGGACAGCCGTATCCTTCTCTACTAGTAAGTCCAGAACTGGACAACCTTCCTTCTTGTGGATGATGCATCGATGAGGGGTGATAAGATACCCATATTAAAGATATATATGCATTTAAAGATATTATGCATAACCATATATATGTGCATGTAAAGGCATTATATTAAACTTAAATGCAAGAATAACATGCAACTTGCAGGAGGAAGATACTTGCATATGTAGTAGAAGATTTATCAATATCTTTTGAGATCATGCATGCAGATTGATTAAGATCTTATCACATCTTCAAAGATATTGTGATATTCCTATGGCCTATTATAAATAGAGGACGTGAAAGGAGTAAACGATCATCCCTTCATTCCTTCACTTCTCTCTAAGTTCATTTTTCTTGTGCTCCAAAGCAATTGAGTAAAGCACAAGCATAAGAAAAGTATCACCAAACCATTATATATAAATCTTCACAACATGGTTATTCGGTTCTTCTTCAGAAATGTGGCGTAAAACCGCAAGATTAATTAAATGCGAGTTACCAGTAGGGAATCGCCACCCGAAAAACCATTCTTCCCCATTCACGTTATATTTTCTACCTTTCTAAATGATGTCAAGTATCCGGTTCGTGCTAAAGGTGACTAGGTCAACGACCTAGGCCCATAAACTCCGACCCGTGATTCTACGCTTCATCAATTGGCGCCATCCGTGAGACCCGAGCAAACACTAGCTTCGTATGCTCACCATGTATCATCACTTATCACCCACTTTAATCTTGAATCGATATGCTAAAGTGAGCAAATATCATAACAGATTAAAGGCAACAGGTAACATTTTGAGATAAACGACTTGAAATAAAAGAGCCCAAATACAAGACTTCGAGTAAATATAACTCAACGTCTAAGTCTAGCTCTTAAAAAAAATGTTGCCTGATGTAACAATTTTGGCAAAGGAATGTCTATTAGTTTACTATAAGAAATTCAATGAAAAGCATCAACTACTTGAACGTACAAGTAAATGATGCACGAGAAACTACAAAAAACTACAAAGGAATAATGTGTAACATATAATACATTGTTCCTGGCCTTATGGCTGTTCGAAAATATTCGGTAAATCGATATCCCTGATATATCACTTGACAATGAGGACTAACATGAAGAAAAAAGGATGAACTAAATTGTGTGTTCCACGTTTTAACAGGGTTTCATTCACAGCAAATCGCACAAAATGATATAAACACTCAAAAAGATGTGAAAGCTCATCATGCATGTAAAGTGAAACTCCGCTACCAGCAAGTCCGAACAAAAGACGCGAAAGATCATCGCGCAAAGGAGAAAATCTACTCTAAAGACGTGAAATCAATCGCGCAAAGTGGCAAGTCCACTCCAATGATACTAATCCCGCCATTAAAGGGATTAAGAAAGCTATGAATAGCGTACATACATAAAAAAGTACCAAAAACCATCCCGCCATTAAAAAGGATAAAAAGCTATATTGCTTACAAAGACGCAAAACCTATTGCGCAAAGTGGCACGTCCACAACAAAGACGCAAAGCCTCGTCGTGTGAAAGTGACATAGTCACTTCAATGAAAACTTCCCGACATTAAAGGGAGGAAAAGCTAAAAATAGCTAATACGCAAAGTTTAATATAAAGCAAAGCGAAAAGGTCCATACCAAGACATCGTCCCACCATGAAAGGGATAAAAAGCCATAAATAACTAATATAAAGCAACAACTCCATCTAAAAAACATAAACTCCGAAAATATTATTCGAATTCATATGTGTTAAAATATATTTACCCACATGAATTGGGGACTTGATAAGATACCCATATTAAAGACATATATGCATTTAAAGATATTAATTATGATAACCATATATATGTGCATGTAAAGGCATTATATTAAACTTAAATGCGAGAATAACATGCAACTTAGGAAGATATTTGCATACGTAGTAGAAGATTTATCAATATCTTTTGAGATCATGCATGCAGATTGATTAAGATCTTATCACATCTTCAAAGATATTGTGATATTCCCATGGCCTGTAAATAGAGGACGTAAAAGGAGTAAACGATCGCATTCCTTCACTTCTCTCTAAGTTCATTTTCTTGTGCTTCGAAGCAATTGAGTAAAGCACGAGCATAAGAAAAGTATCACCAAACCATTATAAATCTTCACAACATGGTTATTCGGTTCCTCTTCGGAAATGTGGCGTAAAACCGCAAGATTAAATGCGAGTTACCAGCAGGGAATCGCCACCCGAAAAACCATTATCCCCCATTCACGTTATATTTTCTATCTTTCTAAATGATGTCAAGTATCCGGTTCATACTAAAGGTGACTAGGTCAACGACCTAGGCCCAGGGGCGGACCCAGGCATAAACTTTTGGGGGGGGGGGGGGGGGGGGGGGGGGGCGGTGCCTCCACGACTCGCCGAAAAAGTTCAGATTTTAGTGTAATTTTTTTTTGACATTGCCTCCCCCCCCCCCCCCCCCCCCCTTGAAGACAAAAATGTAAAAACCTTGGTTTTTAGTGTAAAAAAAAATAAAAAATTATGACCTTTTTATTAAGTGTATCACGAATTTTATCAAAAAAATTTTTTTTGCCCCATGCCTTGGAAAATCCTGGATCCGCTACTGCCTAGTCCCATAAACTCCGACCCGTGATTCTACGCTTCATCAAGGGGACTGACGCTAAAGATAAATGTCATGATTGCCACTCGAAGCACCAAAGTACGCATTTAGAATGAGGCCGAGGACGTTGACAGATTTGAATTATGAATAACATACTTTCTTGTGTATCATTATCGGTAGCCTAGTT
Organism: Artemisia argyi; assembly: GCA_030686995.1. Classification (NCBI taxonomy): domain Eukaryota; kingdom Viridiplantae; phylum Streptophyta; class Magnoliopsida; order Asterales; family Asteraceae; genus Artemisia; species Artemisia argyi. Next base: position 190,462,784 of record CM060679.1, on the reverse strand, counting down.
TTTCTTTTTAACCAATATAAGTATAGTAACTTTGCTTATTACTCGGAAAGTGAGTGGACAAAAATACCTTGTGTTCTTCCTCCTTTTAATTTTGTTCTTGTATTAATAACCTTGGCTCATCCTTGTTGGGAAGCAGCAATGAATATATCATATCACTTGTATATCTTGCTATAAAAAACATACACGATGAGCATTTGCTAAAACTTGATAATGGTCTTGGTTATATTCACAAAGTAAATGTATACTTAAGATATATATTCTACTTGGAACTTTCGACACACCAGCATGGCCTCATCCAACAAGCCAAGCCATAATATATCTAAGACCTTGAAGATCAGCCAACAACCTTCCATAGACTTGATTATATATCCTTCATCTCATATGTACTTGCAACTTAAATTATAGCATATCCAAACACCCCAAAAGCTTGCTAACTTGTCACATGTAATTTCAATTAATGTTACATTATAATTTTTGACATACAATTCCATGATCGTGTGTTGATATATAGTTTCATCCAAATGTTTTGAGTGGAGTAGTTCAAAATTTCGTAAACCTTTATAAGATGATCTATGAGTTTCAAAGACTTCCATTCTCGTATTGCTTTTTGCTTTGTTGCTTTATTTCATTTAAGCTTCAAAGCCCAATAAGTTATTTTAGCCATGTTTAAATGCTCCATCAAAAAGTTGTCTTACAATAAATTTGTAACCCAAATTAGCCCATGAATGGAAGCAAATGCTTAATGTGGCACATTGCACCATTTCTCACCTCATACCGATACTACTATTGAGGCTTAGTGTCAAACTTTTACTGTATATAAACTAATCATTTGCTAAACCCATTTGGTCTTTGATCATAACTAATTATGCCCAGTTTCAATTATATAGTTCTAGATCATAAGGATATGACGGCGATATAGATGAACAAGCCTCTATGGTCAGAAAAATATATGTTAGTCACAACATCAGATATATTTAGTCACCAATCTTTCCTAACAATCACCTAGATTTGCTTCTAAAATTAAAAAATCCTATACCGTTTTACCATTTGAAAATTAGTTAATGCTTTCATTTAGTTTTGTTAATAATAATTTGATTAAGGATATTGTGGTAAGTTTAAACAATTTCAACTTTTATTTTTAATAATAAACATGCTTTTTTAATATAATTAAAAAAGAAAAAATAGAACAATAATATTGAAACGGAAAAAGTACTATATTTAAACATAGTGTTTACTTAAATGATTTCAAACATTCTTTTATTTACATATTAATTAATATATACCTAGTTGTAGGGCTGAGCATCGGTCTAAAATCGACCTGACCCGAACCGACAAAACCGAAAACCGAAAATCGTGAAATCATAAACTGAAACCGAACCGAATATAGTCGGTTCGGTTCGGTTTTGTGTCGGGTCTTTCGGTTCGGTTCGGTTCATGTGTGTGTGTTTGTCGGTTTTGAGCCGAACCAAACCGAACTGAACCGACCCGAAACTGAAAATCATGAAAAACCAAAACCGAAACCGAACCGACGGGCTGTCGGGTCGGCTCGGGTTTTGTCGGTTCGGTCGGTTTTGTCGGTCCGATTCGGTTTTGAACCTTCCATGCTTAGCCCCTACCTAGTTGTCACATTTTAACAAAACTAAACACATTACTTTTACATTCGGTCGTCAAACGAATAAAGATTACTAAAACTGTTTTCATGTAAAGGAAATGATTTAACCTCTTTGTTCCTAAACTTCTTAATACCACATGTTTAACAGCAAACCATCTTTTCTAACAAATAAAAGAAAAAACTATTTCCAACAAATAAGAGAAAGCCACATACTTTTAAAATGGTAATTAAAAAAATGTTTTTTTGGTAGCATCAATCTTCATGTAAACCTTTATGATTCTCGTTCTCATAATTTCATCCATACAAAATTACTAAAACTTATAAGTTTTTCCAGTTATTCATATTTTCAAGAGTGTCATCCGTTTAAAGATGTCAAAGATTTTATTTTAGATTGTCCAAAAAAGTGTCATCTTCCACATGTTGACAAACTAAACTGTTTTTCAAAAATGAAGATAATGGGTATGTTTGACGTTGAACTTATGAGAGCTTACTTTAAAAAGCAAGCTAGCTTGTAATGTAAGTTTTGTTTGACACATAAGCTTATAGGACTTTGAATTTTCATAAACTTCCAAAAGAAAGCTACTTAGGAAAAGATCTTTTATAAGAAGTTTGAGCTTTTGATGTGATTAATTACTTAAGTACTCTTAACTTTGATTTACACTATATACTTATATTTTATCATTCAATGTCATGTTACACATATAAGCTCCAGCTTTAGCTACTTTACCAAACATATATGAAAATAAGAGTCTCAGCTCCGTCTCTAACTCTCATAAGTGTTAGACGATTAGCATTGGGTGCTAGGCCTGTTATGTATAACCCATATTTATGCATAGCCCATATTGTATCTTATATATTCTCATGTACCGAAGATTATTGGTCATTCAATAAGATCGATTCACAGAAACCTACATGGTATCAAACCTAATCGACCCACACCTTCCGCACGTTTAACCCTTACCTATCGTTTTTTTTTTCTTTCCTTTATTCGTTTTAAGATTCCAGTTTGTCGACCAAAGTGAGTTGTCGACGGATGTGTTTAATTTGTTTGTCGACCGTGTGTGTTGTCGACCTGCTATTGTGTTTGATTTACCTGTTCGTTTTGTTCGTTGCATCAATAAACCTTAACCATCACAACTGTCGCCCTAAACCATAACACCTATTGCTATCGTTCTTTGGGTTCTAGGCTGTCTTTATTAACGTTTTTAATTATCGAAGTACCAAAGGTAATATAATCCTTATATCTCTTGAAAACTCAGGTCAACAAATTTTCTTCAATTAATACTTATAGTGGGACGGTGGTGCTTTTGTTTCTGTTGGAATATTGCTATTGTTACTGTTGGAATATTGCTATTGTTTCATCCCTAAACCCAACTATTCGATATCCCTAAACCCTAAGCTCACCTATTGTTTCAACATGACTACGGATACAACTCCTCCCGCACCCACCCTCACCTTATCGGATAAACTTATGGCAATGAATCACCTAACCACCTTTGTGCCTATCAAACTCGATGTTGATGAGATGAATTACTCTATTTTTCTCATCTTTTTCATGGCTATGGAATATTGGACCACCTTGTTGATCCACCCGCATCCTCCTCTACTACACCTCCTCCACCACCGACTAGGGACCCGGAGTGGCTCAAGATTGATTTTATTATTCGCTCTTGGATCTTTTCCACACTTGCTTCAAATCTTCAAAAGCGTTTAGTTGTACTTAATCCCACAACTGCCAAAGAGGCATGGGTATATCTCGAGACGATTTTTCAAGACAATAAACGTCCAAGAGCTATGGCTTTGAAAGCGGAACTACGGAATTTGAAGCTTGAGGACTTAACCATTGATGCATACTTTCAGAAAATTGAGTCAATTGTTTCAGTTTTAGCTAGTCTTGGTTCTCCTCTTAGCAATGATGATATTGTTACTTTTGCACTTGAAGGTTTGCCAAACACGTATGATGTGATTTCTACAGTTATTGCTAGTCGGGAACCCTTTCCCGATCTCAAGACGGTTCGTTCTTTGTTAACCACGCAAGAGATGCATATGAAATCCAAGGTTCAAGATCCGCTTGTAAATGCTACATCTGCTTCTCCTATGGTCCTATTGGCAAATAACAATGCTCGGCGTTCGTCTAATCCTTTGGAAAAAGTAAACAAACCTTGTTTTCTTTTTGCTAAAGGTCATTGTCGTTTTGGTGAGGCGTGTCGGTATCTTCACAATGGTGTTCATGGTAAGTCTACTTTACTACCTCGTACTTCCAGTTCATCCTCTCCTATGTCGGATATGGATACCTTGCGACAATTGTTGGCTAAGTTGGGGTTTACCCATACATCTAGCCAAACTACTACACCCGTTGCTTATACTACCAATACCTCTCCTTTTGCCTATACTATGAATAACCATCCTTATGGACCGGCTCAACTTCAATACCAATTCCAGCCTCTATATTCGGCCCCAGTGTTTCCACAGGGGGTTCACGGTTTACCACAGGGGGCGGGTCATACTGTTGCTCATGGGGTTCATGGTCTACCACAGGGGGTTCATGTTGCGCAGGGGATTCTGTTTGCTACAGGTTCTCAGCAGTCGCAGGGGGTTCAAATTCTATCACAGGGGGTTCAGTTTACAGGTTCACAACCTGGGGTTCAGTTTGGTCCAGGTATGGTTCAGCAAGGCCTATCACCAGCCGGTTTTCACCCAGGTCAACTACTAGCATCAGGTTCACAGGGTTCGGGTCAAGAGACTCTTTTACCAAATGCCTTTAATACCACCACTCTTCAGGAACCGGCTGCTGGCAACTGGAATATGGATACAGGTGCGAGCTCTCACCTTAATGATTCTGTACATAGTCTTAGTTATATTCTTAATGAGTGCATTTATCCGTCTGTTTCGGTTGGTGATGGGCGTTTCATTCCCGTCACTAACTCTGGTCATAGTATTTTGTCTACCCCTTTTCGTCCTCTTCGTTTAAATAATGTTTTAATCACTCCCCACATTGTCAAAAATCTAATTTCCATGCGTCAATTTGTTCGTGATAATTATTGCACTGTTGAATTTGATCCTTTTGGTTTTTCTGTGAAGGACTTCCTAACTCGACGGGTACTCCTCCGTTGTGATAGCACGGGTGATCTCTATCCTGTTACGAAGCCTTCTCCCATTCCTCAAGCGTATCTTACCAGTCAGTATACGTGGCATCAACGGCTTGGACATCCAGGGAGTGAAGTGTTGCGGCGTCTTGTGTCTAGTGATTCTATTTCTTGTACTAAAGAAAAGCTTCCCGTTCTTTGCCATGCTTGTCAGCTTGGTAAACATGTTAAGCTTCCGTTTGTTAGTTCGTCTAGTTCTGTTACTTCTTGTTTTGATATTGTTCACTCGGATTTGTGGACATCCCCAATTCCGAGTCTTTCTGGTTTCAAGTATTATGTTTTATTTCTGGATCATTATTCTCAATATGTTTGGGTTTATCCGTTAATGAATAAATCTGATGTTTTGTCTAAGTTTCAGTTGTTTCGTAGTTATGTTCATACTCAATTTAAGTGTGAAATTAAATCTTTTCAGTGTGATCATGGCGGTGAGTTTGATAATACTGCATTTCATAAATTGTTTTCCACCAATGGCATCCAATTTAGATTTTCTTGCCCTCGTACATCTCAACAAAATGGAAAATCTGAACGCATGATTCGTAGCATAAATAACCTTATTCGCACTTTATTGTTTCAAGCACACCTACCACCCAACTATTGGACTGAGGCACTTAATATGGCTGTTTATTTATTGAATATCTTACCTTCTCGTGCCATTAATAATGAAATACCCTTTACTCAACTTTTTGGTGAAACACCTGATTATAGTGTCCTTCGTGTTTTTGGATGCCTTTGTTACCCACATATCGATACCAATCATAAACTGGGACCCCGTGCCACACCTGCAATATTTCTGGGACACGCCGCCAATCATTTTGGCTATCGTTGTCTTGATCTCAACATCAACAAAATTATCATCTCTCGACATGTTACCTTTGATGAAACGGTTTTTCCGTTTCAATCCCATCCTTCCAAGCCCACACCCTCATATGATTTTTTGGATGATTCTTCCAATCTCATTTCCACTATTATCAACACTACACCAATTGGTTCACCTTCTAACCCAATTCCTACTCCACATGTCAATATACCTGCATCAACTGCACCACCTACACATCTTACACCTCCACCCACTCCACCAGATGATCCTGTTCCCGTACCCACGCCTCCGCCCTCTTCACCACATGTTCCTGTTCCTACACCTGCACCTGTTATGTCTACTCATCCCATGGTCACACGTTCTTGTGTCGGGACTACTCGTCCTAATCCTAAGTATGCTGGTCATGTGTCTACTGTTTCTCCTTCCCCTAGGTCATATAAGGATGCTTTTAATAATCCAAATTGGCGCAATGCTATGTATGAAGAGTATAATGCACTTGTTAAGAATAAAACTTGGAAACGTGTACCTCGACCTGAGGGTGTCAATGTTGTCAAGTGTATGTGGTTGTTTTGTCATAAGTATTTGGCTGATAGCACTCTTAGTCGGTATAAGGCACGTATTGTTGCCAACGGTAGCACGCAGATTGAGGGAGTTGATGTTGATGAGACGTTTAGTCCGGTTGTTAAACCGGGTACCATTCGGACTGTTCTTAGTTTAGCTATTTCTCGATATTGGCCTGTTCATCAGCTTGATGTTAAAAATGCGTTTTTACATGGAGATTTAGCTGAAACTGTTTATATGCATCAACCTCCCGGTTTTCGGGATCCAGAGCATCCGGATTATGTTTGCTTATTACAGCGGTCTCTTTATGGTCTTAAGCAGGCACCTCGTGCATGGTTTCAGAGGTTTGCTACTTACATTACTACTATTGGGTTTACTCCGAGTCGGTGTGATTCTTCTTTATTTATTTACAGACAGGGTGATGATACTGCTTTTCTGTTACTGTATGTAGATGATATTGTGCTTACTGCTTCCTCTGAAAGTTTATTACATCAGATTATTGCTTCTTTGCATAAGGAGTTCTCTATGACTGATTTTGGTGCTCTTAACTATTTTTGGGTGTGTCGGTTGCGCGTGACTCTTCTGGGGTGTTTTTGTCACAACGTAAGTATGCTATGGAGATTTTGGAGCGTGCACATATGGTTGGTTGTAACCCCTCTCGGACTCCTGTTGACACTGAGTCTAAATTGGGTGATGATGGTGATCTTGTTTCGGATCCTAAGTTATATCGGAGTCTTGCAGGTTCTCTTCAGTATCTCACATTTACTAGACCTGATATTACTTATGCTGTGCAGCAGGTTTGCCTATATATGCATGATCCTCGTGAGCCTCATTTCTCTGCTCTTAAGCGGATTTTATGCTATGTTCAGGGGACTCTAGCATATGGTTTACAGTTATTTTCTTCTACTACTGACTCTTTAGTTGCTTATTCGGATGCTGATTGGGCTGGTTGTCCAACTACTCGCCGGTCTACATCAGGTTATTGTGTTTTTCTTGGCAACAACTTATTATCCTGGTCCTCTAAGCGTCAACCAACGCTTTCTCGTTCCAGTGCTGAAGCTGAGTATCGTGGTGTTGCCAATGCTGTTGCTGAGACGTGTTGGCTTCGGAATTTGCTTCGTGAACTTCATACACCTTTGTCCTCAGCTACTATTGTTTATTGTGATAATGTGAGTGTAGTGTACTTGTCCTCTAATCCTGTTCAGCATCAGAGGACAAAACACATTGAGATTGATATTTATTTTGTTCGTGAATTAGTTGCTACTGGTCAAGTTCGAGTTCTACATGTTCCTTCTAGGTTTCAGTATGCTGATATTTTTACCAAGGGGTTACCGTCTGCTCTGTTTGCTGAGTTTCGTGACAGCTTGAGTGTCCGGTCTCCTCCCGCTCAAACTGCGGGGGAGTGTTAGATGATTAGTATTGGGTGTTAGGCCTGTTATGTATAGCCCATATTGTATCTTATATATTCTCATGTACCGAAGATTATTGGTCATTCAATAAGATCGATTCACAAAAACCTACAATAAGCTCCAGTGCAATTTCAGATATTTTCCCAAACACACCCAATATTTATGCACGCATAATTTAATGGTTGCATTCCTAAAGGCCTCTTGGCCCGACGATATGTTAGTAACTAAAAGTCTTGTTAGACACATACGAAATAGTTGGTGTAGGTTGGAACATTTTGCTTCTTTAAAATAATAATAATATGGAACTGATACGTATGAAACTAAATGGTGCAAATACATTCCAAACAAGGTTAGCGTTTTACGTGGCGTTTGAAACATGGGCGTCTTCCTGTTAGAGCTCTACTTGATATGTATGGGATGGACTTGGACACCACTTTATGCCCGGTGTGTAACGAGGTGGTCGAGTCCTTGGATCATTGTTTCGTTTCGTGTTGTAAAGCTAAATCATTATGGAACAAAGTGTTTAACTGGTGGAGCTTGGACAATTTTTATGGATCGAGTATAGCGGACATCTTAAACGTGGATGGGAGCGGTGTTTTTCCCAATAGTTTGAAACCCGTGTGGCAAGCAGTGGTTTGGTCGGTTTTCTATTTTCTATGGAAATTCAGAAACAAAATCGTGTTCCAGGGCCCTCAAAACAATGGGGTGGATTTACTGTTTGAGATACAACTTACTTCGTTCTTTTGGATTAAATACTGAACAAAGACTTTAAATTTAATTTGGGTTGATTGGTGTTCGGGTCCAATTCGTTGCCATAGATAATCAGGTTGTAGTTAGTTTTTTCGTGATTCTCGTATGTGGCTATTGGCTTGTGTCTTCTTTTCTTCGGGTCCCTTGCTCTTTTAATTAGCTTAATTGAGGAGGGATGCCGTGTTTTGTATTTTGTTCTCTTTTTTGTGTTCTATTAAATTGTTGCCTTTCTAAAAAAAATAAAATAAATAAAAAATAATAATAATATGGTTTATTATACAAATTGTAACACCCCAACCCGACATGGGTCCAGAGCGCTACAGTATGGTGACATATCAAAGCATACAAAGCATACAACGCAAGCGGAAGACTTAAAACAAAAGGTTACAAGGGAAAAATATAAAAGTACAAAAGAAATACTAAAAATATAAAAGAAAAGAAAATACAAACTAAACAAAGTCCTAATCTAATCCAAGTCAGAAACTAGTCCAGATGTAATGGGCTTCTAGTCCATGAGGTAGTCCACTAAAGCTCATATGCACTCTTCACCCAAACCCAGCTTCCAACCTAAAACCTGCCGCAGGAAAGGAAATGCGGCTGAGCTTAAAAAGCCCAGTGAACAGATATATAACAAAGCAAACGAATGAATGAAATGTGTATAAGTATAAGAAGTAGGAAATCATAAGTTTTTGCTGAACGAAATATCATCTGTCAAATGCATAAGAGATCAACGAATAACTGAACGAATATCATAAGTCAAATGAAATGAAGCATCATAGATATATCAAGCATAAAAAAATCATAAGAGAATCAAGAGCACGTATCAACAAAGGCGCGTCTAACGAGATACTCAAATAGACACAAGAAACATAGGAAAGCCACGAGCCGACCTAACGAGATACTCGAATAGGTCTCAAATCACATAACCACATATCCGTCAATTCATAGGGTGTACATAGAGTAGCTAACTCCAATGTACCAGAAGTGAAAGGGGTACAAGGCACGTACAGCCAGTCACTGTCTTCTCAGAACAAAACAGAACCTAGGATGCATCCATACACTCCCTGAATCAAACAAAATACACATGCCAGCTCATGACTGGACACATATATAACTAATTGGCCATAGTGCACATATATCAAACAGAAGGGAATGCCAGGGATCAATCACACCTCCCCAGAAAGTGTCATGTCAGTGGTGCCATCACTAACACGCCCATGGTACCTCCATGAGTAGAATAAAAACTCAGGCATAAGAACAAAATCATATCAAACAAAGCATATCCATAACAAACGAATCATATCATAATCAAACAGAATCTCAACTAGGAGATAGTAATCAACAAAATGGATAGCAACGAATCATATCAAAGGGATCATAGCAAAGGCTTATATCAATAAATCATATCATAGCAAATGAATCAAAGTCAAGGATCGAAAAGTCAAGAGATCAGAACCCTTACTGAGAAAGGGTAGAATATCTGTACCTCAATCGCCATCGAAATCATAACATACGTAAGCATAAGGCACTACTACAAAAAACGTTAAATAGATCGGTTGAAACACCTCAAATAGATCGGTTATGAACCACTCTAACTAAGGGTGATCTATTTGAGGGGAACACAAATAGATCGGTTGATAACCGATCTTATTAATGTCACAATAAGATCAGTTAATAAATAAGAGCCGATCTTTTTAAGGCAATTTTCAAACAAAAAAAAAATGTTGCAAATTTTCATTAGAATGCATATCTTTACACAGAATTTCCATTAACTCATAACAAATACAACAATATATTAATACAAATGGCTGCAACAAAACATCCTAGTATCCAAAAACAAATGACTTCAACAAACACAACAACGATAAAATATCCAGTGACAAAGTCGATTGAGCAACAATAGCATGTTCATTCAAAACCTCACTTGGTTGCAGTTGTAGAACAAAACAAGCTGCCAGTTGATAGTTCACACTAGCGAATTTGTATATCCAGTACAATGGATCCCTTGACAATTCTTCCGATGACAACTTCAAAAGACTGCATAATTACATATCCACAAAAAGGCAATGTTGTAAAAAAAAACCAAAAACTTATTAACAATTTTATATATGTTCACAGAATTACAAATAGTGATTCACATTTGTGCAATTTCTATGATGTGAAGTAGTCTCACCCAAAATAAAACCATCAATCTAAAAGAAAGATTAAATGCTAATATTTAGTTTTTTCTCCTAACGAAGCCTCAACTTTCAAAGTATCTAATTTAATCAAGGTCCAACACTAGCTAGTCGTTGCATCAGTCCCTTATGATGACAATTAGCTTATGACTAAAACATATAACATACATAAGATTTTATTCTGAAACATACATACATGAAATTTTAAGTAAAACATGGACCTAAGTCAATCTATATAAAAGAGTCTAACAATGTTTATATAGTCGGCCCTTGTAACTTAAACATACACAAAAAGAAAAACCCTTTTAACAGTTCAAATAAAAAAGCCAAAAGACAAATTAAAGACTTCAACCAAACATTCAATATTTCAACACAATGATGTCACTACGATTATATTCAGTTCAAAATATTGAATTCAAAATATAATAAACAACTTACACACAACAAATTTGTTATAGCGGGTGGAGCACGAAGGGACGAACGGCGATGTCGACGAAGAAATCGGATTGAATTTGGTCGGAAATTGATGGCTGGTAATAGTTAAAAACTTAGGGTTTCAAAGGTTTAAGGGTTTGGGGAAAATGTAAGATGAACATAGTGTTTGATGATGAAAAAAGATAGATCTGCTTTTTGTGTGAAAGCGGGATATTGAAAACAAAGCGGGATAACGAAAATATTGGAAAGATAAAAAGCCCGCTTCTAATAAATGGATCGGTGGTGTTGTATGTAACCCATCTTTTTAAGTGAAAACACAAATAAAACGGGCCTTTTAATAAAGAGTGATCTATTTAACATAATAAGAACGGCTTTTTTTAGAACCGATCTTTTTGAAGTGATCTTAATAACCTTTTGTGTAGTAGTGAGGAATCACTCCTTCTTCAACGAATCTACACGAATTAATGATTCGCTTATTATTAATAACCTATTTTAAATTAGATTACTCGTTTTAGTAACTTTCTATATTAAGTAAGTTTCCCGAATTAGTAACTTTCCATATTTGATAAGTTCCCGAAATTGTAATTTAATACTTTAAGGTTATAAACAATTAATAATATTTAAGACCAAAATGACCGATATAATAGTTTAGGATTTAAAACGTCAATATTATAAGTTTAGGGTATAAAATGTAAATTATCAAAATTAAATATTAAAAGTCAAATAAATTATTTTAAACTTTATTTTAATAAATTAATATCAAGATCATAATTTTGGACCCCGTCGTTATAATTTTATGTAATTTACTAACGTATTCACGATCTTAATATTTATGCCGCGACGACCCAAGATTTTTATTATTTCGAAAACAAATAAGTCCTTGACACGTTCTTGTTAAAAATATGCCGAGACAACCACTTCTTTTATTGTTTAAATAAGCCGCGCCACACACTTTTTTTTTTTTTTTTTATATTCATCTCAAAATTAAGCAAGACTATCATTTGTCATACAAAACCAAGTCGTGACCCACAATCAGATAGTAACACCATTAGATCTTTTTATTTTATTAAAACCAAATTTAACATTCTCTTATAATGTATAACCATGCATGCATATCCTTATTTTATTAGCTCGTTAAATAGACTAGGTAACATATGTTTAGGTCCAATAGGAGATAGGTCAAAGTCATTTAATAACAGATGTGAAAAACAAAACGTACGAAGTCGATTAGATCAGATTGTCAAATCGTTATGTGAGTTTACATGTGACGTCTCTTTATTATTTCATGTGAGCTTTTTTTTTTTTTTTAAAGATTTTATGCATTCATTTGTATTGTCAGTATAGAAGCCAAAATGTTATCAAAACAGAAGCAGCAAATCGAACAAGAGAGAAATGGTTTTTACGTACCCTCGAAGCATGTCACACGAACAAGAATAAAGGAAACAAGAGCCGCCACGATCGAAAACTACATCACATACCAGCCGAACAGAGACCAACACCCCTCGAATAGAAAACCACAGTCCACGTACGGACTGTTCCTGGCCAGCAATCCAACGCTTCTAATCCTTCATGAAACCCGCGTTCGAACCTTCTAATGTCGAACCAACAGCACACTACGATCAGACCTTCACAACAGGTCAAGAGCGACCTCCTTGTACCCTCCTGGATCGATCAGCAATGGAGAAGAAGAAGCAGGCAGCAATCGTTGTGTTTTGATGGGTTTTTATGATCTGCTCTTTTGTGTCATGTATGTATATCGATTTAACCAAGGAAGAAAAAGGGGTGGCGGCCGGATTATATTTTGCTTAGGGTTTTCTTTAGGGTTTGAAAATGGGATGTCGTATGTTGTGTGTGTTGAACAAAAATTATGGGAGATCCTAGTTTAAAAAAAAAACGTGTGGGGTGTGTCAAAAAAAGAAGGTTGCCGAAAATAAAGGAGCAAATCAAGGAGACTAATTCAATCACGAATGTAGACATGCTACAAGTTCAATTCATATGTGACAACCAATTAATTCGGCTAAATCAACATTAGAAAACGTGACATAGGTTAAATTGGGTACAATTTATTTTAGCATACGTTTTAATATTCGTATAACGTTTATTAGATCAAATATTAGCGAATTAAATACTTAGGTTATAATCATCAAAAGTTTTAAAAATTATAAGGGTATTTTGGGTATTTTAGATGTTCAAAAATTCTGGGTTTTACACAAATAGTCAAATATGTCACTAAACTTTAAAAGAACGTGGTTTTGGGTAAGTGGGTAACAAACTTTCAATTTAGGTTACAAAACTTACGCAGAACTTGTAAAAACACGAAATTTATGTTACTTGACTATCTAAAAAGTATGCGTTCAGGCACCTAAAAATATAAAAATTAATTTAAATTATAAGTTTTGTAACCCAAATAGACAAAATAAAACTTTGTTAACTTAAACCACACTATATTAAAAAATTTAGGTGACACATTATATATTAACTTTAATAAATTCTTTCATGTAGGACTGAGCAAAATCGAATCGAACCTAACCGGACTGAATCGAACCGAACCAACCATATTTGGTTCGGTTTCAGTTCTATACTAACGGTTTTCGGTTTTGCTTTCGGTTCGGTTTCAGTTCTATATACTAACGGTTTTCGGTTTTGCTTTCGGTTCGGTTCGACCCAAAACCGATAAAAACACACCTAAACCATAAACCGAATTGAACTGACCATATTCGGTACAGTTTCGGTTCCATATACTAATGGTTTTCGGTTTTGGCTCGGTTTTAGACCAATGCCCAGTTGTAGTTTCATGTAAGGGTGTCATAAAAGCTGACCCGACCCGAACAATAGTATGTCTTTTCAGGTCGGGTTAATCGGGTCCAAAATTATATTCAGGTCAATTAGGTCAACCCAAATTGACCCCGAGTTCTAAACAAGATCGGGTTCGTGTATGTCTTTTTTAGCCTTAACCCGACCCAAATTGACCCGAACCGGACTAGCTCAACCGAATAACACCTTTTGATGGCTATGTTTGGCAAAAGTAGCTGTGAGCAGTAGCATTGAGCAGTAGCTGTGAGCTGTGAGCAGTAGCCAAAAAAGCTCATAGCTTCATAAAGAAGCATTGGGAAAATAAGCTTTCCTAAAAAATAGCAAAGCCCATAGCTCTCATGCCAAACAAACATCAAAAATAAAAAAGCTCATTCTCACCGCTCATTACCCTAAAAAGCTCCAAAAAAGCTCCGCGGCCGTAGTCAAGTTGTCAACAAAAGATTTATGATAGGTTAGTAATTTCACACACATGCCCACTTAAAACACATGTCAACCTCCCATTAGTCCAAATAAAATATTAATTAACAGTTGAATCACAAAAAACCGGCGTTACAAACAAAGTACACAACACTTGCAACACACAAACTACTTCTCAAACAAATCGAAACACATTCACAACTATTTGGAACCATTTCCTCAATCTCTCCGCCCATTAAATTAAAACAAACATATATAAAAACCCTATAAATAAATTCCCAACCACTATTTCCCTACATTTTTATAAAAACCATCTTTTAATTTATTCTTAGAAAACAAAAAAAAAATGGCTTCGATTTTGCAAAGAATCGGAGCTGCTTCTTCATTTGACACCAAGAAACTGAATCTTGCTTCACACAGATCCACTTCAGGTTTCTTTAATTATGTTTGGTTTTAATGAATTTGCATTGTGATTAGTTGCTAATTGTGTTAAGCTGTTTATATATTAGTGAGGAAAGTGGGATATGTTGTGGTGAGATCTGATGCTGCTGCTAAGAAGATTAATAAGATTGGTGGTAGAGCTGATCAGCTGGTTACTAATGCTGTTGCTGTAATACATCATTTTTTTTTTGGGCTTTTTATAAATTTTATAAATGTGTGTCTTTTTGATGTTTAATGTTGTTTTTTGATGTTTTGCAGACAAAACCTGATACTTCTGCTGCTGCTTCTGCTGCAACTAAATCTGGGTATGTTTCGTTATGTCCCAAAATAATTGTCCACTAGATAAAAACATGAAGTTTAAGAAAGTTGTGTACTCGGTTATCTAGCTTCTTATCGGATCATAAGTTTATTATTAGTATATATGTGTATCTGTCCCAAAATAATTGTCCACTAGATAAAAACATACAGTTTAAGAAAGTTGTGTACTCCGTTATCTAGCTTCTTATAGGATCATAAGTTTATTGTTAGTATATATGTGTATCTGTCCCAAAATAATTGTCCACTAGATAAAAACATGAAGTTTAAGAAAGTTGTGTACTCGGTTATCTAGCTTCTTATCATATCATAAGTTTATTATTAGTATATATGTGTATCTGTCCCAAAATAATTGTCCACTAGATAAAAACATACAGTTTAAGAAAGTTGTGTACTCCGTTATCTAGCTTCTTATAGGATCATAAGTTTATTGTTAGTATATATGTGTATCTGTCCCAAAATAATTGTCCACTAGATAAAAACATGAAGTTTAAGAAAGTTATGTACTCGGTTATCTAGCTTCTTATCATATCATAAGTTTATTATTAGTATATATGTGTATCTGTCCCAAAATAATTGTCCACTAGATAAAAACATACAGTTTAAGAAAGTTGTGTACTCCGTTATCTAGCTTCTTATAGGATCATAAGTTTATTGTTAGTATATATGTGTATCTGTCCCAAAATAATTGTCCACTAGATAAAAACATGAAGTTTAAGAAAGTTATGTACTCGGTTATCTAGCTTCTTATCATATCATAAGTTTATTATTAGTATATATGTGTATCTGTCCCAAAATAATTGTCCACTAGATAAAAACATACAGTTTAAGAAAGTTGTGTACTCCGTTATCTAGCTTCTTATAGGATCATAAGTTTATTGTTAGTATATATGTGTATCTGTCCCAAAATAATTGTCCACTAGATAAAAACATGAAGTTTAAGAAAGTTGTGTACTCGGTTATCTAGCTTCTTATCATATCATAAGTTTATTATTAGTATATATGTGTATCTGTCCCAAAATAATTGTCCACTAGATAAAAACATACAGTTTAAGAAAGTTGTGTACTCCGTTATCTAGCTTCTTATAGGATCATAAGTTTATTGTTAGTATATATGTGTATCTGTCCCAAAATAATTGTCCACTAGATAAAAACATGAAGTTTAAGAAAGTTGTGTACTCGGTTATCTAGCTTCTTATCATATCATAAGTTTATTATTAGTATATATGTGTATCTGTCCCATAATAATTGTCCACTAGATAAAAACATGCATTAAGTTGTGTATATGTTATTTAGGCTGTTATTGGATTCTAGCCATGTTGATGAATATGTTCTAAATTATATGAAGTTTTTAGCTGTTTTGTGAATTTTAAGTTAACAGAAAATTACTTGATTGTATATGTTATTTGGATGTGTTTTTTAGAAATGATCATTGTGACTTGAATTATGATAATTAACATTATTCTAGGCTTGTAGCTGCAATTATACTGATTATCAAAGAGGAAATAATGATTAATTGGGGCCTTCGGGGGTGTTTGTTTAAGCTTATTTAGGGGGCTTATAAGCTTATATAACAAAAATAAGCCTAATCAAGTGCTTGGCTAAGCTTATATTGTTGGGCTTATGAGCTTATATAAGGGGGTTTGATAAGCGCAATTTTGTGGCTTATTTGAGGAGTGTGGGCTTATATAAGAGATGTTATATAAAAGGACTTTTATACCCTCATTTAATAATTACGCCTTTTATTGTTCATGTACTTTTTTGTCATCTTACCTTATTAATTGTATTAAGCTAAGCCGAACACTGGGTATGGGTTTACGAGCTTATTATTTATAAGCCATAAGCGCTTATGAAATGTAAGCTTAGACAAACACCCCCTTGATGAAAGCACATCCAGATGATATCTTTCATAACTCATTATATTAGAGATGATTCTTTGATTATGATGATTTGAAACACCCCTAAAAGCAACTGATTACACACTACTCCAAATTTGATTATTTTGACGATACATAGTCTAAGATCATATGTGGTAATTAGTTGGTGCTAAACACTCACGACAAATAATGGTGGCTTCACTTTAGCGAACATCTAATGTAACAACTCGTCATACATTTGATGGAAGAATAGTAGAAGTATAGGCCCCCCTTTATATGCCTTCAGTTGGCTATCCATACTGTTCACCATCGTTTTGAGTTAAAATCTGTAGTTCATGAGTTTGGGCTTGGGGTGTTTCAACCAAACATCCCCGTGGTCCACTTAATATTTTGTACCTAGAGATTTTCATCACGTTTGGTTTCAAAGGAAATTCATTATAATTTGATAATTGGAGACTATACGTCAGTGTAACTGTTCAAAGTGTCGAGTGATACTTGATGTTTGTTTTGTGTGGGCTGCTTAAAGCTGAAGGTATCAAAATTTTGGTAGACATATGATATGCATTTAACCTTCATGTTGAACATATTACCACATTTAAATATTGTTGCCAGAAAGATAGGTCATAGTCATACACTCATACTTCCTACCATCATATTCATATCCAATTTTTCTTTTTAGTAACATGTTTTTAGGCTATTTCCTGCATCTATCAACACTTAAAAGTGTATACACTATACAGTATACTATAGTCAAACGCATGGGCTAACAACCATAATATTCATTGGACAGGCATGAGGTATTACTCTTTGAAGCCCTTCAAGAAGGCCTTGAGGAAGAAATGGCAAGAGACCCAACCGTGTGTGTTATGGGAGAAGACGTGGGTCACTATGGTGGTTCATACAAAGTAACTAAAGGCATCGCCAAAAAATTCGGTGACCTTCGATGCCTTGACACCCCAATCGCTGAAAACGCATTTACTGGTATGGGTATCGGTGCTGCTATGATGGGTTTACGTCCAATCATCGAAGGCATGAACATGGGTTTCCTCCTCCTCGCCTTCAATCAGATCTCCAATAACTGTGGTATGCTCCACTACACTTCTGGTGGTCAGTTCAAAATCCCGGTCGTAATCCGTGGGCCTGGTGGAGTCGGGCGTCAGCTCGGTGCTGAACATTCCCAACGACTGGAATCATATTTCCAATCCATTCCTGGGATCCAAATGGTAGCGTGTTCGACACCATACAATGCTAAAGGACTAATGAAAGCTGCTATTCGTAGTGACAACCCTGTGATTCTTTTCGAGCATGTTTTACTCTACAATCTTAAAGAAACAATTCCTGATGAAGATTACGTTTTGAATCTTGAAGAAGCGGAAATGGTGAGACCAGGAGAACACATTACTATCTTGACTTATTCACGAATGAGGTATCATGTTATGCAAGCTGTCAAGACATTAGTGAACAAGGGTTATGACCCTGAAGTTATTGACATTAGGTCATTGAAGCCGTTTGATCTTCACACCATCGGGAACTCAATTAAGAAGACTCACCGTGTGCTTATTGTTGAGGAGTGTATGCGTACAGGTGGAATTGGTGCTAGTTTGACTGCAGCTATTAATGAAAACTTTCAAGATTATTTGGACACACCAATTGTGTGTTTATCTTCACAAGATGTGCCGACACCATATGCTGGGACACTTGAAGAATTTACTATTGTTCAGCCTCCTCAGATCGTAGCTGCTGTCGAGCAGATGTGCCAATAAGTACAATAATTCTGATACTGGTAACTTTTGCTTTGCTGATATATTTTGAGGTTATTGTAATTCACAGACTCGTGTCTCTATTGTTGTTTTCATTTTGTTTTATGCTCGTTTAAGATTGTCAGTGAATTTTGTGGAACTGAAAGTTCGATATGGAGTTGAGTTTGTATTTTCTTTCACCGTGTTTCTTTAGTTGACTTATCCTGGCATTGGTAGAAGGAAAATGATTAGGAGACTTAACTCGCATGACTAATATTGTGTCTAAACAATTTAATGTTTAATAAGTGAATTACACAATTTCTCACTCATAACGTTTACCTTTGTCATCATCTCTTTTTTAAGCACAAGTTTAGGCATGTGAATTAGTTATGCCAATCAATACTCGAGATAAGACCCTCCGAAAGAGTAGGATCGTTTGCCTGGTTGTGGGATCCTGACATAGTGTTTCAAATTAGAGATTTGTGCAACGTTGCTTGAAACGGAAGAAAATTCTTGCGGCTTAATTTACGTTGCGTGACCATGCTAATTTATATGCTGCAGTTCTTCATTTTAAAATTCAAACAAATCAAGAAAGTATCCATATTAGAACTTTACTGCTAGGAGATTGAAATTTCGACAGTCGTGAGATAATGTATAAGATTGGAAGAGAATAGAGATTGAGTAATTTTAACAATTTGGAAAAAAAAAGAAAATATATATATATATATATATATATATATATATATATATATATATATATATATATATATATATATATATATATATATATATATATATATATATATATATATTCTACTTGATACCCATTTTATTTTTCGTTCTACACTGTTGTAAGTTTTATGATGCAAGTAATAAAATACGAAAGAAAGAAAAAGGCATCTGTGGCTTCAAGCCATGACACTCGAATGGTGTTTTGTGCAATTGTTTGTGTTTGTATATGTTATTTTGTGGGTTCGTGAATACCGACAAACATCATTTTATTAGTGAGTCTGCTCCCCTATTATGTTTTAAAATAGGGGTGAGCAAATGAATCGGGAACCGAATCGAAACCGAGAATCAAACCGGAACCGACTCAATTTGTACCAAATTTTAGAATTGCGGTTTTGTTTTCGGTTTTCGAATATTGAAAATTTCGGTTCTCGGTTCGATTCGGTCCGAAACTGCAGGTATCAGTTCTGGAACCAAATGACCGCCGACTTTCAAATATATAAGATGTTTATGGGACGTTGAGTCATTTAAGTTCACGCTTACATCTTTATGTCACATGCTAGTTGAAACTTCATCGTCTAACTTGAGCTAGCACGCGACAAAGTCAAATTATAATGAAGTATTGGAAACGAACAAATAGATGATAGTTGTCATTGAAAAGTAGTGAAAATTTTAATGATTATATTTTAAGAAGTTTGTATACTGATAAATAATTGGGTAGTGAGATGTGAACCAGCCTTATTTCAAGGATTGTTTGAATTTCTATGTCTCATAGACATTTTTTTTTAATAAAGTTTGTACCGCCTATTTATAACAACCAATAATGTATTAGAGATATTATGCTATATACTTTAATCGTTTAATATTTTTTTTTATGATTTAAACGTAAAAAGTGCAAACACATATAGGATATTAAAATTTTTGGCTCTTTTTACAAAAAGTAAATTAAAATTTTTGATTGAAAATATTATATAAGTTTGATATTTTATCTTATAAAAATCTTTAAAAAATTATCGAGCTAGATCAAGGATTAACGAAACTTTAGATTAAAAAAAAAAAAAAAGTTTAAATAGTCCAGCTAAGAAATGCACCTGAAAGCCTAAGAAAAGGCTCAAAATTGCAGCGTAAGTGAATCCAATCGGTTCAGTTCAAATAAACCCGGCTCACACAACAAAAGCCCAGCTGCCCTGTGCCTTGTCAGTCCTTGTAAAAAGGGGTCAAAAACCCCACACGAAAAAAGGGCTAACCGGTTTAAATAATAAAGAACTGGTTCAAAAAAGCTGGTTGATAGGAGCGCTCACTTGTAAAAGGCGGTCAAAAACCCCACACTAAAAAAGGGGTCAACCTGTTCAAACTGTAAAGAGCTGGTCCAGAAAAAAAGGTCGTTGATAGATGCACTGGGTCCCGATCCTTGAGTTGACTTGTTATTTAACAAGAGTCGCAACAAGAGAAACGGAGGACCGTTATTCTTATCTACTCCCTCCGTCTCAAAATGTAAGTCAACTTTTTACTTTTCAAAGTTTTTTTCTTTAGATTTTCACTGTAACTATTTTTCTCGAGTTATATAATATCTAATTTAAAATATATAAATGAATTTGTGTTTCAAATGTATTTTTGTTGGTATACTTTTCATGAAATATCACATAACACGAAAAAAATAATTAAGGTCAAAGTCAGAAAAAAAGACTTTGAAAAGTCAAACATGAACTTATATTTTTAGACGAAGGAAGTATTACTTACAGTAGCTTTTTTCCTTCTTTTTTCGTTTACTTAAATTTTAGGATTAGTTTTTAGAGCATTCACAATGCAATTAATGCTTCTCATGTTTAATGTAAAAGACTTTAATGAAAGACTTTGAATTTGTCAAGTCTTTCTACAAAGCTAATCAAAAAGCTTTCACTACAATGCCAAAAACCATTTCAAAAGACTTTTGATAATAGTAAAAAGCTATTAATAGTTTATGCATTGCGGATGTTCTTAGTTTAAATTTGCATAACTTTTTAATAAAGTAAAATTTCAATTATTGCTAGCATCTTTTACATCTTTAATACAATAAAAGACAACATCACTTATTTTGTAGTAAATTTTCAAAAGTTATTTTTTAAGAAAAATAAATTGCACAAATAAGAGAGCTTGATTTTATAATAAAACCTTCTGATTTTTCAATAAATTAAAAATTAAAATCAATGTTGTGAATACTTTTGTTTAAGCTTATATGCTGGCTTATGAGCTTATTTGATTTCGGCTTTATATTTTATAAGCCCTAATTTTTAGGTTATTTTGATACTTGTGGTCTTATATAAATTTAATATAGTATAATAAACTTACATAAACACATAAGTCTCGCAATAAAATGAAAAATTGGGCTTTATAAAATATAAGCCGAAAAACAAATAAAATCATAAAACACTTCTAAGTTTAAACAAATACCCCCACATCAGACTAATATATAATGCAATAATCCGCATGTGTTGAGATTTTTTTTTTATTACTTTTAGACTTAACTGTGAAATAACATTATATTTTGACTAGTTAATGTAATTTACATCTAAAACTTTTAAAAATGGGTAAATTCAAATTGATGGCTTTAAGTATTAAATTTGCAAATTCAATTATTTTATTAGATTATAAATTAACAAATACATCATTAACTTTAAATTATTATTATTACTATTATTATTGTTATTTTATAAAATATTACTTTATTATTATTATTATTATTATTATTATTATTATTATTATTATTATTATTATTATTATTATTATTATTATTATTATTATTATTATTATTATTAAATTGATCGTAATATTAAAGTTACATTATGTGCTTTGTATAAATATTAAGCTGAAACATCGGATATTGATATATGCAAATAAATACGTGAGACTAGCACATGCATCAATGTTGTAAAAAGAGCATTATTTATAATAGAAAAATGTTTTAACAAAATGATATTCACAAAATGATTTGGTAACTAAATGTAAAAGGTAAGAGAAAAAACAAGATTATGATGCAATATGATTGAACAATACTTTTTAAATCATTATATGAGTGTAATTTCGTAAACTCTTTGTAAATATAGCATTACTTTTATACTATTTGTTAGGAATACAAATATTCCTATGGAAGACTCGGTCACCCAAATGATGTAATAGCATTAAGATAGCTCGTAGTTAGTTTAATATATAGTTAGTATTAGTTTAGATTAAGTAACATCGTGGAAGAAGGACGGGTCTTTACCCACTGTACACCTGATCCACAGCCCGGGAGTGGGCGTTTATGTTGTAACTATAAATACCCCTCTCCCACCATGGGAGAGGGTTGGACCTTTCATTACAATCTAATACATTTCAAGTTTTCTCTCTATCTCTCTCTAGAAAGTTTCCCATTTTCTTCTTCCTCTCTCTACACTCAACGAATCAAAACCACCATTGAATCATGTTTGTGACTTAGTGTGAATCTTATAATTGGAATCAAGAGCCAAGGTTTCATCTTAGGGCCTTGGAAATTCGTTTTGTGTGGTGGTTTTTTGGTTTTTTGTTAGTTAGAAGAGTTTTCTTGGAAAGCATCTTGGTTTGATCTTATTGTTGTTATATGAAGTGTTATGGGTGTACTTTTGTGATTAGTGGTGTTAGAACTACTTAGTTTTTCAGTTGGATAAGCTATATCGTTCGTTGGTTTGAAGTTGTGATTGATTTTAGGTTGTGTTCTATCTAACGATTACCTATTCTGTTTTGAAGTTCTTGGTAGCGATTACCTCCAAATTCTAGCGATTAGGTCTATTTCTGGCTAGCGATTACCATTCTGGGATATACAGACAAAACGCTAGATAGCGACGGGTTTGGACTATTGTGTTTAGCGATTTGCTCTAGCGATTAGCTCTTGCGTTTAGTTCCTGCGTTTAACTCAGTTCAGCGATTAGCCAAGTTTAGCGATTACCTCATCCAGCGGTTTGCTACTTTTAGCGATTACCTCGTCCTGTGATTTGCCAGTTCTAGCGTTTAACTTCTCTCAGCGATTACCTCAGATAGTGATTACCTGAAGATAGCGGTTTGCACCAACTAGCGTTTACCTTTGCCAGTTCTACCGCTTAACTTCTCTCAGCGATTACCTCAGATAGCGATTACCTGAAGATAGTGGTTTGCTCCAACCTAGCGATTACCTCTATTTTTCAGCGATTAACTTCAGTTATTTGGTGGTGTTTAGCGATTAACTAAGTGGTGAGGTTCTAGTGATTGGTTAATCATTTGTATTTGGTGAATTGTTGTAACTTAAGTCGTTTTGATTAATCTGATTGTGATCTGACGTTGTGAGTTAATTCTTACGACTTGACTTATTTCAATCGGATATATTGCAACTTGACTTGTCGCGACTTGACACTTAGTGCAAATTGTGACCCATCCGATATCTCTCTCTAAGTCTAACTCGCTGAGTACATCTTCCGGTTTCTTTTGTTGACTTTAGTAAAATCCCGGGAAAGAATCGATTTATCGGTTTAAGTCACAAGAGCTGTAAAATCCCGTTTGAAGACTTTGTCATGGCAACTATTTCTGATGACATTCAAGATGTAGGGTCCGATACCTGACCTCCTATGCTCGATAGGACTGACTATGAATCATGGGCACAAAGAATCAGACTCTATTGTCGGGGTAAGGAAAATTGTGAGAATATTCTGCGATCAATTGATGAAGGTCCCTTGCAGATGGGTACAACAAAGGATGTTATCTCCACTGCTGATGATGGAACCGTCACCTTTGGAATTGACAGGCCACGTACTTACAACGACCTTAGTGATGCTGAAAAGAAGCGCTATGATGCAGACATTCGAGCCTCTAACATTGTGATACAAGGTTTACCCAAAGATGTTTACAAGTTAATCAACTTCAACACTGAAGCAAAGGCTGTTTGGGACAATGTCAAAATGCTTCTATCTGGCTCGAAGCTGACCAAAGAAGATCGTGAGTCTCAGTTGTATGATGCATTTGAGCATTTCAAGATGAATCCTGGTGAAAACATTACCGATTACTATGTCAGATTTCACAAGCTTGTTAATGACATAAGAATGATCCGAATGACAATGCCTAACATCCAACTCAACTCTAAGTTTGTCAACAACATGTCACCCGAGTGGGATCGCTTTGTCACTGCAGTGAAGCTCAACAAAGGATTGAGAAATAGAAACTATGAACAGCTGTTTGCCTACTTACAACAACATGAGAAACATGCAGATTTTGATCGTCAATTAAGGGAAAAGCTCAATCCAACTACTACCAATGACTCACTTGCATTCATGACTAGTACATTGTCGATTAATCAACCTTTGTCATCATTGGATCACTCATCTCTACAATCACCAGTTGCCATGAACACCCATCTCGACTCAGGGTATTCTCATACTGATAAGATGATTGACAATCTTTCCAACCAAGTGTCTCTACTCGTCCAATAATTCAGAGCAACACTTCCTCATACCAACAACCAACTTAGAGCTTCATCTAATCCACGGAATCTGGCTGTAGTGGAAGATGGAAGAGTGATGGTGCAAAATGTTCAGGGCAGACAAAATGTGAATCAAAGGAATGGTGCTCGTGGCAATGTGCAGAAAAGGATTGGGAATGTTAATCAGGGACAAGGAAGGCAACCTAAGTGTTACAACTGTGGAGGTTTGGGTCACATTGCAAGAAACTGCACACAGCCAAAACGTCCTCAGAACTCAGACTACTTCAAGGACAAAATGTTGCTCATGCAATCTCAAGAGAATGGAGCTGCGCTTAATGAGGAAGACTTGGCGTTTCTTGCTGGGGATGAAGGGAATACGTTTGATGCTGATGTAGATGATCAACCAGTCCAGGATCTAGCTCTTAATGATCCAAACATCTTCAAAGCTGATGATTGTGATGCTTTTGATTCGGATGTTGATGACGAACCCATTGCTCAGACTATCTTCATGGCCAACTTATCATCAACTGTCTCAGCACCACAACAATCCAGTTCCTCCAAATCATCCATCATTTCTGAGGTACTGAAGTTATATGATGAATGTATAATTAATGATGAACAGAAGACCCTCAACGATATACGACAAATTAATGTTGGTGAACCAAATGAGGCTGAATTGGAGAACAATAATGTTATTCCAACTGAGCAACGTTCGGATCACCACATTGATTCTGACATATCTAGTGGAATGTCTCCTGTTGTATGTGATAATAATGTGATGCATGAACAAAGGATTTATAACGAAGTACAACAAACAAACGTTGCAGAATTAGATATTGCTAATATGGGAAATAGCAATGTTGTCCCATATGAACAATATGCAAAGTACAACGTCGACTTTGTTGTATCAAGTGATGCATCCTCTGTTGATGATAATGTGTGTGAAATAGATGAGTACACTGCTGTTGCACCCGATGACACTCTGACCACTAGGATTAATATTCTTAAGGATCAAGTAATGTGTTATGAACAACGTGCAAAATTTGAGCTAACCGAACGTGAACAAAAGATGGATTGGCAAATGCGGGGATATATAACTGAACATAACTTAAAGGAAGAAGCATTAAAACAAGAGATAAAATCTGTTCAAAATCAACTTGATCAAGCTGTTAAGGAAAAACTGGAAATTCAAGAGAGTTTAAGTGTTCTAAAAGGTGAATTTCAAGAAAAAGAAACTAAACTATTAAATGAATTTTCCAACCTTAAGGAGTTGAAAAACAAACTTGAAAACAAGTTATACATCCAAGGCCAAACCATACAAACAGCTCAAATGATTCAAAAGCACATTAAACTACGGGATAAGCATAGTGATAAGGATTTAGGTGTGCCTAAAACGAACTTCCTTAAGAGTGTTAGTGTCTCTCAACCTGCCCTGTATGATGCCAAGGTTATGCTTACACTTGATCATGCCCCCCCAAATAGTTGGTCTGATAAAGAGATGGATGATATTGAATCTGTCAATAGAGAGAGATTTGATAATAAAATGAAGGATCCCAAGTGCATTAAACACCATGTCATTGTGAAACCCCATGATTATTATGAACAAAACCGAGTGACTGTTTTTGCACCCCAAACTAAGTTAACACCTGAGCAGGTATTTTGGCCATTCAATGTTGAGAAAATGAAAGCCGATGAACTTAAGGCCAAAATCGCTAAAAAGTTTGCTACCCTAACGGTGTATCCCCCCAATACACCTATGTACTTAGTTCAGCTGTCACTTTCCACACAATGTAGAACTCTTATTAGCATATATGTACTTTGTCAAATGTTCGCTGATTTTGATAAAACATGCAAAAAGAGAATCACACCAACAGGAATTACTGAGGGTGAAAGGGGTTTTGAGCTTACAAAAGAGTGTTACTTAACTGAAGTTATCCCATTTTATAAACTAATCAAAGAACACTTTGAGGGTTTACAACAATCCCTTAAAATTGAACTAAAAGAAATGAAAGAGGTGTTTAAAAATGTGGTAAATGAGGGAAAACAAATTGCAATAGATCTTCAACATAGTGAAATAGCAAGGAAAAATGTTCTTATCATGAATGGCAATTTGATTGCTAAAAGTATTGCTCAAGATGTGTTCTACACAACTACTGAGTCTACATTAACTGCTTGTCAATTTCATGAAATGTCTATTGCTTTGAATGTTCTCCAAAATCGTGTTGTTGAGTTTGAGGGGGAGAATTTAAAACTGCATGAAAAAATTCAAAATGATGATCATGACAACATGGTCAAGCACTTTTCTAAACTAGAAGTTGATAATCTTAACTTACAATTAAAATATCAACATTTAGAAGAAAGGATTAAAATATCAAAGGCCAAGACATCTTCTGATGCTCCTGAATTTGATACATATTTTGAATTAGCAAAAGGGGATGAAAAAATTCAAGCTCACACTAACACGATTAGGAAATTGAGGGCCCAAATTGCCCAATTGAAATCTCCCAAGAATGATGTGATCGACACCCATAAATCACAGTATAAAGATTCTCAGGATTTTCAACTTCAAAACATGATCAACAAACTCAAATATGAAAATGATTGTTTTCTAGCTGAAAATTCTAAAGTAAAACAACATTACAAAGAGTTATATGATTCAATTAAGATCACTCGTGATAAAACCAATGAAAAGATAACTTCTTTGCTAAATAAAATTGAGATTCTAAAGACCAAGGTGAAAGGGAAAATGCTGGTCATTGCATGTGACAATGTCAATTCAAAGGTCTGTGAATGTAAAAAATATGAATGTGAGGCTGTGTACATACCACTTCCCCTTAGGAACAATGAGTTAGTCCATAGTGATTACCTTAGACATCTTAAGGATTTCCTTGACATGACCCGTGAGACCATTGAAGAAGATAAAATGGTGAGACCCTCTGATAGCACATTATTAGACATTAGCTTTCTCACCAAACAGTCACAAGAACTGTTAGAATATGCCATAGGTACGTGTCCCAAGATTCATAGAAAGGTCACATCCTCATCTAAGAGTTTGAAAAAGCATGTTACCTTTGATATACCTTTGGCAAGTTCTGATCATAGCACGTCACCTCCTAGAAACCAAACAACTATGCAACAATCTAATGTTCCCATCGTCAATTCTACAGGAGTAAGCAATGACACTAAAGCTAGCGGGTCAAAGCCTAGAAGCAATACAAGGAATGATAGGACTTCGCCAGCTAAGAGTTCTCAAAGGGAGAAAGTAGAAGACCAACTTAGGAACAATAAGACTGATTTGAGTGAAAAGAATCGTGTTCATTCTAGTATTTGCTTTAAGCGTACTGTAATTAATTCGAATTCTAATGCTACTTGTAAGACTTGTAATGGTTGTTTAATTTATGGTAATCATGATGATTGTGTTGTGTCATTTTTGAAATCTTTTTACAAATCCTCAGTTAAGTTTGCTAAGACACATAAACTGGAAAACCATACTTGGAAAGCTACAGGAAAGATTTTTACCAATGTAGGATATAAGTGGAAACCTACGGGAAGAAAGTTCACTTTAGGAAGCCAGTGTCCATTAACAAGAATACCTGATCCCAAGTCTTTAGCGGTTAAGAAATGGAAGGCAACTGGTAGAAAATTCCCTTTAGTGGCACAATGCCTTGATGATAAGTCAGTAGCACCCACTAGTATTATTTCCTCTAAGAAAGCCATTGTAAATACTAATCCTGCTTCTCTTAAGTATGCGTGTGCTAACCAATTGGATCCCAATTACACTTGGGGATCCATGTTTTTCAGTTATCCATATCTGTCTGGTTTCAAATGCAGGTCGTACAAATTGTCCTGTGGTATTTGGACTCAGGCTGCTCAAAACATATGACTGGGGATCGCTCTCGGCTCAGAAATTTCGTGAAAAAGTTTATCGGGACTGTCAGATTCGGGAACGACCATTTTGGAGCCATTATGGGCTATGGTGATTATGTGTTTGATGATAGTATGATTTCTAGAGTCTACTATGTGGAAGGACTTGGGCATAACCTATTCTCAGTTGGACAATTTTGTGACTCCGACCTCGAAGTAGCCTTCAGAAAGCACACATGTTTTGTTAGAGAACTGGATGGAATTGATTTTCTTAAGGGAAGTCGTGGCACAAATCTGTATACCATCTCTATCGAAGATATGATGCGGTCCTCTCCTATTTGCTTGCTCTCTAAGGCCCCAAAGAACAAATCATGGTTATGGCACCGACGGTTGAACCACTTGAACTTCGGCACCATTAATGAACTTTCTCGCAAAGATCTTGTTCGAGGTATGCCCAGATTGAAATATGAAAGGACCATCTATGTTCAGCATGTCAATTGGGTAAAAGCAAGAAGCACACTCACAAACCGAAACCCGCCAACTCCAACACAGAAGTTCTCCATGCCTTTCAAATGGATCTGTGCGGACCCATGAGAGTGCAGAGCTTCAATGGGAAAAGATACATTCTTGTTATTGTGGATGATTACTCACGATTTACATGGGTGAAGTTTTTAAGATCCAAGGATGAAACTCCCAAAATAATCATTAAAATCATCAAGCAGCTGCAAGTAAGGCTTAACAAGACCGTTAGAATCATTCGCACTGACAATGGAACTGAGTTTGTCAACCAACAACTCACTTAATTCTATGAAAGTATCGGCATCAGTCATCAAAAGAGTATTCCTCGAACCCCTCAACAAAATGGAGTTGTTGAAAGACGGAATCGTACACTAGTTGAAGCTGCTCGCACTATGCTGATATTCTCTAAAACACCAATGTTTCTATGGGCTGAGGCTATTGCTACTGCATGTTACACTCAAAATTGATCGTTGATACATCCTCTCCACAGCAAGAAACCTTATGAGCTGGTGTATATCAAAAAGCCTGATCTCTCCTTTCTTCGTGTGTTTGGAGCCATGTGTTATCCAACTAACGATAGTGAAGACTTAGGGAAGCTCAAGGCTAAGGCTGATATTGGGGTATTTGTTGGATATGCGCCAGATCGAAAGGGGTACCGAATCTAAAACAAAAGAACCCGACAAATCATGGAAACAATCCATGTCACGTTTGATGAGCTGACAGAGCACACGGCTTCAGGACACACCAGTTCTGGACCATCACCAAATCTTTTATCTCCTGGACCAATTAGTTCGGGACTTGTACAAAAAACCAACCCTATCACTCCTTATGTTCCTCCCACTTGTGAAGAATTGAAGAAGCTATTTGACCCCATGTTTGATGAGTACTTCGAGTTACAGCAACCTCACGAACCTGAACAGCAGGCTGCAGATCTAAATGTTATGGCTGTAGATGCTCCTCATGCCACTAATGGTCCATCCACTTCCATCTCCCTTGATTTGGATGCTCCAGAATCTAGCCACTCTCAACATGCGTCTAATGTACAACCATCTTCAGAACATCAAGGAATGACAGTTGATAATTCATGTGAAGTTAATCCTTTTGCTCCACCAGAAGATGAACCATTTGAAAATGTATTCGCTCCTGAATTCTCCAACGATGCATCATCCTTAGGAGAATCCAACACAGCTATATCGGTTCACTACCCTCAGCCTCATGAACATGTCAGAAAATGGACCAATGATCACCCTATTGACAACATCATAGGAAATCCCTCACGACTGGTGTCTACCAGAAAACAACTTGCTACCGATGCCTTGTGGTGCTTCTTCAATTCCATTATATCCAAAACCGAACCCAAAGACTTCAAGGATGCTTTATCTAAAGAATGCTGGTTCATAGCAATGCAAGAAGAAATCCATGAGTTTGATCGACTTGATGTATGAGAATTGGTGCCACCACCAGAATGCGCAATGATCATCGCTCTCAAGTGGATCTTCAAAGTAAAACTTGATGAGCATGGTGATGTCTTGAAAAACAAGGCACGGCTAGTTGCGAAAGGTTACAGTCAACAAGAGGGAATTGACTTTGAAGAATCATTTGCACCGGTTGTTCGTATCGATGCCATTAGAATCTTCCTTGCTAATGCTACTAGCAGTAACATGATTGTTTACCAGATGGATGTTAAGACTGCTTTCCTGAATGGGGATTTGAAAGAAGTGGTCTATGTTACTCAGCCTGAAGGCTTCGTGGACCCTGAACGACCAAATCATGTGTATCGTTTGAAGAAAGCACTTTATGGTCTAAAACAAGCTCCTAGAGCTTGGTACGACACCTTTTCCAAGTTTCTTCTTGCAAACCGATTCACCAAGGGTGTTGTTGATCCTACCTTGTTCACTAGAAAGACAGGAAACCATCTGCTCCATGTTCAAATTTATGTAGACGACATCATCTTTGCATCGTCCGATTCCAATGAATGTGATCGATTTGCAAAGGAAATGAGTTTCAAATGTCTATGATAGGACAAATGTCTTTCTTCTTAGGGTTACAAATCTCAAAAAATCCAAGCGGCATCTTCATTAATCAAGCCAAATATGCTAGTGACATTCTGAAGAAGTTTGGTTTTGATTCAAGTGACACAGTTGATACACCAATGGTTGAAAGATCCAAACTTGATGACGATCCAGCAGGCTTATCTGTTGATCAAACCAAATACAGAAGCATGATTGGATCTCTCATGAATCTCACAGAAAGCAGGCCAGACCTTCTATTTGCAATTTGTATGTGTGCCCGGTATCAATCCAAGCCTACCAAAAAGCACTTAGAAGCAGTCAAGAGAATATTTAGGTATCTTCAAGGGACCATTCACATGGGTCTCTGGTACCCTAAAGACAATGCAATGGCTCTCACAGCTTACTCAGATGCTGACCATGCGGGGTGTCAAGATACTCGTAGAAGTACGTCAGGAGGTGCTCAATTTCTGAGTGAGAAACTTGTAAGCTGGTCATCTAAAAAGGAAATGTGTGCATCGATATCATCCACAGAGGCTGAATACATTGCATGTCCTCATGCTGTGCTCAAATTTTGTGGATGAGATCTCAATTATCAGATTATGGGTTTGACTTCAACAAAATCCCGATGTATTGTGATAACAAAAGTGCCATTGCTTTGTGCTGCAACAATGTCCAGCATTCCAGATCCAAGCATATTGACATCCGTCATCACTTCATCAGAGAACAAGTGGAGAAAGGGGTAGTGGAAATCTACTTCGGGAGGACAAAATTTCAACAAGCTGATATCTTTACAATGGCTCTCTCTCGAGAAAGATTCCAGTTCATTCTTCCACGACTTGGGATGAAGAGCCTCACACCAGAAACTCTTAAATGTCTTTAGGAAGAAAATGAAGAGTGAATGATTGCGTCCACATATCCTTGTACATAGCTTAAAACAAAAAGGAAATAGAAAATTATAAAACTTATAAAAACCATAAAAAAAATAAGAAAAATTACAAAAAATTCAAAAATATTCCTCTCATGACATGTCTCTTGTGTAATCAATATTATGTACGTTTCTAGAAATGTCATTCAATAATGACACGGAAACATACATATGCTTGAGCAAGAGTTTGTTTTTTTTTTTTTTTTTATTATTTTTTTTATTTTTTTTTTTATTTTTTTAATTTCAAATAATGATTTTCTAAAACATGTCGTTTCACGAAACATTCTTTTAAATTATGGCTTGCAGTCATTTCAGACTGTAACCCGGTCTTAAAATTATGGCTTGCTATTACTTCAGATAGCAACCAGTTTTTCAAAATGAGGAAAACACGTCTCCAAAAAGACGGTTGTTCCTAGCAAAGGGTGCCGTTCATCCGAGCGTGAATTACTCTACATTCATGCACCCTCGATCTGATGTATGCTTCAGTGCATCATTTCTTGTATAAGAAGAGAAATCTTCTTTTTATCGCCAATACTTTTTTTTCTATGATTTTTCAGGAAAGTATTTGTGCAAAACTTGGTGGTACCATGAAATTTTGCTTGGAAATCAATCTGAACTCAAATTTTCATAAAATTTATCTCTCAATCAATGACATTAATTTCTTTTAATTTTAACATGGGTCATTGATTGAGGGGGAGAGTGATTTCAAAAATTTTATGAATCATTAAAACTCGCCACTTTGTACATATCAAGCAGCTTTCAAATCTGTGATGGTTATGTGTCAATACATGAATTTTTTTGAACTCCAAATCATTTATAAACTCATCAGTTCTGACACATAACCGTCCCCCTCATAGATTGAGGGGGAGCTAAAAAATGTTCCTATTATCAGATAAAGTTTAACCTGACCACATTTTCTCCCAAAAACATTTCTAACTTATTTAAATCAATTGAGATCCAAAATCTCAAAAGGTTTGATATTTTTGATTGGGGAGAGAATGTGATTTAAATATGAAGTTGGAGCCTCAACCAAAACCGTTACCTAATCTTCAATCCTTAGATGTGAATTTAGGAATTGAAATAGGTTCTGATCCACCCATCAAACCATATAGTCCGGGTAGTCTTAGGATAAAGGTAGTGGACTCTAAGCCTTGTAGAGAAGAAGCCAATATAGGAGTGGGAAATGACCTTACATGCTTACATCACCCATTTATGACTGATCACAAGAAACATTATGGGTTTAAACCGGGTTTATTAGGTCAAGATGGATCCCCAACTAGTAGTCTCTTGAAGTTGATAGAAAATGATCCCTTTCTAGGAGAAAATCTTAATCCACCCATTAATCCGATTGAATTTGGTAAGGTTATGATGATAGGAGCACACCCCTTTGTGCATATAATTCATCCACCACACTTTCCTCATGAGGCATATTCCCATCGGGTGTGTATCTTTACTTCCACCCGCACTTAATCCTAAGTGTAGGGAAAACCTCCCCTATTTCCGTTAAATAAGGGTAGAGTCAGGCTCGTGACTCGAACAAAAACAAGCGCTTCTTGGGAGGCAACCCATGCTTTGTGTGATTTTTATTTTTGTTTGTTTGTTATTTGCTTCCGTATGCATGCCTTATTTTTATTGTTGGTAGATCATGTTTCTAAACTAAATAGTGGAAATACTTTATTTTGTTGTTTTGGCCTAGTCTTAACTTCACCTAAAGGTATTTTTGCAAAAGATAAGTGTAAGGGGAAACCCCAAATATGTTTTTAAGAAACAAACCGATCATGATTCTCCACAATATTAAGTGAACATGTATATTCGTATTTGTTAGACTCAAATGCTTGTATCGAGTCATAATAAAGTTTTGCAGGATTTTCCAGGAAGTAGGACCAAGTTTTTCCAGAAATTTTCCGGAAACTTAACGTAAAGATTTCTGCAGGTCACTTCTGATGGCGTCATGAGCCTGCTCTTGACGGCGTCACGTGTAAAAATCTGGAAATTTTACCGGTTTTGTTTTTCTAACGGAGTCTTAAAATTTTTGTTGAATTATTAAGTTTTATAATCTCCAGAAAATCTGCAAACTTCATTCCACAAGCATTATATCTTATTTTGTTTTCTAGGATTTAGTAACTTATGTAGATTGCCGCCGATTTTATGCGAGGTTGTCTTGTCTGTTTTCTCAGGATTTACAGGTTATGTATGACAAGAAGATGATTTATATTATGGAAGGGAAGCTTTGATTGTTCATTTTCTTGGAGGAAGATCTAACCTGGCCACCTTATTATCCATACCGAGCGAATCAGGAGAGTATTGTATTTCATTCGTTTTACTTATTTCACTTTTACATTCTTTACTTGAACATTGGGGACAATGTTCATCTTAAGTGTAAGGGGAGGGTAAAATGATGATACCTTACAGATACACTTTCGCTTGAGTTTGTTTGTTTGATAGTAGATGTGTAATAAAACTATGAGAAATACTTGTTAGTGCAATTTTAGCACCAAATTTAAAATTTTTTACAACATTTAGAAGTGAAACTTTAGCCATAGCAAGCGTCTCATGGATAGGAGATTGTATGACTAGCACATAACCGTATCATTCAGAAAAATTTTCCACCCAAATATGTGAGGTTCGCCTTTAGATTTGATAGGAAAAGCATTTACTATTAGTGCTTATGAGTGTACCGGTAGCATTTAGATTCTAGAACTTGCGTTAGTGATGCATCCCGAGACCGCTAGTGAGACTACATTCGTGTAGTAGGATTTACTACATGATAAGAGGCATTAGGATCACCCTTGTGTTAAACCCGTATCATAATTACTTGACCATTTAAGTCATATTACTTGGCTAGTTAAGTCAACTAATTTTTCCCACACCCTTAGCGTTGTACTCATTTTTAGTACACAAAACCCCTAGTACACCCCTCCGAGCCTATCTTTTCGTTTCTAACTTTAAGCATCTTACTTAAAGGAAGAATTTGTTACACCCTACTTAAATGTACACCCAAATCGCCTTAGCCTTCCGTGTATGCGCTCATCTTTAGTGCATTAATGTTATTTGTTAAACCCTAAGTTAACTATCTAATTGATTACATGGTTGCTAAGTCGAGTCATATCCTTGTACATATTGTTTTGGGACGATTGGGACTCATGGGTAAAGTACTTATTTTATGGAGTAATGGGGAAGAACATCATATATTACCCCCGTATGTGCGTTAATCTTAAAAGTACTCCAAGTGTTTTGATTATCTTAATTCGAGTCATTAGATTAGTTTATTGTAAAGTATGTAAAAATTCAAGTGTAAGGGGAATTTTCATTCCCTATGATGTATTATTTTGGATGGTAGGGTAAGAGTGTATGCAAAAAAAAAAAAAAAAAGATCGAAAAAATAAGAAAAAAAAAGAGAAAAAAAAACATACGGACTACCATCTCTTTTCATTCTATGTTTATTTTATGTTTTTGTTATTTTTCATTTATTAGCTTAAGTCGAGTCTAGTCTTGGCTTAGCAACGCCACATTGTACATGTAATTGACCAAGATTGTTAACTCGCCACCAGAAAGACTGCATATATCCAACAAAACCGTGTATTTCATATCCCTACACCTAACGTTACAACCCTTTTAAAAGACCTCTTTGATAGTTTAACCTAGGTGCTTACGCCATGTGGTGGAGGTTTGATCCTTTCCCAAGCCTATGGTAATCTATTTTGCTATGACAGGTAGTGAGAGATATCTTCCGTTTCCATATTGTAATTTATACTTTATTACACCCGAGAGATGTGAGTATCTAAACACTATTTGTGAGGTGCTAGTATATGACCTCCGTGCTTGTCTTTGGTCTTTAGTGGAACGATTATTTGTTGTAATTACTTTTATATTAGTGTTAAATGACCCCTAACTTGTATTTTGATTAGAATAAAAGCGCATTTACTTGAGGACAAGCAAATTTCAAGTGTAAGGGTATATGATGAGGCGAAAAATGATCCGTTTTTAGGGGGTCATTTAAGCCCGGAATTGAATTTATTTGATCAAATATTGCCCTAAATCATTCCTTTTGTGATTTTAGGTACTTTGGGAGTGAAATCTAGAAAAGGAAGCAATTCGGACGTTTTTGGAGCACAAAAGTGAAGAAAACGCCAAAGACTTAATTTTCCATGCTAGGAACAGTGTGTGACAGCGTCAAGAGGAAGAAGTTGACGGCGTCAAGAGTAAAGATCATGACGACCCAGTACAGAAATGAAGGCGTCACGAAGTAGAGCATCAAGAGTTAAATGCGTGACGGCCTGGAAAAGTGGACTACATGACGGCGTCAGATGTAGATCAAGGCAGTCCGAGGATTATTTTGGCGGCGAGATGACGACGTCACCCATTTGTTCTTGACGCCGTCAGACTCTATTATCTATATATAGTTTTCTAATTTTCATTCATTAGAGAGGAACAAGTTTGGAGAAACCCTAAGGCCGAACCATATACGTATTTACAGCTTTTTCAAGGGTTTTCAGCCCTTGAAGGCTTACATGTGCTATTGAGATAAGTGTTCTTTTAATTTAATCAATATGTCTATGTGTTGGTTGTCTATATCTTGTTCTTGTCTTAATTCCACCATGCTAGGCTAGATTTATCTTGTGTTTGCTTAGATTTAATGAAACCTAGATGTTGATTATGTGTTGATTACTTGTTTATGGTTGTATTGGATGAATGATTTCAATGTTAGGCTTAAGAAAACTGGCAGATCTCCAAATGGTAACATGCTTGAACGTCTTAGGAAACATGAACCGATGTGTACTAGGTTTTATTGGTTGTATTTAATGCATGAGTAAATTCTAATGATCCCATG
The DNA here is from genome assembly GCA_030686995.1 of Artemisia argyi. Taxonomy (NCBI): domain Eukaryota; kingdom Viridiplantae; phylum Streptophyta; class Magnoliopsida; order Asterales; family Asteraceae; genus Artemisia; species Artemisia argyi. Next base: position 190,425,954 of record CM060679.1, on the reverse strand, counting down.
TTAGGAGCTTCTTGCAGGCTCGACATAGGAGTGAAGTAAGCACTCATAGGATTGGGGAAGTAAGTACGCCACCCCATGAATGATATTAAGGAATACAATCCGTCATCCACGCAACTATAACAAGTAATTAACGTGTAAAAGATATCTAGGGAGTAGTGAAATCTAAGTAAACACATTTCTCCACTTATTGCTCACAACCTTAGTTTAAATTAGTTTAATTTCATTTTTAGTATTTTATTTTGTTTGCATCTTAGTATTGGGTTAGTTGACTAGCAACTAATTCCGCCCATATCCTTCAAACCCAAGATTTTAACTTGCTTTCTAAAAAATATAAAAATACAAAAAGAATCATCCCTCATCTCTAGAACTAGTATTTAGGTTTTCTAATTCTAGCGACACTATTCCTAGCTGAACGATCAATCCCCCGGTACTTGTCACTATACTATACTACAACGATCAGGTACACTGCCTGGTGGGGGTTGTAAGCTTCTCAAGATCCCTTGAGAGGTAAAGCCTGGTGCGATTCCCACGTATCACAAGGCGTGTCCTGAAGTGCTGAAAATCTCTGGGTTCATGAATGGGATAAATAACCCAGATCTTATCAAGAAATTAAATGATAAGGTGCCCCAAACCTTTGATGAATTAATGAAGCGAACAAGGTCCTTCATCCAAGGAGAAGCAGCGGCCGCAGATAGTAAAAAAGGCTACCCAAGTAATAGGCAACAAGAACAGCCTAGGAGACAATCCAATGACCAGGGTAGCAGCCGCAATAAGGGCTATCGCGGCCAGGGAAGTGGAAGAGAAAATGACAAATATACCCCCTTACGAAAACACCAAGGGAGATATTCGTAACAGAGGGCGCAAACTTCCCAAAGCCCCCGCCAATGCGCACCCCTGAGGACCGGCGTGTGGGGAATGGATACTGCGAATACCATGGACAAAAGGGCCACACTACCAACAAATGCATCCAACTACGACAATTGATTAACAAACTAGTGAAGGAAGGTAGAATGGACAACCTCGTTAAAAACATAAAGGAAGGGAAAGAAAAACCAAAGAATGGAGGCAAGAAGGAAACAGCCAAAGACAAGGCTAATACAATATACATGATACAATCATGGCAGCGAAAAACAAGGCAAAAAGTTAGCCAAAAGTTCTCCTCCAAGAATGAAATATCCTTTCCAACTCTCGCTGCGGACAACGTAGTAATGGAGCCACTCACCATTGAAATACATACAGGGGGTCATGATATCCACTGTATGTATGTAGATGGGGGGCATCCGTGGATATCATGTATGAACATTGTTTTAAAAGGCTGCGACCAGAGATACAAAGTCAGCTGCTCCCAGCCACAACATCGCTGACAGGATTCCCAGGAGAAAAGATATGGCCCATGGGGCAATTACGCCTACTCGTGGTCATAGGTAACGAGCAGCACTCTACGGCAGCTTGGATGAACTTTATGGTTATCAAATCCCCCTCACCATATAACGGCATCATCGGGAGGCCAGGAATATCATCCATGCGCGCTGTACCTTCCACAGCTCATGGGATGCTCAAATTCCCAGTAGAAGGAGGAATTGTCACCCTCTACAACACTACTGTATCACCAAAAGAGTGCAACACAGTCGCCAGTGAAGTGGAGAATCTCCCAGAACAACGCGCAGAAAAAATACCAAACTTAAAGGTCGCCATCCACCCAGATTACTCAGATCAGCAAATATCAATTGGAGGGTCACTGTCTGACAAAGGCAGAGCAGCTGTGTGCGCACTCCTATAAAGTAACCTAAACATCTTCGCATGGGAACCAAAGCATATGACTGGGGTGCCACGCTCTATTACGGAGCACAAGCTACAAATCCGACAAGGATATCCTCCAATACGACAGAAAAAGCACGACCAGGCTCCAGATCGCGCAAAAGCCATTATGGAGGAAGTACACAAACTTGTAGACGCAGGTATTATGCGCGAAGTTTACTATCATGACTGGATCTCTAATCCAGTAATGGTAAAGAAAAGATTGGAAGTTGGAGGATGTGCGTGGACTTCACTGTCCTCAATAAAGCATGTCCACAGGACTGCTACCCACTGCCAGAGATAGACTGGAAAGTAGAATCTCTGTGTGGATATCCCTTTAAATGCTTCCTAGATGCGTACAAAGGATACCATCAAATCCAGATGGCTGAAGAAGATGAAGAGAAAACAGCCTTCCACACAAGTCAAGGGGTCTTTTGCTATACAAAAATGCCCTTTGGTCTAAAGAACGCGGGAGCAACATACCAGCGGTTAGTGGACACAACATTTGAGAAGCAAGTAGGCCGCAACCTGGAAGTTTATGTTGATGACTTCGTTATAAAGAGCCACACGGAGGAAGAGTTGGTGCGCGACATTGAGGAGACGGTCAAAACATTGGAAAAAATAAACATGAAGTTTGATGATGTACTCTCCGATTAGCTCGAATGACACCCCTTCGAGTGTAATCGCAACCTACATAATCGAAGGCTCTGGCTAGCCTCCTTAAACTTTATTTGGCGTGAAACTAATCATCAATGATCTAGTTACCAAGTGGGAATTCGCCAATCGAAGGATTAAGCCCTTCGGGGTATCTCTCGATAAGTTTTATGGACGGAACAATGCCAAGTCCAATATTGGGAAGACCAAGTCATACCCACGTCGCCTCTTCCTCTTTAGCACCCCCGCTAAACCCGGAGGAGTGGGGCACTAACCCCTAGCGGTTACCACAAATCATGGGACGCCCCCATGATCTCCATCAAAAGTGTGACCACTCTCCAGGACCGTTTTCTTCACCTATAAATAGTCCTGGACGATGACAAATCTGGTATGCAATCTATCTCACCTTACTTTACTACGCATATACTTAAACTCTCATACCAATCACTCATTCACACGCCGGAGGTGTGTTGGGAATTATACTAACAGTTACCACGGCTAAGTGAAGATGTTACAACTGCAGAAGATTGTACTTGCAGTGGAAACTCATTACCACTGCAAGAACATATATTACCACTGCTTATTAGATAACTGTTAGGAAATGCGTCTAGATAAATATAGAATAGATCTTGTGTATATCTTATTCTATTAGCATTATACTTATCTTGTATAAGAGGACTCCTTGTGTTATAAAAGGAGATCCTAGGTTATCAGTTGATATATAACTCTCATATACGTTTCTAGAGCTTCAAGGTGTAACCCTAGTGATATCAAGATCACTCGTATTATTATCATTAATAATATTGGAGCTAATAGTTTGTTTACATACATTGTTCTTATTCATATACAACTGTCTTATTCATAATCAAACTTCTAAGTGTTACTAAGTAGATTTCGCATACTTAGTGATATAACTCAAAGTATCAATCTAACACAAGTCTAAGGTGTTTAGATCCATCAAGTGGTATCAGAGCCAGGTTTTGATACTTTGATTTAGAAGACTCTAGTTCACTCAGAAGAATCAATGGAGACAGAAACCAGTAACTCAAACATTGCTGCTAAGCTTCCAAAGCTTAAGTTGAATGACTTTGAGATGTGGAGGCTAATGATTGAACAATTCTTTATGGTCCAAGACTACATACTCTGGGAGATCATTATGGTTGGAAATTCTTTCAAACCAAGTTCTACTTCAGAGATGGTTAATGGCAAGGAAGTAATTAAGGTCAATACTGGACCTGTTACTAATGATGAAAGACTTCAGCTGAAGAATGATCTGAAGGCCAGAGGTTTGTTGCTGATGACACTTCCCAGAGACTAAGTTTTGCATTCAGCAAGTACAAGACTGCAAAGACTCTTTTTGATGAGATCTGTGAAGTTTTTGGTGGTAATGATTCCACCAAGAAGACTCAAAAGACCTTGCTGAAGCAGACTTATGAAAACTTTGGTTCAACAAGTAATGAATCTCTTGATAGCATCTTCACAAGGCTACAAAAGATTGTTACTCAACTCACTGTTTTTGGAATAGAGGTGGAAAGGGAAGATCTTAATTTAAAGTTCTTAAGAAGCTTACCCTCTGAGTTTGGAACCAATGTTGTTGTGTGGGAAGATAAGCCAGAATTGGAGACTATGAAACTCAATGATTTGTACAATAACTTCAAGGTTATTGAACAAAGATTGAAGAAAGCTGGCAAAATAAGCTCAAGTTCAGGAAGTGTAGCACTCATATCATCATCTATTGATGATAGTTCAGATGAAGAAAGTGATAGTGATGATAATAGTGCTAACATTGTTGTTTCCACTGGTAGTGGAAGTGTTTCCACTGGTAGCTCAAAGAGACAGATTGCAGGACTTAGTGACACTACTTTTTATGCCTTTATATCAAGTCAAGTGGGTGGTTCAATTCTCAATCATGGGAATTTAGATCAAATTGATGAGGATGATTGATTCGTCCGAAACTAGTTATCTTTTATTTCTCAACCACTTGTGAATGGTCAATAGTAAAGTCAAACTAATCAAGACAAATGCTTCCGTGAAATACAGTGTTTTCCCGGGTCGTAATGTCCCAACGAGGTTGTGATGGTATTAAAAACGAATCTGTGATTAGTGAATATGAACAGGAAATGGTATAAAAGTTTGTGTGTGTGTTTAACTAGGGTTTTATAACTTAAATAAACTATTAAAACGATTACGTAAAACCTAGGTATCTAAAACGTATAAACGTACACCAATTTAAAATCAGACGCGATTGCGTACTGAGAAAAAGGTGAGTTTTAAGAAAAATAAACTACAAGGGTTAAAAATGAAAATTCTATAAACTTATACTTAAAATAAAATTAAATTAAAAAGAAAACTATTTTTTAGATTATTATATTATTTATTATTAATTATTTAATTAAAAACTTATTTAACTATTTAATTAAAACTAACTTAAATAAAAATTAAAAATAATAAACATTACAAATTAAAGTAAAAACTTATAAAAATATTTTCTAAACCTAAAATAGAACTTGAAGAAAGTATAAAAAATAAAAATAAATCTTTTTGTCTTTTTGTGAGCTTTTTATTAATTAAAAACTATTTATATTATTTAAACAATTTAAACTAATTTAAATTACAAATATTATTAAACTAACTTAGAAAATTATGAAAAAATTTATAAAACTATTTTATAACTTATAAAAGCTATAAAAAATATAAAAACTAGGTGTTGCTATATAAAAATTAATTATGCTATTTATAACTTATTTATTGATTAATTACTAAATAAACTAATATTAATTATAATAAATACTAAATGACAAAACAAAAATCTGAGAAAATTATGAAAATTACTTTAACTTAAAAGGAAATTAATAAAAATATAAAAACACAACTTACTTAATTAAAATCTAAAAATGAAAATTAAAATTAAATTAAATTAAATAGAAACTATCACTTATTTTTATGTTGTCTTTTCTGGATTTTTATTTTACAAAACTATATTATATATAAAAATAAGCAACTTTTGTAAAAACAATAAATTTATAGCTTATTAATAAGCACTGTGGAAGCTTATTGCTTCCACAGTTGACTTTTGTTGACTGAAGTGGTAAATAAGCTCACAAGATCTTATGTGGGACCCACCTTGGTAAAACTTGATTCCCCTGAGCTATTTGAACTTAATTAAGCAAGATTTAAGCAATAAGATAGCTTGAATAAGCCAATACTCACAAATAAGCTTGTTGCTTATTGGATTCTGTCACAGGTTTTGGGACAGACTTTGGGGGCCAATCTAGGTGGGGTCCACTAGACTAGGGGTCAAACAAAAGGTCCAGGGTTCAAGCCTGGTAGGAGGGGGGTTGTATAAACCTAATTATGAGGTGTGGGGCCCACTGTGGTGGTCACAAAACCACCACCAAGTTGGTGGTGTGAGGTGACTGATCTGTGCACAGGGGAGCTTGTTGCCCTGCAGCTGTGTTTAGGGGTGAGTGGGGCCCAACAGAAAATTCCTAAAATTACAACAACTATGGGAAATTAAACTAGAGCTGGTAGAGTATAAGTCCACCAAAGCTCAAATCCTAAATCACAATACTAAAATCTACAAAAATCCCTTAAGTTTTGAGAAAATCTGATAAGAGCAAATTTGACTTTTGAGGAAAACTTGCTAAATTGACTTTATTGAACTTCTAAAGCTTCTAATAAGCTGAAACTATTATAATAAGCTAAAGTAAGACTAGAATAAGCTAAATGAATTACTTATGAGCTGTTATGATTGATTTTAGGACTCAAATCCCTCACAGTTAATTGTGAGGGGAATTTTTCTAAGATTTTGACTTTTTAGTGTAAAAGGCCTGAGTTTTAAAGTTACTACAACCTAATATGACCTAAAGTAGTATAATTAAACTAACCTAGATAAATAATACTACCCAATACACTCAGTAACAAGCTGAGCCAAACACCCTTTAAGATTATGAGATTGAGACTTTTCAAACCATTAAGCTAATCCAAACCTTATTACTGATTCAATACTTCATAAAACCTTATCCTAAGATCAATTGAGCAGAAAACAACAAGTATGCAAGTGTGAAACACAGATTTGTCAAGTTTATGTTTAACACTGTATAGTTTTGATTTTGAGTACAATTGATTTCCAATGAACAAGTAACTGGTTTTACTTAATATTATAACTTAACAATACTAATTAAACATGAAATTACAAAGATCAAAGCAATACAATTACATCTACAATGAAATGTAAAAAAAATAGTAAAAAAAAACTTACAATGGAAATTGTACTGAGCAACAAAGTACAATGAACAAGTAGCTAACCTATTACCTCCCACAAGGTTCTAAACCAGCAACATATCCAAATAACATCAAGCTCCAATCTTCTTCCTCTCTTTCCTCTATTTTTTTTTTATTTTTCTCTTATTTAATTTATTATTTTTGGTATTTTTCTATTGAACTGAATATTGCTAATTTATAGTTTCTGAAAGATAAATAAGCTTTGTCAAGGCTTATATAAGCTAGGAGAAGCCACAATAACAACTACAAATAACAAACAGACTATATGAGATTTTGGAAATTTAAGAAAACTGCATAAACTGAGATACAAGCTGAAATGTGAAATTAACTTTAACTAAGGATTGAAATACATAAATTTAACTAGATACAAGTGTTTTTGATGGAAATTAGAACTGAATGAGCAAATTTTACTACCTACGACTTAATTAAACTAAACCTACTCTAATACTCTTTCATTACAGCTTCTCTTCTCTTTTGTAGCCCCTTTCTGAGCTTGTGGGACCCACTGGGGTATTTCCCACCAATCCCCAGCCATTGGATTGGTCTAATCAATCCACACCGTTTAAATTAGTTTTTTTTTGCGCCAAAGTCTTTGGGTGTCAGTATTGGGTACTGTGTATTGCGTGGTGATGTTTTCAAAGGCTTGGAAGGTTGTGGAGGTGGAGGGGAGTGGGTAGGCAAGTGGGGGTTGAGGTGGAAGGTGGTATTGGTAGCAGCGGTGGTGGTGGTATGGTTTGGGAGGGAAGGGTAAAACTGGGGTGGTTTTGTTTTGTGTTGACCGGGTTGACCAAAGGGGTGGGCTGGATTTCATTTGGGCCAAAAATAAGAGAGGGAGTGGGCTGGTGATGGTTATTGGGTTTGTTTGTTTTATTTATTTAAAAGATAAGGTCCGGTTTGGTTATATTTCACACAAGGACTATTTTTGTAATTAGTGCAAAGTTGAGGGCTGTTTTTGGCAAATTTCCAAATATACTACAAGGGCTAATCTTGCCATATGTGATAAATCAAAGGACTTTAAATGAAATATTTCCATTTAAAACCACCCGGTGACCTTTTCTGTAAATTCACCAAACTTCAGGGACCTTTCTTGTAATTTTCTGAAACTTGAAGGGTTAAACCTGTAAATATCAAATATTAACACAAAGGACCAAATATGTCATTTAGGAATAGTTCAAGGGTTATTTTGATAAATTTTCCATTTTAGATAACCCAGGGACTGATTTTGATACTTTTCCAAAGTTGAGGGACCAAAGTTGTAAATTTGTAAATTTTAACTTCAAAGGACTTTTCCTTACAACTTATGAATCCCAAGGGCCTTTTATGACATTTGTACAAGTTTTGAGTGACCAGGGACTAGTTTTGTCAATTTATGAAACTTGAGGGACTGAAACTGCCAATTATGTAAACTTTGTACGTTTTTCATCTGTTTTTGCATATTTTGCATTTGAAACATATAAAACACACCTTTAAGATATTTTAAGTATTTTGATGCATATTTGAGTGTTTTTGTATGTTTTGGCAGTTCAGATTGGTATAAAATGATGAGTATTTAGACACTCATCAATGATATGGAGGAAATGGACATTAAATGGCAAGTGGCATTACTAAGCCTAAGGACAAAAAAGTTTTGGAAGAAGACTGGAAGAAAGATCAACATCAGTGGCAATGAAACAGTAGGTTTTGACAAAAAGAAGGTGGAATGCTATAATGGTCACAAGAAGGGGCATTTTGCCAGGGAGTGCAGAAAGCCAAGGAAGTCTGACAACAGGTCAACTTGGTATAAGCAGGACAAAAAGAAGGAACCTACTACTGATGAGCCAAAGGGGCTATTGGCTATTGATGGAGTGAGCTTTGATTGGAGCTTTATGACTAAGGAAGAGGAAGATGATTCAGAGTCTGCAATGGTTGCTACAGAGCTGGCACTAATGGCTTTTTCTGACTCTGAGGTACAAATTAATAATGCTTGTTCTAAATCTTGTAAGGCCTTAAAAGAGTATGAGAAAATTAAAGCACAATATGATGAACAATTGCTAGAGTTAACTCATACTAATTACAACTTAGCAAATCATAAAAGAGGCCTAGGAGTTTTAGAAACTCAATTAGAGCATTATAGGGTAAATGAATCTAAGTTCAATGATGATATTGCAGTATTAAGAAGAGACTTAGATTATCAGGTTGCTGTTAATAAGGTTCTTAGAGAAGAACTAGAAAAAGTTAAAATGGCTAGTGAGAATATAATGATAACTAAGCAAACACTGGATCACCAATCCAAGTGTATTGACAAAATTTGGGAAGCCCAAGTTGTGAACAAAGCCAAATCAGGAGTTGGATACAAAACTGTTCCACCACCTCTAAGAGGTGTTCCATCACCTCCTGGCATTGACTTAGCTCACACAGGATTAGAAGAATTCCAGGAACCATCTATGACCTATGGACCAAAATTTGTTAAACCAGTTGAAACTGAAAAGGTTCAGGTTGAGGTTGATATATTTGATAGTGCTAGTGACTCATCTCTTAAAGATGAAAATTTAAATGTTGAGTCTAAACCTAGTGTTCCTGAGAATGTTAAAGTGGAGGTTAAAAAGTGTATTCCTGATGTTGTCAAAGAGAAGCCTAGGTCACAACCTAATTTCACTAGGCCCACTACTAGATATGCAGAGATGTACAGAAGTAGATCACCAACTCCTAGGGGTAATATGAGGAGTTGGAATCATGTTAAGTCTAGGCAATTTGGTAGTGACTTTGTGTTCAATAACAAACCCTGCCATATATGTGGTAGCTTTGATCATTTGGCTAATAGCTGTACCTACCACTTGGGTAGAAGGGAAGTGTTTGGGAATACTAGGGTGAATGGATACAATGCACATAACTTAGCTCACCCAAATCCACTTAGCAAGATGATTCCCAGGTCTGTTTTGCTTCATTCTGGCATAAAACCAATTTCCACTGCTAGACCAGCAGTTACCACTGCTAGTAATAAAAACAGAGTTTACCCTAAGTTCCCTGTCACAAATTTTGTTAAATCTAATCAAACAGGGAAAAAGACTAATTTTGAAAAGAAAGTTAACAATAATCAGAAGTGGGTACCCAAAATCTCTAAGCCAGCAGTTTCCACTGCTAAGTCAGCAGTTCCCACTGCAAGGCCAAAGGTTACCACTGGTAGGTCTGTTAACAAGAAGAGGGTAAATATGGGAAATGCTGTTAAGGCCTCAGCACGTTGGGAATGGAAACCAAAAGGAACCATCACCTCAAACCATCCCAATGGTGTATCAATGACCTTTGATAGATACAATTATATTGATACACGAGGCAGATCCAAGTCATTTGTGGCTTGGGTCCCCAAAAGGAACTAATTCCTTTATTTTGTGTGCAGGGACATTCAAAGACTACAAATGATCAAGGATACTCAGACAGTGGATGTTCCAGGCACATGACTGGCAATAAGTCCTATCTTTCAGACTTTCAATCTTATGATGGACAATTTGTCAGCTTTGGAGGAGGAATTGGTGGCAAAGTTTCTGGCAAAGGAACAATCAAGGCTGGAAACATTGACTTTGAAGATGTGCAGTATGTGAAAGAACTCAAATACAACCTTTTTAGTGTGTCACAGATGTGTGACAAGAAGCATAGAGTTCTATTCACAGAAGATGAATGCTATATCTTATCTAAGGATTATAAGCTTCCTGATGAAAGTGACATTTTGCTTAAAATCCCTAGAAAAGGTAATTTGTATAGCATTGACATGAAGAACATAGTGGCTAATAATGATGTTACTTGCTTGCTTGCAAAAGCCACTTTGGATGAATCAATGCTTTGGCATAAAAGATTGGGTCATGTTAACTTCAAGACCATCAACAAGATTGTGAAAGATGGACTTGTCAGAGGTCTACCAGAGAAAAGATTTGAAAATGACCAAACTTGTGTTGCCTGTCTCAAAGGTAAGCAACACAGAGCTTCATGCAAGACCAAAGCATTCAATTCTATTGATCATCCACTCTTTATGCTGCATATGGACTTGTTTGGTCCTACTTCTGTGAGCAGCATCAATTTGAAGAAGTATTGTCTTGTTGTGACTGATGATTTTAGTAGATTCACATGGGTTTTCTTCTTAAGAACCAAGGATGAAACCACTGGCATGCTTAAGACATTCATCACTGAAGTTGAAAATCAATATGAAAAGAAAATCAAGATCATCAGGTGTGACAATGGGACAGAATTCAAGAATAAAGTTATGGATGATTTCTGCAGAGACAAAGGTATTAAAAGAGAATTTAGTGTTGCAAGAACTCCTCAACAAAATGGAGTTGCAGAAAGAAGAAACAGAACACTAATTGAGGCTGCTAGAACCATGTTAGCTGATTCCAAGCTTCCAGTAACTTTTTGGGCTGAAGCAGTTAACACTGCTTGTTACATTCAGAATAGAGTTTTAGTGGTCAAGACAAAGAACAAGACACCTTATGAGTTATTCAGAGGAAGACCTCCTACTTTGGAGTTTATGAGGCCATTTGGGTGTCATGTTACTATTCTCAATACCATTGATCATCTGGGTAAATTTGAAGAAAAGTCTGATAAAGGCTTCTTTGTTGGATACTCTATGGTTAGCAAGGCTTTTAGAGTCTATAACTTAAGAACAAAGAAGATTGAAGAGAATTTGCATGTTCAGTTTCTTGAAAATAAAGCAAACATGGCAGGTTCAGGACCAGATTGGCTATTTGATCTTGAAACATTATCAAATACAATGAATTATGTTCCTCTTACTTCAAGCACTGGAGACAAAGATCTTGAAGAGTCAGAAGAATTCATTGATGAAGATGAAGCTTGTAAAAATGATGAAGATCAAATTGTTATGCCACTTTGGGACTTTGTTGATAATTCTGAAAAGTCAAGTGATGCAGATGGTGTGAATTTTGTTGTAAATAAAGATATTCCTACTAGCAGTGGTAACTCAGTTTCCACTGCTACACCAGAAGTTTCCACTGTCAGCCCAAATGTGGAAAATACTTCTCAGGAATCACCAAGTGGTGATGTAGAGATCTCTAACATGCCTACAACATATGATATTCCTAGCACATCACAGTCTTCAATTCACAAAGTGCATCCACTTGATAATGTTATTGGTGAACTTCAATCAGGTGTGAAGACTAGAAGACAGACAAAGAAAAATGATATTCATGGGTTCATCAGTGAAGTGTATGAGTCCAAGAAACATAGTAAGAAGAATGAGTGTTTATTTTTCTGTTTTCTCTCACAGGTGGAGCCTAAGAATGTGTATATGGCTCTAGGAGAATCTAGCTGGGTTGAAGCAATGCAAAAAGAGTTGCTGCAGTTTAAACTTCAAAAGGTTTGGGTTCTTTGTGACTTGCCTGATGGTATGAAGGTCATTGGTACTAAATGGGTTTTCAGAAACAAGAAAGATGAAAGAGGTATTGTAATAAGGAACAAAGCTAGATTGGTTGCTCAAGGATACACTCAAGAGGAGGGTATTGATTATGAAGAAGTTTTTGCTCCTGTTGCAAGGATTAAGGCTATTAGATTGTTTTTAGCCTATGCATCATTTATGGGCTTTACAGTCTATCAAATGGATGTTAAGAGTGCCTTTCTGTATGGTACTATTGATGAGGAGGTATATGTCTCTCAACCTCCAGGCTTTGAAGATCCTCAACACCCAAATAAAGTATATAAAGTGGTTAAGGCTCTTTATGGCTTACATCAGGCTCCAAGGAAGTGGTATGAAACCTTAGCTAATTATTTGTTGAATAATGGGTTTCATAGAGGCAAGATTGACCAAACTTTGTTCATCAAGAAAGACAAAGGTGATATTCTACTTGTTCAAGTTTATGTTGATGATATTATCTTTGGTTCTACTAAACAAGAGATGTGCAAAAAGTTTGAGAAGCTGATGAAAGATGAATTTCAGATGAGTTCTATGGGAGAACTCACATTCTTTTTAGGGCTGCAAGTACAACAGAGTAAGGAAGGCATATTTATCAGTCAAGACAAATATGTGGCTGAGATCATTAGGAAGTTCAAGTTTACTGATGCAAAATCTTCAAATACCCCTGCTGACAAGACCACTCATCTATTGTTGAAAAATGCTAGTGGTGTTAATATTGATGTTCACACTTACAGATCTATGATTGGTTCTTTGATGTATCTTACTTCATCAAGGCCAGACATTATGTTTGTTGTATGTGCTTGTGCAAGATTTCAAGTGACTCCAATGACATCACATATGACAGCAGTGGAAAAGATTTTTAGGTACTTGAAGACTTATCCTAATCTAGGATTATGGTATCCAAGAGACTCTCCTATGGAATTGATCACATACTCAGATAGTGACTATGCTGGTGCAAGTTTGGATAGAAGATCAACTACTGGAGGATGTCAATTTCTTGGATGTAGATTGGTGTCATGGCAGTGCAAGAAACAAACTATGGTTGCTACTTCAACCACTGAAGCAGAATATGTTGCAGCTGCTAGTTGTTGTGCTCAGATCCTTTGGCTTCAGAATCAATTATTGGATTATGGGTACAATTTCATGAACACCATTATCTATATAGACAATAGTAGTACCATATGCATTATTAAAAATCCTGTGCAACACACTAAAACTAAACATATTGAAATTAGACATCACTTTATTAGAGATTGTTTTGAGAAAAAGCTTATTAATGTTGTCAAAATTCATACTGATGACAATTATGTTGATTTATTAACAAAAGGGCTTGATGTGGGTAGGTTTCAATACTTGGTAACAGGTATTGGAATGCTCAATCCATAAATCTTTGATGTCTAAATACTTTTCAGTGTTGCAGGATAGTTTTTAGGTACTAATATTGTTTGTATTGTATGTATGGTTTTCTACTAATTTGTATGCAGAGTTATCATGGGAACAGTGGAAATAATCATACAACAGTGGAAAGTTTGGTGATAAAAGCAACAAGAAAGAAGTACTTTTATTGATAATAAGAAGAGTACATAACAACCATCAAGATAACATTGTCACCAAAACAGAAAACCATCACAAAAGACATGAACCTACAACCTAACACCTACTCCATAGGTTTCTTTCCTTTTCCTTCATACTGATGCTTGCCCTTGGAAGTCTTCTTTCTCTTGTCATCAAAAGAAAGTTGTTTCCTTGGACAAGCAAGTCCCAAAACTTGCTTGGGAGGCCTTGGTGCTTGAGTAGGCTTTTCAACAGCTGGCCACTTCATGTTGTTTATAGCAGTTGTCAATGCTGTGGTGAGGGCCTTTGGAAGCTCTTTGGAAAGATCAAAGGTTGGATCATTGTCATCATCATAGGAAGAATAGAATGGAACTCCAAAGATGGAGCAGGATAAGCTTCAGTCTTTTTGGATGGCTTGTTGGATGCTGTGGAAGTGGTTGCACTTGGTGGGAAGTAATCACTCCATCCTGTTGAAAGATCCTCTGAGTTTGAACAATAACTGATTTCCTCATCTGAAGAGTCATCAGAAGAGATGTAGATTAAAGGAAACCAGCTCATTGTGTTGATTAAGGGTTTGTGTTATTGAAGATAATTTTTGATGAGAGATAAAAGTTTTGAGCCCCCTTTTATATGCAAAAGTCAAGGTCGAATTCTAATTAATGAAGAATATATACTCCTACTTGTTTTGGTAGGTTGGAGGAGTAAATTTGGTTATTATCGGGTTGACTTTTGGAAGATATTTTCGTGAATAGTAACTTGGTTAAAAAGTTACTCTGGGTTAATTTTTATGGGTTAAGTTAAGAGTTACTTTGTGTTGAAGAATACAACCCATATTATTGGAGTCATTGGAGTAATAAGGTGTGTATCATAGACACACAACAAATGGTTATTGATTCACCATGTCTAATCCACATAAGAATCAACTAGTCCAGAGCAAACGGCTACTGGTAAAGACTTATCAAATCCGTTTTTGGTTGATAGTTTACCAAAAACTAGGTTATCAACTCACCATACATCCAAGTGATCAAGAGTTGGCTAGTCCATATAAAACGGCTCATGGTAAAGACATATCAAATCCATTGATAGCTGGTAGTTTGCTAAAAACTATGAAAAGAGCAGCAAATTTTCATGTTTTATTAACTACTGCTCTTTGATATGTTGTGAAAATTTTACCACTGCTAGTTCATTAGTTACCACTGCAAGAGAAAATTTTCCACTGATGAACTAGCCGTTACAACTGTTGTGTCAGTAATCTATTTTTTACTAGCCGTTGTAAATATAACCGTCTTTCCTTATTAATAGGGTAAAATCTTTTGTGAATTATCTACTTACTTATTATAAATTATTCTTTTTCCAAAGATAATTATTTCTAAAGATAATTCACATTGCGCAACCTCCTCAAACCCTATTCGTATAAATTGATCATTATACGGCTTGCTTTTTATCTTGATTACTAACACTTTTATTCTCTTTTTCACAAATATCATGGCGATTCTAAAATTTGTCGAGGAGCACAACCAAGTGGCCTACTTACAAAAGTCAAACGAGAAGAGTGGCCCTATTTTTCATCAGATTGTGGATTTTCTAAATACAACTCATATAAGGTATGCCTTAACCATTAATCCCACAATCTATGTCTCTCATATCAAACAGTTCTGAAACACTGTGGAGTCCATAACTCTTGAACAGGGAGACACACATGAATCTGTGGATGCTCTAAGAGCCACAGTGGATGGGGTAACTATTGATGTTACTGAGTCATCCTTGAGGAGACTTCTCTAATTGGATGATCTCAATGGTATTATCACATTACCCAATTCAGATATCTTTAAATATATTGCTTTAATTGGGTATGATACATCTGAACAAAAAGTAACTTTCAGAAAAGGATGTTTTTGTCCCCATTGGAGATTTTTAATTCACACTCTTTTACATTGCCTAAGTCCTAAGAAAACTTCTTATGAACAATTTGCGTCAACCATGGCTTATCCTTTGGTTTGTTTGGCAACAGATAGGACTTTCAATTTTTCCAAGTTTATTTTCAATAATATGAAAGGCAATGTAAAGAGTCAATATAAATTTTTGATGTATCCAAGGTTTGTGCAAGCAGTGTTAAATGAGTTTCAACTGCAACCTCACAATAGAATTTATGAACCTTCCAATCTTAAGCCAAAAGTTTTTCAAAACATGTGTAAGGCTTCAGATCTTTGGAATGGGGAGGTTCATCCACTTTTTCCTCAAATGCTTGATAAAATTGCTCAAGTACAGGGTGAAGATGCAACCATTCCAGTTGTATCCCAAAACACACCCACTATTGTTGTTCCACAAATTCAACATACCCCTAGGGGTGTCATATGGGTCGACCCGACCCGACCCGAACCCGACCCGAACCCGATAAGGCCTTATAGGGTCGGGTTGATTCGGGTCCAATACACCTTATCGGGTTATCGGGTCAACCCGATAACCCGATAGCCTTATAGGGTCGGGTTGCGGGTCTTAATAATTTCGTTATCGGGCTATCGGGTTGACCCGATAACCCGATAAGCTATAATAACACATTAAAAGTTTTATAATTTTTGAACTAAACCCGATAACCCGAACCCGATAACCCGAACCCGATAAACCCGATAGACCCGATAGACCCGAACCCGATAACCCGATTCCTTATCGGATCGGGTTGCGGGTTAATTTTTATTTTCTGAAAACCCGATAGACCCGACCCGATAGAGGCTTATCGGGTCGGGTTGACCCGAATGACACCCCTACATACCCCTACTGTAACTCACACTTATGAGAGAAGGTCTAAACAGCCAACTTCTTTCATCTCAACATTGCATGTTGCTGAACCTTTTGGTTTAGGGACAAGCAGTGGTGGTTCAAGGCTTAATCCTAGTCCAACTAGGGAAGAGCCTGAATCAATGCCTCATGATTCACCTCTCCCAGCAGGTTACACAGTTGGAAGTGATGAAGGCAGTGTGCAACTACCTGAATTGATGGACATTTGTACTAACTTAGTCAAGCAGGTTCAAGCTCTGGAGAAAGATCTGGCACAGACCAAAGAACAACATGCCACAGAGCTGAATTAATTGAAGGCTGAGATTCAAAGATTGCAGAATGAAGTTGAGAATCTCAAGAAGAAAAGATCTAAAGTTTTGTTATCTTCATCATCTTCTCCTCAAGATGAGTTTTCTGCAAGTTCTACTAAAGATTTGGGAGATTCTTCCAAACAGGGGAGGAAAACAGATGCAGAGTTTAAGGGGAGGAGTAATAATTTTGAAAAGGTGTGTGCTGAGCTCAATGATTCTGAAAGTGCTCAAGTAAGAGATGATGTAGCTGAGACTGAGGGGAGGAAATTGGATTTTGAAGATATGGATGCTGAGGCTGGTTTTAACTTTAATGATTTAGTTGGAACTGCTCAACCAATTTCCACTGAAGCAGAACAAGTTCCCACTGATCAACCAATTACCACTGCAAGTGAAAAAGTTCCCATTGCTACTCAAGAAATTACCACTGCAGAGGAAGAAGCTGCCAGAATAAGATTAGTTAAAGGAAAGGCTATTGTGATTGCTTCAGATCAAGAGCTAACAAGAAAGATTTCAAAGAATGAACAAGCTCAGATTGACTTTGATGCAAGATTGGCAGAGCAACAACAAGCTGAAGAGAATGAAAGTAAGAGAAAGCTAGAGGAAGATGAAGTTGCTAGTTTTATGGAAGCTAAGAGGTTGGATAAACTTGAAGCTATTATGGCTGAACCAATTTCAAGTGTCTCACCAACTGTCTTACATGAGAAACCTCCATTATTCACTTATGTGCCTACAGAAGAAGAGATTGAATATTTGATTAATAATGATCAGATAATCAGGAAGAAGGCCATTGAACTTATTGCAAATACAACCTTGAATGAAGAACAAAGGTCTGCTCAACTTAAAGATTTCATTCAAATGAAGAACCAGCAGGCTCTTGATGAAATCATTGGGGAGGTTAGAAAAGGTCAAAAGAAGCCAAGAAAACCTACAAAGGCATAGATTATTGCTGAGATGAAGACTTTTTGTTGCCATGTTGGTAATATGAAGATGGCTCAATTCAAAGGAATGTCACATGATCAGGTTGAAGGTATTTACTACAGGATCAAAAGACAAGATAGTAATTTCATTCCAATGGATCAAGAACCAATAACAATGAAGGCAAAAAGGACTGGAGTGAGTCTTGAATCAAAAGATGCAAAGAAGTTAAAGACTCAGAAATCATCTCAAGCAGAAGAGGGTCCTAGCAAGTTGACAGAAGAGCAAGTTACAAACATGTTGTTCATAGAGACTGATGTTCTTAATATTGAAACTCTAGAAACAAAATATCCAGTAGTTGGTTGGGAAATCTTTTCTGATAGTTTTGGTGTAGCTTGGAAGATCATCAGAACTGGAAGTGTCACAAGCATTTGCAGAGATTTTGAAGATATTGTTAGATCTTGTGATAGAGAAGACTTGGATACTTTGTGGAGGATAGTTCAAGATCAGTCAAAGAAGGATGAACTTGTTGATGTCAAGGCAAAGGAGTTATGGGTTCACTTCAGAAGATTATATGAACCTGACCCAAGTGATAGATATTGGAGATTTGAAGCTCATGATCAAAGAACCTTGTGGAAATTCTATGATTCAAGTTCTGTGCATTATGTTTCTACTCAAGATGGAGTTGATGTCTTTATGCTGGCTGAGAAAGAATATCCATTGAGAGCTGGAGTATTGGATGTGATGAGAACTATGAAGCTTAGGTGCTGGGAAAGAACTGAAGTCATAGATGATTTGCTACAAAGGATTTATGATCAAAGTGTGAGAGCTGATAAAGAGTTAAGAAGAAGAAGATAAGTGTTTGGAAGAATTCCCATATCCTCATGTTTACTGTATACTTGAAGAAACTTATTGATTTATGTACTAATCATAAGTTAGGGGAGGATTGTTGGGAATTATACTAACAGTTACCACGGCTAAGTGAAGATGTTACAACTGCAGAAGATTGTACTTGCAGTGGAAACTCATTACCACTGCAAGAACATATATTACCACTGTTTATTAGATAACTGTTAGGAAATGCATCTAGATAAATATAGAATAGATCTTGTGTATATCTTATTCTATTAGCATTATACTTATCTTGTAGAAGAGGACTCCTTGTGTTATAAAAGGAGATCCTAAGTTATCAGTTGATATATAACTCTCATATACGTTTCTAGAGCTTCAAGGTGTAACCCTAGTGATATCAAGATCACTCGTATTATTATCATTAATAATATTGGAGCTAATAGTTTGTTTACATACATTGTTCTTATTCATATACAACTGTCTTATTCACAATCAAACTTCTAAGTGTTACTAAGTAGATTCCGCATACTTAGTGATATAACTCAAAGTATCAATCTAACACAAGTCTAAGGTGTTTAGATCCATCAAGGTGGTTCGCAGGGTCCAACCCCTGCGCAATCACTTAACGTAGTGTTTTAGTATTTCTTATTTCAGGTTATATCCAAGCTTGGCGCAATCATAACACCCCTCATTTTCCTTTGATCACCATCGAAGGCCTGGTAGTGCAAAATATTGTACAATCAGTGGCGCCATCCGTGGGACCCGCTACAAGTAGTCCCGTTCTTTCCAAGCAAAATAACCAAGTCAAATACACTCGCTATTATTCCGGCATGAATTCAGAACGAGAAGTTACACCCCCACCGGGTTTCTCATCCTTAACCCCTTTACCCGTAATAGACGCCAACAACCTGCCGCCAATCACGGTCTCCACCTTTACTACACGATCTCATCCTGAAATAACGCCCAATCACCATGCATCCACTTCGGCCAACCCAGAACTCATCATTAGCCCCGCCTTTGTCGATGCTAATTACGAAGAGTTAGAGTCCTTGCTAAGGGCTCGAAGGAGACAAATTAGAAATACGGAGATGCGTAGGGAGTTAGAATATTCCAGCGATGAGTATGATGAGGAGATCGAAATGGAACCGAGACCTTCAATCCATAGGGCTCACCACTCTATCCTCCGCATTGGGTCACCTGCAAGTAGAAGGGTTGAAGGAAGAAGCATAGGATTCGAAGGAGTTCCCGAGAAAACACCCACGAGGAGGGAAGGAACTATCGCCGAAGGCTCTAACGGGAGGAGTCGGCAGAGGGAGAACACGGAGGTAAACCTACCCCCATTATTAGCAGCTCACTTAGGAAGGACCGAAGGAGGAATCCCTCTACAGCCCTCCCACGCGTCTGGTGTGGAAGGTAACCTAGGCCCAGTCAACACAGAAGGGAGTCTTCCCCCCATTGGCCTGCATCCTCAATTCCCGGTCCAGAGCTACCCTCCGATTCTTTATCCCCAAATCAATGGGCAACCTGGCAATCAGTATCCCTCACAAACTGCTGTACCCTATAATCCTTCCATGGTATACCCCCCGTATACCATGTATACTGGTTACACTCCAAGCACGAGTACGCCTCATCCTTTCTATGTTAGTCAGCCTTCTTTGGGAGTACCCCCTCCTATTAATCCATACCATACTATCCCGATGAACATACCACCGTATGCCCATCCATATGTTGAGCCCGTAGGCCCTTCTACACCCTTCGTGAGATGGATCGAAGATTATCCCTTGCCGGATGGTTTAAAGATGCCTTCGCATATAGGCACTTACGATGGGAAGGGGGATCCAGATAATTTCCTACATTTATTTGAAGGAGCTATAAGAATGCAGAAATGGGCCATGCCAGTAGCCTGTCACATGTTCACATATACCCTCCGAGATTCAGCACGCATTTGGTGGAATGGGCAGAAGCTAGGAAGCATTATCAACCTTGACGATTTGAAGGCTAAGTTTCGATCTCACTTCAGCCAACAGAAGAAATTCACAAGAACGCACCTCACGGTGCACAACATTAAGCATAAGGAGAACGAAAGCACAAGAAACTTTGTCACTAGATACACTGACGAAACCCTGCAGATTCTAGGCTTACATGAAGAGCAACGTATTTCTGGCTTCGTCCATGGCCTACGCAACCGGACTCTTGTGGAATTCTTATCTACAGATCTTCCGACAACATACAAAGGCCTGATGGAAAAAACATATACATGGATAGAAGCCAAAGAGATATCCACCAATGGAGCTCCGGTGGAGAGCAATAAAGGAATAAAATCGTCCTCATGGGAAGGATCGAAGAACAAACATAAAAACCATAATAGGTTTACCCCTTACAACAAGGGTCCGAACCATGGTCTATTAGGAAATCTCACGAAGTCTCCAAAGGAGATTTTAGCCACAGAGAAGGCTGCCAAAGCCTTCGAACCACCCCCTTGCATAATGGGGAAAAGCAGGAACAGAGATACCACTAAATATTGCCACTTCCATGAAGACATTGGTCATGAAACAAACAGCTGTCGAGAACTGAAAAAGCAGATAGAAGAGGCAGTAAAATTCGGGCAATTAACACATCTGGTGAAAGGGATAAGAAAGAGCAAAGAGAAAACCACCGATACGCAACTGGGAAAGGACAATACTCCTCAGGAAGTTCCTATCCTAATGGTTCGATGGGATTCCTCCTGATTGAAAAGAAAGATCCCTGAGAGAGAAACTCACGATGCAAGAGAAATAACGTTCCCGTCCAAAACAGGAGACTTTCCTTCGAAGGATCCAGTGATCATTAAGGCCATAGTCACGAATATGGCGGTGAACAAAATTTATATGGATTGCGGAAGTGCCTGCGAGGTAATCTACGAGCATTGCTTCAAAGAGCTCAACCCTACAATCAAATCCAAACGGGTAGAATCAAAAATGCCCTTGATAGGTTTCTCAGGGGAACGATCATGGCCTTTAGGAGAAATACCTCTGAAGGTAACACTCGGAAGAGGAAGGCTCGCAAGAACAGAAATCCTCAATTTTGTCATCGTAAGATCGAAGTCACCATACAACATGATATTCGGACGAACTGCCATGCAAAAAATGGGAATCGTGGTCTCTACGGTGCATGCAACAGTGAAATTCCAAACAACTAATGGTATTGGCACTGTATTCTCTAGCTATCACGAAGAAAAATACCAGGAAGCCCACAAGGACAAGGGAAAAGATAATCAATGGCATACGAGGAATGCCATAGAATACTCTGATCCCAAAAGGCATGCGTCACTAGACGAGTCCCATCTAGTGCGAAAGGTGGAAATAGGGAAACGACTCCCTACAACTTTCAGGGAAACATTGAAAAAATTACTCGAAGCGTATGAAGATGTGTTTGTAGGAAAATATTCAAAGACAATAGGAGTTCCAAGGTTGCTCACAATCAACGGCAAACCCTTTAGTACGGAGCACAAGCTAAACGCGTTCAAACACGTCAAACCGGTCGAGCGGAAGCCCTACCAAGTGACACCCGAACACAGGGCAGCAATTAAGTATGAGGTCAACAAACTCACAGCTGCAGGAATACTTCGAAGGGTAAAAAACCCAACATGGGTTACTAATCCAACGGTAGCCCTGCGAAGAAATGGAAAAAAGTTACTAGAGGTTGTCTTTAGAGACATCAACAAAGCTTGCCGAAAAGAAAGCTATTTGCCAGAAGGAGAAAAGCAATCGATACCTGGAGTTCATTGGGAATGCTTCCTTAATACAAACATGGGATGCCACCAGATAAAGATGGCAAAAGAGGACGAAGAAAAAATGTCCTTTCATGTAGAAGGAAGCTCCTACTGCTTCACGCGTATGCCTTTCGGTTTATGAAACATCGAAGCCACTTAAAATAGGCTGATCCAAAGGGTCTTCGAAAAACAGATAGGGAGGAACCTGAAAATTCAAGGTGAATGCTTAATCACCCAAAGCAGGACAAAAGAAGATCTCCTTCATGATGTAGAAGAGACCCTCATACAACTGAGAAAGATCAACCTAAAGTTGAACCCAGTAATGTGTTCCTTTGGCATTACAAAAGAAGAATCAAACGAACACCCATTCGTAAAACAAACGATTAAAACCAAGCCAACCAATGAAGAGACCTCATCAGAATTGCAAACGCGAAGGGGAACTCAAGATCTAAGAAGTAACTTGGAAACATTAAAAGCATTTCTGTCGAAGGGTGTTAACAGATCTTCATCTACCTATAAGGTTCGCAATGAAGTCATCAATGACTTATCATATCAATGGAATAAAGAAGCCGAAACATCCTTCCAAAGATGGAAGAATTGCATGGAAATCATACCAACAGTTGCACCCCCAACCAGAGGAGAGGTGTTGTTCCTACATATAGCAATGTCCCCTGACGGGATTGGTGCGATGCTTTTCGCGGAAAGAAGACATCTACAAATACCGATATATTTTGTGAGTAGAGCCTTATCATATGTGGAACGAGGCTATGCGGCATCAGAAAAGCTAGTCCTAGCTTTGATCGATGCCACGAGACATCTCCGAAAATATTTCAAGGATCATACCATCAGAGTACTTACAGATAAGCCATTCGAAAGGTTGCTTCTAAACCCTGACAGAACAAGGAGAATGGTAAAATGGGCTAAGGAGCTGGAGGAATATAACATAGAGTACGGGGAAAACGATCCTT
Organism: Artemisia argyi; assembly: GCA_030686995.1. Lineage (NCBI taxonomy): Eukaryota > Viridiplantae > Streptophyta > Magnoliopsida > Asterales > Asteraceae > Artemisia > Artemisia argyi. The sequence goes on along the minus strand of CM060679.1, from coordinate 190,402,698 downwards.
TCGAAGGACAGAGTAACGAACCAGCTGAAACATGCGAATCAAGTATGTCCTCCAACAAAAAAGTTTCTCAAGCCAAACAAAAGGAAAACCACATAAATGATTCAAAGATACATTTGATTCCATACAATCAAGAGCATCTCGAATCAGGAACGGAGCAACAGGCTTCGACAAAATAACAAACCCACTACACACAGAATCACAGGCTACACAGAAGCATTCGTGGAACGAGTTTTATTCAAACGTAGTGACGGTTTCATCATCAGCAATCCTCCGTCAGCATACGAAGGGCTTGCCACATCTTATGTAAGTCAAGACTTGCAAATTTTTCTATTATGTATTCAAGTTTTCTCTTGTTGGGAAAGAAGCATTAATGGTAGGCGTCTTAGTATTCATTTGTACAAATGATGTAATCCTCCCTACCCACTTAATGATATCGCATGTTTCCCTTGAATCTTTTTGTTACATCCATCAAACAAAGATTTACTCAGCCAAGTAATTACAAGTTCAATGTTCGAAGGATGGCACAAGATACTTATGTCTTGTAAGCAACTAAAACATCCAAAATTCACATTAACTTTCCTACATAGTCTTAGGGTACGCAAAGCCCTTCGCACTTAAAGGATGAAGACAGAGCGGGTCGCAACCCTCTGTCAGCAATTAAATTATACGATTGCTATAAAACCTTGGTTCAAAATACACACAATAAGGCTTAGTTATTCTAAGCTTTAGGATGTTTAATAACGTTTATTTAAGTAAACGAGGAAGAGAAAAGCATACATAAACAAAGATCGGAAATACACCCATTAACATTTAGTACGCAGCATAGATGCTGCCCAAAAGATGATAATTGTTTACGTGCAACAGAAACATAAATTGTTCAGAAACCATGTGGCATAAACAGACATTGTTTAAAAGGGTACATACCACCCTTGGGGCCAAATAACTGCAAACACTGTAGCCTTCACTTACCAGGAGATGTGAGTTTTTCATGCTGAACTTGGGGGGCTTCAGGACTGACCTTACTGGGGGAAGCTTCTTTTGAATAAGTCTTCGGAGAGGATGGCTGCACAGCAGAACTTTTACCCGGAGACTGAGGCTTCTCGACGGCCAACTTTGGAGATAAGGGCTCCTCAGGAGTTGCTTTCACAGATGCAGGCTTTACAGGATTACTCTTTTTGCTCACAGCCATAGGCTTCACCCTGCGCGGTTTCTTCGAAAGAAGTGTCTCAACCGAAGCCATAGGATCTTTGGTAGCATCAACAAGGAAGGGGTACTCTGCAGTTGCGAGGAGGTTGCTTGCATTGTCATACTCTGCTTTATGAGTAGCACGGTAGTAGGATATCTCAGATAAGTCCACCGGCTTTCCAGTTGCAGCAATTTCCTCCAAAGTAGTGCATTTCCCATGATAGATGGCAGCATTTACAACATCACCTATCATCTTCCCCACCTCATCGTTGTGATATAACTCCATGGCTATGTATGGGATGACCTTCGAGACAACAGCAGCCCTATCTCTTTTAAGCGCATTGTATTTGCGCCTGAGGCCATCAAGATCTTCACGAAGCTTGACCTCCAGCTCACCCAGCTTCATCCTCTCTTCTTCGAGGTCCCCACACTTGATCTCCAGCTCAGCAATTTCTTCCTTGTAACCTACAACCTTTGTCTCCTCCTTTCGAAGCCTCTTGCATTCCACCTTCATTTTGTTCAATTCCTTCTCCAACCCTGCTATATCATAACGAAGGTCTTGTACCAGGGGATTCTGCTCAATATCCCTCAAGGCTTCTTCACACTTAGCTTGAACCTCTGCAAACTCTTGATCTTTATTTTTCTCTCTTGCCAGAATCTCATCCATCTTCTCCCTAGCAGAAGCAAGGGTTTGTACCACTTCCCTTGTTCGAGAATTGAGATGATTGTCTAGAACAGCCTGCCTCGTATAGCTTTTGTCGTGTAGATCACACAACTCCTCAATGGGCATGTTGGTTAGCACAGACTTCCAGCTCGGAGGGGTAATATGCAAAGCAAGGCGATGGCAAGCAGAAGCATCAGGAAGCTCTTTGGTATTCGGAAGACCTAAGAAATATACAATCAATTAGAAGACATATACACATATCCCTGTCAAATCAATAACACATATACTTACCATGGATATCTTCATCCAACGCTTCAGCAGCTTTCTTGGTAATAATCTGACCTTTCTGCCTGATGTTCCTGGAGGGAGGTGTTGGCAAAATCAATTTCCTCTAGGGAGTATGCTTTACAGGCTTAGCACTCGTACCTTTCCTGTTTCGAACCCTGTCAGCTATGCCAGAAGAGGAGCTAATAATAGTCACCTGATCATCCTCGGAGAGAGGGTCATCGGACTCAGCAACATTCTCCACCAACTGAGAAGTCTCCTTTGTAACCATAGGCTTCGATTTTTTGTCTGGCTTGGAAGGCTGCAGGGAAGCTAGGGGCTCAACCATCTTTGCATCATCCTCTTGATTATTAACTGACACGGAGGGTGAACCAACCCCATAGCTGACTTCCTCAGGATTCCTTGGAAGGAAGCTCGTCTCTTTAGCACCATCGACAACAACGAAATTTCGGAAAGACATTCCTGCAACACGAAGGAAAACAGATAAATATCATCAGATAAGTTGTTCAAATTTATTTAAATAAAGAGTATACATACTTTTTCCATCAAAAACAATTTCAGGCTTCATAGGGGAACCCTCCCAATGGTCAACAATCCCAGCCATGTACAAAATGGGCTCGGGGAAAGATTGAACATTCACTGGATGACGAACAAGACGCTGGTACAATGGATTCCTTCGAACAGTGTAAGGCAACTCATCGTTGAAACTTTTTTTATCAAACCTGTATGCTTTGTTCACCAAAGCAGGGTACTCTGGAGGTATAATTGTATCTTGTATGTAAAAGAAACTCCCTTTCCAATCCGTTATGTTTGTAAAAGGCTTTAACAATATGGTTGGAACATCAGGGTCACCTCTTTTTGCCAAAGTTAACCAATCCCCACCCGGATACAAGTTTGTAAACCCCCTAAGCACTATTAGTGTAGGCTCATACCCATAAGCTTTACACATCACAATGAATGTCGTCAACTTAGCCAGACCAAAGGGATTGAACCTAGAGATGTGTACTTGGTAGTACTGCATAAACTCTAAAATCAAAGGGTGGATTGGTATTCTAAAGTTTGACAACTTAAAGGCATGGGTGTACAGACCTACATATCCCTCAGGAGCATCAAATATAGCTTGATTTTTACCAGGGAGCATAATCTTAAATTCTTTTGGAATGGGATAATCTTGAAGAAAAGCACGTAATTCATCTTTTGATAAGGTACATTTTTGTTCTTTAATCACAAATTTGTTATTTTTTGCCATATTGTTTAACGAAGACTTATACTTCTACGATACAATATAGTTTAACGAGGAAGAAACTTACCTTTTTTCTTGCAAGAAATAATGACAGATGTGATTGCACGTAGTAAGGAAGATGAATTTTGGGCGCAGTGAAAAAGTGATTTAGGGTTTGGTTGAAACAAATTTATATCGCTTTTCTCTTTGATATTCACCGTACACGTGTCCCTGATATTTTGCTATATCCGGATTTCAAATTGGAATTAAAGCATTGAGAGGACGTATGGGATTACCAAGGCTTGGCAAGTGGTAATATAACTCGAATTAGTTAGAGAGTATTTAAGCGCATTTAATGCATATTTGGCGATGTTAATTTTCTTCTGCAGGATCCCACGAGCTAACATGGTTAGTTTACATTATGATAGAGTTGTAAGCCACATATTCTCATGTGCATATCTGACTTTCAACTGGGGGGCTTGATGATTTACCCTCCGATTAGCTCGAAGGACACCCCTTCGAGTGTAATCGCAACCTACATAATCGAAGGCTCTGGCTAGCCTCCTTAAACTTTATTTGGCGTAAAACTAATCATCAATGATCTAGTTACGAAGTGGGAATTCTCCAATCGAAGGATTAAGCCCTTCGGGGTATCTCTCGATAAGTTTTATGGACGGAACAATGCCAAGTCCAATATTGGGAAGACCAAGTCTTACCTACGTCGCCTCTTCCTCTTTAGCACCCTCGCTAAACCCGGAGGAGTGGGGCACTAACCCCTAGCAGTTACCACAAATCATGGGACGCCCCCATGATCTCCATCAAACGTGTGACCACTCTCCAGGACCGTTTTCTTCACCTATAAATAGTCCTGGATGATGACAAATCTGGTATGCAATCTATCTCACCTTACTTTACTACGCATATACTTAAACTCTCATACCAATCACTCATTCACACGCCGGAGGTAGTTCGTAGGGTCCAACCCCTGCGTAATCACTTAACGTAGTATTTTAGTATTTCTTATTTCAGGTTATATCCCAGCTTGGCGCAATCACAACACCCCTCATTTTCCTTTGATCACCATCGAAGGCCTGGTAGTGCAAAATATTGTACAATCAAAGTTAAACCCCAAGAAGTGCACCTTTGGCGCGACAGAAGGCATGTTCCTTGGGTATTTAATAGAACCTGATGGCATCAAACCTTGCCCAGAAAAGACAAAAGCTGACATCGATCTTCTCTCAACGCGCACATTGAAAGAAGTCCAGTCGTTAAACAGAAAGCTAGCTGGGCTAAACCGTTTTTTATCCAAGTCAGCAGACAAATCACTCCCTCTCTTTAAAACACTCACGAAGTGCACCAAAAAGGGAGACTTTTGTTGGACTGAGGAGGCAGAGGAAGCCTTCCAACAACTAAAACAGCATCTTGCATCACTTCCCAAACTTGTCGCACCGCGACCAAGGGAATAGTTGATCATGTACTTATCTGCAACCCATGGAGCAGTTAGCGCAGTACTATTGACAGATAGGAACTCCGTCCAAACACCCATATACTTTGTAAGCAAAGCACTGAAGAAAACAGAGACTAACTACAGCGCCATGGAAAAGCTGGTCTTAGCTCTAGTATTCGCAGCTAAAAGACTGCGCAGATACTTTCAGGCGCACCTAATAGCTGTGATCACGGACCAGCCCATCAAACAAGTTATCTCTAAACCTGACGCATCAGGACGGCTACAAAAGTGGAGTGTGTTGTTGAGTGAGTATAACATCTCGTATAGGCCACGCACTGCAATCAAGGGGCAGATATTAGCCGACTTTATTGTTGAAAAGCCAGATACCGATACCCCACCTTCAACAGGCAAGACAGAGTTACAAGAACCATGGGTTCTATTTAATGACGGATCCTCATGCGTGGATGGATCAGGCGCAGGCCTCATCCTTACTAATCCAGAAGGGATGAAGTTCACCTACGCACTGCGCTTCGAATTCACAGCCACAAACAATGAGGCAGAATACTAAGCCCTACTTGCGGGACTGCGTATTGCAATTCAAATGGGTGTACGCAACCTAGAGGCAAATGTGGATTCCAGGCTAGTAGCTAACCATGTGTTAGGTGAATATGAAGCCAAGGATGAACATATGATCCAATACCTTAAAAAAACCAAGTCTTTAATTCAGAGCTTTGATAGGTTCATAATCAAACAAGTACCTAAAGGAGACAACAGGAAAGCTGACGTGCTTAGCAAGATCGCATCTACAAGCTTTGCGCACCTATCAAAACAGGTATTGGTAGAAACTCTAAAAAATAAATCAATCTTAGAGATGGAAGTATCCACGGTGATAGAAGAACAGGATCCCACGTGGATGACACCTATCATCGAATTTATAAGTAAAGGAATCTTACCACAAGATCAGAAGGACGCTCGAAGGGTGTGGCGCACAGCGCAGAGATTTGAACTACGAGATGGCATCCTATATCGACGTTCATTCCTACAACCTTGGCTCCGATGTGTTGGACCTCTTCAAGCAGATTATGTACTCCACGAAATTCACGCTGGATCATGTAGCATGCACTCGGGACCACGGTTCGTTGTGGAACGCGCCTTGCGATCAGGATATTATTGGCCTACTATGCACCGGAACGCGCGAGATATGATAAAGAAATGCAGTAATTGCCAAGTACACAGGCCAATTCCGCGCCAACCACAACAAGAGTTAACCCCCATTACCTCATCATGACCATTCTATAAATGAGGCATTGACATCGCAGGCCCTTTCCCAGTTGCAGCGGGAGGGCTGAAATTCCTCATCGTAGCCATAGACTACTTTACAAAGTGGATTGAGGCAAAAGTAGTGGTGAGCATCACGGGCAACCAGGTAAAACGCTTCGTGTGGGACAATATTGTGTGTCGCTTCGGGCTACCTGGGGAAATTATCTCAGTTAATGGAAAACATTTTTGCGATAACCCATTCAAAGATTGGTGCGCGCAACTGAACATCACACAACACTTTGCTTCAGTGAAACACCCACAACCCAATGGCTTGGTTGAACGCGCGAATCGCAGTTTAGGCGAAGGGATAAAAGTGCGCCTTGACAGACACAAAGGAAAATGGGTGGACGAATTGTCACATGTTTTATGGGCGCACCACACCACAATCAAAACCAGTACCGGAGACACACCAATTTCTCTTGTATATGGAACAGAAGCCGTCATACCAGCCGAAATTGGAATGCCAACTATACGTACAGCGGAAATAAACGTCGCAACAAATGACGAGGAGCGGCGTATAGACTTGGATTTGCTGGAAGAAAGGCGTGAACGTGCAGCTATATGTGAAGCAAAGGCTAAAGCAAAGATGAAGAAGTGTTATGACGCAAAGGTCAAACACACTTTTTTCAGGCCAGGAGACTTTGTATACCACGCTAATGAAGCAAGCCACGTAGAAGACACAGGCAAGCTTGGACCCAAATGGGAAGGACCCTATGAGGTCACGGATGCACTAGGTAATGGTGCATACAGGTTGCGCGATATGGAAGGTCACGAGCTGGCGCGCACCTGGAATATCTACAATCTAAAAAGATGCTATCTTTAGGAAAGGCTACGGCCCACAAACAGACAACTTTGCACTTTAGTACGTGCCCATTAAATGTTTGTCTTTAAATTTTCTTTTCTTTCTTAGGAATTGTCTTTTAAAACTTGCAAGTATTAATAAAACGTTGTGGTTTCTAGCTAACTCCATGACATACTTCACTTTATTGCGTACATTTCTAATATGTTTCAATATTGTTATTTTATATTTTGCCTACATGGCGTGTGTGCACTTATTAAGACCCACGATGGCAGAAAGGATGAGTAAACCTACTAACTAACTCGTTGAGTAAGAGGGTTGCAAACCCATCAACATTAGATCATGTATCCTTGCTAAGCGCCTTACCTTCAAGACGTTGAAGTAAGTTTCCCATGCGCATTCCACGAAGGATGCGCAATATCACGTACACCGTACATGCTTAGCAAATTATGAGCCAAGACTCTTGGTCATTTAATAAAAGTCTTTGCAAAATAATGCAAGTCTATTTTCATACTTATGATTTGTTTTTTAAGTCACGCACTTAATTTGAGTATGAGTTTCAATGTGCATCTTAATTGATCTTTTACACAAAGGATAACAATTTAAGAACGGATAACATAGCACACGAACAAAAGATACAAGTTATCATTTATACAAAAACCCGACATTTACAAGGTACATAAGCCTATATCTACACACTATGATGGCGTTCAGGACTATGCTCTTGGTCAGCGGAGCTCCCAGCCTCTTGGAGCTTCCTCAAAAGTAACGCATCCTTAGGCGACACGGTCGCCACGCTGACTGCGACCCCATCTGATCTTGGGATATACGCAACGCCTACACCACATAGGATAGCCTTCCCCTGAACACCCTTCTTCTTTGCCGCCCTCTCCACATGAAGCTCCAAGACTTCTTTCAGGGGAACCTCCTTCTCAAGAACGAAGGGGTTCAGAATATCACGCGGCTGCGCAAAGACTGGAACCTACAACTGCGACTCATCAGGCTTTAGGAAAAAGTCCGGTTGAGCCTCTGCATCCTCCAAGATATGCCTCCCCAGGGTCAACCCCTCCATAATTAACTTTATGGGGTAATCCTGGTCGCGCTCCAGCCGCGCAATATGCGGAAGCTCAAAGAACTTCATCCCCTCCATAGCCTTCACAAGCTCGTCATAGGCGTCCGCCTTATAACCGGGCACCTCAGCAAGTGACACGGTCAGCATCTTGGCCTCATGGAGCTCCTCTACAGCCTGCTCCCTGCCACGCTCCACGGCGCACTCTACAACCTTCCCAAAGGCCTCCAACACCTCCGGGGACTCCAACGTACCCATCGCAGCCAGGCGCAAACCATGACTGATCAACCACCTACACAAGCAACAAAAGGGTGCATTAGAAGCAAAGTGGAATATTAATACATATAAGAAAATTGTAGAATAGACAACACATACCTGCGCTCCGTGATTGTAGACATAAGATGAGGATATAACTCCTCATCGTATTCTATACTCAGCCTGCGCAGCTTCTCCTCCTACACCTTCAAGGCATTCTGAACCTGGGTGCGAAGTTTCTCAATATGGCCGAAGTGCTCAGCCTTCTTCTCATCCAGATACCTTATCCCCCAGGTTAAGTTCGACCTGAACTGATGCAGCTCCCCGCGTTCATGCTGCAGCTCAGCCATCACGGTCAACTTCTCATCAGTCACCTTCTCAGCATGCGCCTTGACGGACTCTACCTCTGCTCGCACATCAGCTAACTGCGCATGGAGCATGGCAATCTCCTCGTCCTTCTTTGCGAGGCTGCTGCTCTCCCCTACATACCGCGTCTTCAACTGAGTGACCAACTCAGTCTGACGCTCAGCAGCAACAGCTAGCTCCTCCATTAATTGCTGCGCAGACACCCCCCTCAGCTATGTTCACCGTCTCCTCCACGTTTGCATCCTGAGGGGGGACCACACTTTCAACAAATGCCGCATCATCCTCTGCAGCATGGTCACTACAAGAAAAAGAAGAAGGTCAGAGCATATTACGACAAGTAATACAAAAAAAAAAAAAAAAAAAAAAAAAAAAAAAAAAAAAAAAAAAGAACACATGAATATGATCATCACTTACAAAAAGGGAGAAGACTTTGCAATCTCCTTATCCGCGCCAGTAGCGGATGTGTCATCTGCTGCGGATGACTCTTCATTCGCGATAAGATGGCGCCTTCTCTTGGAAGTACCAGCGCCATCAGACTCTCCCTTGCGCTTCACACCCTGCGCTACACTCTCAGGCTCCAGAACCTCCACGCTGTCAGAGGACTCAGAATGCACTTCCTCTATCACGGGAGACAACTCCCCAGTAGGAGCGACGCTCTGCACAGGAGTCACAAGTGCACCAGCAGGAGGAGAATCCTCAGGACCATCTTGCGCCAACACCGTCGTGTGTCCCACAGTAGCCTCAAAAATTGGATCCTCATTGTCCCTAAGAGGGTGCACACCTACAGTCACTTGCTTGGGCTTCTCAAGCTTCACCACAGCAAACAAATCCATCTCTGCGCGACACATGAACAAACAACAAAACCAATTTAGTTATTGAAATTACAAGGAGCACTTACATTATTGAAGCGAAGGTAAAAAAGGATAAGCACTCACCCCGGCCACTCTCATCAAGGAATGTTGGAACCTCGTCAGAACCATGGAAATAGTTGCGACTCAGCCCCATGTGAACCAAAAACTCTTCAGGATAGGAGTTAATGGGGATGCGGTTGGCATCAATTGTATCCGCATCCTCTGTGCTATACGAACCGGGTAAAGGGCGCTCATCCCTTGGCAGCGTCCCTTGAGTATAAAACTCAAACGGCGACGGAAATACTATGTCATCCACCCAGAAAAATTTCTCCCTCCAATCCCTAAGGGAATCCACCTTCTCCGTATAACACTGAAGGCGCCCAGAGCGCTTCGCAAAAGACACCCATCCATGCGACCACATTGTGCGGTAAAACGCACGGAATAGGTTAATGGTAGGGTTAACCGCCAGCAAACGGCAGTTTATTTCAAAATTTGAAACTTTCGCCGCACCTATACAGTGCAGCTGGGAAATGTGAAGGCGGTAGAAGTTGAGCACATTGCTCAAGAATAAGGATATAGGTACGCGCTGGTTCGCATACTCGAAGAAGCACGTATATAACCCTATTTTTCCCTCAGGGAAATCCGCGATACACGTGTTTGCCTCCGGTACTTCCGGATGCACATCTAGGGGAATGAAATAATCAGAGGAGAACTGACGCAGTTCATCCTCGTCCATTTTAGACGGAAACTCGTGTAATTGACGAACCATTTCTAGAAAATGACAATACAAGATAAAGCGCGTATTCGCGGTTACCTAATCAAACAGTTGATCTCTAAAAAACGAAGCTTTGATAATTTTGAAAATGGCGGAAGTAGGTTTTTACTGTGAGGATTTAAGTAAAATGGGAGACGATGATTTATATAGGGTCACCAAAACCCTAGCAAGCTAGCCACGTGGAATCCACTAACATGATCGTGTGGCTAGAAGACGATCGGGTACATGCACTTTTTCCCACTTCCCGATATACACGTGGACACACTCCCCGTTTCCCTAGGCATTTTTGAGGATATTTTGGACTAGATACATAGTCCCTAATATTGGGCAGTAAGTTTTCCCGCCACACTTACCGTTACTTTCACTAGTCTAGCATCCGCGGCTACAAGCCGCGCATACTAGACTGGGGGGACATGATGACGTATAGTCTATATTTGGGCCACGAGCCCAAATGATAAACATTACTAAGGCCCAAACCCACCACGCGTGGGCTATCATAACAATGATTTGGGCCGCACAACCAATGGGTTGGGCTCGCATAGGCCCAAGCCCAACCAAACTATTTATGGTCTAGATACGGATCTTCTATTTATGGATAAAGATCCTTGGACCGAATAAGCACTACTTGTGCGAATAGTAAGGAGCACGAAACCTACAAGGATTCTGCGCCTATATATAGAATGATGTAATTCTCATTAAAGGTACGATCTACGAACCCTAACTCTTCAATATAACCCTAAACCGATTACTTACTCTCACGCCGGAGGATAATCGTGGGAGACAATCCCACGATAAGCCTAACGGTGTTTGTTTACTTTCTTAGTGCGCAGGTTTCAAGCATTAAGAGCTAATTGGTACAAGAGCAGGAACCCAAACTAGGAACGCCCAACTTTTGTATCAACACTTCCTTTTCTAGAATTCACTCCAAAAGTACATAAAATCACAAAAGGAACGATTTAGGGCAATATTTGATCAAATAAATTCAATTCCGGGCTTAAATGACCCCCTAAAAACGGATCATTTTTCGCCTCATCATATACCCTTACACTTGAGATTTGCTTGTCCTCAAGCAAATGCGCTTTTATTCTAATCAAAATACAAGTTAGGGGTCATTTAACACTAATATAAAAGTAATTACAACAAATAATCGTTCTACTAAAGACCAAAGACAAGCATGGAGGTCATACACTAGCACCTCACAAATAGTGTTTAGATACTCACATCTCTCGGGTGTAATAAAGTATATATCACAATATGGAAATGGAAAATATCTCTCACTACCTGTCATAGCAAAATAGATTACCATAGGCTTGGGAAAGGATCAAACCTCCACCACATGGCGTAAGCACCTAGGATAAACTATCAAAGAGGTCTTTTAAAGGGTTATAACGTTAGGTGTAGGGATATGGAATACACGGTTTTGTTGGATAAAGACAATCTTTACTGGTGGCGAGTTAATCATCTTAGTTAATTAAATGTACAATATGGCGTTGCTAAGCCAAGACTAGACTCGACTTAAGCTAATAAATCAAAAATAACAGAAACATAAAATAAACATAAAATGAAACGGGATGGTAGTCCGTATGTTTTTTTTCTCTTTTCTTTCTTTTTCTATTTATATATATATATATATATATATATATATATATATATATATATATATATATATATATATATATATATATATATATATATATATATTATTTTTTTTTGCATACACTTTTACCCTACCATCCAAAATAATACATCATAGGGAATGAACATTCCCCTTACACTTGAATTTTTACATACTTTACAATAAACTATTCTAATGACTCGAATTAAGATAATCAAAACACTTGGAGTACTTTTAAGATTAATGCACATATGGGGGTAATAAATGATGTTCTTCCCAATTACTCCATAACATAAGTACTTTACCCATGAGTCCCAATCATCCCAAAACAATATGTACAAGGATATGACTCGACTTAGCAACCATGTAATCAATTAGATAATTAACTAAGGGTTTAAACAAATAACAATAATGCACTAAAGATGAGTGCATACACGGAAGGCTAAGGCGATTTGGGTGTACATTTAAGTGGGTTGTAACAAATTCTTCCTTTAAGTAAGATGCTTAAAGTTAGAAACGAAAAGATAGGCTCAGAGGGGTGTACTAGGGGTTTCGTGTACTAAAAATGAGTACAACGCTAATGGTGTGGGAAAAATTAATTGACTTAACTAGCCAAGTAATATGACTTAAATGGTCAAGTAATTATGATACGGGTTTAACACAAGGGTGATCCTAATGCCTCTTATCATGTAGTAAATCCTACTACACGAATGTAGTCTCACTAGCGGTCTCAGGATGCATCACTAACGCAAGTTCTAGAATCTAAATGCTACCGGTACACTCATAAGCACTAATAGTAAATCCTTTTCCTATCAAATCTAAAGGCGAACCTCACATATTTGGGTGGAAAATTTTTCTGAATGGTACGGTTTTGTGCTAGTCATACAACTCCTATCCATGAGACGCTTGCTAAGGCTAAAGTTTCACTCCTAAATGTTATAAAAAAATTTAAATTTGGCGCTAAAATTACACTAACAAGTATTCTCATAGTTTTATTACACACCTACCATCAAACAAACAAACTCAAGTGCAATTGTATACTATAAGGTATCATCATTTACCCTCCCCTTACACTTAGGATGAACATTGTCCCCAATGTTCAATTAAAGAATGTAAAAGTGAAATAGGTAAAAGAATGAAATCAAATACTCCCCTGATTTGTTCGGTGTGGATAGTGTGTTAACAAGGTTAGATCTTCCTCCAAGAAAATGAACATTCAAAGCTTCCCTTCCAGAAATATAAATCATTTTCTTGTCATACATAACCTGTTAAACCTGAGAAAACAAACAAGGCAACCTCCCGTAAAATCGGCGGCAATCTATATATACTAATAAATCCTAGAAAACAATGTAAGATATAATGCTTGTGGAATGAATGTTTGCAGATTTCCTGGAGTTTATAAAACTAAAGATTTAACAAAAATTTTAAGACTCCTTTAGAAAAACAAAACTAACAAAATTTCCATAATTTTACACATGACGCTGTCAAGAGTAAACTCATGACGCCGTCAGAAGTGACCTGCAGAAATCTTTACGTTAAGTTTCCGGAAAATTTTTGGAAAGACTTATGTCCTACTTCCTGGAAAATCCTGCAAAACATCATTATGACTCGATACAAGCATTTGACTCTAACAAATACGAATATACATGTCCATTTAATATTGTGGAGAATCATGATCAATTTTGTTTTTTAAAAACATATTTGGGGTTTCCCCTTACACTTATCTTTTGCGAAATACCTTTATATGCAATTAAGACGAAGTTAAAAACAAAATAAAGCATTTTCACAATTTACTTTGAAACATGAGCCACAAACAACAAAAATAAAACATGCATACAGAAACAAATAAAATCAAACAAACAAACAAACAAACAAATAAATAAATAAAGCTTGGGTTGCCTCCTAATAAGCGCTTGTTTTTGTTCGAGTCACGAGCCTGACTCTACCCTTATTTAATGGAAATAGGGGAGGTTTTCCCTACACTTTGAATTAAGTGCGGGTGGAAGTAGCGATACACACCCTTAGGGTGGAAATATGCCTCGTGGGGAAAGAGTGGTGGCTGAATTATATGCTCAAAAGGGTGTGCTCCTATCATAATAACCTTACCTAATTCAATTAGGTTAATGGGTAGATTAAGATTTTCTCCTAGAAAGGGATCATTTTCTATCAACTTCAAGAGACTACTAGTTAGGGATCCATCTTGACCTAATAAACCCGGTTTAAACCCATAATGTTTCTTGTGATCAATCATAAATAGGTGATGTAAGCATGTAAGGTCATTTTCCATTCCTGTGTCAACGTCCTCTCTACAAGGCTTAGAGTCTACTACCTTTATCCCAAGACTACCTGGACTATATGGTTTGATGGGTGGATCGGGACCTTTTTCAATTCCTAAATTCACATCTAAAGATGGAAGATTAGGTAACGGTTTCGGTTGGGGCTCCAGTTCATCAAAACTAGGAACTTCCCTAGAACAAAAAGAAAGGTCATCACTAAAAGTGTTAAAACCTATATTCTCTAATTGTGCTTGGTCCAAGGGTTCTACCTCTATTGGGGTTCCTATAGTCTCTTCTACTTCTTCCGGGTAAGTCACGGGTGACATGTGTGCCTCAAATGATGGTAGGACTTGTGTGGTACTTTGTGGGCCCATGTTATTTACTTCATCATTCCTTGTGTCAAGATCACCTATATCCTCAACATGTGTTTTATTATAATCTAACCCTAACATTTTCCCAAGTATCTCAAGTGCTTCTCTAGGCATCTCAACTTCTATATCCGAATCATAAGGATCATCCTCAATATTCTGACTGCTATACACAAATTGTCCAAAAGATTCGTCATTCGTTTCTTGAGATTCATCATCATCGATCATAAAACCTAGGTCTTTTTGATCAATGTGATCATGTTCGGCTAAATCCTCAATCACATCAAGGTCACCTATGTGTTCATCCTGTATTATGGTATTGCCTAACCATGACATGCAACTAGATGGCTCATACGAAACTATCCTAGGTGAAGGCTCATATGGTGCACAGGTTTCACAAAGTGAGGCATTTTGAGGGGTTGATGGAGCTCCTAAGGTGAATTCTTTAAAAGTCTTATGCACTTGGCCTCTTTTCTCAAGGTACTCAATAAAATCAATATAAAATCCTGTCCTCCTCATTTCATTACTCCATCTTGGTATATCCAAACTGGTGTAATTATATTTTTTCTGGTAAAACTCCAGTGTCGGACTTGGTGGATTCACGTTCTCCATAATGGTGAACGGAAGAGTCAATGGAAAGGTTTTTACGAACAAAGACACAAAGAAAAGATAGACTAAAGAAAACCTTAAAAAAAAAAAAAAAAAAAAAAAAAAAAAAAAAAAAAAAAAAAAAAAAAAATCTTACTAGAAAGGAATCTAGCAAGTAGACCTAATAAAAAGAAATCATAACCTAGACAATAACTATTCCCCGGGCTGCGGTGCCAAAAACTTGATGCGTGGGAATTGCACCAGGCTTTACCTATCAAGGGATCTCGAGAAGCTTACAACCCCCACCAGGCAGTGTACCTGATCATTGTAGTATAGTATAGTGACAAGTACCGGGGGATTGATCGTTCAACTCAGGAATAGTGTCGCTAGGATTAGAAAGCCTAAAAATTACGTCTAGAGGTGAAGGATGATTCTTTTTGTATTTTTATATTTTTATAAAAGCAATTAAAATCTCGGGTTTTTGGAAGAGTGGGCGGAATTAGTTGCTAGTCAACTAACCCAATAATTAAGATGCAATCAAAATAAAATAACAAAAATGTAAATAAATCTAATTAAACTAGTAGTGTGAACAATAAATGGGAAAATTGTGTTTACTTAGATTTCATTACTCCCTAGATATCTTTTACATGTTGATAGTTTGTTACAATTGCGTGGATGGCGGGTTATATTCCTTAATACCATTCGTGGGGTGGCGTACGTACTTCCCCAACTCTATAAGCTCCTACTTCACTCCTATGTCAAGCCTGCAAGAAGCTCCTAAAATGGGATCATTAGAATTCGCTCACGTATTAAATACAACCATAAAAACCTAGTACGCATTGGTTCATGTTTCTTAAGACGTTCAAGCATGTTACCCTATGGAAGTCTGCCAGTTTTCTTAAGCCTAACATCGAAATCATTCATCCGTAACAATTATAAACAAGCAATCAACCCATAATCAACATCTAGGTTTCACTACATCTAAGCAAACACACAAGAGATCTAGCCTAGCATGTTAAAATCAAGACAAGCGTAAGATATATTCAAACAACACATAGACATATTGAATGAATTGAAAGGATACTTATCTTAATTGAACATGAAAGGTTTCAAAGGGTAAAAACCCTTGAAAGAACTGTAAAAATCATGCTAGGGTTTCTCCAAGTTATCCCCCTAATTGTCCTCTCTTAATGAATGAAAATTACAAAACTATATATAGATTTTCCAACGTGACGGAGTCAAGAAGAAATATCTGACGCCGTCAACTCGCCGCCCATAGTAATATCGGATTGCCTAGATCCAGATCTGACGCCGTCAAGTGCAAATTTTCTATGGGCCGTCACGTGTAATGGGACCATAACGGCCTATGGTGACGCCATCATGCCCCCAGTGTAAAAACTCTCTGGATCCTCACGGATTCTATCCACTTCACCTCTTGTTTTGCACTTGACGCCGTCATGTAGAACTTTGTGACGCTGTCAGGTACTGTTCCCAGCAAGGAAAATTAAAACTTTGCCGTTTTCTTCACTTTTATGCTCCAAAAACGTCCAAAATGCTTCCTTTTCCAGAATTCACTCCAAAAGTTCCTAAAATCACAAAAGCAACGATTTAGGGCAATATTTGATCAAATAAATTCAATTCCGGGCTTAAATGACCCACTAAAAACGGATCATTTTTCGCCTCATCAGTGACATACAAGTAGAAGATGACAATGTCATTGAGCAACCTCGTAATGAATCTCAGCCACCACGAAGCACAAGGGTCAAACTACCATCGTCACGATTGCAGAATTTTGAAGTCAAGCTGCCACCCTCCGTTGACCATGCAAGACCTGTGCCCAATCGAACTTCTTCTACGGTACATTCTCTTTAAAATTATGTTTCTTATAACAATATTCCGATTCTCACAAGGCTTTTCTAGCGGCCATTACATCCGTTAATGAGCCCAAATCATTTAAAGAAGCCAAGTAGGATAAGAATTGGCATGATGCCATGCAACGAGAAATTAAGGCACTCGAAGATAATGAAGTGTGGACGTTGGAGACCTTGCCGGAAGGAAAACATGCAATTGATTCGAAGTGGGTTTACAAAATTAAATATAAACCCACTGGGGAGATCAAAAAGTACAAGGCCCGTCTCGTTGCAAGAGGGTTTACACAAATTGAAGGAGTCGACTATCATGACACGTTTGCTCCAGTTGCAAAACTGGTAACCATTCGAACGCTCATCACTATTGCCGTTAAGAAAAATTGGTTGTTACACCAACTAGATGTGAATAATGCTTTTCTCCATGGAGATTTGCAAGAGGAGGTTTATATGAAAATACCACAGGGCTTTTCCAAAAATGAAGAAACCAGAGTGTGTCGACTAAGGAAATCTTTGTATGGCTTGAAACAAGCATCTCGTACTTGGTATCAAAAGTTCACGGTCTCCCTGCTAGAGATTGGATACAAACATTCGAATGCTGATCACTCTCTTTTTACCTACCAAGACGGAGGCAAATTTGTTGCAATTTTGATTTACGTTGATGATGTCGTGATAACCGGCGATCATGTCGAGATGATTCAAAGAACCAAAGATCATTTGAACACTAATTTCAGTATCAAAGATCTTGGCTCCTTGAAGTATTTTTTGGGCATAGAAGTTGCTCGTACTAAAGATGGGATGGTCCTAAGTCAACGCAAGTATTCTATGGATATTCTATCTGATTGTGGTCAACTTGGATGTCAACCTAGTACTTTTCCCATGGAGCAAAACTTAAAACTTGATCACTGTCATGAGAGTCACAAAACGGATGCCTCCTTTTATCGGCGTCTTATTGGGAGGTTATTGTATCTCCAAGCCACACGCCCTGATATTGCTTATGCTGTAAATATTCCTAGTCAGTTTGTCTCGGATCCTAGAACTGATCACAAGAATGCAGTTCTTCGTGTGCTTCGGTACATAAAGTCTACTCTTGGTCAAGGTATTTTCATACCCAAGAGTGGT
Source organism: Artemisia argyi (assembly GCA_030686995.1). Lineage (NCBI taxonomy): Eukaryota > Viridiplantae > Streptophyta > Magnoliopsida > Asterales > Asteraceae > Artemisia > Artemisia argyi. The sequence continues at coordinate 190,384,626 of CM060679.1, read as the reverse complement.
GGTTTTAATCTTGTTTCTTATTGTGATGCTAATTGGTTGGGATGTCCATACATAAGACGCTCGAGGATAGGTTATTTGTTACTCTTGGGTGGTGCTCCAGTGTCCTGGAAAACAAAGAAGCAGTCTGTGGTTTAACGTTCCTCAGCAGAGGCTGAATATCGAGCCATGGCCTTAACGGTTAGCGAGATCCTTTAGATGCGCTGGCTGCTCAAGGATCTTATGGTTAATTTGCACGACGCTACGCCTCTTTATTATGACAACCAAGCCGCAAGGCATATTGCAAACAACCCGATTTTCCACGAGAGAACTAAACACGTAGAGATGGATTGTTATTTTGTTCGAGAACGAGTTGCATCTCAAGAGGTCTTGCCTCTTCACGTCACCAGCAAACAACAAATTACAGATCTTTTTACCAATCCTTTAGGAGCTCAGCCACTACGTGTTTTACTTGGCAAGCTGGGCGTTCAGGATCTTCACACTCCAGCTTGAGGGGGAGTAAAGGATAACAATAAATCAAATGAAATCAATTATTACAAATCAAATCAATTATTATTTTCAATTATTGTGTTTCCTTGTTTGTCTCCTAAGTCTTAGGATCTTGATTGTATTTATTCTCGGTTCCTGAGAATGGTTAAATCACAATAAGTCCCAAGTTCTATACCTAAATTTTACAATTTTAAGTTGCAAAAGCTTCTCTCTCTCAAGAAGCGATTCAGAGAAAACCTAAAAAAACCAATCGGTTCATCAATTCTTACTCCATTAATCGTCTAATGTGCTTCTATAATTAATACCAATTACATTGTTGTTTACTGCATTTTAAATTACAAATTGGGTTATTGAAGCTATATTCCTTGCCACGTGAATATCCTTTTATTGCATAAACTAATACCAATTACGCCTACTCTTATTGACTATTCACTCAATACACTATTAAATAATTGGTTATTAATCGTGGTTTAGGTCCTGGTTCTTTATTACTTGTTGCGATTGTGTTCTACTTTTATTGGATCACTCCTCAATCAGATTTAAAATATATAACATACGATCAATAATAAGATGGGATACGGTTAGCGATTGGTTTTTTAATGCGTATAAACCCTAATCTTGTGATTAGGGTTTTCTTTATCTGATTGTTCATTGCATGTTGCTGGTTATTGATTTGTGGTTTTACATTGGTTTGTTGATTGTGTTTGTAGGTTTTGAGAGATGGATAAGGGATTTTTGAATAATAAAAGTGCGAGCAAGGGTTCAAATAGTGTTGGCAAATCAGGTGGAAGTAGTGTTGGTGTTGGCAGCCCCTCGACTAGCTTGGCCGATCAAGCTAGTCTGAAGAATGGTGGTAGTAGTGGTATGAATATGGGATCAATTATGTCTGGTCAAAATCTCCCTAACCCTTCGACATGAGATACGAGTGAAAGTGGTGCAACGAGTATAGGTGGGAATGGTGATAAGGGTCCTGAGCCTATTATTACTGATTGGACAACTGATGACGGTGATGTTAATTTGTCTACACTTGTTGAACGAAACGTGCATGTTACACCCATGCATAAGGATCCAATGGCTGCTTCTACTTTGACGAATGATAAGGCTACTAATGATGGTAGTGTTAAATCTAATGAGCATGTGCATTCGAGATTGGTTCCAAAGGTAGATTCTCCTATTTCTTTTGCCAATATTATTAATACTACTCGTATGGTTCCGAAAGTGAATTTTAGAGCATTGGTTAATGAGGATCGTGTGGAAAATCATGACACAATGTTGCCTATGGCTGCTATGAAGAAGGTCTTAAGTCGGTATGATAACACACTTGTTGGTTACTTTCTTGGTAAGACCATTGCTTTTCCGTTAGTTCAGAATTATGTTACTAATACCTGGGGAAAATTTGGCTTGCAAAAGCTGATGAAGAATGGTGATTGTGTGTTTCTTTTTAAGTTTGCTAACAAGGAGGGTGTGGATCGTGTTCTGGAACGAGGTCCTTGGATTATACGTAACTCGTCCATTATTCTAATCAAATGGACGCCCACTTTATCCCTTAATAGGAGTGAGGTAAACAGGGTTCCCGTTTGGATAAAAATGCATAAGGTTCCTTTGGTTGCTTATTCTGAGGATGGTTTGAGCTTGATTGCTACGCAAGTAGGGAAACCTATTATGTTAGATGCTTTTACAAGCTCTATGTGTGTCGATTCTCGGGGCCGTATTAGTTTTGCCCGTGCTTTAGTTGAATTAAGCGCAAATTTAGATCTAAAAAGCCAGGTTACAATGGCTATTCCAAATGAAGAAGGTAATGGTTTTACTACTGAAATTATTAATGTTGAATATGAATGGAAACCTCCTCATTGTGGTAAATGTAAAACTTTTGGACATGCTTTGATTGAATGCCCAAATCGTATTAAGGAGGCTGTTCGTAGTAATACTAATGTGGCAGCAAAGGCTTCTGAAGCTTCTACTATTTTGGAAAAGACGAATGATGGTTTCATTGAGGCAACTGATACGTGGGAATCGCACCAGGCATTACCTCTCAAGGGATCTTGAGAAGCTTACAACCCCCACCAGGCAGTGTACCTGATCGTTGTAGTATAGTATAGTGACAAGTACCGGGGGATTGATCGTTCAACTAGGAATAGTGTCGCTAGGATTAGAAAACCTAAATACTAGTTCTAAAGGTGAAGGATGATTATTTTTGTATTTTTATATTTTTTTAGAAAGCAAATAAAAATTTCGGGTTTGAAGGATTAGGGCGGAATTAGTTGCTAGTCAACTAACCCAATACTAAAGATGCAATCAAAATAAAATACTAGAAATGAAAAATAACTAAATTATACTAAGGTTGTGAGCAATAAGTGGAGAAAATTGTGTTTACTTAGATTTCACTACTCCCTAGATATCTTTTACACGTTAATTACTTGTTGTAGTTGCGTGGATGACGGATTGTATTCCTTAATACCATTCATGGGGTGGCGCACTTAATTCCCCAATCCTATGAGCTCTTATCTCCTCCTATGCCATGCCCGACATAACCATAGGGATTATAAACAGTGGCTCATGCATTAAATACAACCAATAAAACCTAGTGCACATCAGTTCATGTTTCCTAAGACGTTCAAGCATGTTACCATTTGGAGATCTGTCAGTTTTCTTAAGCCTAACATCGAATTCATTCATCCAATACAACTATAAACAAGTAATCAACACATAATTAACATCTAGGTTTCATTAGATCCAAGCAAACACAAGATAGATCTAGCCTAGCATGATGGAATTAAGACAAGAACAAGATATAGACAACCAACACATAGACATATTGATTGAATTAAAAGAATACTTATCTCAATTACACATGAAAGGTATCAAGGGCTTAGAACCCTTGAAAAACCTGTAAAATTCGCACCAAGTTCGTACTTAGGGTTTCTCCAAAACTTCTCTCTTTTTAATGTGAAAATTAGAAAACTATATATAGGAAATAGGGTCTGACGGCGTCAAGACAATTCTTGTGACGTCGTCATCTCGCCGCCAACATACTTCTCGGACTACCTTGATCTACTTTTGACGCCATCATGTGTTATGCATTTCCAGGCCGTCATGAATTTTACTCTTGACGCCGTCAGAAATTCCTTCTTGACGCCGTCACCTACTGTTCCCAGCAAGGAAAATTAAAACTTTGGCGTTTTCTTCACTTTTATGCTCCAAAAACGTCCGTATTGCTTCCTTTTCCAGATTTCTCTCCCAAAGTACCTAAAATCACAAAAGGAACGATTTAGGGCAATATTTGATCAAATAAATTCAATTCCGGGCTTAAATGACCCCCTAAAAGTGGTTCATTTTTCGCCTCATCATATACCCTTACACTTGAGATTTGCTTGTCCTCAAGCAAATGCGCTTTTATTATAGTCAAAATACAAGTTAGGGGTCACTTAACACTAATATAAAAGTAATTACAACAAATAATCGTTCCACTAAAGACCAATAGACAAGCACGGAGGTCATACACAAGCACCTCACAAATAGTGTTTAGATACTCACATCTCTCGGGTGTAATAAAGTATAAATTACATTATGGAAACGGAAGATATCTCTCACTACCTGTCATAGAAAAATAGATTACCATAGGCTTGGGAAAGGATCAAACCTCCACCACATGGCGTAAGCACCTAGGATAAACTATCAAATAGGTCTTTTAAGGGATGTAACGTTAGGTGTAGGGATATGAAATACACGGTTTTGTTGGATAAAGGAAGTTTTACTGGTGGCGAGCTAACAATCTTGGTTAATTACATGTACAACATGGCGTTGCTAAGCCAAGACTAGACTCGACTTAAGCTAATAAATGAATAATAACAAAAACATAAAATGAACATAGAATGAAAAGGGATGGTAGTCCGTTTTTTTTTATTTATTTATTTTTTCTTTTTCTTGATTTTTCGTTTTTTTTTTCTTTTTTTTTTTTTTTTTTTTTTTTTTTTTTTTTTTTTATGCATACACTCTTACCCTACCATCCAAAATAATACATCATAGGGAATGAACATTCCCCTTACACTTGAATCTTTACATACTTTACAATGAACTAATCTATTGACACGAATTAAGAAAATCAAAACACTTGGAGCACTTTTAAGATTAACGTACATATGGGGGTAATAAATGATGTCCTTCCCCATTACTCCATAAAATAAGTACTTACCCATGAGTCCCAATCGTCCCAAAACAATATGTACAAGGATATGACTCGACTTAGCAACCATGTAATCAATTAGATAGTTAACTTAGGGTTTAACAAATAACAATAATGCACTAAAAATGAGCGCATACACGGAAGGCTAAGGCGATTTGGGTGTACATTTAAGTGGGGTGTAACAAATTCTTCCTTTAAGTAAGATGCTTAAAGTTAGAAACGAAAGGATAGGCTCGGAGGGGTGTACTAAGGGTTTCGTGTACTAAAAATGAGTACAACGCTAAGGTGTGGGAAAAATTAGTTGACTTAACTAGCCAAGTAATATGACATAAATGGTCAAGTAATTATAACACGGGTTTAACACAAGGGTGATCCTAATGCCTCTTATCATGTAGTAAATCCTACTACACGAATGTAGTCTCACTAGCGGTCTCGGAATGCATCACTAACGCAAGTTCTAGAATCTAAATGCTACCGGTACACTCATAAGCACTAATAGTAAATGCTTTTCCTATCAAATCTAAAGGCGAACCTCACATATTTGGGTGGAAATTTTTTCTGAATATACGGTTTTGTGCTAGTCATACAATCTCCTATCCATGAGACGCTTGCTATGGCTAAAGTTTCACTCCTAAATGTTGTAAAAAATTTTAAATTTGGCGCTAAAATTGCACTAACAAGTATTTCTCATAGTTTTATTACACATCTACCATCAAACAAACAAACTCAAGCGAAAGTGTATTTGTAAGGTATCATCATTTTACCCTGCCCTTACACTTAGGATGAACATTGTCCCCAATGTTCAAGTAAAGAATGTAAAAGTGAAAGAGTAAAAAGAATGAAATCAAATACTCTCCTGATTCACTCGGTATGGATAATAAGGTGGCCAGGTTAAATCTTCCTCCAAGAAAATGAACAATCAAAGCTTCCCTTCCAGAATATAAATCATCTTCTTGTCATACATAACCTGTAAATCTGAGAAAATAGACAAAAACAACCTCGCGTAAAATCGGCGGCATCCTATATAAGTTACTAAATCCTAGAAAACAAGATAAGATATAATGCTTGTGGAATGAAGTTTGCAGATCTCCTGGAGATTATAAAACTTAATAATTCACAAAAACTATAAGACTCCGTTAGAAAAACAAAACTGGTAAAATTTCCAGATTTTTACACGTGACGCCGTCAAGAGTTAACTCGTGACGCCGTCAGAAGTGATCTGCAGAAATTCTTATGTTAAGTTTCTGGAAAATTTTTGGAAAAACTTGGTCCTACTTCCTGGAAAATCCTGCAAAACTTCATTATGACTCAATACAAGCATTTGACTCTAACGAATACGAATATACATGTTCATTTAGTATTGTGGAGAATCATGATCGGTTTGTTTCTTAAAAACATATTTGGGGTTTCCCCTTACACTTATCTTTTGCAAAAAAACTTTTAGGTGGAGTTAAGACTAGGCCAAAACAACAAAGTAAAGTATTTCCACTATTTAGTTTAGAAACATGATCAACCAACAATAAAAAATAAAGCATGCATACGGAAGCAAATAACAAACAAACAAAATAAAATCACACAAAGCATGGGTTGCCTCCCAAGAAGCGATTTTCTTTATTTACGAGTCTTGTAGCTAGACTCAAGGTCATGGGTTACTACGTGACCTCATCATTGGCTCCACTCTCTAGGTCGTCTTCTAAACCAATTTTGTATTCCGGACCTAGTTGCAAGCATTCTTTGTAGAAACCAAGCATCCTATTCTTTACATACTCTACTCCTCTACGTCTATCCTCCTCATTCCTATAATAAGCCGCTTGCTTATGTTCCTTTTCGAAATTAGAGAGAAGGCGGTATTGCTCAATCTTGTAGGGCATTTGATAGGCAACCTCATCATTCTCTTTCTTGAATCTAACTATCCCTAGAGTCGGGTCATAACTCATCCTAGTGGCCTCAACAAATGGTTTTCCAAATATTATTTGGCTTAGGCAAGCATCTATCACCGGACGAGTGTCTTCTACTATCATAAAATCGATCTCATAAGTGAGATTCCCTATAATCACATGCAATCCCTTCACTCTTCCTGCAAAATTACTTATCAGATTCTTATTAGGCATCATCCTAAAATTAAGTTGCTTCTTCATCACCCAATTGTAATAAGTCCTAGTCATGATGTTCACGGGGGATCTAGGGTCGATGTAAGCTTTCCATATATGCATGTGCCCGATATTGCATGGTATGTTAATGTTAGAGGGGTCTCCCATTTTGATAAGGGGGTGCCAAGGATATATGGTCTCTCGGGACTATCGAATAAATCCTTATGGTATTCCCGTTCTTCCTTGGTGGGCAACTTATCAAAGTACTTTTCTATAGGCTCTACCTCCTCTAATTCCTCTCCCATATTAACCTCAACTTCCCTACTTTCATCCCTAGTCTTGGTTTCTACTCCAACTTCATCCTTGTCACTCCCTTCTATCTCCTTATCTATTGGCTTAATGGTGACAACATTGACAAAGTAGACATGTTTGGATGATGAGGGGTCCTTAATTTGGATTCCGTTATTGGTGTCCCTAGTGTCCTTCCTAGGTGTGGCTAACGCTTGGTTGTTGAGGGCTTTCAACAAGTTGTCAATCTTGTTGGTCATCTCCGTTTGTTGTTGGTTGAATTCGGTTTCAAACCTAGCTATGCAAGCTTCTTGAGATGCCATAAAATTTGACATCAATCCTTCAAGATTGTTGGTACTACCATAGTTGTTAGAAGGATTGTTGTTGAAAGTGCGGTTGGAGGGTGGATCGTTTGGTTGGTAACGATTAGGCGGATTGGAAGAATTGGGTTGATTTTGTTTCCACCTAAGGTTTGGGTGATTTTTCCAAGAGGGGTTGTATGCATCACCGTAAGTGTTTGGCTCGGGCTTGAAAGTGTACCACTTATCTCCCGCTTCGTCGGTACGCGTGGATGCGTAGTCCGCAAAAGCTGTTCTGGGGAGTTCCACACAATCACGAGTGTCATGGGGACCACTACATAATTCGCATGAAGAAGTGATTTTGTTCACTTGGCTTGAGGATTTTTGATCTTCGTAAGATTTCATGAGAGACTTGACTCGACCTTCAAGTTCCATGATCCTACGGTCGGGAGTGCTAGAATTGTTCGAAGGCAAAGATATTTCCTTGACCGTTTTGTTCAAATCACAGGGATCATTCCAACTTTCGTTGTCATAGAGAGCAAGATCTTCTATGAGTTCCCATGATTGTTCCGCACTTAGATCACGTAGCTTACCACCGGCCGATTGGTCAATGGCTCGCCTCATGGAGATATCGATATGGTCATAAAAGATTTGGACTTGGAACCAAAGATCTATGCCATGATGAGGGACTTTTTGGAGTAAGTCCTTGAAACGAGTCCATGCTTCATAAAGAGATTCATTTTGACGTTGTTGGAACATCAAGATGTCATTTCTAAGCTTAGTAGTTCTCCCCGGTGGGAAAAATTGAGCAAGGAAACGAGTGGTGAGATCATCCCATGTGGTGATAGATCCCGCGGGTAAACGCTCAAGCCATTGACTAGGTTGATCCCGTAGAGAGAATTGGAATAGGCGTAATCGGGTTGTCTCTCTAGTTTCAACACCTAGGTCTATGGAATCTACGATTTTGAGGAAGTCCTTAAGATGTTGGTTTGGATCTTCGGAACGAAGTTCATGGAATGCACATCCGCTTTGCACCAACCGGATGGTGTCGGATCGCAAGGGGGTCACATTGGCTCCGGTGAGCTCAATGGTGTTTCGGTAGCCTTGGTGGCTAGGTCGGGAATACTCTCTGTTCGATTATAATCTTGCTATGATGAATAAAAACACAGGTATGAATAATAAACTTGCTATTGAATTGATTTAAACTTGCAATATTTGTTGTTTTGATATATCGAACTTACAAATACATCGATCCTATATATACTAGATGAATCGGTGCCATTGAAGAGGCATACCGGTTTCACAAAAGTAAACATTGTGTTTTTTCTAAACGTTGTAACCTATTCTAAAACGGTTTATATCGTTATCCTATGACCCAGCCAAAATACAATGGGTTTACAGACTTTACATATTACATACTAAACTATTCTAATTTACAATTTCTAACCAAACTATATTAAGTTTAGTTTATCATCCAATACTCCCCCTTAAACTAAACTTGTCCAAGGTGAGTCTTCAACTTTCTTGACTTGTCTTCACAACAATGTAGGTTCATTGTCGGTTTCATAAATGAGATGTGCTTGTTTCTCCTTGTCTTTCTTCTTCCATTTGGTGCATTCCTTTGCGAAATGTCCATGCTCACCACATTCATAACACCTCATTTTATTCTTGCTTTGTTCTCTTTGCCTTGTATCTCTTTCTTGTCCTTTTCCTACTTTGTTAAAGTTTCTTCCTCCTCCTTGATTGCTTGAACTTGCCATCAAAAGTTTATTTTGATAATTTTCTTCATGTTCGTCTTGACTTTTGAGGCGTTCTTCAAAAGTTATTATTCTTCCCATTGCTTCTTCAAATGACATTTTATCAATCTCGGAATATTGCTCGATAGATGCCACGATCGGTAGAAACTTCTTTGGAATGGAGTTAAGTAATTTTCTGATGAGTGTTTTGTCTTTAAGAGTTGAACCAAGACTTTTAAATTTGCCTCTTATGCTTCCCAATTTTCCAGCAAAGTCGCTTACGGTTTCATTGTTTTTCATTTTCAAAGTCTCCAATTCGCTCCTTAAAGTTTGTAGCCGTGCTTTCTGAACTCTGTCCTCTCCTATATATCGTACTTTACTTGATTCCCATACTTCATTTGCTTTCGAGTATTGTGCGACTTGCATTAGAATATCTTCCGGCAATGTTGTGAGGACCATTGCTTTCGCTGTATGCATCTTTCTTTCATCTACTTTTTCTGTATCTTCAAGCGTTTCCCAAAGACCATATGCCTTCAATATTGTCTCCATCATAGTTGCCCATGTTGTGTAGTTTGTTTCGGTGAGTTTTGGACATTGAAGTGCTATGTTTTGGTCACGAGTTGGTGTAGATGATTCTCCTATCTTCATGCTTTGTTGCTTTCTTACTTTGCGTACTTTCTTACTTGATTTGAAACAAAAGTTTCTCTTACTGGTCGAAACACTGAGGTTTCTCTTACTGGTTGAAACACTGAGGTTTCTCTTACGGGGTTGAAACACTAAGGTTTCTCTTACTTACTTACTTTGAAACGTTAAAGTTTCACTTACTTACTTACTTTGAAACGCTAGAGTTTTGAAAAACAATATGTTTCTTTCTTACTTCTTACTAAATGAACCACAAGGATTCGGTTTCTTACTTCTTACTAGTTTTGTATTTTTCTAATTTGAAATAACTGATTTTGTCACCCTAAATAGAAAAAATATCAAAATTTTATTCTTACTTTCTTACTATCTTTCAATTGATTTTTGGATAGGTATATATATTTTTCCTAATCAATAAATAAAGTGAAAAGAAATAAATACATAAATACATAAAAGTAATTTTTCCAAAAACCCAGACTGATAATATGACCCTTGCTTCTATTTCTTCCCCCTTTAAAAAAACTAAATCTAATCTGATTATAAATCAAAAGAAAAAGACAGAGATACCAATCACTTCTATTATCTGAAGTGTTTCCTTTAATCGACGATGCCTAGTCCTTTACTCTGGTCTTTACTTCGGTTGCTTCCTATGGGGTTTTCAATCAGCGGGTCACGGTTGTCTTTTCTGGTTCTGTTCGTCTTCTCCGATCGAACTCCGGTTCCGTTCAAGGTATGTTTATCTTTCTTGATTGATTAAAGTAGAATCAAATCTGCTTACTTTTTTCTTTCATTCTTGCGGTTGATTCTTGCTTTCAATCGATCGCCACTTGCACTCTTCTTCCCTGGATCGATTAGCCTTGGGCTCTGATGCCAATTGTTGGATTATAATCTTGCTATGATGAATAAAAACACAGGTATGAATAATAAACTTGCTATTGAATTGATTTAAACTTGCAATATTTGTTGTTTTGATATATCGAACTTACAGATACATCGATCCTATATATACTAGATGAATCGGTGCCATTGAAGAGGCATACCGGTTTCACAAAAGTAAACGTTGTGTTTTTTCTAAACGTTGTAACCTATTCTAAAACGGTTTATACCGTTATCCTATGACCCAGCCAAAATACAATGGGTTTACAGACTTTACATATTACATACTAAACTATTCTAATTTACAATTTCTAACCAAACTATATTAAGTTTAGTTTATCATCCAATACTCTCCTAAGGTTCGGGGCCTAAGAGGTTCTAGTGGTGGGTTTTGTTGTGGTGGGATGACGGGTTCAAAGATGTTCCCATCGTCTATGATGTCGGGTGGTGAAGAGTTGCGAACAAAAACACGAAGAAATAAGATAGACTAAAGAAAACCTAAAAATAAAAATAAAATCTTACTAGAAAGGAATCTAGCAAGTAGACATAATAAAAAGAGATTCTAACCTAGACAATAACTATTTCCCCGGGCTGCGGCGCCAAAAACTTGATACGTGGGAATCGCACCAGGCTTTACCTCTCAAGGGATCTTGAGAAGCTTACAACCCCCACCAGGCAGTGTACCTGATCGTTGTAGTATAGTATAGTGACAAGTACCGGGGGATTGATCGTTCAGCTAGGAATAGTGTCGCTAGGATTAGAAAACCTAAATACTAGTTCTAAATGTGAGGGATGATTATTTTTGTATTTTTATATTTTTTTAGAAAGCAAATAAAAATCTCGGGTTTGAAGGATTAGGGCGGAATTAGTTACTAGTCAACTAACCCAATACTAAAGATGCAATCAAAATAAAATACTAGAAATGAAAATAAACTAAATTATACTAAGGTTGTGAGCAATAAGTGGAGAAAATTGTGTTTACTTAGATTTCATTACTCCCTAGATATCTTTTACACGTTAATTACTTGTTATAGTTGCGTGGATGACGGATTGTATTCCTTAATACCATTCATGGGGTGGCGCACTTAATTCCCCAATCCTATGAGCTCTTATCTCCTCCTATGCCATGCCCGACACAACCATAAGGATTATAAACAGTGGCTCATGCATTAAATACAACCAATAAAACCTAGTGCACATCAGTTCATGTTTCCTAAGACGTTCAAGCATGTTACCATTTGGAGATCTGCCAGTTTTCTTAAGCCTAACATCGAATTCATTCATCCAATACAACTATAAACAAGTAATCAACACATAATTAACATCTAGGTTTCATTAGATCCAAGCAAACACAAGATAGATCTAGCCTAGCATGATGGAATTAAGACAAGAACAGGATATAGACAACCAACACATAGACATATTGATTGAATTAAAAGAATACTTATCTCAATTACACATGAAAGGTATCAAGGGCTTAGAACCCTTGAAAAACCTGTAAAATTCGCACCAAGTTCGTATTTGGGTTTCTCCAAAACTTCTCTCTTTTTAATGTGAAAATTAGAAAACTATATATAGGAAATAGGGTCTGACGGCGTCAAGACAAATCTTGTGACGCCGTCATCTCGCCGCCAACATACTTCTCGGACTGCCTTGATCTACTTTTGACGCCGTCATGTGTTATGCATTTCCAGGCCGTCATGAATTTTACTCTTGACGCCGTCAGAAATTCCTTCTTGGCGCCGTCACCTACTGTTCCCAGCAAGGAAAATTAAAACTTTGGCGTTTTCTTCACTTTTATGCTCCAAAAACGTCCGAATTGCTTCTTTTTCCAGATTTCTCTCCCAAAGTACCTAAAATCACAAAAGGAACGATTTAGGGCAATATTTGATCAAATAAATTCAATTTCGGGCTTAAATGACCCCCTAAAAGTGGTTCATTTTTCGCCTCATCAGCAACGAATCGTAAGAGTAAAGGGAAGAATGTGGCTGCACCTTCTCGGCCTATTGGGGGGTTTAGCTTAATAAGCCTAAACCTAAATTTTGGAGACCTGTCTCGAAGAAGCCGGTTTCTAATAGGGAGAAAATCACTAATGAGGCAAGCACGAAGCCGGTTTCTAATAAGGAGAAAATCGCTAATGAGGCAAGTACAAGTGGGAAGATTATTGCTACATTGAACTCATTTGATGCTCTTGATATGGCCGATACTGATGATAATGGTATTCCTTGTGCAACAAGTGTTTCTCCTAAGGATGGGGATAATTTGGAGGTCTCTAAAGGTGGAAATGAAAGTACTACTCCTATTGCTGAGAAAATTGGGAAGATTGAAAAGCTAATTATTGAAGGTAAAGTTACCCTTGTGGATGATGATGGTAAACCTCTTAAAAAGGTTGATTCTTCAATTAGGGTGGGTAACCCATTCTCTAAAGTGGGCAATGTGGTAGTTTCTGACAGCGATGATGATGAAGTTCTTGATGATCACATTGGGACGTTGTATTCTGAATGTGGAGGTAAGGAGCAGAGTCTTTATAAGCAATGAAAAACGGATACGGGTGACGGCAACAATTATGATGTTGATGATTTTGGCCTCCCCTGCACAAATAAAGGCTGCTGGAATTCAAGACTTTTGGCTTAACTAGGTTGTTTTATATTTTCTGCATAAAATTCGTATTTAATTTTATGCTGGTTTTGGTTTAGTTTTATTATTGGTTGTAGCTAGTTGTCATTTATGGCCTGTCATAAATGATTTGGGGTTGTGTCAAGCGATTGCTTGCGGTTAATGTGGTACTTCAGCCACATTCCATTGTATTTAAAAGATTTTTGGAGTAATATATTTTACCGGGTGGAATACCCTTTACCAAAAAAAAAAAAAAAAAAAAAAAAAAAAAAAAAAAAAAATTAAGCTGCAAAAGTAAAACTTGTACTAGTAGCTAACAAAATTTGTGTCAGCTTAAATACTATGAAAAGGAGACATCCACGTTGTGGTATTATTGTACTGCTTCTTTTAAACGGGTGACTTAAGTTGATTTGAAACGTGCACCCGCATGAATAATCAACGTTTGTCAAAACTATTCTTTACCAAACCACCGCGATTGCTTGTGTTCTTATGATTATCTGTTTATATGGGGGTTGAGCATTTCGAAATATAGTTTATGAGTACTATTAGAAATGAGTAAATCACTTTCCAACGATAGATAATCATGTTTCATTCAAGTAATTTCTCGTTATCAATTTTAGTTAGCTTTATCTTGTATATACTCATTTTGAAAGTTTATTAGTCTAAAACCACAAAACATTCATTTTTGAAAAGCTAGCATCCAACAAAACACGACTTGCGATCCTCAAGTCATCACTCATCTAAGAAGGAAGTTCGGAAGATTCGTACTTGCCGAAATACATCTGTTTAGCTTCTTAATATCTTTACATTTTATAAATATATTTTTGTTGCACGACGACAAACATTATATACTGTAATATATATAAAACGTATATATGAATTCGGTTTTTGTTTCGGCTTACGTTTTTTCAAAACTAAAACAGAACATAAATTAAAAACCAAATATTAATTGAGTTTAGTTTTAAATCAAAAAGTGTGTTTTCGTTTTGATTACAAAATGGTTGATTTGGTTTCGATATCCTGTGAAAATCGAATTGTGAGCACCGTAATTAAGGCATATTGAAGTATAAAATGGATTTTTTGAAATATACTTGGATCTTGTTAAAAAGAAGAAGAGTGAAATACATACTTAATTCAAATATACATTTTTTTAATTGAACTAGTTGATTTGCAGTTACAAACTAATTCTAATTCATTTCAACTGGATTGTTATATATTTAAACTTGATAAGAAATTTTGATTTCATTTTTTGTTTGTTATTATGCTTTATTATTATTATTATTATTATTATTATTATTATTATTATTATTATTATTATTGTTGTTGTTGTTGTTGTTGTTGAAACATAACAATTTTACACAAAGTTAAATGTGAGTCTAAACACAAGCTGTGTTCCTACGCTCTTCTGGATACAAAAGCTTACTCTACGAAAAATAAAAGCACCACTCTTAGCATTATTCGAGTGACTAATAAAAATAGACTTAATACGTGCGAGTGTGTCCAAAGCCTCCGTATCAGATTTCTCGAACGTAGAAAAAGCAAATGGTATGAACTTATATATGGTGTCCTCACATTTGGGCATTTTTTTTCCACGGCGTTATGCAAAGCTAGCCCAGGAGCCAATGAAGTCGCCCCCCCCCCCCCCCCCCCCCTCCACCACCAGCAAAAGGAGAGATTTCAGTCACATCCAAACAAGTATCTTTACCTTTGAGCCAATTAAATAATAATAGATCTACATATCGTAACTCTTTCCCATCCCCCAAGAGGAAACCCATAGCCCATAGGAGCCTCCTTACACACCATAATCCCAACCTTGAAACATATATCAACAAGGATATCACGCACCAGATTGTGCCTGAACTTCACACTCACTTCACTAGAACAGTGAACTGCATGATCTCTCATTGGTTCATACAATGCACATTGCAACTCGGGCATAGGCTACCTTCAGAGAACATAAGTATAGCAAGCCTCTACCAACGGCTAAATTTTGAAAAATGCTTAGATTATTCCCTTATGGCTAAATTTTGGAAATAAAATACATATGATTGATGCTCTTGTTGTGATTGTGTCCTCTATAGTCCAAGTTCTTTGCATATTGCATCCACTAATTTTCCTTTATAACCATAGTATTTATTTGATCGGCAAAATCTTTTGCATTAAAGTATATTGTCACACATTTAGTTTATACTATTGGACATATTTCTTGTTAATGTATGCAAGTGTGTGTATACTCCCATGTGATTGATTTCTCTTGTTAGAATTTGAAGTGTCTTGCATGTGCTTAAGTCAAAGGATCAGCCTAAAAGAATCTCTCTTATGCTTATGTTTGAGCTTTTTAAAATGATTAGAAGATTCTCTTTCTTAATCACTTTAGATTGTACCATGTTCTATACATACTTTTGTTCCTTGAATTTGTCCTGATGCTGGATATCTAAAATTTAAAACCAATTATCAAACTCGAGATATACCCACTCTAATTAACAAACTCAACACGAATATCCCTTTAACAAAGTCTACACAGCGCGCAAAACCGGCTATGTGTGCGTGCTTTTTTCCATGTGGACGTGTTCACATAACCATGATCAAGTACAGAGCAATATACGAAAGTGTGCAAGGTGTGTTACCGCACATGGTCTTAAATATTTAGGGGCTTCAAATATACACCACTTTATATGTTTGGGGCCTCAAAATTCAGTTCGAACAAAAATTGTTAACGTTGAATATTTTTATGTTGTAAATATATGTTAAAACTTAAGATAGATCATTAAAATCCTATGTTTTTGTTTCTATAGTTGGTATAATACATTTTTTTTACCATCTATTACTTATTGTATTAGGTTTCGCACATGACATTCGTTCGCTCAGCTACGTCACTGATCAAGTATAAAAGAAAAAGAAAAAATTGAGTGAGTGCACATAAATTTCCAAAGATGCATGCGCGCAATGGAAAACAAGCAATCCCACTCGTTAGGTGAAGTGTATCATGAAATGTTTTTGGTTGAGTTAGATGCAGGGATGGACCTAAGATTTTTAAAAAGGTGTTGCACAAAAGAAATGTTGGGTTAACTAAAGTTACAACGTGAGAAATGAAAGTAGCAAAAAAAATTTTGGGGGTTGCACATACCATAAAAACGGCAGTTTTGAATTTTTTTTGCACTTTGTGACATAAAATCGGGTGTAACCCGTGCCACACCCGGCATACATGTGGGTCCATATATGGTTAGGTGTGTTGGAGATGAAACAACTCACCCAAAATTAATATAGTTGATTTTTATTTTTATTTATTTATTATTTATTTTTTTATTTTTTATTTTTTTTAAAGACAGAATCAAGATTTGAGATTGATTTAGGTTATATTGCTGAAAATTGTTAACACAAAGATAAGTGAAATAAATAGATGATATGATTTATGTTTTCATGGGCCGCTGGTGCGCGAACGGTTTTGCGGGCGCTCTTCTGTTTTATTCTGATACATTTTTGCTTTTTTACTTGTGTGCTCTTTCTATTTTTGTAATATACTTTAAAAAAACGTCGTCTTTCATAACACACAAATTTTCAATAAAATTGTGCTATGACATGCACACACACCTAACAGTGATACACCACAGTACAGTTATTCATATCACATGTACATTACCCTCGTCTCATAAATATAATACAATTATGGTCTCAAACTTATTGTCACGCGCAAGTTTAAAATTTTGATTTATCGTCTATATGTTTGTTTTATTGTGTTACTAAAACATAATGTACACCTATCTTTTTAGGACAAAGTTTATTTATGCATCTTAGATTTAGATTCAATGAACAGAAGATTATCTATGGTTTTGTTCGTTTTTCTCACATAATCAACTATGGCGCATAATGTGCTCCAATAGTTTAAGTCGTGTGATACATCCAACCTAAGGCTGAGTGTAATAGATACATACATGACGCGTCGTCCTTATAACGCCACCACAACAACAACGTGCTGTCCTCCATTTTTGTTAAGATGTTGGTCTTGGCCAAGACCGACTTGTGATGTTGGTTGTGGGTGTCAATATATTGTGGGGTATATTTGTGATGTTTGTGGTCTTATTACGTACACCTGTTTGGTGGTGATGGATTAAAGCTGATGTGGCGTTGAATTAGTGGTGATGATATTGGTCACCAGTAATTGATCTCTCTATTATGCCCTTACAGACGAACATGTTGTTGGAGATATTGTGCATGTGGGAATTCTATCTTAGCAACGAAACAAGGGCAATTCATCGAATGGGTAGTGAACTATTTTTTTTTATTTTGAGGGTAATTTTCTTTCAAAATCATCATCTTTAGAGTATTTTGTAAAAATTTTGGACAATTTTGCCCCTCATAGCTAATACAAATTTTTTTTCCCGAAGGGCAAAATTGTTCAAAAATTTTTCAAAATACCCTAAAGAAGATGAATTTGAAAGAAAATTACCCTCAAAATGAAAAAAAATAGTTCACTACCCATTCGATGAATTTGTGGCAAGTATATTACTTTTTAATATCATTTGCCCACAAAACAATTAATAAGCAAACCCCATAAAATCTGGTCTTTTATATCAGTTTGTCGCAGGAAATTGTTTATATGAGCATCAATTGTGGTTGATTCTTTATGTGGGTCGCTTTCAATTCTGAAGAACATGGCAATGCTTGCCCTCTCTAAACACCATGTTATTAATACTGGGTTCTTTTGTGATTAATGTCTATTTACTTGACAAGAACATTGGCCAATGTCATATTGTTAGCCAGCATATACTTCCACTTGTGTTCCTATGTCCCCTTAGGCCCTAATCAAAGGTATCACATTCTCTCTCCACATACATAACTAAGGTGAAATAGAGTTAGAAATAGCCTATAATTTGATTGGAATTGTCTATTTTCATTTGCCTATTTTATTATATATATTTTAGAAAGTGATATGATTCCAGATGATGAACTTCCAAGTCATAAGATTAGCTCACTAAAGTGGCTAACTAGATGTCGTTGATATGATTTGTTAAAGATTACAAGGTCGATAATAATAGTCCACAAAAATAAATGAAACAATTTTTTTTTTGAAACAACAAATATATTACAAATCTCATAAAAAAGCCCGTAGCGGGAAGCTATAGGGATACAACTAGAATAAAAAAGGACCAACATGAAAACAAGACACGAGTCAATCGGAAATGGTGGCCAGTATACAGGAGATAGTAGGATTAGCAACCCACTTGTGCAAATTTAGATTCACTTTACTACGACTTGATATCCGGCAAAAAGAGAGTCTTTGAACCTCAAGAAAACCCGAGTCAATACTAGTGTCAACTCCAGAAAAATTTTTGTGGTTTCTAGCATTAATTCCAGATCACCCAAGCACCAGTAAAAATAAATGAAACAGAATTAATTGAATGACGCACGATTTGTAACAGGCAATGCGCAAAACACATGCCTATTATATCATTCGATGTTCAACCATACCCATTTGTGCAAAAAGTTTTTTTCTTCAGTCAAAAAGCGATACAGTAATGTGCAAGAAGTTAGAAAAAAAAAACGACCACAAACACCTGTAAAGTTTGATTAGTTACAAGCTATGGTTTGTAATCCAATCATCTAACATAGTGGTATCGTGGTACCCCCATATGTTATGCAAAAGCTAAACAGATAAAGCTCTTCTTAATTGGTTCATATTTATCATACGAGTCGATTTGATGTGACACCGTAACAACTTATTTATACTTGCATGATGTTAATTAGTTCCATGGCACATTTTGAGTAATTAGTTTAAGGTCATCCATCAGCATATTGATCATGTGGTTTTGAATTTGTTATTAATAGATGGAGTGATGAGATGTATGACTAGAGAATCATTAGAGTTGTATTACGAACGCAAAGATGATGTAGATATCACTGTCAACATTATTTAGATAGTTGGATTAATTATGAAGGCAAAGATGATGATTACGAAAATGACATAATTAAGTCATAAAGGATTTTCTAACTTATGACATGCGTTCTTAAGATGTGTCTCTAGACCCAAGCAGGGGCCAAAAAATACACCAACTTTAAGTTACATACAATACAATAACCAAATTAAGAAACCCAAAACATGGGCCTATCCAAACAGTAATTCAAGAATTTCTTAAGATATGCAGCTTGACGGGTTTGAAATCCAAGATGACTAGTCGATCATTAGATGCGTTTGAAGATCGGTTATTCTAACACTTAACTAGAGGTGGCCAACGGATCCGGTTCCAGAACCGTGACCGGATAATTATCCGGAACTGAATCCGGTCAACACCGGTTCCGGCAAGAACCGGTCCCGTTCCAAAAATATCCGCATGATCCTGTCCGATTCCACATTTCTAAGACTAGATCCGGTTCGGAACCGGATAATCCATAACCGGATCCGGAACCGGTGCCCAGGAACCGGATCCGAACCAGTTCCCAACGTTAATATTCACTTTTTATGGGTTTTTTCACAATAAGCAGCCAAGCAGAATGGACAACGGTCATATGACCGTTTTTCTAATTTTCCAAACGATATTGTCCCCCATTTGTCCCATTTTAAGCTCCTAAACATTCCTATAAATACCATTGATCATTTTGGTTGAATCACAACAATCAAATTCAAGAAAAACACTCAAAAATTGCTCACAAACTTGATAAAAAATGTCTAGAAGAAACCAAGCTTCTCAATCTCAACCAACATCATCAAACAATACCGCTTCTCATGCTCAAAGTTCTACAAACCAACCTTTGGAAGTTGGGATTGAACCAACAACCCGAAACCAAGAGATTTGGTGTCATTTCGACTTGGTTAGGTTTTCGGATAATGCAAAAAAGGCTCGTTGTAAAGCTTGTAACACTTATATGTCTTCATCGGGGAATTCTACGTTGAAGAAGCACACGAATCACCATTGTAAAGCAACAAGAGGCGTTGGGTCATCGGATCAAAGTGTTATGGGACGAGATGGGAGTATTTTTGTATATGACGAGAGGGCGCTTCATCAAGATTTAGCTCACTTTGTGATTCAAGAGGGTTTGCCGTTCAACCACTTCGACAACCCTCGGTTAACGAGGTTGATTCAACAAAGGCTTCAACCACGCTACACTCATGTAAGTCGTCAAACTCTTAAACGTGATTGTATTAAATCTTGGGCAAAGGTTAAAAAGGAATTAATACTTGGTTTTGATGCTTTAAAAACTAGTGTAAACTTAACAACCGATGTTTGGTCGGCGGGTCATGGTTTGCCGGGTTCGTACTTGTGTGTTACCGCACATTAGATTGACCCCGCGACTTGGCAAATGATGAAACGTACTATTGGTTTTGAAATATTTCCAAATCCGCACACGGGTGAAAATTTAAGTATAATGTTGAGATATGTTATGAAAATGTTTAAATTAGAAGAAAAGGTTTTTTCAATATCATTCGATAACGCTTCTAATAATACAAATGCGGTAGGATTACTAAAACTAAGATACCGACCGATTGTTGATGGCATTTTTTTATCATAGTCGATGTGTTGCACACATCATTAACTTGGTTGTGCAAAGCGGACTAGCGACCCAACAAATGTTTAATTTAAGAGAATCTTTTAGAAAAATGTTACAAGATATTTTTCAATTTCATTCGAATAGATATTTGGATTATATAAAATTGTGTCATGAATCGAATTCTATTTTTTTATCACCAAATTAGGACGTTCCTACAAGATGGAATTCGACCTATGACATATTTGTTAGTGCTTTACGTCAAAAAAACACGTTACAACATTTTCATGATGAGCTTTGTGCTAGACAAAAGCGTGGGGAAAATATGGTACCATTTTCGGTTGAAAATTGGAGTCTTATTCAAAAAATAACCGATTTACTCAAAGTTTTTAAAACCGCAACAACTATGTTATCGGGTGTTTATTATCCCACGAGTCATTCGGTCCTCAACCAACTTTATATGATGTGTAGAAAATTAGGAGCATACGAATATGATGGTCCACTTTTTGCTAATATGGTTGTACCGATGAAAGAAAAGCTTAAAAAATATTTTCAAGAAATTCCACCGGTAATTACTTGTTCCGCCGCAATAAACCCATGTTATAACGTTAGCGGGGTGGAATATCTTATCAAAAAGATTGGTGAAGACTTGGATTTGAACCAAATAGACCCTTTTTATGTAAATAATGCACAAGAATCGTTTAAAAATAATTTCAAACGTTTATATGATGTTTATTTTGAGAAATATGGTGCAACAAATGTGGGAACGAGTTCGGTGCCAAGTATGTGGTCTTCGTCTTCATCCGTGGATCCGGATTTGGACTTATTTTCTAGTTTAAGACAAGAAAGTGGTAAACGGGCTAGGAGTGACAATTTAACGAGCAACGAATATGGGAGATATACGGGAACCGATTGGTTAAACACTATCACATCCGAAGAGTTCAAGAAATTTGATGTTTTGAATTGGTGGAAACAAAGGGAATCTCAATTTCCCGTTCTAGCCGCAATGGCCCGGGATTTACTAAGCGTACAAGCTTCAACCGTTTCTTCGGAATCCGCTTTTTCTACTAGTGGAAGGGTATTGTCGGTAAGAAGAACAAAACTCACACCTTTATCTTTGGAGATGTGTTTTTGCTTGAAGGATTATTTGGATGGGAATGAACGTATACAAGACGTTTCAATACTTGAAGAACCGATGGACTACGAAAAACAATTACAAGAGGTCGAGGTGCAAGAAGGTTATGTAATCAATCTTACTGAAGAAGAAATTGCTTACGATGAAGCTACAAGCGCCGCAAGGGCCGCCGTTCAAGTTGAAATTCAAGATGAAGATGAAACCGAAGAATAATAAATAGTCGAAATGTATTAAATTTGTGTTTCAAGTACTTTAAGTGTGACGTCCATTAGTTTTTTTAATAAAAGTCGAAGTTTATTAAGTTTATTGTGTGGGAAACGCGAACGAAAAAAAAAAGAAAAAAAACCCGGAATCGAAAATGTTGCATGCCCACTGTTAAGAAAATGACCACCGGTTCTTTGGAACCGGTCCGACCGGTTCTTGGGACCGAACCGGATTGGATCCGATCCGGAACCGGGTATACTTGTTCCGGTTTTTGGACCCCGGATCCGAATGGAATCGGATCGGATTGAAACCGGATCCGATCCATTGACTTTGACTGCCGAACCGGTCCGGATTGGAACCGGTCCGTATTGATCATGTGGTTTTGAATTTGTTATTAATAGATGGAGTGAGATGTATGACTAGAGAATCATTAGAGTTGTATTACGAACGCAAAGATGATGTAGATATCACTGTCAACATTATTTAGATAGTTGGATTAATTATGAAGGCAAAGATGATGATTACGAAAATGACATAATTAAGTCATAAAGGATTTTCTAACTTATGACATGCGTTCTTAAGATGTGTCTCTAGACCCAAGCAGGGGCCAAAAAATACACCAACTTTAAGTTACATACAATACAACAACCAAATTAAGAAACCCAAAACACAGGCCTATCCAAACAGTAAATCAAGAATTTCTTAAGATATGCAGCTTGACGGGTTTGAAATCCAAGATGAATAGTCGATCATTAGATGCGTTTGAAGATCGGTTATTCTAACACTAAACCATAAGTCCATAAGCAGCCAACTTTTTAACCTATATTATAGAAATCATAGATTAAATTACCATATGATAATAAAATGAGTAGTCTATCAGATTTATAAGTAACATCAACATACTTCTTTTACTAAAGGGGACTTAGATTACACTCAACACCAAGTTTTAATTTCAAAGGAAGGTATACCTAAAACCACATATTTGTGCACTTTATATTCCAAATAGATGATAATAGCTTTAGAAAAAGTTACTAACTAACTAATGACATGACGTACGAGACTTGGGGATATGCTTAAAAATGGTGAAAGTGCGTAATGAAGTTTATGTAAACTTATTGCTGAAATTGGGTAAGAATTAATTAGTATTTGATCCAAAATAGTTTATGTACGCATTGATCTTATGGTGGGGTTTCGGATAGAGAAGTGTGTTTTTATAATTTGCCCAACTGCAAAAGAAGGGAAATTCTTTACGAAACACAGTTTGTTTAAACATTAAAGACTAAAATAAGTTGTATAGTTATCCAAATTCAACCTAAATTAGCTTACCATGAAATTCCTAAGTGGGAAAGATGAGAGTGTCCACCCCATAAATATATCTAGCTATCTATCTTTTACATACATATGTATTGATGCATGTGTATATTATCTAAACAAAAATAATATGGGAACTACTAAATTTTTTTTAGTTAAATTTATATAAGTTGACAAATTCATAAAGTTGTCAAGTGAAATTCTTACTCAGTATAAGTTCACTTTTAAATTATAGACAATTTAAAAAATTTCATACTAATTATACTTCTCACCAATTAAATATAATCTCTACCCATTAACTTACTTTTTAGTTGGTTAAAATATGAAAATTGACAAATATTTTATGACAACTTCAAATAAAAATATGGACTTATAAATTGGGATGAAACAAGTAATGACTAAGTTGATCTTAGAACTAAACCAAACCTTACATCAAACGTACTTCATGACTTCATGTCACTTTCTATTCATATTTATATTCAGTCAGAAAAGATGATTGCAAAAACACCCTATAAAGTTACAAAACTACCTTAAGTTGCTACTGAACCATTCATATGTAGTTCTATCAAGTCAGAAATCAATTATGAAAATCATAAAGATATTTTGATATGATATCAACAAGTTCATTCATACTAGGGGTGTCAAATGGGTCGACCCGACCCGACCCGAACCCGACCCGAACCCGATAAGACCTTATAGGGTCGGGTTGATTCGGGTCCAACATAGCTTATCGGGTTGACCCGATAAACCCGATAGCTTAATAGGGTCGGGTTAGGGTCGTAATTAGTTTGTTATCGGGTTATCGGGTTGACCCGATAAACCCGATAAGATACAATGACTTATTAACAAATCTTTAGCCGTTTCTAAAGATGCATCTGGATTAGTGCGAAAAAGGTGTTTCCCTTAATAAAACCAACAAGAATAATGTATCACTTTCTTCTTCAAAATATAACTTTATAGGTTTAAAAACTTTGCTTTAACGACTGAAAGTTCTTTAAATAATTTAGACATATAAACATTAATTGACAAAACGTAAACTGTATTATAGACTGTAATTGTATATATATAAATTTATGACCAACGTAAAAGGCACAAGTGACATAAAGATATATAGTGTATATACACGCACACAACTTCGTCATTAAGACTTAAGCTAATAGGTGAATTTGAATTGATCTTTATTTAGAGTTTTGGTTTGCTTTAGTCTTTGTGTACCTTGGAAGCAAGAATATTACTCTTTTGTGTTCAAGAAATGTCAACTTTTTGTTTATACACTTTAGCTTATAATGCTATAATCTGAAGTCCACACATGTATTTTTAGGGATTTAAATAAGTTTTAAATTGTGGTACATATATATCGACGACCAAAGTGGTTTTGGCATACTGGTATACAAGTACTGTACGTGGCTAGGTTTTTCTTCATATAAGATGTTGAAAATTTAAATAGGAATCAGGACTAATTCAAAGTATGCGATTTATTCTTTGGAAATTTCATCAAACTAGCGAGGAATTAGCTTGATTAAAAAAAAAAAAAAAAAAAAAAAAAAAAAAAAAAAAACCGAAAAAGGGATTACAAATATTTCATACAAGTCGATACGTGATCATTGATCCAATCAAACTAAATGAATTCCTATTTCTAAGAAGAACACAAGAATGTGACAAGATTCTTATTTGTTCAACTAGAGTCTTTTTGTGTGTTCAGTCAAATGCAACTTAATTCTGATATCTCGAAATGATCCAAGTTATATGCGAATCACAACATCCCGAAACAAACCTTGGCCGTGTTGTTGAATTCTACCAAATCACATCATGAAAATGTTGTGGAGCTCTTTAAGATAGTAGTCGGCTATTCCCCGCCATCTTTTACTATGAGTCATAGTCTGTGAGTCATGAGCCATAGACACAATTCAACATGGCAATCAAGATTGATTAGTTTTAAAGATGGTATATTAAAGTAAATCTTGTGATATTAATTTCACCAATCCAAGATTGTGTTTTGTGAATCAGTAAGACAGTTAACTCGCCACAACCCGAACCCAACCCGACAACCCAACCCGATTCAACCCGACCCGTTTTGACCCGAAACCCGATAACCCGATTTCTTATAGGGTCGGGTTAGGGTCAATATTTGGAACAGCCAAACCCGAAACAACCCGACCCGACCAACCCGATAACCCGACAACCCGACCCGATAACACCCCTAATTCATACTATTGATAAGTTTATTTCTATAACATCTGGTGGGGTTGATCCCCATCTCTATATAACCAATGGATATCCCGACAATGACCCTTTTGGATAAAATTTTGTTCTCTCGGTTTTGTTCGTTATAAATAAAAAAAGATGCTTATCGTATTTCTTAAGGATGTCAATATTTTAACACATGATGTTGTAGTATATATCTACATAATTCATGTTTCATTGTGCATGAGCAAAGTTGAATCTAGTCATCTAGATTGTAGGTATTGTAACATAACAAGCTATATATACCAAATTGCCGTATATTTTAGCACAATTCATATTTCACATTGTTGTAGTATTTTTATGTACTTCATATTTCATAGTCAAAGTCGAATCTCAATTGTAGGTGTGTTTTTTCCCGGTAAATTTATTACTCCAAAAAATAACTAAGTACAACGAATGTGGGTGAATCCGACATCTCAGTCAAAAACTAGGTGAAAACAAACGCACCAATTGTAGGTGTTGTAATCAAGTATACATCGTTGATTGCTCGATAAGAAAGTTCAATCAAGTATACATGCTGAGAGTTTTCAATCATGTTGAACTTGAAAGCTTGCTTGAAGTTAATTATTTCTCTAAAAACATTTGATAATTATATAATACATTGGAGGAATGCAATGTTGTAGACTTGTAGTTCACAACTATTAGTCTTAGGTTTACAGTATTCTTAACGACTCTATGAGTAATCAAGGACAAGCCAGTTTCGTTATATGCTATATGTATGCATGGTAGTGTTGTTTTTGTTTTGATAGCTGTTATAATAACCACTTGTGACAATCTTGATGCAAAATGAATAGATATTCTGTCAACACGTACGATACCTGTTTTGTGACAATGATCAAGAAACGAAAGTCACCTATCTTGCTTTGTAAAGTGGCCTAAGAAGAATATCAGTCGCGGAATGGTAGAAATTGACTCTTCCTATCTAGCCACAAAATTTTGACAGGCATAGAAGATTGATTAAGCCATTAAGGGAATAAGTGTACTAATGTGGTGAATAAACCTTCCCTTTGGGCATTATATATAGAGGCATACAAATGGAGTCGTCTCAAGTTCCAAACACCATGGAGCCACATACAGCTCAGAGACAACGTTAATTTTCTTTTTTAATCTATTTTAGTATTTTTGTCATTTTTTTCCCGATAGAAGTAGAAACTTCAAACCCACGCTAGTGGCATGGCCTGTTACAAGGTACTTGCACTCCAAGTTCCACTACTGTCAAAAGCTGGTAATCGTTCTCTTTGGCCTCCAGAATCTCGCAAGAGGTCTCCTTCATATACAATTCTACGTACCGAGTAGTTCTATCCGATTACTGCTCTAGTAGGTTATATATAGCTAGGGTACTCACTCAATGGTCCATTTCCCGTGGATAGCGTTAATGGCTCAAAGATCTTGCATGCTATTATACAATGATATATATAGAATGAAGCTAGAGCACATCAAAGATATGGTAGTTTATCATGTGGCTCATGTGAATAACCCATACCCCTACCACGTGGTACTTATTGTCTCTTTTGAATGGCAGATTTGTCACATCTACAAATATGACCACCTTCATCTTATCTTCTACAACATATAAGGTCTTGATCATGTGCGTCCCTATCATTTTGACAACGAAGAGAAAAACAGATGAAAATAATTGCTTATACGTTATATTTTGTATTGATGATCATCAAGTTATTCATCATGATCGACGTTATCGAAGAATAAATGTTCCTTGAAGGTGATGTGCCCTAATAAATTGCTGTGTACTATGCACGGCACATGACTATTGTCTCACAGAATATGAAAACATAAATATGTCGTAGCAATTATCTGATTGGTACATAATTAGCTTGTTCTTTCAAATTGATGAAAGGCTCGTTTTCAAATATGTCAAGTTGGATAATGATATTGACAAACTTTGGCTAAAAAACATACATCGCCATGTGAGTCCGATGATGTTATACAAAAGTGCTCCAACTAACGTTGATAAAACGTTTAAAAACATTTCGGTGAAATTGTGCGAAATTAAATTAATATTTGACCTTCAAAAAGCAACGCACAAAGTAACATTATGCATGATAGGTTACTGGAGCAAGTGTTTTCTTAGGTTCTCCCACTTGAAGAGCTTTATGGTCTGTGTTACTTTCCTTTTGATACATTTATCCTTAATCCTAAGCAATTTTAGTATAACTATCACTCTAGCTAGTGGAAAAACCTTAGTTCACACTTCTGATCATATGTAGTAGCAGAATATTATATATACATTTAGAGGGCAGATGATTATTATATATAACTAGCACACTTAACACTTTATAAGCTTACAGCACAACCATACAATGTCACAATATTTGTTAGATTAAGTAGCTCAATATTTGTTAGATTAACGCATAAACCATCTCATGCACTACAAAAATGACCACCGCCGCACAGAAAAGATCCACTTATACTATAATTAAACTTGACTGATCATCATCTACAAAGTAATAAATATTTTGATGTTATGCGTTATAAGAAAATGGTTGTTAATGACACTAGCAAACTTGTGACTAAATAAAGAGTCACTAAGGCTGAAAATCCATCTGGGAAAGTAAATTAGAGTGTCATTTAAAGTTCTCTTGTTTCTCTGACACTTAAATTGGCGTTGGTAAAGACCATATTTGGTGACAAAAAGATGCGAGACATATATATGGTAAAGTTAAAATAAAAAGGCAAATAACCGTACAAAAGATAAAAATGCATTTTTTTAATGTTCTCGAAAACAATCCACAAGATCGGGTATGGTGGTGCAAAAAAAAGTTGTGAAAGAAAGTTTTTCTAGTTTTGAGTTTTAATATGTTTTCTTAATGCATAAAATTTTCAATTTTTTATAGTGCAAGGAGCAACAAAATTTTGATGCAAAAAGTCAAAAAAAAGTTAGGTTTAAAAATGAATTTTTGATGCACAAGAAAGCGATTTAATGCACAAATATTTTTTTTATAATTTTTTTTAGCAAAACTACCACTTTAAAAAAAAAAAATTCTTTCTCAACTCTTTTATCCACCAACATACCCTATCTTGTAGAATTATTTTGAAATTTTTTGAGAACTTTAAAATAAAAAAATAATAATAATAATAAAATAAAAAAACCTTTGTATCCTTTTTACGTATTTAAGAGATTTAAAGATTATAAAAGGAAATGTTAAAATTTTATACTATATTATGAAGTATTTGAGACTTTTTATAAAAGGAAATTTTAAGAGAAAAAAGTTATTACTACATAAGGAAAATTAGAAAATTAATGTAAAATTTAAAAATTTAAGTCTCGTTTAAAATATATAGTAAACCCTCAAATAATGATATATTTTAATAGAATTGTTTATAAAAAAAGCTAATTAAACTTATAACCACAAATTTAATGTTAAAATTTGAAAAATAAAAGTGCTAACTATTTAGACTATTACTCCCTATGTCTAACATTAAGTGTCCGATATAACTTTTTAATTATTTTTTCAGCTTTGACATTAAATATTTTTATTCATTTTATATAATAATTAATGCAAGATATATATAAATAGATTAAGTTTTTAAATGTATTTTCATTAAGTATTATATAACACAAACAAATATAATTGAAGTTAAAATTGAAGAAAAAAACTTAAAAAGTTATAGTAGACACTTAATGTGGGATAGAGGTACTAATAATTTAAACGTTCTACTTTTGAAAAACATATATATCTATTACATTATAAAGTATTTGCACTTGCTAAATAAGAAAGATTTAAAATGAAAAACATTTGCTCGCCACAAAAATAGTCACCAGATACCCGCTAAAGCATTACGGGTACTCTTCTAGTTTTAGATTAATGTAGTCTTTGCACCTAAAAGTAAAAACATATATGTACACATGACGTTTGTAAAAATCACCTAAAATGTATAAAAGATATTAGCTATGAAATATCTATACCAAGAATGCAGTGATAGATATTTCATGAGGGGCTACTAAAAATCTTCTAAAAAGTCTGAAAGAGCTATATATCTATGAACCGCTATAACTAAACGCAAGGCTGCTATGTTGACAAGGCTACTAAACTCACCTAAAAATCATAAGAAAACTACCATGTAACAAGAAAAACTACCCTAATACATGTATTAGATGTCATGTCTTCGGATAAAAGAATCTCCTCGAGTTCTGTCTACTCTTTCACCCAAGTTTTGGTCTAGCATTTCTCTGCGAGCCATTGACTGCTAATCCAAATGCTTCCATAAGACCACAACTAGTGTTGTCTATAGGGTCTCCTCTTGAGATGTCCTTCCTCAGGCCTTGAAACAATGAAACTGTTTTTTTCTGAACGAATCCTTGAAACTTATCATTAAACAAAATAATTGAAACTTTAGAATGATGGGGTCGAGCGAGCAAGTGTTATGAATTTAATACGCCTGCATATTGTTTTCTATATTACAAGTTATGTCATAATGGCGTCGACCAAGCGTGGGTTTTGTCCGTTTTTCGTTAACGAAAGTAGAAAACATGGCATATTTGACGACAAAGAAACTTTAACAGCTTGTGGGGTGTGTCCTCGTCGTGTCTGTCCTGGAGATATTTTCATGGTAAGATGGAAATGTTAGAATATTTAAATCATTACAATCATAAAACATGTAAAACACATATGCGTAAGCAAATAATCATCTATAACATATTAAGATTAACATAAACATAAATAGTAACGTACCGTGGGATTCTAGCTGAACAAGAATCACTTCAATAACCTTGAACAAATAAGATGAACCCTAATTAGGGTTTATGTGAATTAATAATCAATCCCTTAACGTTTTATTGATCGATTCCTTAATTAAAACTATAGTGAATTATAACCTCGTTTTTATACACACAAACTAATAACGAATTAAAGAGATTGCAAGATCTAAGTAAACACTTTGTTTTAGAAAACAAAAATCGAAACCCTTAAGAATTAGGGGTGTTCGATCGGCAATGAGCAAGAAAAGGAAGAGGAAAACCTTAGGGTTATTGTGTGTGCACAAAAAGTGAAAAACAAATAACCCTTGTGTTTGTATATATAGCCTTGTAAACTTGTTCTTCAAGTTTGAGTAGGACTAGGTCTCCCAATCCCTTGGGTCGACCGGCCATAGGAACCCATAGGGTCCTTCCAGATCCTTCTTGCTATATATTTCACTCTTAGTCCTTTAACTTAACATTTAACGATAGTTAGTCCATACGGTTAACAACTAACGACCATTAAGTCCTTCTAGTGTTTAAATAATTATATATACCTAACATTTAATATATAATTAATATACTTTAATTCTCGTTTGTAATGTGTGCAATCCCGATGTCTCGGTTTTGATACTAGACATACACTTATTAATATTTATACACAAACCAACAGCTCCCACTTGTATATCTATTAATAGAGTAATGACATTGGTTAGCATCTTGCAACACTCCAATGCCCCTTGTTCAACTCGAGGTAGGTTTCTTGGATAAAACCTTTAATGATTCATCATTATTATTATCCTTTTATTTCTAATACCACATTAATAAAGATATGGGTTTAAGTCATTCTTTATTAAATTTATGTTCCTCATTTGTAAATGATTGAACAAAATCACTAAAACATCTGAACGTATTCCAGATAGACTTTGGGCGTGGCCACACAAATATTTTGTCAATCCTACAAGTGGCCAGCAGTATTAAACTCTAAAACAAATTTGAAGGAACAAATTCTTTCTTGACTACAAGAATAACCCATGAACTTTGCAACACTTCTGAAAACAATCCTTATGACTACCAGTTACGGATAGCGGTAAATTGTTTCACAGAAATGCACTACATCCATGACACTTATCTGGTATCTCAAGTCTGAGGATAACTTTTAAACGTGATTCACTTTAATGACAAGCCCCATAATGTGAAATCATGAAGTTGTGATAAGTCCTATATTCAATTAATTGAATATCATGTGACATTGGTATGACTACGCATCAATATACTTTCAAGTATATTCTAACCAATACTCAGATTTGTCTTAATTTAATGATATTCCCATATCATTAACCAACAATGGACAATTTAGAATAATAATTTATTCATGGATTTAAACATGCAAATACAGGATATATTATTAAGATAATGATAAATAAACATTAACAATATTTTATTTCATTAAAATAATGATCATACATTACATCATTTATCCAAATACTAATCACAAATGGGCATGAAACTTTCAGCTAAACGAAGCCCTATGCCTTCAGCATGCTTATAAAGCTTAGTGTTAGGTAGAGGCTTTGTTAATTGATTTGCTAAGTTATCATCTGTGTGAACTTTGAGTAACTCGATTTCACCTAATTCGACTTATTCTCGAACATAGTGATGTTTAATCGGGAAATGTCTGGTGCCTTTCATGATTCCAGGTTCATTGGTAAATGTAATTGCAGCTGAGTTGTCGCAATACATTTTAATAGGTCTTTAAATCGATGGCATAACTCCAAGCCCCGAAACAAACTTCCTAATCAAAACGGCTTCCATTGCGGCTTCTGAAGCAGCTATGTACTCACTTTCTGTTGCAGACATCGCTAATGTGCTTTGCTTCTTGCTCCTCAAATCCACAGCTTCTCCATTAATGACAAAGACATAACCCGTCTGAGACTTTGTATCATCTTTATCACCTTTCTAGGATGCATCACAGTAACCTGTAACATCAAGTTCTACATTTGGATTTCCCCATATACCAAGAACATATCTTTAGTAGCCCTAAAGTACTTAAGAATATTCTTAACAGCAATCCAGTGAAGTTCACCCGGATTCTGTTGATATCGACTGGTCAAGTTTTGAGCAAATGCCACATCAGGCTTTGTACTTTTCACCGCATACATAATAGATCCCACAGCCGAAGCATAAGGGAATCTCTTCATGCGTTCCACCTCTGCAGGTGTTGAAGCACAAACTTTGCTACTTAATCCATGTTGCTCTCGCTTTGGCAAATATCCTTTCTTAGAATTTTGCATATTGAATATCTTCAATATTTTATCAATGTAAGCACTTTGACTTAATCCAATCAATCGCTGAGATCTATCTCTATAAAATTTGATTCCAAGAATGAATGCAGCTTCCCCTAAATCTTTCATAGAAATACACTTTCCAAGATATGTCTTAACCTTTTGCAAACTTGGAATGTCTTTTCCCATGATCAATATGTCATCGACATATAAAATAAGGAAAATTACATCACTCCCACTAGCTTTGTGATATACACATGGCTCAATCAAGATTTTGAGTGAATCATACTTTTTAATCTCACTATCAAATCTTTTATTCCATTATCGTGATGCTCTCTTCAATCCATAAATGGATCTTTGAAGTTTGCATACACGATTTGGGAATTATGGATTCACAAACCCCTCAGGCTACGCCATATAGATGTCTTCATCTAAGAAACCATTTAAGAAGGCGGTTTTGACATCCATTTGCCACCTCACATAGTCATAGTATGCAGCTATAGCTATGAGAATCCTAATAGCCCTAATGTCAGCTACTAGAGAAAAGGTCTCCTCGTAGTCAACACCATAAGTTTGAGTAAAGCCTTTAGCTACAAAACGAGCTTTATAGGTGTGTACATTGCCATCAATGTCAGTTTTCTTTTTGAAGAGTCATTTACTCCCAACTACCTTGGCATTGGGAGGAAGGTCTACTTCAATCCAGACTTCATTATCTTTCATGGATTGCATTTCCCCATTCATAGCAACTCGCCATTTTTCCTTTTCAGGACTATTCATGGCAGCCCTATAACTAGCAGGTTCATCAAAATCCCCTAGTATAGTTTCCTCACATTCTACGTTAAGACATAGACATTCAAGAGCTTTCAAAGTTCTTACAGATCTGCGAATGGGAACCACTTCAACTTCTGGTGGAGGACCTAAACTTTCTGGTTCTACCGGAAGATGGATTGTGTTTTCAGAAGGTAATGTATCTACCTGATCGTCTTCCAGATCATAAACTCTCCCACTGAATTCTTGAGATATGAATTCCTTTTCCAAGAAATCTCCATACCTTGCAACAAATACTTTGTTTTCAAGTGGGTAATAAAAGTAGTAACCCGTTGTTTCCTTTGGGTATCCTACAAAGATGCACTTTACAGATCTTTGTTGGAGTTTATCTACTGAGTCACGTTTAACAAACGCCTCACAACCCCACATCTTTAGATAAGACAAGTTAGGCATTTTTCCGGTCCATAACTCATATGGTGTCTTATCCACCTTCTTAGTTGGAACCATATTTAGAATGCGAACTGCAGATTCTAAGGCATAATCCCAAAATGAAAAAGGAAGAGTTGTAAGATTAAACATAGATCATACCATATCTAGCAATGTATGATTCCTTCTCTCAGATACACCATTTTGTTGTGGAGTATATGGAGAAGTGAGATGCTGAACAATTCCATTCTCAGCTAGAAAATCTTTAAACTCTTGACTCATGTATTCGCCACCTCTGTTAGAACGAAGAGTTTAATCTTCTTTCCAGTTTGCAACTCTACTTCTGCTTTAAACACTTTGAATATTTCATACACCTCATGTTTATATTTAAGTAAATAAACATAACGATAATGACTATAATCATCCGTAAATGTTAAGAAGTAGCTAGCACACTTCCTTGACACATGTCTAAGTGGTCCACACACATCTGTGTGAATAAGACCAAGTAGATCAGAAGCTATTTGCATACGATTATTGAAAGGTTTCTTAGTCATCTTACCATATATACAAAATTCACATTTATCATATGATTCATCATTGATATCTTGCAAAAGCCCATCACGTTGCAGCTTTTCCATGCGAGTCTTGCCATCATGAGCAAGTCGACAATGCTAAAGATAAGATGAATCCAGACCTTTCTTGATTCTATTATTATTGATGCTATACATTGAATTATTATATTCATTGGATCCATTCAAATTCATATCAATTTCAAAAATACCATTCACAGCAATAGCATTAAAATAAAAAAAAAATTATTAAACAAAATAGAAATTGCATTGCCATTGATAGTATGTTTAAAACCAAGATCCAACAAACGAGAAAAGGAAACTACATCCTTAACAATTGAAGGTGCATAATGACAATTATTCAAATACAGTACTAAGCCCGAAGGCAAAACTAATTCAAATACTCCTATAGCTTCAACAGCTGCATTTGCTCCATTACCAACGTGCAGATATTGTTGTCCATAGACAAGCCTCTTCTCAACTCTAAACCCCTGCATAGTATTGCAAATAGGAATACCACATCTCGTATCATATACCCAGGAATGTTTATGAGTTAAAATAAATAATTCAATCATAAAGAAAGCACCTGAAGTACTTGGGTTACCATCTTCATTCTCCTGCTTCTTTTGTCACAAGTCATGAATGTAGAGTGGACAATTGCGTTTCCAATGTCCCTTCTCATGACAATGGTGACAAGCCTGATCCTTCTTGTTGGGAGTATTCACCTTGTTCTGCTTGGGTTGATGCTGAATCACCTTAGGATTTGGTTGATAGGCCATGACCTGCTTGCCTTTGTCAACCTTACCTTTACCCTTCTTTGCTTGCGATTTCTTCTGGATCCTACCCCCTTGAATTGCCAACACTTGAGGAGTAGGAGCCTTGCCCTGAGGTGGAAAACCTTTCTCATAATCTACAAGCATTGCGAGTAATTCTGAGATTGTCTTCCCCGAGCAATGCATGTTGAAGTTCTGAACAAAACCTTTAAAGTACTTGTTAAGGGACCTATTGATTATGTTTACTTGCACATTCTCAGGGTAACCGAAGTCGAGTCTGTGGAGTTGATCAAAGAAGCCTTTCATCATCAACACGTAATCACTTACAGGTTTTCCATCACCATGTTTACAGCTGTGTAATTGATCGAGCAGGTCATGCAATTCAACTCCTGGTGATTTCTCATAAGTTTTCTTGAGTTCCTGAAGCATATTGTATGGATAATAGTACTCAAACTGCTTTTATAGCTTAACATCCATACTAGTAAGCATTAAACAAGCAACCTCATTATACTTCTTGTACTCAACATACCATGCTGCTTTGTCTGCTTCAGGTGCAGTATCAGCAAGACGGTCAGGGCAAGATGTATTCAAATAATCGAGCTTATCAGTCGCCCTCAAGACAATTCTGAGAGATCTGTGCCAATCATTGAACTTTTTCCCAGTCAGTTTTTCCCTTTCAAAATAACTCTTTAAAGCAGAAACAACAGTGGAGTTATCGGGTTGAGCCATTTTTACAGAAAAAAGTTTAAACATTAGTATTTTCGATAATAAATATTTTCAAGAAAATATAATACCCAAGTATATATTCATATAGCCACTTAATTTTCTTGAAAATCTAGGATCCAATTTTTCATAGATTTCACTACATCAGTTGATCTGCTAGTAATGAAAGTATAAAAGATAGTAATCTGTCGAACAATAATTGGCAAACAAGTTTTCCAATTCCTAGATCATTATGGGAATTACATCAAATTGATTCATCAATTTGCAATGTAAGCATGTTTCATCCCATCTCATGCCTTAAGTTATAGGTCTCACGCACAACTTAATTAAGTCATCTAACTTAGAAACATGTAAAATATCTATATATGGTCTCACACAATAACAGAATTTTACCTTGTCATTAAAATTTAGCTTAGGTCTCACGTTTACCAAATAATAATTTCAAGTGTCTCTTATAATTAGATGGCATGTAACTTAAATTTTATAGGGTATTTGTTTGATGTGACAATCAAAACATGTATAAAAATGCATGCACTCATTTTTATAACATAAGTTTTCAAAACCTTTTTATTACCAATTAGCTAAGATTAAGTCAAAAAGTTTTACTTGAGGTATCGGGTTCACCAATTAAAGAAAAACCTACAATTATCACCAACAAAAGTGGAATTGAGGTAAATCACCCTTAAGATGATATTGTACATGTGATGGTTGTTCGGTAAGTCTAATTTGCACACAAACGAGCAGAAAGACAGAGTGTTGTCTCTTTGAGGCCAAAATTTAATGTGAAATCAACCTTATACCCATCTTATAGTGTGCAAACTTCGGTCCGCCTAGTTAACCATTATGTACAAAAATATCAATCAAGCAAAAGTTTATGACTTTAATCTTAAAAACATGTAATAAAGTATGAATCTTGCTAGTTTCGCCTGTAGCCAATTACCGTGCGAAGCGAACCACTGTCGGCACATAAGACCTTGCAAGATCCATAATTTATCACTTAAGGTTTCACCATTATTAGTCCAATTAATTTTCTTTATGAAAAATTACCCTTTTATTGCTTACAACATGTCCAACAAATAAAACAATAAAACAAGTAATAAAAGACAAATTAAGCAACTAATAAACATAACAATTATTAAGATGAAACAAATAGCCACATGCAATCTTGATTAGAAAAACCCTAATCAAATCAATTCTAGGTTTCCAATATGCATGTAATCAACTAGGGTCTTCCCTTCATAATGGAAGTGAGTCACATACATTGACGAATCAATTGTGTAGGCCAAAGTGAATCATATACCACATAGCACATAAATTGATTTTATTAAATTGGGGGTCTTCTCCAATTTTAGATCTATCTAAAACATGTGACAAAGCATAACAATTAAATCAGATAACAATCCATGACTAACATGCATGTTTCGTCACGGGTCAAAGCATAACAATTACCAATTATATCACAAGTATGTCCAATTAACATATAAACTTGTTAAAACCTAGGGTTTCTAATCATAATTAATATTTAATACAAACCCTAATAATTTGGATAAGGAGGTAATCGACCCCCCCCCCCCCCCCCCCACCAAATTACATGGCTTTCGAATTACTAAACCCTAGATGAACAAAAAAACCTTAACATGTATCTAAAAACATTAAAGATTCGATTTTTATGTGTTTTAGTAATCATTAACATGTTATAGCAAGCTCGCAATATCACTAAATCATGACAATCATAAAATAGATAAAACACATATGCGGAAGCAAATGATCATCTATAACATATTAAGATTAACATAAAGATAAATAGGAACGTACCGTGGGATTCTAGCTGAACAAGAATCACTTCAATAACCTTGAACAAATAAGATGAACCCTAATTAGAGTTTATGTGAATCAATAATCAATCCCTTATCGTTTTATTGATCGATTCCTTAATTATAACTATAGTGAGTTATAACCTCGTTCTTGTACAAACAAACTAATAGCGAATTAAAGAGATTGCAAGATCTAAGTAAGCACTTTGTTTTAGAAAACAAAAATTGAAACCCTTAAGAATTAGGGGTGTTCGATCGGCAATGAGCAAGAAAAGGAAGAGGAAAAACTTAGGGTTATTGTGTGTGCACAAAAGATGAAAAACAAATAACCCTTGTGTTTGTATATATAGCCTTGTAAACTTGTTCTCCAAGTTTGAGTTGGATTGGGTCTCCCAATCCCTTGGGTCGACCAGCCATAGGAACCCATAGGGTCCTTCCAGATCCTTCTTGCTATATATTTCACTCTTAGTCCTTTAACTTAACATTTAACTATAGTTAGTCTATACGATTAACAACTAACGACCATTAAGTCCTGCTAGTGTTTAAATAATTATATATACATAACATTTAATATATAATTAATATACTTTAATTTTTGTTTGTAATATGTGCAATCCCGAAATCTCGAGTTCGATACTAGACATATACATATTAATATTTATACACAAACCAACAGGAAATACTATATATCGAAGTTTCTAAACGAACACATATTTCTATTTTTTCCCTCTTCCACGTCTAACCATAGTGGTTTTGGGTGCCTTGTCTCATAGGTCTCAAACCACTTCCACATAACGAGATTTAATTCCTTGACCTAATAATGTCAAGATGGCTGCACCTTTTTTATTGCAATATTACAAAAACTTATCAATCAAACAATAAGTGTAATATCTAGCTTCCATCCCTATTATATATATTAAATGTTGATTGATAGTGTTTTTTCATGTAATATTTCAATTCATTCCCTGATTATTGAAAAAGGGCGAAATATAGAGAAGAGTACTATAACAATGAGATTTCAAATCAGGACTTTAAATATCTTTAAAAGATTTTCCCGTAATATTTTTTAAAAAATGCTAGGAAAAAAAAAGAGTATTTAAAGTGCATGGCACCTGAATTTCTCTACACTTGCATATTCGCATAAATTCACATCAAGAAAACTGTACTGACACGAACTAAAAGTGTCACTAACAGTCAGAAATATGTCACCAAGCTAGACTTCTAGAGTTCTAGATACTCAACCTACACCTATAAATTGTTAGCAACTTAAAGTGCCGTAGCTAAGCCTCCGTAGCAAGACAAAACACTAGGAATAATAAAATTCAAGACAATAGTACCTCCAACCCACGCGTTCAAAATGTGTGATTAAACAGAAGACTTTATTCCTTCAGCTTTGTTGATTATCAACGTTATGCAAACCTATATATGAACGGTTAATTTGATAAACGATGGGGGTCGGTGGAATCAACTTGTTAGCGAGCAATGACAAAAGTGTTCTTTTGTGGGCGGGAGTCACGACTGGTCTTCTAGGGCAATAGTCGCTAGCAACAATTTGGGTGCATTTGAAGTTAGCCCCACTTGCTTTCAGTAAATGAAACAAAACAACGACGCTCATTCATAAACCCATGCCTTGCTTCTACCCTAGCTAACTAGAGTTATAGCAACGTTGTGTATTATAACTACCTTTTAGAACTTATGTGGTTTATATTCATTTGCCGGCAAAATCTTACGTATTTCATTGATTATTTATATATTTTAACTTCAACCCAAGTGGAGAAAGGAATGTTGATTAGGTGTTATGAGATGTGTCCCTTTCAAAATGGCCCTAATAGGACTGTTAGATGCTTACGGTTTTCCGTTTTAGTTAGAATTTGTATTTGACATTATTTTCAATGTGCGGCGGCTAAAGCTACTAGATACATTTAGTGACACCATATTGTTGGTTACACTTCCATCTAGTCGCTAATGCAGTTTCCTTGTAAGCCCTAAAATCATAATCATAAGCATGTAACTGTCAATTTTATTTGAACAGCAAAGAAATTTAAATATAAAAATGAAAATAACTAACATGAAGCTAGATATTACAAACGCCTAAGTTAATGTACTACTGTAATATACAAATACCAAATTTAAATATAAATGTAAATAACGCTCAACGACGAAAAAAATAAACTGTGAACATGCATGTTTGCATGCTTCGTAGCCTTCTCGACCTCGAAGCACAAGCCAGTTGGACATCGATCTGGCGGCTTAAACTTTGCTCAGGTGGATACATGTTCCAAATAATCAAATCAATGTTTTCTTCATATGTTGGATCATGTATGTAAATTAAAATTTTGATTGGTCCAGAAGGTTATGAAATTTTTGAATCACAGCTAAAAGATATGATGGATGCATTAAGTTAGATTAATGATTAGCAATATACGAATATTAACTTAGGGTGCGTTTGGTACCCATTTCTGGGAATCAACTATCACTATGAAAGTAATAGTTGGTGTTTGTTTAGGGTGTCTAGGCCCACAACTATGACTATGAAAGTTCATTATTTTTCATACTCCATATATGGCTAGAGAGTGGGGAATGAAACTTTCATAGTTGAGTACTATCAAACTTATACCCATTGTCATTACTCCCAGCATACCAAACGCACCCTTAATCCTTAATGGATGGTTGACTTAAAATACAAGGACTTTTCTAATTTTTCAACTTGGAGATTTTTTTTTTTTTTTTTTTCTTCCTATGTCACTTTTAATGTTGGTTTATGACGAATAACTGATTCCATAAAAGTTCTTTTTTTCATCTAAAAATATTGGACTTTTTTTATGTTACCATTTAATGCATCATATCAAATGTCGAAACCATAGTATTAAAGGAATTTGAATGATACCTTAACATGATCGGCAGAAGCATGTGCACCAATAATTGGTTTTTTATACCTATATTATAGTTTTGAGATGGATTTAAATGATTACACAATTATACGTATGATATATTAGACATAATATTTTACTAATAACTACGATACTTTAATTATTTAGAGCGTATTTTTTTTTCGCATATCTTTCATGATTATTAGTTTACTCAACCCTCTTTTATTTTAAAATAGAAAATCGACCAAAGACATTATACTAGAAATTAAACAGATACTTGTATATATGATCGACAGACAATTGTAAGATGATGAGCTGAATAAAAAAACACTGCAACCATCTTTTGTTTTTAATATTTTTTTTCAATCAAGTAATCAGATAACAGCAGAAACCAGCTGAGCTTCAGTCGAAAAGCTACATGCTTGGTTTAATACCTTCACAAACCATTATAGCCTAATTAACAAAAATAAATAAACCTATGATTTCTTAATCTTCAAGCTTGTTTGAGAACGATCAGGAGATCCCGGGGATGTTTGTGACTAAATCACCATCGCTCGACATATCTACCTAACCTTATCAACCACTTCACACACGAATACACAGACTCAACACGAGCATGTGAATTCGTATTAGTATCAACTATACTTGTTGTGCCAAATCTTTTGAACTTATAAAAGTTCCATGAAAACCGTACGGAACTCTTGATGGGAGCCTAATCGAAGCCTCCATTTCCATACTCGTCGCGTTTATAATTTGCAACTCCGATTTCCATGTCTTCTCATCATGAACAAATGCCAAAACATAACCATCATCTTCTCGATCTGAGCTCGAATCACTCGGTAAAAAAAATGGCTCACCACCATACCTCTCATCACCGTAGAAAAACTTCTTGGTGTCTCCCGTAACCAAGTCAACTTTTGCAAACCCCGAGACTTTAGGCCATGGTTCTGCGATCGCCAAATATGCATACTGTGTTTTCCGACCAAGCATGTTGCGGTTCACCATACCAGCTTCAAGATTGACTTGATCAGATTCCTGAAGAATTGCTCGTTTAGTTGATTCACGAGTCGTTAAATTGATTCTGATTTCGGATAGCACACTCTCTAAATTCTCATCACATTCGTTAAAAATCGAGTCGGCTGGAGTCATGCATGACCCGATCACAACAACTTCATTCGTTTCAGGCTCTTCCCACGCATTCCACAAGTGAAAACAAAATGTTTCGGGCGAATCAACCCAAATCATATCATCAGAGTTCTCAGCATTTTTTGATAAAATACCGAACCGTGACATTTTATTCTTATCGTAGATAACTGGTGATCCGCCTTTAATCATTTCTTGTAACTTAAACACAACTTGTTGATCCGGGACCACGACATAATTTTCGGTTATTGCGAAATCATGCATCATGGTTGGCATGTCTAATGGAATCTCGACATCCGGTGATTTCTTTCCATCTTTGGAAAACTTGAAGTACTTTAAATACGGCTTCTGAACAACGTCGTAGCTTAACGCGAACATTTCCCCGGTCACAGGGTCTACTTTCGGGTGAGCTATCATCGTGGAATTCAATTGCTTAGAAAAATCATACCTTCCAACAGTTTCAATATCGGATGAGCCCGTGATCCTTATTTGATAAGGTAAATCATCTTCAGACATCGCGAGCAACCGGTTGTTGAAATAAATCAAACCGGCGTTCGCGACACCCATACCTTTACTATGATCAACCAAGCCCAACATCGACCTTGCATAAAATAAAGCGAGACGAGCTACACCAGAATGTCCGTGTAGCTCGCCTATTGCTTTTGGAAACATGGGTCGACCGATTTCTCTCTCCTGAATGAGGCGATGAGTCTCGGTTAACTTACAAGAATAACTAACCGAGTTCCCGTCAATTGTAACTGCATGAACCATACCATCACCATCAAATAAATGATGTCCAGCAACCGGCTCAAAAAGTGGGTTTGCTCCGTTTCTCACGTAAACTCCGTTTACACAATCTGGCACCGTGCCAATAACGGTTAAGTTATGTTTAACCGTTTGTTCTGGCACTGGTGCAAAGTTCCCACATATTTGGACACGTGGATCGGATGTTTTAGGTAACGGGGTCTCGGTTTCATGCGAAACCAATACATTTTCGAACATATCAAATACTGTAGCCGCAGCTCGTTGTAACAAGTTCCATTGGAACGGTTGATGTTGATGTTGTGTTGTGCTAATAGTATTGTTTGGGAAATGAAGTAAAGATTGTTGAGCAGCACATTTAATGGATGGTTTAATTGTGACAAATTTATGTGTTTGGTTATGAGGTTTTGAAGAGAATGAAGAAGGAAGTAAGGTGGATGTATAAGAATTGGTAGCCATTGAAATGTTTGTGTGTGTTTTGTGTAGTTGTTTATGGAGTGTGATTAGGAGATATATAAAGGGGTTAAAAGGTGTAGGGCCCATTTTGGGGAACATTACAAGAGAAGACCACGTGTAAATTATTTACTCGTATGACAAATGACATGACAAATATTTTTGTAGACCATTGTTTGTCTATTGGGGTAATGTGGGGTTATGTAAAAATTAAAAAGGTGTCTGTCATTTTAGTTGCGGTTCGTATTAAGTATTAACAGCCTTTAGGAGTTTACGGATAGCTTGAGGGTCAATTTTATACTGTACTCCGTATAATAAAAGAAGCAATATAATTGAATTAGTAGAAATAAAGGTTAAGATGAGCCTAATATTATACTTTTTCATATGTGAGCATGTTAAGTATAATAACTAACTAGGAGGGCGCAGAATTTGGGTAATATTTACAGAAATCGAACACCGAAATCG
Source organism: Artemisia argyi (assembly GCA_030686995.1). Classification (NCBI taxonomy): domain Eukaryota; kingdom Viridiplantae; phylum Streptophyta; class Magnoliopsida; order Asterales; family Asteraceae; genus Artemisia; species Artemisia argyi. Next base: position 190,341,293 of record CM060679.1, on the reverse strand, counting down.
AAAAAAACAAACTGAAGTTGTCACCTAACCGAATATGTCAAAACTGAACCGAACTAAATAAAATATTTGGTTTTCGATTTGAATATGAATTTGGATAATGAAAACCGAATTCACATGATATATATATATATATATATATATATATATATATATATATATATATATATATATATATATATATATATATATATATATATATACTAGCTTCATGACCCGGCCGATAGCCGGGCGAGTCTCATATAATATATTGTTATAAACACTCGTAATTTATATATCTAAAATTGTTAATATTATGATCTAAATGTAATTTAGTTTCTTACCAATTTCTTATTAGAATTAAAATTGTTTCGTTGAATATTAACACAAATTTGCAGAAAATGTGTGAAAATCTTGATATGTTCAATTAGTGTGTTTTTATAATGGTTTGAAATTAATGTTTGACTTATTTTAGTAGAGTCGTTACATTTTAAGCTGAATTTTTTTTTTCTGAAGTAATAACATATGGAGTTCATTTTTATTTGTTTTTTTTTATTGAAAATCCATCTTAGAATCTAAAGATTTCTCAGCAAGTATATATTTAAATTGGTTGCTATTATGATTTAAATATAATTTTTTTTTCTTACAAATTTGTTAGATAATAAATATTTAATTTTTTTAGTGTGGTTATATACATCTAATCCACCCAAGTCCCACCGCTACATATAATTTATGTTAGACAATAAATATTTAAATTTATCGTATACATCTTGAAGCCATAATGAATTCATAAGTGCATAAAGGATGATGATTATAGACATAGGCTTAACAGATAGACACATTGATTATTTGTTATAACCAAATTCCCAAATAAACCAACTACCTAACTTATTCATGCATGCGCTAATGTTAACGACTCCAAAAGTCAATGCGTAATTGAGAGAGTTGTTTAAAAATGAAGAGACAAACCATGTGATTAGCTAGTTTGTTTCTTGGCCATCGTCCATGGTTCATACATGGTTTGACCACTTCCATTTGTGCGCTTTAATTTACGTATCACTACTGACCAAACTTACGAAAGTTACAAACTGAGATACTACGTAATAATGAATATTGGATACAAAAAAATTAAGGGTCAAATTTGGTTTATATTCAATTCCAACGGGTCCAATGGGTTCAACTTTATTGCTCAACTAACAATGAATGGGTTCAAAATTCAAATGATTCATAACAATAAAAGCAATTTGTTGCCAAAATATAACACAAACTTTTTATTTTGAGATAACAAACAGAAATATTGGCCACCAATTCACATTCGTCTCAAACTCGCCTCGCCAAGCTTTGTAGTTTCTACAGCTCCATTCACTCCTATTTGTTCTATCTCACTTGCATCCTCAAGTATCTTCTCCTTGCCAGGAACAGCCCTTGCAGATCCACTATTACTCGTCTCTATATGCTTGATAAAGCTAACCGCTTGAGAAATCAACCTCCTTGTTTCAATTAGAGATGCTTCAGCCATTATTGGACTCTGTTGCATCCGCCTCTAACACCTCTGCAGCTCTTTGGACTTCACTAATCAAATTACTGATCAAGAAAAAATGATTCAATATCAATACACATGTTTTAGGTGATCTGAACAAAGATTATGTAGGAAGTAAACTCACTTGGCTCTTAAAATAGCTTCACTTATTTTGGGATCAGAAGCTGCTCTTTGTGCTCGGATACCCTTTATCATCTGTAACTCGTATCTAGCTTGAGGATCCTTAAATCTGGCATGTGGTTGCGGCTCCTTTACAGAACCTGTACTGGTTTTCAACTTACCCGTTGAATTCTCATCCTGGTATCATATGAGCTTTCTCTCATATTCCCGGGCCTGGATTTTTTAGGTTCCTTCTTTATCTCCCATTCTGGTTCTCTTGTGTCGGGATCTTTGCCATGGTGGTTTGCTATCCCACTGTATACCCGATCACGGTATCCCTGCTCCAACATAGAATAAATGAATTATTTCCTCCAAAATATTAAGAGGGTTGAAATCAATGTTGTGTAATAAAAACATGGGTTTTATGCATATAGCAATAACATAATTTTTATTTGTCCCAGTTCAGTTAAGGTACTATTTTTTTACATACATATCGACCTCCTCTTCTATTTGGTCGTTTTGTACATCTGAGTCATTTAAAAATGTTATATACTTGCATATAATATGAAAATACTATGATTACGGGTTATAAAAAGACCCAACAACGACGCAGAAACCGTAACTTAATAAGTCGTGTACAAAAAACAGTACAATGACTAACACGGTGCACATAAAAAAGTATAAAAACTTACAGGGTCAGGCCATTTGGTAGCAATGGCTTATGAGATTTTCTTTCTTTGTTCAAGGGTCTTGGGTGCTCTTACTTCTGCCCAGATCAGCGTTTGATTATATATTCCCTTCATCAGTTTCTTCTTGACTTGTAGGGGCAGAAGTTGTAAATGTAGATTGGTTCAGACTTATTAGTTGTGCCAGATAGGAAAAGAAACATCAAGATAATATGACACAAACATTGTATTGTATAATTTCTTTTCCCTAAATCTATAAAATAAAATCACCCCAGGATTACGCATAACAATATTGGTTATCTCATGTATCTTTTGTTGGGTCTCTACAAAGATTTTAATGTTAGGAGGTGTTTGACACTGCTTTTGAAAAGTTACAGTACGATCATTTTCTTTTCATGCCAATCCAACCCCCATGCACCATATATACACAAGTTAGAGTCGAGTTTGGTCGAACAATCCAACCCTCATGCACTATATATTCACATCTTTGGATATATTTTTAATAGGTTTAGCAAATATAAAAATACCGCAAGAGATACTTTTCATTCAGAAGTATTATTTTGCCACTCACATATGTAGTCATTCACAAATTTCATAACTTTGGAGCTCGAAATGATATTGGCTTCAAAATTTTGTAACTCCATCGAATAGTCTTTGTATAATCTTAGTACATCTTGCAAAAAAAATGAAAGTATAATATTAGATGGATGAAATAAATTTATCTAAAACATGCATTAGTGCTTTATTTATAACTATTAGTATAAACTATTCATACTTCAATTATTAAACTCACTATAATATAGTATTTATGGTTATACTTTGTTCATTTCATCATATGAGTTATGGATGTGTATAATATACAACCTAACCTAGTAATAAACCTCTTTACATTTTTCAAGCTCCTCTGCAGCCTTTCTTGCACCTTCTTCAAGCTGTAACTGGTGAATCCTAGCCCTCTTTTTTGTGTGCAAGTAATGCATAACTGAAGTGGCAATACCGGTCATGAGCGAACTCCACATAGAACAACTCTGCAATAAAGGTAGACTATGATAAGTTGCAAACAAATATTTTTAAAAGTTATGAAATCCAATATATATTGATAAATTTTTTTCATTGAATCCTTATCAATACATGTTTACAACAGAAAGATAGTCTCGATTTATGAAGTTTTAAGCTGCAACAGGCACCTTGAGCATTGATGATTCGTATAGTGTCTCCTCCAACCTGATGAGTTTCATTTTTGGATCCGTAAGCTACTTGAGTCCGGTCATCAAGATTCACGATAAACTTATCTAACACAGACTATGTCCCGCCACTATTGCAACCTCCAGCATTCTCGAACAATATGCCAATGCTAATGCATACATACCCCCATAGTGTAGTATATGATCTTGATCATGTATAATTTGCTTAATCAGAGTGTCTGCCTATTCTTCCGTTTAATAAACCCCATGCACAACATAGTTAATATTGTTAAAAGTTGAAAAATATCATAATGATTGAAGGTGGCAAAATGTTGGTGGTTGACCAGGTTATGTAACGGGTTAAAACATATAGATTTTCATTGGTTGGGTTAGCCCAAACACTCATTGTCCACCTTTGTTATTACTTATTAATGTACAAAAAGTGCTTAAAAAGAAACATATTTTTAAAATATTAGTAATTCTGTTAGCATGATGATTTAGAGGTTCTACACAATAACCTGATTCGACCCACACATAATTACATGAGCAGATTTAGGGATATTTGATGATGATTTGACATATTAAAAGAAGCAATTTGAAATCGTAAATTCACCTTATGATCTTTGTGCTGTTGTGTCTCGTGAGCATACACTACATCTCTGTTGCCTTTCTTACTCGAAGTCCCGGCCATTAATAGACCATACTAATACCAGCCGCTTCACCCGCAACAACACTGTCTGTATAGCCACAATATTTAACTCATGATAAATACCTTCATAACAGTCCCTAAGCAAGCACCATGTTGAACCCTGCAACAAAATAGGCATTATAAATACACGGGTCAAAAAAGTAAAGTTAGAATTTCAGAAATGCCAAGACAAGCACCTTGTCATTAGTATTGTGCATTTGCATATATTGTTGCATTGTCGCAACAACTGTCCCTTGTCTCTATCGATTCCTTTATTGTCTTAAGAATAAGTAAATTCGACACGTTTAAAGATTCATAGCAATATGAAAATCTTTCTAAACTAAAATATTGGACATGTTTATCAGTGTATAAAAACTAAAGAGTCAACTGTACTGGCAAATGTTTGAGTAATCTGGTGACGCAAGATCCTTATATACTTTCACAGGAAGAAGAAGTACCTATCCTGATATCCTGATATAATTTTGTCGTCGGATGTTTTTTATTAGATCACATGGGCAATTCCTTCTCATATCCCTCAAGATTCTTCAAGGCTATGGTTTCTTTTGTATCAATTCTGGCTAATGCTACAAAATCTTGTGAGAACCATTAATAAAAACAGCATACAAAAAGTTGAATTAGAGGTGTTTTCCTGTTTCTTTTTAAACGGATAAAAAGTGGTCAAAACTACTGAAGTGGGTTGCACATTTAAACGGGTCGAAAGTCGCCCTATAAGAAATGCTTAAATAACTCCAAAGTCATTCAGGGTCTCATGTTTAAGTAACAAATTCTTAATATCATATTCAAGAGTGCTTGTTGATCTTTCTATGTAATAAAATTTAGATTTATGAATGTTCTATGATATAAAGGAAGCTACTAAAATATAAGCTGGTTCCACTTAATTAGCGATAAGAAATCGAACATGAGACCCTTCTCCATTTTATATATAACTTTAACATGCTTAATGATACATCAAAGTACCCCATTTATGATTTTGCTTTTATAGAATTAAAATATGAATAAGAAGGCATGCAACATACTATTTTCTGTCATACGGCAGATCATCATTTGCTTTGTGGAGCCAAGCAATAATGTCCATCGTGTGCATAACATAACTCAATTTGGATTTCAAATCCTTGGAAGATTAGCTCTTGGAAATAAGAAACGAGTGACTCTAGATCGTGACCAGCTCTTGGAAGATTATTGGCTTGAGTTAAGTTCGTAGTGGTTGAATCCCTTCTACCGAGCCTTACTGACCATGACGGACCACCAATACCCCCAAAAGATCCAAATCCACCGCCTCCAATCTTAACCGCTATTTTTTTGGAATTCAAATGTACGATCCATCTAAGTTATGCCAAATACAAAGTACTTAAATTCAGTAGATTAGTTTAACTAAACAATTCTATAAGACCTTCTAACTCATTTTTAATAATCGAAGGTGTTTATTTATACATTCAATACATTTTTCATCAAGGACATGTGTCATTAATTTTGGAATCACCCCTTTAAAGTTAATACTGCATAACAAACACATATTCTTCTTTCAACTCAGAAAATACATAATATAGTTATAAACTGGAAAAACCTCAATTCAAGTCATCCTTCAATATGCAAAAAATGCACTTCATATTTTTTTCTACTTGCAAACGAAACAACACCTGTTTAGTGTTTGATGGTCAAGAATTTCATCAAACACGTAGTATGCAATATTAAACTAACAAAAAAAAACATCCAATAAAGATGAAATTAAATTGTAGCATACCTTTTGATGTTTGTAACATTTGATTGTTGCATCTAAACAATGTGTAAATCACAAAGAAGCCAATAATCATGAACCTAAAAAAAGTAATAATAAGGTATTAAACATTAACCTCTTCCTTAATATAATTTTATGTTATACCAAGGTATTATCCATGTTAATAGCTTTTATTAATGGATCTAAAAACACACAAATTGGAAATTAAAAAAGCTTACGGATCCATGCCATGTGCTGATTTTGTGATAATTACGATCAGCGATTGAATTGTGTGTATAGTTGTTGCCAGCTGCTGAAACAAATTAGGGTTCGGGAAGAATGATTTGTAAGCGTGATTTTAGTGATGCTTTGAATTTGATGAGAGATTTTAGCTAGGGTTTCAATTGGAAAATTGTTTCAATTGGGAAACGGTTTTGAATTGGGGGTGAAGAAAATTGTTCCAGGCGTGTGTATGTCATGTGTTTTGCTGACATGGATTAAACGTGGCATTAAACTTGATTTCTTTTTGGCCAAGTGACATTAGTGACTTGGCAGATATTGCTAATATATATATAGGGGGTATATATATATATATATATATATATATATATATATATATATATATATATATATATAGTGAAGCGTTCAAATGAGAAGGCTAAATTTTGTGAGAACGCGAGAAGCAATCCTAGCCACTCATTTTATTTTCCTTTAACTTTAATCTAATCGCTAATATTAGTTAATCAAAATTTTTGAAAATTTCTTAAAAAATTTTAAAGAAAATTTCGAAATTTTCCAAAAAAATTCGAAAAAATCTTTTTTTTCGAAAAATTTTTTTCGAAAAAATTTTTTGAAAAATTTTTTTCGAAAAAATTTTTTGAAAAATTTTTTTCGAAAAAAAATTTTCGTTTTATTTTTTCAAAAAAAAATTTTCGAAATTTTTTTTTTCGAAAATTTTTTTTTCCGAAAAAAAATTTTTTCAAAAATTTTTTTTTCCGAAAAAATTTTTTTCGAAAAATTCTTTTTTCAAAAAATTTTTTTTTGAAAATTTTTTTTTCGAAAAAATTTTTTTTCGAAAAATTTTTTTCCTCCGAAAAAATTTTTTCAAAAAAATTTTTTTTCGGAAAAAAAAATTTTTCCGAACTTTTTTTCCGAAAAAATTTTTTTCGAAATTTTTTTTCCCGAATTTTTTTTTTCAGAAATTTTTTTATCACATGTGAAAAAAATTTGGAAATTTTCACGAAAATTTTTCGTCATGTGTGAAAAAAAAATCGTCATATGTGAAAAAAAAATTCGTCGCATGTAAAATTTTTTTTCGTCACATGTGAAAAAAAATTTTCCGTCACATGTGAAAAAAAAATTTCATCATATGTGAAAAAAATTTAGAAATTTTCATGAATTTTTTTTTTGTCACGTGTGAAAAAAAAATTTCAGTCACATGTGAAAAAAAATTCCGTCACATGTGAAAAAAAAAATTTATGTGAAAAAAAATTTGGAAATTTTCACGAAATTTTTTTTGACACGTGTGAAAAAAAAATCGTCACATGTGAAAAAAAAATTTTCGTCGCATGTAAATTTTTTTTTCGTCACATATGAAAAAAATAATTTCGTCACATGTGAAAAAAAATTTCGAAAATTTTTCAAAAAAATTTCGAAAATTTTTCAAAAAAATTTTCCAAAATTTTTCAAAAAAAATTTCAAAAATTTTTTGAAAAATTTTCAAAAAATTTTTGAAAATTTTTTGAAAATTTTTCAAAAAAATTTTCGAAAATTTTTTGAAAATTTTTTGAAATTTTTTTGAAAATTTTCAAAAAAAATAGTTAACTAATAATAGCCATTAGATCAAAGTTTAAGAAGGATAAAATGAGTGGCTAAGATTAGTTCTCACAAAAATTAAATTTCTCGCATGAATGACCCCCTATATATATATATATATATATATATATATATATATAACATTAAAACTTTTTTTTATTGGCGGGTTAGATGTTAGATGTTAGTTGTTGGCTCGAGTTAGTGTCGCATCCTCGGGCAGAGATACCAACCGCGAGCCTCTCCTTAGGGGATAACCCCACTCCTATTCCCGATTCGCCTGATATCATTAGAGCTTGTGGTTCCCAAGTGAGGACTTCTCGGTCGGTCACCCAAACCGGTACTACTCTCACTTGGGCTCACTTAACTACTTAAGCCTTTACCACCAGACCACAAGCCCCATGATATATACATTAAAACTATTTCATAATATATACAATTTTAAAGTTAGATTTTTTTTTTTTGAAAAAAATCTATATAATTAAATAAATAATTAATTAAAATTATGTAATTCGGGTTGTTCGATTCGATTTTCGGTTATTCGGTTTGGTTTTTTGTTCAGTTTAATCCAATTTGAATTTATTTCGGTTTGATTTTCATTTTTACCTAAATTTTTTTTAACCAAACCGAATAAACCAAACAATTCGATAACCAAAACTTACCTCTCCGGGCTTAGTCCAAGAGTCGTGCATATCAGTGCGCGTAATATTGATTTGTGGGTCACAACCAGAAATTTTTTGCCCTAAATTAACAACCATTGTTAATCATGGTTATTACACTCTTGATAGTTTCGTAAACATGTTTGACTAATGGTCAAATATCTAGAGTACCCTTATGTAAGATTAACATAACATCATAAACATGGATACTACAATATACAAATAGAAATAAACAAACGTTTTGGGGACTGTTGACGATCGTAACCCTCACCACGCCATGAACACCAAAAACCAAATTAACCTACTTTCAATCCACTAAATTTCAACTCCTTCATAACCCACATCCAAAATCACCAATACATCATTTCCCCAAATTCAATTACATGAAATTTTGCTTTGGAGTCATCAGATTTGTTTGGGTTTTTTAGGGTTCTTATATTGTTTTCATGGCTGCTCACCACCATTCTTTTAACAAGGCTCCTGAGGGGATTTGGACCTTCCATACCCGTAAACATCATCCAACACCAATTCCCAATCCCCACAGCAAAGATTTGGCGAAGGTCGGTACCTCGTTCTTTATCACAAACTTTCCCGCATACGTTGATGCTAAACGTCTATGGATCGCTTGTGAATCATTCGGAAAGATCGCTGATGCTTTTATTGCCAGGAAACTCTCTAAACGTGGAAAACGATCTGGTTTTGTACGTTTTCTAGGAGTTACTGATGAAGAAGATTTGGCTAGGAAGTTATCCACAATATGGATTGACAGTTTCCATCTGTTTGCAGCAATCGCCAGGTTCCCGAGGTCTCTTCATCAACTTTCATCCAACAAAAAACCTTATAACCCATCTACATCTATTCCCGTGCAGCATCCTTCTAAGAAAGCTGATTCTAAACCTTTTCAACCTTCTGGTGCGGGGTCTTATGCCTCTGTGGTGCATGGGTCTAACTCCAACTCTGATTCTAAATCAGTAGGTACTCAATCCCTAACACTCTCTGATCAGGATTTAATTCAGGTGGATAATACAACGATGGTCTTATTAGTTAAAGTTCGTGAAGTGGGAACCATGAATAGCGTGTATCGAATCAGTAATAGTGAAGGTTTCTCTAATCTCAAAATCCTCCATATTGGGGGTCTTTGGTTATGGATTCAGTTCCCAAATGTGGACTCATGTGTGGCATTTAAAGCTAATGCAACTATGCAAAATATTTTTTCATATATTAGAAATGTTACTCCAAACTTTGTAGTAGATGAAAGGCTTATTTGGATCGAGATTAATGGGCTTCCATTATGTGCATGGGGATCTCTAGCATTCAAGAAAGTTGCCTCTTTGTTTGGAAAATTTATGTTCTTTGAAATAGATAAACTCCCATCAATGAGCACTGGACGAGTTTGTATCCTAACAAACAGGAAGAAGTTTATTTCTGAATCCATTAAAGCTATGATTCATGGGGTTTCTTATGAAGTTCATATTCAAGAATTATCTACTTGGCGTGCTAAGATTCATGATGATGCTTCTTATACTGATTCTGATAGCGAGCAGGAGGAACCAGAGGATGGAAAACTAGATAAGGTTAACCTTGTTTTGTCCGATGATGAAGAGAAGAATTTTAACGACATTGAGAATGAGAAACATGAACCTGACATTCATGTTTCACAGCCCAATGATATAGCTAACGAGATGCCTTATGTAGATCCAAAGAAAGATGAGGTGATTTTACAAGACTATCCAAAGATGGATGCGGATCACAACGTACACAATTCACCATCTGATGACAACGAAGTACCTATTCTAGATCCCAATTCACCTCAGATTTCCAACAACTCTAGTGACATCAGCTGCCCACCTGGATTTGAACACCTTAAACATCAACAACCAGAAGCAAATCTAAAGCCACAAACTCCTAAAAATAGCAAATGCAACTCGTTGGACAACTATACATCGCCTAAACTCATCAAAGGTTTTTCTTTGATTCATGAGCTTACCAAGGTGATTGAAGTAGGAGAGGCTTTGGGTTACGATGTCAAAGGCTGCCAACTAACCCTTGAGAATTTGATCCAAGTAACAGGCGAGTACATTGTTGATCGATGAATATTCTATCTATCAATAATCGAGGAACGAGAAAATATAAGAAACGTAGATGGGTGAAAGATTTATGCTTTAAACGCAATGTTCATTTTCTTAATATCCAAGAATCTAAAATGACACGTCTAAAGACCATGTGGGGTAATTATACTTTTGATTACGCTTGTAGTATGTCTCGGGGAAGATCTGGGGGCCTTATCTCGATATGGGATCCTTTAACGTTTGTAAAATCCAACTTCTGGTGTGACGATAACTTCATCATCGTTCAAGGTTCATGGTCTAATTCGGCTGACATTTACTATGTTATAAACGTGTACGGACCTCAAGACTCCACAGCAAAAGAGAATCTTTGGCAGCGATTGTCTTCTTTTATCCTAAGTCATGCGGGAAAATACATAGTTTGTGGCGACTTCAATGAGGTTAGATTTGACACTGAGCGTTTTGGATCTGTTTTTTTACAACGTGATGCACAAGTTTTTAACTCATTCATAGACTCATCCGGTCTACTGGAAATCCCTATGGGTGGTCGTTTATACACATGGATGAACAAAACGGGTACCAAGCTCAGTAAGCTTGATCGTTTTCTCTTGACGGATGACGTTCTCACTAGCCATCAGGATCTTAAAACGAGGGTCCTTGATAGACAATGGTCAGACCATAATCCAATTTTATTGCATATTGAAAAAACAGATTATGGCCCTATTCCTTTTAAACTGTTTCATTCATGGATGCAACGAAAAGGTTTTGATGATATGATCAAACAAGCTAATGAGGAGTTTGCAAATTTGACTTTCCATTCTACTTCTTCTCTTCAACAGAAACTTAAGTTTATGAAGCTGAAAATCAAAGAATGGCACAATGATTCTAAGTCTAAAGACTTAGAGCGATCAGTGGAGATTCAAACTTTGTTGAATGCAATTGAGGTGAAGATTGATAACTCGACAGTCTCGGAGGAAGAAAGAAACACTCGTCTACAATTGATGCAAGAACAAGAGGACCTTGATCGATATTCCTCTTTGGATATTGCTCAAAAATCTAAAATTCAATGGGACATTGAGGGTGATGAGAACACAAAATTTTTTCATGGTATCTTAAATCAGAAACGTCGTCATCAATTGGTGCAAGGTATTATGGTGGATGAGGAATGGATATCCAACCCTATTCAGGTAAAAGAAGCATTCTTCAATTTCTTCCAGGATAAATTTCAACCTACCGAGTTTGTTTTTGACACCAATTATAACCCCGGGTTCGCTACCCTTTGCCCAAATGTTGCCTTAGATCTTCAAAGGCCTGCTTCTTCTGAGGAAATTAGAAAAGCGGTGTGGGATTGTGGTAGTGGTAAATCCCCGGGCCCTGATGGGTTCTCTTTTTCATTCCTCAAATCGTATTGGGACTTTTTTAAAGATGATGTTGTAAATTTCGTTACTAACTTTATTGAATCAGGTGTCATGCCGAGAGGTTCAAATTCTGCATTCATTACATTGATTCCGAAAGTTCCAAATCCTCTTCTCATCAAGGATTATCGCCCCATTTCCCTTATTGGTATGCAATATAAAATCTTAGCGAAACTCCTTGCTAACCGGTTAGCTTCTGTGCTCGATTCTATAGTTAGCCCTGTCCAATCAGCTTTTATATCTGGTCGCCAGATTCTCGACGGCCTCTCGTAGTTAGTGAAATAATAGATTGGTAAAAAAGAGGAGAAAATATCTCATAATCTTTAAGGTTGATTTCGAGAAAGCCTTTGACTCGGTAAGTTGGAAGTATCTTGACTTTGTTCTAGCAAAAATGGGTTTTGGTGACAATTGGAGATCTTGGATTCGAGCTTGTTTATATTCGGCACGTACTTCTGTCCTCATTAACTGTTCTCCTATGCCTGAATTTTCACTAGGGCGTGGTCTAAGGCAAGGAGACCCGTTGTCTCCGTTTCTCTTTATCTTAATCATGGAGGGTCTCCACCTTACCTTAGATGCTGCTACTCGTTCTCAAAACATTCGAGGGGTAACAATAGGTGAGACTATATTTTCACATTTTTTCTTCGCTGATGATGTGGTTATTCTTACAGAATGGGGACGGAATGATTTAGAGTGCATTACCAATTCCTTGCATTCATTTTATCTGGCCTCGGGTTTAAAGCTTAACATTTCTAAATCAAACTTATATAGGGTTGGTATTTCTGAAGACGACTTACAAGAAATGGCGCAAATTACTGGATGTCAAGCCGGTTCTTTTCCTTTTACATACCTTGGTCTTCCAATTGGTAAGAACATGCGCCGAAAATCTAGCTGGAACACGATAATCGACAAGTTCAAAGCTAAACTTTCCACCTGGCATTCGAACCTATTGTCAATTGGCGAGAGATATACTTTGATCAAGTCGGTTTTAGGGAGCCTCAAAATCTACTACTTGTCCCTTTTCAAAGCTCCACAAGTCATCATCCACACTCTTGAACGACTCCGTTCCAGATTTTTTTGGGGAGGAAATGACAGCATCAACAAGATGGCTTGGATTAAATGGGAAAATGTTGTGGCTCCAATGGAACACGGTGGCTTGGGAATTGGAAGTTTGCACTCTTTCAATCTTGCGTTGCTTCAGAAATGGCATTGGCGCCTTGTGAATCAACCAAACCAATTATGGGTCAAGCTTATAAAATCAATTCATGGCCTTGAAGCTGGTTATGATGGAAATGGCTGTTACATGCAAGGTTTATGGGCTGATAATGTAGGTTCTTCCAACTATTTACATTCACGCAACCTCATCCCAAAAGACGTATTGAAATGCACTATAGGTTCTGGATCGACTATTCGTTTTTGGAAGGACCTTTGGATTGGAGATGAGCCACTGAAAGTAAGGTATAACAGATTATTTCGTTTAGATTTAAATGAAGACTGCCTTCTCAGTGATAGGCTAATTGATGGTGACTGGTCTTGGCAATGGAGAAGACCCATTTCTTCGGGAAGAATTGAATCTATGTTGCACTCTCTTCTTTCAGAGGTTCAACATACTATGCTCGCCTCTAGCCCAGATAGATGGACGTGGTCTATTGATTCTGATGGTTTATTCACGGTGAGCTCCACACGCTCCTACATAGATCATCATCTTCTTCCTTCTTTAAACATGGAAACTAGATGGAATAAATGCCTCCCAAGAAAAGTTAACATCTTTATATGGAGATTTCGGTTGGATCGTTTACCACATCGCCTTAACCTTTCCAAACGTGGTTTAGACATTGCTTCAATCCTTTGCCCGATATGCAATCGGCATGTCGAGTTGAATGAGCATGCTTTCTTTTCTTGCGATGTGGCCTCTAATGTTTGGCGTTTAATTCGTATTTGGTGCAACTTATCGGATCAAGCGATGCATTCTTTTGAAGATTATACTTCGTGGGTTAACGCTTTACCGGGTTCAAATGCTAAGAAAGATCGTATGTTTGTTATAGTTGCTTCTACGCTTTGGATCCTATGGAAGTATAGAAACTCCATCACATTTCTTTCATGTCCCATGAGGAAATGTGATCTTTTCGATTCTATTCGTTTAGTTTCTTTTACTTGGCTTAAATTTAGACGTAGAAAAGTCCATAACTGGTCTCAATGGCTTTGTAATCATTTTTTGTAATTTTCTAGCTTCTTGCTAGTTTATATATTCAACCTTTCAGCTGTTCAAAAAAAAATTCGATAACCGAACCGATGAACACCCCTATAACTAACATAGGAAATCAATAAAGATATACATTGCAAAGCTTTTTAAAAATGTTAAAAATGAATATTAATGGTGATAAAAAAAAAAAAAAAAAAAAAAAAAAAAAAAAAAAAAAAAAAAATCCTTTTGAATTTGACTTAGGACATCCATTATGGTGGACTAATAGAAAAGTTTATTCAACTAACTCTCCATCAATTTATAAATTTGTTTTCATATCATAAACCTATTTGCAGTTTTAATAAACATATTTATAAATCTTTTTATATCATAAAACACATTCAACACTTTAAAAATACTTAAACTTTGGATCTTATCAAAATCTCAAACCTATTTATGTCATGTAAGATTGATTATTGAAATAAATATTTATATATTTTTAGACATCTTCATATTTTTATAAACTTTTTCACAAACCACCATAGTAGATACTTTTATACCAACTACCTGTGTATATTAAACATAAACCTATGGTTATTTTATCTGTTGCATTCAATATAAGTATATGAGTGCTAACTAGTTCCTTACCTAAAACGTATTGGTTTCAGTCTTTCAGAACAATAAGTAATATTAGAGTTATTTACAAATTATACAAATGGTAAATAAGTTTGAAAAACACAATAAGTTTTAAAAACACAGTAAGTTGGTCAAAAACTCGTTTTAAATAATTTTCCTTATACTATTAAATTGGAAAAGGAAACGCTATAACGGTCAATATTTTTTAGTAAACTATACAATGGTAAATAAGTTTTAAAAATACAATAAGTTGGTAAAAAATTCGTTAAGCTTTTCTATGATAAGAGATATAGGGTATGTTTGGCACAAGTAGAAGCTGGAGCGGATCGTTAGAGTGGGTTGCTGGAGCATGTGGCTGGAGCTTTTTTTTACATGCTAGTACAACTAGCATTTCAATTAGTAGCTTATTTTTTTAACAAGCTCCTTCAAGCAGTGTCAGTCAAACAAGACTTATTTTAAATGGTAGCTTATTTTTCTAAAAAAACAAGTTTATGCTACGATAAGCTCTGATAAGCTAGTGCGATAAACATAGCCATAAAAATTTACTATATTATTTAATTTAGAGTCATTCCAAACAACATAATGAATAATATTTTCAAACATGCCATACAATGGTCATTATTTTTCTTAAAAACAACGACTTAGGTAAAAAAAAAAACTCACTAATATCACCTCGAGTTTATTTTTCACTTTTGCGGAATAACTAATATCAAATCGATTTTATTTGTCTGCAACTAATTATTAACCTTCTAGAAATACCAAACATGAAACATGTACATTTTACTTTTTACATGTAAAATACATAAAATGTACATCCACTACAGTCGTTCAATAATGTATATATAGCCTCCATATATCATGCTGTGGCAATAACCCTCTGTATACATGATATATACACTACATCTCCTTATTTATTTATTTAAACTTTATATGATTCCTCCAATAATCTTGCCGATTCCGAATCGACCAATTCCGGGATCTTCTGCAGCGAAGGCCAGTCATCGAATTTTACTACATCTCAAATGATGTATAACCCGAGTTATACATAGATAAATAATCATAAAACCCCGAGCAACGCGTGTTCTTTCAAATGATTATGTTAACTCAAAGCAATTATTATTATATCAGAGCAGTTTAATAATTCTTGTTATGCTCTCTCTAACCTTTTGTAGCTCTCTATTTTCTTCCTAGGTTCATGTTATATACTTGTAATTCAAATGTCACTGAAAAAAGGTTGTTAATGTTACATATACAACCCACGTGAGAGTTTTCTACCGGGTGAAGATTTCGGTCGATTTTCTTGAACAGTCGTACCCCACACGCTCACTTTGTGTTCATATATTGTCGTTAGAGTATTTGTTGACTATTATAGGTCTCTTATGAATGTTCTAATTCAGTTAATATTAGAATAATATTTCGATTTAGGAAGATACTTTTTAAACGAGGAACACGGTTTGCATAAAAGAAAATAGAATGACAATTCTGAATTGTCTTTGAAAGAATTATACCCTTTAACGAAAAAGAACAAGCGTATTCTTTCTTCCTTTTGTGCTAAATACATTTTTTTTATTTTTATTTTTGGTAAAGGGTATTCCACCCGGTAAGATATATTACTCCCAAAAAGCGTTTAAGTACAATGGAATCTGGCTAAAGTACCACATTAACCGCAAGCATTCGCTTGACACAACCACTAAATCATTTATGACAGGCCATAAATGACAACTAGCTAACCAATAAGACTACTAAACAAAACCCAACATACAATAATAATCATCATAAAATTTTATGCAAAAATATAAAACAACCTAGTTAAGACAAAAGTCTTGAAGTCCGGCAGCCTTTATTTGTGTAGTAGAGAGGCCAAAATCGTCAACATCATAATTGTTGCCATCACCCGTATCTGCTTTCCATTGCTTATAAAGACTTTGCTCCTTACCTCCGCTTCCAGAATACAACGTTCCAATGTGATCATCAAAAACTTCATCATCATCGCTGTCAGAAACTACCACATTGCCTACCTTAGAGAATGGGTTATCCACCCTAGTTGAAGAATCAACCTTTTTAAGAGGTTTACCATTATCGTCCACAAGAGTAATTTTCCCTTCAATAATAAGTTTTTCAATCCTCCCAATTTTCTCTACAATAGGAGTAGTACTTCCATTTCCACCTTTAGAAACCTCCAAATCAGCCCCATCCTTAGGAGAAACAGTTGTTGCACAAGGAATATCATTATCATCAGTATCGGCCACATCAAGACCATCGAATTGATTCGATGTAGCAATAACATTTCCACTCGTACTCGCCTCATTAGTTATTTTCTCCTTAGTAGCAACCGGCTTCTTCGAGACAGGTCGCCAAAATTTTGGTTTAGGCTTATTAAGGTGAACACCCCCTAATAGGCCGAGCAGGAGCAACCACATTCTTCCCATTATTCTTACGATTGCTAACCCTAAGGAAACCATCATTCGTCTTATCCAAAGTAGTAGAAGCTTCATAAGCCTTTGCTGCCACATTAGTATTACTACTAATAGCCTCCTTAACACGATTTGGCCATTCAATCAAAGCATGTCCAAAAATTTTACATTCACCACAATGAGGAGGTTTCCATTCATATTCAACATTAATAATTTCAGTAGTAAAACTATTACCTTCTTCATTTGGAATTGCCATTGTAACATGGCTTTTGAGTTCTGAATCCGCGCTTAATTCAACTAAAGCACGAGCAAAACTAATACGGCCCCAAGACTCGACACACATAAAGCTTGTATAAGCATCTAACATAATAGGTTTCCCTAATTGTGTGGCAATCAAGCTCAGACCATCCTCAGAATAAGCAACCAAAGGAACCTTGTGCATTTTGATCCAAACAGGTACCTTGTTTACCTCGCTCCTATTAAGGGATAAAGTGGAAGTCCATTTGTTTAGAATAATGGGCGAGTTACGTATAATCCAAGGACCTCGTTCCAAAACACGATCCACACCATCTTTCGTAGCAAACTCAAAAAGAAACACTCCATCATCATTATTCATCAGCTTTTGCAAGCCAAATTTTCCCCATGTATTAGTAATATAATTTTGAACTAAAGGAAAAGCAATGGTCTTACCAAGAAAGTAACCAACAAGTGTGTTATCATGGTATCATACCGACTTAAGACCTTCTTCATAGCATCCATAGGCAACATTATGTCATGATTATCCGCACGATCCTCATTGACCAATGCTCTAAAAATCACTTTCGGAACCATACGAGTAGCATTAATGATATTGGCAAAAGAAATAGGAGAATCTACCTTTGGAACCGTCGAAGCATGTATACAGAGGGTTGTAATCTTATCATAGGAGAACCCCAACCTGAAATCAAACATAGTATGTAACTTACAAATAGAAAAGAAAAAACCTCAACCTAAACGATTAGGGTTTACGCATGAAAGTCCAAGATCCTAACCCATCATAAAGCTTGCAGCATGCATAGTTGATGTACTATAATAACAATTGAAACAGTAGGCCCTAGCATAAGTGGTTTTATATTAGTAAAAATCAATGGATCATGCATAACATCAATGGTTTTATATTAGTAAAATACATAAAATGTTTGCCTACTTAGAAATAGTATTCATCTAAATCTGAGTATCACAGTACGTTTGTTTATCCAACCAGGTACTTGAAGTGGTATAAACTAATTGGTAATTATACGTGTTGGCGTATATGCTCGAAGGACATGTGCCGCAAGATAAATGCCCTCATGTGTCCGAAAGAACACTGACAGGCATACCACAACAAACATATGACATGGTCAGAGCAACTTGTATAAGGCACTCTTTTATCTAGAAGATCCTTTTATCCACCGGTCTGTGCCAAGGGCCTAGTGTGAGTCGGCTAACCCGGATATCGCGGGATATTGTCCCTCACGTAGACACAGAGACGGACGTAGGGGTTCCCGCACGTTCTCGCGAACCCATGGATTTTTTCGATATAGTGTTAATTAAAAAAAAATAAAATAATAAATAAATAAAAAATAAAAGAAAAAAAACACCGTTTTTTCTTAAGTGCATCTTAAATGCACCCGGTCTATCGGAATATGTATGGTTTATCGATCTTAACTCTATTATATTACTGTTCAAAAAATTTTGTACACCCGGTCATATTTTGTTATGGATGATACCCTATTTATGTTGCATGGTACCCTATTTTCGTTGATTTGGTTGTTTCCTTGGTCTGCTATACGAAGTGATTTGGTTGTTTCTTGTTTATGTTGCATGGTACCCTATTTTCGTGCTGATTGATTTTTCGTGCCTGTTTATGGATGGGGTGATCATGGTTTGTAAGTTGCAGAATTGCTGCATTGGTGTTATCATTCAAGTTTGGTTGCTGGCCTTTGGTGTATTCTTATTCAGGTTTGCTACATGGTTTTCTATGTTGCAACGTAATGACATAGCTATACTACCTTCTTGCATGGTATTTATTGTTTTAACTCCCTCGTATCTCCAGACTTAGTGTTTATCGCTTACTCGGAAAGTATAGTCTTTTATATGTTGGGAAGGGTGGTGATGTTGTGTGTGGTGTTTCATGATACTACATACATATTTTATGTTGATGATCCATGATTGTGGTCGTTGGAGGATTCCTATGATATGGGTTTTGTGGAATTTGGGTGCTCACTCATAACATATTATACGTGGATTCTTCATGGAATTCAAGGTGAACTGCCATAGTGATGTAGAAGGCTTAAGTGC